>JANAVB010025196.1:64359440-64559440 GCA_029216955.1 Iris pallida
TGTGTGTATATATATATATATATATATATATATATATATATATATATATATATATATATATATATAACACTACAAAAAAGTGTCTTTTTGGGACGACACTATAAGGAACACTAGTCTAAAAAGTCCTAAAAGTATAATTCTAGGGACGGCTATATTTTTAGTAACAAAAAGTTGCTTTTTTTTGGGACAGATTGTGAAAATGGATCACTATTTGGGACTGATGGAAATTTTTGTTCCAAATAATACATATTTTCGTCCCAAATACGTTGGTGGGAATACCACACATTTGGCGGCTAATTGCCAAATTATATGGAGGGAAAGTTTACCTCCACGTGTTTCCATCGTAACCATTCGATCGGATGGATTAATCCAGACCGTCCATCCCAAAACATACTTCTTATAGTCGATAGAACTTCTCTCTCTCTTTCCGATCAAAAAACTTTCTCTTCCTCTCTCTTTCCAATCAAAAAATGTCGATAGAACTGCTCTCTCTCTCTCTCTCCGACCTAGGTGATCTAGTGTTGCTGCTTTTTTTTTCTCTCCGACCATTGTTCCGACCTTGTGCTCCAGTGTTGCTGTTCTCTCTCTCTCCGACTATTGCTCTCTCTCTCTGTCCGATCTTTTAACCCTAGGTGCTCCATTGCTGCTGCTTGGTATACTTCCCCCAATCTTTAGAATTTTTTACCAAAATATTTTAGTCTTTGCCCTAATTTTTGGATGCATGTTATTTTGTCCTAGATTGTTTGCTTGGAATTTGAGTGGTTTACACTATTTACACCATTTACTCATTTTTTTCTTGAAATTTGAGTGTTTTATACTGTTTACACGGCTGCATGTAATTTTGTCGTAGATTATTTGCTTAAAATTTGAGGGTTTTACACTGTTTACTGAAATTTTGCTTAAAATTTGAGTGTTTCACACTGTTTACATGGCTGCATGTAATTTTGTCCTAGATTATTTGCTTGAGATTTGAGTGTTTTACACTTTACTCAAATTTTTGCTAGAAATATGAGTGTTCTACACAGTTTACATGGCTGCATGTTATTTTGTCCTAGATTATTTACTATTTTTTTATCAACATTTGCTTGAAATTGATTACTTGTCCATAATAAGAGTTATTTACCAATTTTTTGCTCGAATTTAATTACATGTCACACTGTTTATACAGGATTATTTACCAAGATTTTTTTAGGATTATTTACCAATTTTTCATAATTATTTACATGTGACACTGTTCCCGACTGCATGTTTTTGTCTTAGTTTTTAGCATAAGTTATTTAGGTGATTGTTTTTCTTTTGGGAAGATTTCGGTTTATGAAGTATATCAGTTTATTGAGAAAATTATTTGGTGGCAAAAATATGTTAGAACACCAAAATATGTGCACATTGTCATTTATTTGTGATTATTTGTGAAAAAATAGATTTTTTTTGTGAAAAATTGGGCCACATTTAGACCTGTCAATTGGGCCAGGCCGGCCCATCCCAGCCCGGCCCGGTCCGAACCCCAAACACTGCTTATCGTTTGTTTGTCAATGTGTGTTATACTTGGCTTTAGCACAAGCAATTTGTGCTGTGCTTGGCTTTGGCCAAGCAATTTGTGCTTTGCTTGGCTTGGGTTTGCTTGGCTTTGCTTTTTGCTGTGTTGTGCTTAGTTTGGCTTTTTTTGTGGGTACATGCCAGCCAGTCTTCATGACGGACGGTGAACGGTGACTGTGTTGTTGAGGCTAAGCCATAGGAGCAAAAATTTGGAGGAGAAGAACGAAATGAATACCCAAATGTATCATGTGCCAATCAAATCTCGGCACGGCCCGGCCCGACCCGAAGCCCACCGTGTTGTGGGTCACGTGCCGAACTGGGCTGAGATTTTTCACCCTTGGCCCGGCCCGGCCTGCTATAGTTCATGGGTCGAAGAGGCCCGAGCCCGGCCCACCCAAATTCAGTGTCGGGCCGGCCCGGCTGACTTGACAGGTCTAGACACATTTGCATGGACAGGAACATGAGTTTGAACCTGGCTATGTTCTTTGTAGATTTTAATTTGTCAAATTATTGTGATTATGCGTTCATGTAGGAATTATTGTGATTATTTGTGAAAAATTGGGTTTTCTTATGAAAAATTGGGACACATTTGCATGGATAGGAACATGAGTTTGAACCTGGCTATGTTGTTTGTAGATTTTAATTTGTCAAATTATTGTGATTATGCGTTTATGTAGGAATTACTGTGATTATTTGTAAAAAATGGGTTTTTTTTTTAAAATTGGGACACATTTGCATGCCCATTCTGGATTGATGTTAAACATATTATAAATGGAGATGAATTTGAACCTGGCTATGTTCTTTGTAGATTTTAGTTTGTTAAAAATTGACATTTGTGAATCATGCTTGAGCTTTTCAGTTGAAATTGGTTATTTGTGCCATGTGTTAGTTCCATGTCAGTAAGTCATAATCAACCTTGGTATATTAATTTCCTTTTTCTAGCTAGTAATTGTCATAATCAATTGGTTATCTATATGCTTATTATTTCTTCTTCTTGGACACATTAGTACATGGCTACCAATAAGTGTTTGCTCTATTATTAAATTTGTCTTTGCTTGATATATTGCATAAGAATTTTAACTCTAATTTGTTAGAAAGTATATTTTTTTGGAAATTGAAATGGATAAGACTTATATAGTTGCTGCCTCAAGCTATAGTTGCTGCCTCAAGTTATATGATTTTAACTCTAATTTGCCTCTGTATTTTAATTATTAGAAAGTTATATAGCTGCTGCCTCAAGCTTTTTGCCTCCATTTGCCTTAAATAGAAATTTCAAATTGAATTCTTGAAACAATAAAGATACAACTATTGTTCTGAATATATATTTTGGATGGTGCTAGGTGATAATTGTCTTTTGGAAATTGATATGGATAAGCGTTGGATTGGATCACATGATTGGAATTCAAAGGCATACAAGGATGGGGTCGAAGCATTTCTTAAATTTGCATATAGAACTAAGAATGCTGATACGGTCCATATTTATTGCCCATGTAGTAGATGTGTAAATCGTGTTTATCACAATCGACAGACTGTGGAGGTTCATATAGAGATGTATGGATTTGAAAGGAGTTATATGGATTGGATATATCATTGGGAGTTATTGGGTGGTTTGGGTAATAACACCGCTAATATAGGAGATGATATGTCAGTTGATGAAAGTGATGCTGGATTAAATGAATGTGCTAATATGACAACAATGGTACGAGAGGGAATGGGATTCTCATGCATGATAGAAAATATGGGTTGCGAGAAAGAGCCCATGGCAGAAGAAAACTTGCGGTCAGATGAATGCATGCCGAAATACTTCAAACTTCTAAATGAAGCAGAAAGCGATTTGTACGAGAGTTGTCCTAAGGGTGTCACTGAGCTATCATTTGTTGTCCAACTTTTACACCTGAAGCAACTTAATGGATGGACAAATCGTTCTTTCACAATGCTGTTGGGCTTCTTAAAAAAGGTGTTTCCGTGTACCAAGATTCCCAAATCATACTATCAAGCCAGTAAGCTAACTACTGACTTGGGGTTCACTTATAAAACATGGGATGCCTGTCCTAATAGTTGTATGTTGTTTCAAAATGAAATTGAGAATCTCGACAAATATGAGATTTGTGGGGCTTCTAGATATAAAATTGATCATGCCAACGAGGGTAATCTTCCTCCGGTTGACCAGGATACTAAAGTTTCTCAAAAAAAGGTTCGATATTTTCCTTTAATACCAAGACTACAACGATTGTTTTGGTCATCGCATACAGCTTCGCTTATGACATGGCATACTGAGAAGCGAGTAGAGGATGGTGTAATGAGGCATCCGGCAGATTCTCGTGCTTGGAAGGCTTTTGATGATAATAATCCATCCTTTGCCAGAGACAGTCGTAATGTTAGACTTGGGTTAATTACCGATGGATTTAATCCGTTTGGTAATATGAGTGTTGCTCACAGTACCTGGCCTGTTGTAGTCGTCCCTTACAACTTACCCCCATGGTTGTGCATGAAGCAACCTAACTTAATTTTGTCTATTCTTATTGATGGACCAAAAGGTCCAGGTGATAGGATTGACGTTTATCTGCAACCGTTAGTAGAGGAGTTGAAAGAACTTTGGGAGGTTGGTGTTTCTACTTATGATGCATCAACCAAACAATTATTTCAACTAAATGTAGCACTGTTGTGGACAATTAGCGACTTTCCTGCATATGTTATGTTGTCAGGATGGAGCACAAAAGATGAATTTGCTTGCCCTTGTTGTAATAGGGATCATCAAGCTACCCGATTGACAAATGGTGGCAAGTATTGTTACTGGGGTTATCGTAGATTTTTACCGGGGCACCATAAGTTTCGAAGGGAGAGGGTAACTTTTAATGGCAAATTAGAAATGAGGCCACCACCTTTGACATTATCTGGAACAGAAGTGTTAAAGCAGTTGAATGATCTCAATGTTTTAACTGAATATAAGAAGGAGGACCTCTTTACAAAGAAGAGGAGGGAAGAACAAGAAAAAAGAGAGAACAAAAACACACAGTCTGCCAAAAACAAGATTAGGTTGGAAGAAGAAGAGCATCTTTTTTGAACTACAATATTGGGAACACAATTTGATTCGCCACAATCTAGATGTTATGCATATTGAAAAAAAATGTATGCGATAATGTCATTTTTACTTTGCTAGGTATTAAAGGCAAAACAAAAGATAATATAAAGGCTCAAAAAGATCTCAGAGATATGAAAATTCGAGCAGAGCTACATCCTCAACCACGGGGAAGAACTCTAGAGTACTTGCCTCCAGCTGAGTTCACAATGAGCAACAAAAAAAGGACATTTTCTTAAAAGTGTTGCGAGATGTAAAAGTCCCTGATGGTTATTCATTTAATATATCTCGATGCGTGCATACAGAAGAGCGGAGTATATGGGGTCTTCAGTGTCATGACAATCACATTTTAATGCAACAGTTACTTCCTATAGCTATTCGAAGGGTCTTACCAAAGCATGTTGTTAAATCCTTAATTGAATTAAGCAACTGCTTTGTGGTGTTGTGTTCAAGCGTAAATAGTATTACAGACTTGAAAAATTTTAAAGATCGTATGGCGCTTACGCTTTGTAGTCTTGAGAAGATTTTTCCACCTGGATTTTTTGAAATAATGGAACACTTGCCTATGCATTTAGTGGATGAGTTACAAATTGCTGGAGCAGTATTGTATCGTTGGATGTATCCCATGGAAAGATATTTGTACACCTTAAAACTTTATGTGCGGAATCGAGCTCATCCAGAGGCTTCTATTGCTAAATCAGTATTGTTAGAAGAATGTATGACTTTCTGCTCAAGGTATTTGGACAATAGTACGGAAACCAAAATGAAGTGTCCAAGAAGAAATCATGATGGAGGAAAGAAATCTGGTCGCGTTGTAGGTAAAGCAGTACACTTTCGACTTGATCCAATTATGCAAATACAAGCTCATCGATATGTGCTTGCCAACACGGAGGCAGTAACACCATTCATTGAGTAAGTTTGTCTTGACTAATACCATGATTTATATCCTCTCGTTTAGTTATGTAATTGAAATAAATTTCTACATCTTTATACAGGAAATACCTTGCTGAACTTGGGGCAAAATATCCACAAGCTTCACAACGACACCTTATTAGTCGCCTTCATAATGAACACTTTGTCACTTGGTTTAAGGAGCATGTAAGTAGATGTATATTTTAATAAACATTTAATATTTTTGACAACTTGCAGTAAAATATCATTATTAAACTTATTTAATGTTTTTTAATATAGGTGAAGGGTTTACCAGACGTACAAATATCAGAGGAGATCAGAAGCTTAGCTTCAGGCCCTCTTAAGGATGCTTTGAAATTCAATTCTTACATTGTTAATGGTTTTAGATTTCGAACAAAAAAAATTGATCTTCGTAGAAAAGCTCAGAATAGTCGAGTCCTCCTAAAAGCAGAACAAATGAGTTATTCTAGTCGGAAAGATAGAAATCCTCTTACAGGGGATGTTATATTCTACGGACAACTGATAGACATTATTGAGATAAAATATTTGAACGGCATGAAGTATGTTTTATTTAAGTGCAACTAGGTTAATCCACGAGTGGGCCAGAAAGTGGATGAGTTTAATTTTACTCTGGTGAACTTCAATCATTTGTTATACAAAGAGAATAGGGTGATTGATGAACCTTATATCTTAGCATCCCAAGCAGAACAAGTTTGGTATGTTCAAGACCCTCTAGAGTCAGATTGGTATGTTGTTGTTCAGATGTCGCCGCGAGACGCATTTGACAAGTACTCAACAATAGTAGAAGATTTAGAAGCTAATAGAGTGGAACCTTATAGCATGCAACATCTGGATGAAGCTCATAATGGATCTTGGGTTAGGCAAGGAGTAGAGGGCTTGGTGGTTGACACAAATATTTGTGATGGTGATGTGGCCATGATGACAGTGGTCATGAGTAGCAAGTTTGTAGCTTGATTTGCAACTATTTGTGATGGATATCAAATTACAAACTTGTATCTCTTAGCTATTTTATATCCTTTCAAGTTGTTGGTTGTTTTATCTACTGTGATTGAACGTTGATGAATTTTGCTTATTTCAGTGAATGTTGATTAATTTTGCTTATTTTCTTTACTTCATTCATTCTCAATTTCTATTAGAAAAAATGTTTACAGGAAAGTGGTTGTAGAAGCTATACTATACTTCATTCATCTTGTCATATACTTGCTTCTACATGTTGTATGATAAACATGTTCTGTGATAAACATATATTATTTAGTGGCTCTACTATTTAGTGGCTTTTGGGTGTGCTAGCCATCCTATTGTGGTCATTGTGCTGTTAATAATAAATATCATTAATGTTGTAATGTCCGCATGATGATAGTATATAAATGTACGCAAGTCGTTTGCTTATCAGGTATTTTGACATAGAAACTCCTCAATAGACTGGAAGTCTGGAACAAAAATGTTCTGTGACATTATCTTGTAATATAATTTTAATCATATATGTGTTTGTATCCAATTAGATTGTGTTTTAATTATTACTTTTTTGTCCATTTTGTCCCTCTCTAGACATTACTGTGATAAACATGTTCTGTGATAAACATATATTATTTAGTGGCTCTACTATTTAGTGGCTTCTACATGTTCTGTGATAAACATATATTATTTAGTGGCTCTACTATTCTGGCTTCTGTATCCCTTTAATTCATCATGCTACTTATACGAGACTGCAATTTGTATTTGAGTTGATAGTATAGGTTTGTAATGACCAATCACGGGATAACCCTGCATATTGCAATTTTTAACTTCTATTAGGAAAAATGTCCCCACAAAAGAAGAAGTTTATCAAGCCTGGGTTCATGTCGGGATATGAGAGGCAAAGATTGGAAAATATTACTAGAAATAAAATAAAAATGGATGCTTTGAATTTGCAACAAGCTTCAAAGCTTGTAATGAATTCGAAGATGGTTACTCGAACAAGTTCGAGTAAGATGGGAAAAAGAAGCGCAAGTGAAAGAGATAATGAGTATATCCCCGTCGGTGATGACTTGCTTAGCGAGGAAGATAGCAACCATAATGAAGAATCTTCTGACCCTAAAATGAAGAAGGTAATAAATTGGATATCAAGTCTTGTGTTTTCTGTCTTCATTCATTGGAATATCTCACTATTTTTCTTACGTTGCAGGTTGCAAACAATGATGACTCTTCTGTCCCTAAAATGAAAAAGGTTAAAAATTTGATCATAAGCGATTTTTTTACTGTTCCAGTGTACAGCTTACTACTATGGTTACAAATGATAAGAAAAGCAACATCCGGGGTCCTCGAGTCTTGATCCTCTATTGGTGCTGGTCTTGACCCTCTATCAATGCTTGCACTGCCAATGTCTAATGAGCTCTGATATGCTCTAATACACCAGTGTGCACTTAAATTTCTTTGATACGCCACTGTACAATTGATACTTCTTCTGATACTCGGGTATCCTGCTATGGTGGTTTGGTTCTTCATTGGTAGAGCTGGTTGAGCCGTATCGTAGATGTTATTGAGCTCTTGCAGACCCACGGTGAGCTTCGATCTGATGCCTAGCTTCAACTGGGATCAAATTGTAGAGGAAGAGTATTTTACTATGGTTTGAGCTTCCTTGCATAGATTTTTATTCTGATTTGAACTTTCTTCTATGTCTTATTAGTGTGTTGGACTATCTTGATCTAATACAACACATGTAGCAAATAATAAGAAAAACAACATCCGGGGTCCTCGAGTCTTGATCCTCTATTGATGCTGGTCTTGACCCTCTGCCAATGCTTGCGTTGCCAATGTCTAGTGAGCTCTGATACGCTCTAATACACCAGTGTGCACTTAAATTTCTTTTGATACGCCACTGTGCAATTGATACTTCTTCTGATACTCGGGTATCCTGCTATGGTGGTTTGGTTCTTCATTGGTAGAGCTGGTTGAGCCGCATCATGGATGTTATTGAGCTCATGCAGACCCACGGTGAGCTTCGATCTGATGCCTAGCTTCAACTGGGATCAAATTGTAGAGGAAGAGTATTTTACTATGGTTTGAGCTTCCTTGCATAGATTTTTATTCTGATTTGAACTTCCTTCTATGTCTTATTAGTGTGTTGGACTATCTTGACAATTCTGGATATTTGATCCTCAAATTTTGTCGAGGATGAGCATTTTTCCTTTTCTTTATATACATATTGAATCTAATTTTCTTATATCTAATACAACACATGTAGCAAATGATGAGAAAAGCAACATCCGGGGTCCTCGAGTCTTGATCCTCCATTGATGTTGTTCTTGACCCTCTGCCAATGCTTGCGTTGCCAATGTCTAGTGAGCTCTGGTACGCTCTAATACACCAGTGTGCACTTAAATTTCTTCTGATACGCCACTGTGCAATTGATACTTCTTCTGATACTCTGGTATCCTGTTATGGTGGTTTGGTTCTTCATTGGTAGAGCTGGTTGAGCCGCATCATGGATGTAATTGAGCTCATGCAGACCCACGGTGAGCTTCGATCTGATGCCTAGCTTCAACTAGGATCAAATTATAGAGGAAGAGTATTTTACTATGGTTTGAGCTTCCTTGCATAGATTTTTTTCTGATTTGAACTTCCTTCTATGTCTTATTAGTGTGTTAGACTATCTTGACAATTCTGGATATTTGATCCTCAAATTTTGTCGAGGATGAGCATTTTTCCTTTTCTTTATATACATATTGAATCTAATTTTCTTATATCTAATACAACACATGTAGCAAATGATGAGAAAAGCAACATCCGGGGTCCTCGAGTCTTGATCTTCCATTGATGCTGGTCTTGACCCTCTGCCAATGCCTGCGTTACCAATGTCTAGTGAGCTCTCGTACGCTCTAATACACCAGTGTGCACTTAAATTTCTTCTGTACGCCACTGTGCAATTGATACTTCTTCAGATACTCTGGTATCCTGCTATGGTGGTTTGGTTCTTCATTAGTTGTAATGCCTGTGGTTCATATTACGTATTTCTGGAATACGTGTACGTATTTTACCTTGTATTATTTGATTCCTCGTTTAGTTTTCTTCATGGCTTGGCTTGGTTTATTCTTGGCCGGGTGGCTTGGTTCGGTTAGGATTATTTTGGTTCATTATGAACCAAGGTGAACCCCCTACCTACCACCACCACTCATATTTATTAGCCCTTTTCATTCTCTCTCTTCATTTATCATCTTCTTCTTTCTCATTTACTTCCTTACCTACCAGAGAGAGGAGATAGAGGTCTAGGCAAGTGCATCTTGCTTCATGGAGGAACACAAATTTTATTGTTCCATTCTCTTCTTCACAGCATTCTAAAACACTTTAGAACTTGGCATTTTCACTTTCCATGGCTAGATTCTTGTAGATCTATATTTGTTTTATTTTTGGATTTCTTGGGTTTTGATCTACTTAATCTTGTTATTTCTATGTTTTGATGGTTCCATGTTGTAGAGAATCTCGTTCTACCTTATTTTGACCTATGGAAGTTCGGATTTAGGCTCCGGATGATGGAGTTATGGAGCTTGAGGACTTGGCTCTCATGGTGTTCTTCTTCTCTAAAATTTTGGAGAAGATGAACAGTGCTTGACTTGACCGCATGAATATTCATGCGGCAAGTGTTCTATCCAGCCGCATGACTGGAAGTTCTTGAGCCGCATGAGAGTCGGACTCACTTAGCCGCATAACTCGTTCTAATTCCCAGCCGCATAAGTTCTGTACTCCCTGAGCCGCATGAGCCTCCCCCCCCACTTGATTCCAGCCGCATAGGCGCGTGACCCCGCTTCCGCATAAGCTCCGCCCCTACCTGCGCCGCATGGACTCGATTGATTGAGCCGCATGGACTCGATTGATTGAGCCGCATGGACTCGACTGATTGGGCCGCATGGACTCGATTGACCTGAGCTGCATGGACTCAATTAATCGGGCCGCATGGATCCAATTGATTCCAGTCGCATGGGTTCTGAACCCTGCGCTGTATGGATTCGATTGATCTCAGCCGCATGGGGCCATGTACATCCTCAGCCGCATGCGCCCTCGTCCCCTTGGCCGTATGCGCCCTTGCTCCCCTTCCAGCCGCATGAGCCTCCTTGTCTTGGCCGCATGGGTCCTTAGTTCCCCCGACCCGCATGAATCTTTCCCCAGCCGCATGAGATCCATCCTGGCCATATATGCCTTAGCCGCATGGCTCTTCTATCGTCCTGTATATTGATATTTTATTAGATATTTTACGTCCGTTTTATATTCTTACGCTTTTTGTCATGGACTTGAAAATCATGAATTTATTTAATATGTTTAATGATACCTGAGCATGACACGATAGTGACCCGTAGTGGTGCACTCTTGACAAGTAACCTGACATGACCTGATAGTGGCCCGTCGTGGCACACTCCTGACTAGTACACTTGACATGATAACCTGACATGATTATCTTGAACAGCTGTTGCGACGGCTACCTGACATGACATGACCTGTATAATTGATCCTGGACACCGTGGGCGATTGTGCTTGTACAAATAATCCAGTCCTGTCTTGCATCATGTCTAGGAGGGGACTCCTGAGTACCACGGTCAGGAGTATCCATTGAAATGGACTAAGGCTAATAACTAGATTAATACATTAGTCATGAAGAGATCTCCCAGCTACAGGCAATCCCGTTACCTGGGTACGCCTTGGGATCTGTAGCCTGCCGTCGAGTAGGGCACATTTCCAGCACACTGTCATGTGTTGCACCCTTCAAGCTACCTAAGGGTACATTCGTTTTCTGGACGATGTACCCACCTGAATTCAACTCTAATTCTTTTAACCCGGGTAACCTGGATGGACTGCAGGGCTTGTGGCTGTGGAAGATTCTCACTGCATCTTGTTAGTAATTAGGCTTGTGACAATCCTAGTTAGTTAAAGTATCAAGCCGTAGTTCTTGCTTGGCCGTGAAATGATTGGATGGAGTCTAACCAGTCTAGTCTTGCCCTGATCCTGTTCCAGATTACTGCATGACCAGAATGCTTGTATTTATTTTATCGATAAATGATGAGAATTCCAAGTTCTGTTCAGACGAAGGGTTACAACCCCGGTCCTTGTTTGGTTTACGGGTTGTAACCTGGTTATCTGAATAGTTCCATGGTTATCTCGCCGTATATCATCCTGATGTATTTTCTTTATTTCCAGTTCTTACTTTATTTATACTCTTGTACTGATTGCTGGTTTTAGTTCCTAAGTGAAGCTTCCTTTGTGGCACTTGCTCTTTCTGGGGTCTGACCCAGCTGGTTTTGTGTGGCCAGATTTCGGAGCAGCTCCAGAGGATCTACCGACCTTCCAGCCAGATGGTGGCTACTAGACGGAACCCTGACAACGAGTGGGTTTATTTTTTAATCTCCCACTTTATTTTAAAAATATTCTTTTGAGGCGTTTAGCCGACGAGCACCTGTTTAGCTCGATTGCACTTTACTTACTGTCTGCCTATGGGCTGTAACATGATTGACAAATCCTAGGGTTGATCATGTATGACTAAACTCTTGCTAGTCCTGACATTTTGTAACGACTAGCTTCATGATCAGCTGAAAGTAATGTTTGGGACGCCTTACTATTGTATATTTAATGATCATACATCTTGTAACTTTTACTTACTTGCTTGTGATTGAGACAATAGGTTGTTCATGACCTTAAGAGACTGTTGGCTTGTAGATAAACCCTCATGTATCTAGACAGCCGTGACCGTATAGCGAGGTAGGTTGCACTTCAATATACGTAGCTGGCTATGTCTGCCCCCGCTCTCCAGTATTCTGGTTCTGGGGCGTGACATTAGTAGAGCTGGTTGAGCCGCATCATAGATGTTATTGAGCTCATGCAGACCCACGGTAAGCTTCGATCTGATGCCTAGCTTCAACTAGGATCAAATTGTAGAGGAAGAGTATTTTACTATGGTTTGAGCTTCCTTGCATAGATTTTTATTCTGATTTGAACTTTCTTCTATGTCTTATTAGTGTGTTGGACTATCTTGATAATTCTGGATATTTGATCCTCAAATTTTGTCGAGGATGAGCATTTTTCCTTTTCTTTATATACATATTGAATCTAATTTTCTTATATCTAATACAACACATGTAGCAAATGATGAGAAAAGCAACATCCGGGGTCCTCGAGTCTTGATCCTCCATTGATGCTGGTCTTGACCCTCTGCCAATGCTTGCACTGCCAATGTCTAGTGAGCTCTGATACGCTCGAATACACCAGTGTGCACTTAAATTTTTTCTGATACGCCACTGTGCAATTGATACTTCTTCTGATACTCGGGTATCCTGCTATGGTGGTTTGGTTCTTCATTGGTAGAGCTGGTTGAGCTGCATCATGGATGCGATTGAGCTCTTGCCGACCCATGGTGAGAGTCGATCTGATGCCTAGCTTCAACTGGGATCAAATTGTAGAGGAAGAGTATTTTACTATGGTTTGAGCTTCCTTGCATAGATTTTTACTATGGTTTGAACTAATTTCTATGTCTTATTAGTGTGTTTTTTTGCATAGCTTACTACGTACTATGGTTTGAACTTCCCTATGGAACTGTGTTGGACTATCTTGACAGCACCTACCTATATACTGCTACATTTATTATGTATTTTCAGGCTGCATACAACAGTCCTACGCGTAGGTCATCTCGTATTGCAAAGAATATGGAACATGTCATAGCAATGGGTGAGAGGACATTAGATCCACGATTAGAACCCTCTTTTATGGAGGATGTCTTGCGCATTCCTATATCAAGACATCAAATTTTTCAGGAGAGCGATGATGAGCCTTTAGATAATGAGCCAGTAGAGAATTCTGAGAAAATACCGAAGGGTAAGTTTTGTATTGAAATTTATAATGTAAATTGTGAGCTATTAATGGTTCTGGTTTTTAAGTAGTCTATTTATGAGTCTTTCCCTTTTGTTTCTGATAAGGTACGATGGAGAGTGGACCTTCCACTAGGCAACATAGAGAAGCTGCTAAGCCATGGAAAAAATGGGATAATGGAGTAAAAAAAATCATAGAGTGGGATGAAGATTGCCAACCGGTTGGAGAACATGGGCACCATTTGATGTCTCATCTTGGTAACCTTTCCCGAAATGGCGAATTGTTTCCGTTAACAATGTTATCTTGGCGTAAGGTTGATAAGGATAAACTAGAAATGGTCTGGGCGTCGGTTAAGGTAACTTTCCCCGTCTCTTTATCAGTATTTTCATGGATTACTATCTTTATTTTTACTATTATCCTACTTGATAGTGAGCCCCCTATTGTCTGTCTTGCTAAACCTAGACACATTGGCATTGACTTTGTAGTCAGTAACACTCAAGGTCTGTATTGTAAGCTATAGATCATAGCACTATAATTCACCATCAAGAGTAAAAACAAATCGATTGAAGCAGTTGTGGCCTAGAAGTGTTGATTGAAACTGTCATTTCAAGTGCAATATTTTGTTTATATTCTTTTAATGTTGGAATGAAGATGTTGAAGTGGTTCCTTATTTTTGGTTTGGGATGATTCAACTAATTTATATCTTGCTGTTCTTGTGGTTGTTTGGAAGTATAACCTCGGATATCATGTTTGAATGCTTTACCATCACCTGTTGTTCACATATTTTTGCTATTGATAATGGCTACTTATATTGATAACTTAGATATCATGTTTTTTTAAGGAAAACACAAATGCACCCGATGCTTTTAAAGCTATTTGCTTTAAGAAAATGGGAATTTCCTGGAAGGCCTTCAAGCATCGTGTGAAAAAAGACTTCTATACAAAGTTTGAGACCGATGAAGAGTGCCTAGCAAATGTGACATCCCGAGTGGAGTCCAGTCAATGGCCAACTCTAGTGGCATATTGGGGCTTGGGTAACACACAGGTATAAATCGACTAACAAATAACTTACATCCATATTCATACTAGTGGCAAACCCTTTATTTCAATTTACTAAATAATGTCCAAATGTTTTTTAGAAAGTTTCGGAGAAGAACCAAGTTAATCGCGGAAAACTTTGTGCTCTCCCTAGAACTGGTAGAAGATCCTTTCCAGAAATAAAGAGAAAGGTTAGTATTGTGTTTTTTGGTAAGATAATTCTCATATATTTTCAGTTGATAATGTATAAATTTTTTCTTACTTTGGAACATGCATACACATCAGAGGAGGCTAGAAAACAAGCCTGTTGACCTTGTCAACATGTGGAGAGCCACTAGAGAAAAAGATGGCAGTTATAATGAAGAAGACGGGGCTGCTGGAACAGAGGTATATAAAATTCATATTTGTAATGAGTTTTTTTAACAAAATGTCAATTGCAAATTAGAGAAATTTAACACAAACCTCCTTGCATGCTATAGAAAATGTTAGAAAGGAGAATTGAAAAGCTACCAACTGAAGAACGAGACAACGAGGAGCAATTGAATAATGTTTACAGGGAAGTGATTGGACAAGATGGGCATGGCCGAGTTTTAGGCCGAGGAGTAGGTGTAAGCGGTAAAGGATCAACATCCTTAGCAGCTCATCAGGCTGAGATTCAACAAGCAACAAATGCTGAGATTGTACAACTACGAGAAGATGGTGAAAAGTTATGAGAATATGCGGAGAAGTTTAGAGAAGAGACTGGCGCATTAAGGAAAGAGCGTGAGGAGCAAGAGGCCCGGTACAAGAAAGAGCTTGAGCCGGTCAAGAGTGAGCTTAGGACTGAGCTCAAAGATGAAGTTGTGGCCATGTTCCTGAATGCTCAACTACTTTCTCAACAATCCAGTACATCGTCCAGGTAATTTGCCAACTATCAACTTATTACATTGGTTTTTCTCTGTGATTCTTATGTTTGGTTTTCTTTCGTGGCTACAATTTATGTTTGGTTCTCCATTTCCTTTCTTTCAAGTTAAAATTTGTATTTATTACATTGGTTTCTTTTCTGGACTGATTTTTTGGAGTGAATTTTGCATAGTCTGAATTTTGCATAATCTCGGTATCAGTATCGGAACTGAATTTTAGCTTCTGTTTTCACTGTGTCCTTTTCCCTGGAAACTTCGAAACCAGTAATATTTTTTACATATTGCCAAGTTATTTTTTACACTGAATTTTAGAGTATGTTAGATGGGTATCCATTGTTTTGTTTTAAGTTTAAATTATTGGATTAAATGTTCAGTCTCAGATTTACACTATACAGTTATATTCAGTCTCTAAATGTCCATATCACCTACATATATCAGTCCATTATTTTGTTCAGGTCATTAGCTCATTATAAACAGTCCTTCTGAACTAAGGAGTTCAGTCTCCTGTTTTGATATTCCGATCTGTACCTTCATTTCAGACAATTGAAACTTCAAGTTCAGTCATTGAACTTTATTTTGGAGAATGAACTTCAAGTTCAGAACATTGAACCTGTGTGTGGGATGTCTTGGTATCCTAACCCCAGGTTAGCTTGCATCTGTCCACCTTGATCCCGTCCACTGCAAATTCATGTAGGTTCACTGCATTTCCTGGGTTCAATCACACTATGATATAGTAATTTAGGTGCTGCTGTAACTTTATTTAAGGGGTACCAGTTGCAGTTGCAATTGTTTGCACTTTGTATCCTGTACCAGTATAGAATCTTGTACACTGAAGACCAACATCACACCAGGTTGTATAGGGAGGAGGAAGTCAGCCTATACTTTTGGGGAGAATAGTGACTGAATAGGGACATGAGTGAACAAAATCTTATGAGTTATGCCCAGTGATCGAGTGACTAGCTCGTTTTCGACACTCTTATATACACAGGAATGGTGCCAGCCCCTGGTACTAATCCCTATATAGGTACAAGTACACAGGAAGTAGTACAACCTTGTGGTGTCAGTCTATTGTTTCCACCTTAGATAGAAAATCACTCGAGGGGCATCATCCTAGTTAGGACATGTTTAGTAGACAGAGGCATGAGCTATCAGGAAGGAGGAATAAATGAAGTAGAGACTGGGTACATGAAGGTGTCCTCAGTGAATCCAATGTACTGGATATAGAGTGTAACCGAGTGGTGTGGTCTAGGTAACTCTATATTGAGGGAGTGTATCAACCCAATGTACGGTTGTATGGTGCAGGAAATAAGCAAGACAGCAGCACACAAGGGGAGTCATATATATGACAGTCTATCTATAGCACTGTTTAGCCATGCCCTATTTTAGTTAATTAAAATTGCCCTGTTTTAATTAACTTTTACTGGATATAGAGTGTAACAGATTTTAACTTTTACATTGGTTTTTTCCAGCTTGTTACTGTAATTCTTGCTAGAATAATTGTACTTCCCATTTAAAATGTTTCCCAATTTTTCCCGTCTTCACTTAAACTTCCTTTTTTACTTGAAGCTTCCTTTGTCACTTGAAGCTTTTTCTGTACATTGTTTTTTTCCAACTTTTTTGTACGCAGGTCTGTACAGTTTGGAAGAACTGTTAGTAGGTTTGTACAATTTGTTTAAACCTTCACAAACTAATGTGGTCTAGTCTGTACAATTTGGAAGAACTTGTCTTTCTTTTCTGGTTGTTCGTGTATAGTTAGCAAGTTGCTAATAAATTGGCATATCTTCATTTGCAGGTCCTTCAAAAGCATTCTGGATATGCTAAAATGATGGGCGACGATCTTGTGATGATAAAAAGTTTGGGTTAATTTTTGGGTTCATGTTGGATATACTAAAAATATGGTGTAATGGTGGAGACAATGGGTTCATTTTGTAACTGATGTTATGGGTAATGTATAGTGTTTTGGATTTATTTTGGAAAAGGTGGTTAAGGATGCTTAATGGGTTCAGCATTTTGTATGTAATGGTGGAGACAATGGGTTCATTTTGTAACTGATGCTGTGGGTGATGTAGTGTTTTGGATTTATTTTGGAAATGGTGGTTAAGGATGCTTAATGTTAAGCTTTTTGTTGTTTATCAATTGAACATATATAGTTATATATGGATTTTGTTGTCTTCTACTTAATGGTAAAGAATGCTTGATGTTGTTAAGCTTTTTTTGTATTGGAGCTCTGATACCTGGAGATACATCTGAGGACAAGCTTGACAACGTCCATGATTATATGAATTATGTGTATTTAAATTGTATGTTTTATAGCTGAAAAATACAGACAATAATTTCATAAGTGTTACTTTTGGGACAGTTATGTAATTGTCCTAGATATAAATGACATTGTTTTGTAACGCTGGCAAATTTGTTTAGGACGGATGTTATTCGTCACAAACTCTTTTATTTTGGGACCATTTTGTAAACCGTCGTAAACATGTAATAATTCAAACTCTTTTGGTACGGTTACATTTTTTGACCCTAAAACCAAATTAGGACGGTATTTTTCGTCGTAAAACTTTTTGCCACGCCACCCTAGTTACTTACCGTCCTAAAATTCGTCCCAAATCACAATTTAGGACTGATTTGGGTCTTTACGGATTTTTGGGGTCCCAGAAAGACACTTTTTTTGTAGTGATATATATATATACATATATATATATATATATATATATATATATATATATATATATATGATTATATTTATAATAGCCTAAATACTAAATAAATATTGCCTTAGTCATGGTTAAGTTTGAGATGCATATCGACTAGGAATTTTGGCACGCCTAGTGTAGTAGTGTGCTTTGACTAGTGTTTTAGCCATGGTAGGGAAGGCCGAGCCATATGTGTGTTCCAACTAGGAAAACCAATCAAAGTTGTGACTTGACCCCGATAGACGATTTAATTAATTAATTATTAATTAGATTATTGATTTTTTAGGAGACTATAGATTGTGCTAAACTAGCCCGGACTTGACCCGAACCAAACCCAAACTCATGTGGTCAAGTAGCACGTCCAAAGACGTCCATGTAGATGTATATATATATATATATATATATATATATATATATATATATATATATATATATATATATATATATATATATATATATATATATCATAAGTTATTTTCATCGTCCAAATAAGTATTCTTTTATATATAAAGGATTTTTATATATAATAGTTATTTTCTATAAAATCAATATTTTGAAATTTTAAATAGGATAAACAATTTTCTTAAATATCTTTTGATATTAGGGATTGCTAGGTTATATATATACTTTGGTAAGTGTATGCAGAGTATATAAATAATAGGCTTTATATATATATATATATATATATATATATATATATATATATATATATATATATATATATATATAAATATATATATATATATATTTATATATATATATATATATATATATAGTTTTATAATTTTAAAAAATAAGATTTTATAGTAAATAAATATTATGTATACGTTATTCTTATAATGAATGCTTATTAAATATTTTGGGTTCATCATTTAAAATACATAGTTATTGTAATCGATGAATAATGAAGAAAATATATATGGATGATTATAAAATTCCATCACTATTCCTTTGAGATCAATCACATTATCAACCCCTTTTCCAAAGAAACAAGTCACCTCTCTATTATCTCCACACATATCTTTACATCCTCCATTGTTTAAAACCAAAGCCTAATTCTTATCAAAGTCCACAAACCGACCCTTGCCTTCAGCCATCTATATATAGAGAGAGATCCAGCCCCAATTTCTTTTTGGTTATATATAAATAAATTCACCACCGTCCCTTGTTACAAATATGCCTGAACCAAAAACCATCCCCTGTTGACCGCTGTTGACCGCACGTCATGGTCAGCTTGCCATCACACGACCCCTGTCACGACCCGCACCCGCTTTTCAGATACGAAACGTGTCCAAGCCCAGCCTACGCCGCAGTATCGATGGTAGTACGTTGTCTAGCCCACAATAACAAAATGCTCATAAATACTAACTGCTCATTCACAACAACTAAATCAATTTTACAAATATTAGAAGTTTTACATTTGAAGAAGAAAATAAGCTTTTACAATTATGGAAAACTACCACACATCTAACTAGTCTTCTATGGTTTGGCCTTCGAGTCTCTATCTCCCCCCGTATGGTCTATAGTGCAAGAGTAGGCACGTCAACCTCACCTATAACAATGATCCAGTCAGGAAAGGAGCAGAGTACAACCATATTGCAATTAATGTTGTTAGTTCAAAATAAGTTAGAACAACGAGAAACAACGATGGCAAAGGGTATATAAAGAACTAGCAAGAAATGAGCTAACAAGATATGAACTAGAAAGATGTAACTAGTAAAGTATGAACTAACAAGATATAAACTGGTAAAATGTAAACTAGCAAGATGTGAACTAACAAGATATGAACTAGATAAAGGAAAAATAGGAACAACTATGTGTGTGTGAAATACCTTTTAATACGTGAATGGCTGGGCTATACGGCACATCATACGATGGCTATCCACAATAATAGGGTACGGCTAACTCATACGTGGGGTGTATGACTTAGCTATCCACAATTAAAATATTTGGATTTGTTCACGTACTTACCGAGTATTTTTCTTTTCGACTCTCTAACAATCAATAACGATCAATGATACACTAAAAGGATACAATAACTACGGTGTCACAATCGATACATCGTACCACGAACCATGCATGAAAACCACAAGTCAATTCTAATGTTCTAGTTCTAAATTCATGGAATAAGTGGCTAATTGGGTTACTAATCTATTAATAGTTAATTCTGAAATATAATACTTAAAAACATAATTTAACCTAATAATAATCTGAATATAATCTAAATATGCAAGTTTGGCCATCAAAAGTCATGTTTCCAATTTTAAAAACCATGGTACGCAAATCGAGGCGTGTCGTTGACTATCTAGTCAAACATCGTGAACTCTAGATTTTGAAAATGCATCTTGGTATATTTCAGCGCCACGAGTGCGCTGGAATCAATCGTGCCACAAATTCACGTTTTGGTCAAAGGATATCGCCGTTATGGCTAATCGTGACCAAAATGGTAATTCACCGATCAATTATGAGTTCAACAGAATAACTAAAATATTAGATGAACGAATTAACTTTTGGGAAAAATATATGTCGTAGAGCTCTGTGTTAGCTTTTCGAAACTTCGAATGGTTCGTGATTTCGATTTCTGGTTCTCCCGAAATCTCGAAAACACCAAAACGTGTCAAAGTTTCGGACAACCGACACTCTACGAATTTTACAGAAATTAAGGTTCAGAGCTACTAAAAATAAATTAGATATTTGAAAAATATACCTCAATATGAATCCAACAAAAAAACGGCACAGAAAAAGAAGGTCGGAGTTGACGGCAATCGCCTCAGGAAGTCGGGGTCTCCTTGGAACAAGTTTCCTCAAAATCGGCCAGAATTAAATTAGGGTTTACTGTTCAACGAATATATATATATATATATATATATATATATATATATATATATATATATATATATATATATATATATATATATAGGGTGGGTACAGTCAGCACCGGCTGACTGGGCACTACAATGGCTGACGGGTGGGCCCGGCCAGCGCTGACTGAGTATGACTGGATAATTAATTACAGAAAATAATTTAAAAATCATTCTAAGGCCAAATAAACTCAAATAAAATCCTAAAAATTCCTAAAAAATTGTAGAAAATTACAAAAAATATATGTAACCTCCTAGAATATAAATAAAAATAATTTACCTCATATTAGTCCCAAATGGCCTCATAATAAATATTAGAAGCCTTAAAAATATATAAAATTTAATGAAATAAATATCTAAAAATTATATAAAATTCATATCCTTTATTACTGAAAGTATGATACAATAGGGAAGGATTCCCGCCCAAATGCTTCCAAATATTCATTTATATTATTATATAATCTAAATATATTCATCTACATTATTTAAATTGAATTGAAGAGTGGGTTACGGATGATGAGAAGGAAGTTGGTTTTAGATTTTTTTTTTTAAATCTTCAGTTTTTTTTTAAAATTAAATTGGTTGATGAGAAGAGTGGGTTACCGACGATTATAAGGAAGTTAGTTTATGATTTTTTTTTTTACATCTTTCGGTTATTTTTGTTAATTAAATTGGTTGAGTATTTATTAACTGTTTGGACGGATAAGATGGGAGTTAAATTAAGGTTTTATTTATCTCCCATAATCCACGGATGATGAGAAGAGTAGGTTACGGATGATTGGAAGGAAGTTAGTTTTAGATTTTTTTACATCTTCCATTTTTTTTGATAATTAAATTTGTTGAGTATTTACAAACTGTTTGGACGGATAAGATGAGAGTTGATTTAAGGTTTTATTTATCTCCCATAAACCACGGATGATGAGAAGAGTATGATTAGAAAGAAGTTAGTTTTAGATTTTTTCTAAAATCTTTTGGGATTTTTTTTTGTTAATTAGAGTTTATTTAAGGTTTTATTTATCTCCCATAGCCCACGGATAATGAGAAGAGTGGGTTAGAGATGATTAGAAGGAAGTTAGTTTTAGATTTTTTTTTTAAATCTTATGGGTTTCTTTTTGTTAATTAAATTGGTTGAGTATTTACAAACTGTTTGGACGGATAAGATGGAAGTTGATTTAAGCTTTTATTTATCTCTCATAATCCACGGATGATGAGGAGAGTGGGTTACGGATGATTAGAAGGAAGTTGGTTTTAGATTTTTCTAAATCTTCGGGGGTTTTTTTAAAAATTAAATTGGTTGATTATTTATTAACTGTTTCTCTATTCTATTTCAATTGTTACTCCCGAGCCAAAAATCTAGAGAGAGAAAGAGAGTGAAGAGCAGTGTCAAGGAGGAGGAGTCTGACTTCATCGCCATCGCCAACGTTTCTTCAGTCAAGGTATCGATATTCTCCCTCCTCTCGCGATTTTGATTCTTATGGTTAGGGTTTTGTGGTCTTTTCATTTTGGAATGAATATATGGATTTTAGAGTAGGAGAAACTCTTTAAATCTTTGGATATTGCTACCCACAACTTTTTATAAAAAATCTTGCGATATTTTCCGTAATCAAACTAAGAACATATTAAATTTTGTTTTACTTGCATGAAACAATTTTTTTGACATTTTACAAGGTGAACGTTTTGTTTTACTTGCAACATTGCATTGACATGGTATATAGAATTAAAGGGCTGTAAGGAAAACATGAAAAATATTTACCTATGTTTTCTTTTCTTTTACACATTTGTCGTATTGAATTTAAGAAGTTTGAAAGAAATTATTTGATTCTTTTAAATACACCCAAGCACCAAACTTTGAAGACTTGCTACCTTTAGTTATGTTCAAATGATCTCTTAGTTTTATACAAAAGCTGTTCAAACTTTGCATGAATGAGCGTCTGTTCAAATGGTGAATTTAAAAATAGAAGATTCTTTTCCTATAATTAGATAAGTATCACATTGAATTTAAAAATTGAGATAGGATCACACTGAATTTATTAAATAAATATTCGAATTTTTTTAAGTGTCTACACATTAAATATCACAAGATTTTTTTCCTTTAAATCTGTCGATATTGCTACCAACAAATTTTTGTAAAAATCTTGCGATATTTTCCATAACCAAATTAAGAACATATTATATTGAAGAGTGGATTACCGATGATGAGAAAGAAGTTTGTTTTAGATTTTTTTAATGTTTCTTTTTTTGTTAATTGAATTGGTTAGGATTTATTAACTGTTTAGACGTATAACATGGAAGTTGATTTAAAAATATATTTATCTCCGATAAGTAATTTTTCTAAAATTTAATTGTTGATACTCTTTAAAACTTTCGATATTGCTACCAACAAATTTTTGTAAAAATTTTTGCGATATTTTCCGTAATCAAACTAAGAACATATTAAATTGAAGAGTAGATTACGGATGATGAGAAAGAAGTTGGTTTTAGATTTAAAAATATATTTATCTTCGATAAGTAATTTTTCTAAAATTTAATTGATGACACTCTTTAAATGTTGCGATATAGCTGCCAACAAATTTTTGAAAAAAATCTTGCTATGTTTTCCTTGCAGCAACCTAAGAACATAATAAATTGAAGAGTGGATTACGGATGATGAGAAGAAAGTTGGTTTTAGATTTTTTTTAATGTTCCTTTTTTTGTTAGTTAAATTGTTGAGTATTTATTAACTGTTTGGACGTATAACATGGAAGTTGATTTGAAAATATATTTATCTTTGATAAGTAATTTTTTAAAATTTAATTGTTGGTACTCTTTAAACGTTGCGATATTGCTGCCAACAAATTTTTGAAAAATACTTGCGATATTTTCCGTAACCAATCTAAGAACTAAATTGAAGTTTACAAAGTTTTCCAAAATCTAAATTAGGTACATGATAAATTTATTATTTACTCTATATTTATTGGAATAAACTATATTAGAGCAACTGTTTTCTTATCTACCTATATTTATTGTCTTTTATGTATACAAGATAACATTCAAAAGTATTGCAGTTGCAAATTTGGACCATTACTGATGTAATTTTTCAATTAAACTTTATCATTATCATGTTCTTATGATATGTATTACTTTAAAATTAGTTATTGCATATTCAAGAATTACCGATGCAAATTCATAAAAGTAAATGATAGGACGCTACCTATATATATCTACATATTTATATAAATATATACATACATATATATATATACAAATATGTAGGTACATATTTATATAAATATATACATACATATATATACAAATATGTACATACATTTATATAAAATATATATATATACAAATATGTGACTACATTACTAACCGCTAATTATTTAGATTTTATGCGTTCTACCAAACATTAATATTCATATATAAGAACAAAAAAAATGACACTTTATCTGCCCCGTGTATTGTACGGGTACACGCACTAGTTAAATATAAAGTAGCTAAAAAGTGTTCATATAACTATCTAAGGGCCATATAACCACAATATGATACATATCTCCCTTATGAGCTTAGTTACGACCCTTAGTGACCATAAAAATAAATCAAAATCAAAAATAAAAAAATTCGGGAAGTGGGCTTACAACCCCTGATTGTCGCAGACCCAACGCCAACCTCGCGCCTCCCTTGGTCGGACCGCCCTGGTCGCCGGACCCACCGCGTGCGTGGCCACGGGACAACGGCGCCGCCGCCATTGCCGACCGATGCAAAAGAAAAAAAAACTATCACAGGATGCTGTTTTGGAAGCCGATTTTTGAAAAGAAAAAAAAACTCGATTTTTGGAGTTCCAAAATCGAGAAAAAAACTCGATTTTTGGACGTTAGAAACTGTCCCGGAACGCTATTTTGGAAGCCAATTTTTGGATTGGATATCGAGAATTTTGAAATTATAAAAGAAAAGAGTTGTAGCCAATATGAACGGCTTTACAGCGAATATTTTTTCATAAATTTTTTATCATTAATTTGTAAATAAAATCAGTTCCAAAAACCCCAAAAAACTATTTTCAAAATTTAGAAATTTTTCGATATAGCGTGCATCCCGATAATCCGAACGACTTGGTCGCGAACAACTTGCATCGAAAGGTGCGTACGAATGTTGCGGATATGTGGGCTTTGATGGAACTCAAATTGGTTGCGTGTGCGCAACAAATTTGACGCGTATCTATCGAAAAATCCTGTATCGACCATTTTTCGAATTAGTCAATTATTTTGTGCACGTTCGTCACATCGCGGCAAAACTTGTGCCATTGGACTCATATCATTTTCTTAGTCTTGTGAGCCAAGTTTGGTCTGATTCTGAGAAGGTCGACCGAAACGCTATTTTGGCGGGCCCGCGACCCAACTCAACGGACAATTTTGTGCACGACCCATCGGAATCCAAATTGGACATACCGTTAGATTCGTATCGAAAAATTGGATCTATAGACATATAGTTTGATAACTTTAGAGATCGTAGATGTTGGCACGTTTTTTGATGCAAAGTAGGTCCAACAGTGGATATCGTTTTGATCCAAAATTACCGTTTTGTCTCTGTGTCCAGAATTGGACTTTTGGGTAGTCAAACTTAGATATTTCTTTTATGAAAAATACGTTGGTGATGTCTGTTTCAGCATCCGGAGTCATCTGCAGGAGTTTAACTTTTGTGGCTCGTTGATTGACTGGCTAGTGTTGCTTCTACGTGCTACCATCAGGCAAGTACACCTTGCTAAACGTTATAGTATTTATATGCTTTTCTGTATTGGCATTCTTTCTTACATGGTTACATACTTCTCTTGCTTCATGTCATGGTTACTTTGTAGTTTTACGTGTACGTAGATTGTTACTCATTTTTCCATATTACTTTTTTTTTATCTTTCTTATCGTGTTCATGTCTAGTGATAGTATTGCTATACCTATGCCATATTTCTCTGACCTGTTTGACCCATACTTGACTTGGACATGACTAGATAGACTTGACTTCCTAGTACCTTAGACGAGAGTGTTTTATTAGCTGTGGCTATACCTCTATTGTTAGTGCCTCACCGGGCTATGATAGAGAACCTGTTATAGGACTGTTAGTGCCTCACCGGGCTGCGGTTATATCATATGTACCTATATCCATGATTAATATTATATTCTTATGGCATGTTACTATATGTAGAGTTCTTTTATGTGTTATTCTTTTCTCCATTTGTTATTCCTATTTTTTTCGCATGTTATTTACTGTCAAAGTAGGTTTGTATATTATGTGTCTTGCTAGTCCCCTGAGGACTTGGTGATCTCTCCAGTTTATGGCCAAGCTGGTAGAATCGATGGATGGTTATAATTTGCATCTATAGGATTTAGGTATCGTTGGTGCATGGTTCTATTTTATTATTCTCTCGTGCTGCATATTTTTATCATGATATATTCTACTTATTAGCCTAGTTTTATAGACTCGGGTTTCCTTTCGAGTCTATTCGGACATGTATGCTAGCGCGTTGCAGATCACAAACCATATTATTTCTTCTTGATGTTTATTATTTTATGTGGATTGAGATATAGTTTTGATTTTCCATGATTAAACCTATCACCGTAGTCTAGACAGCTTATACGTATTCGAGCTGGGCTGGAGTCCACTTGATACTTAGCAGGCATGTATACGATCTCCTACTCCTACGTATTTTGGGACTGGGGCGTTACAATATCTAACTCTAAACTCATAAAAGTTACTTAACTCATTATCCTAATCCTTACTTCTCAACATTTTAATATAGCATTTGGTATTCTTATTCCTTAGTGTTCTAATTGATACTTGAGTTCACAACAACTCAATCCTAACACACGCATGAGACTACACAAAAGCCTCAGATTTCTGTTCCAACTTTCTAACTAACTGCACGTTGCACTGCTTCTATAGCAAATTTGTGCACACACACAACACCCTAAGCCCATAATTCTCCCAGTTTCCTACACTGTTGGCCATCAGTTTCCCCATTTCCCCCTCCTATCAAACCTGCCACTTAGCACAGGCCCTCCAACTCTCTCCTTTTTCACTTCTGCTAACCTCCTAAACATTTCCTCTTATCCACCTATATGACTATCTAATTGTCTAATCTATCTTCCTATATATTTATATATATACACACACTCTATGGCTAAACACACACATTCCAATTTCCTATGACACGGGCAAGCACACCTTGGTTCCTGATGTTGGCTTTGCCCCTCTTCTTCTAGTGTCCTAAACTCTACACACATAGACACAACAAAACTCCCAATTGAACACGCACAGCTATTGAATGCTCCCTATACAACTAACTGCCCACACCAAACCTCTAGCATGTATTGCTGCTAATGACTGCTACCCGAGCCCCCTCTTCACTGTTCTGAACAAACAGGACCTCCCCCTATCTCCTTACTGTTAACTACACAAACACTCACACTCTCTAAAGAGGCAAAAGACAAGACATTAAACCCTCTTTGACAATTGAAAGAATCGTGCAAAGTCTATCCATAGTGTAGTTTTTATGAGGTTTTAGGCGATATGGTAAGGAAGTTTTATTCAGTAGGTAAAATTGACCATCTTTCCAATCGGAGTCATTCTTATTTACAATGGAGAACAGATAAAAATACAAGATTATTCAGATAAACCCAAGAAAATCATGCCTAAACTTGTCAAGAGTTTACTGGCCGACCCAGAACCGAATTCCAGTCCAGTGAAACTAGAAAACATGTCTCGCACAGAACATTAATTATCCTATTTTCTGATACCGAACTATAAACAACTTAAATAGGCAAAATTTCTTATTTTCCCTGCACTGAAATCCTTCCCCTAACACTTAGACACATATCCCATACTAACACTCACTTCCAAATTCCTACTGCTGCTACTGGTCACATCTGCCTTGCAAGGGCAGGGCCTGTACACATTGAGCTTCCCTATTTTCCCTTTACTGCCTTTCACTGATAGGAATTCCCCCTATCCCAAACCCACACTCCTGTGTTCACAGTTCACACCTGACACCTGATATACCCACTTAAAGCTATAGGTATATATATATATATATATATATATATATATATATATATATATATATATATATATATATATATATATATATATATATATATATACATAGGCATTAACAGTACCCGCATGACACACACATACTGAAATTTAAGCACACCCAAACACTCATTGTCTATTGTTAGCCATGCAAGCTCTGTCTTGTAAATTACTGATGCACTGTTGTGCCAAGTGCATCTGCACAACAAGCCACACATAGCTGCTATAGGTTCCTGCATCAGTCCATCATAAGCTGTTGTGAACTTCCAGGATCCCCTTTCCTTAATCCTGTGTGCAACATGGAATACAAATTCCCTGCATCCCTTGCATTCCTTTCCTACTGAACACACATCTTCATTCCCCTTTCTCTACTGCTGATGTTAGCTAATTCTTCTTCTCCTAATGGCATGTTGCTTAAGCCACCTGCAACTGTCAAACAGAGGGGTACACTAAGAACTGCTTTGTAGGACTGAAAGGCCCATTGTTTGGGTAATGGAAGACTCTCTCTACTATCTCACAATGAAGACTCTCATAGGAACCCCTTTACAACACTCCTACTGCTATCTTCTCCTATTTTTCCTACTCTACCCACTACACTCCACATACTGCCTACAAAGCCATTGCCTATAAAGCCTAACTGATACTCATTACCCCAACATACACTCATTTACCTATATACACATATATCATATACACTCTTAGGCCTATATATATATATATATATATATATATATATATATATATATATATATATTATATATATATATATACACACACACACACACACACACACCACTCTCTGTGATATATAACACATGGACTGTAGGAAAGACACATACACTCGTATATTTATATATAAACACACCCTCTTCCTATTGACGTGAATATGGGCACTCACATGACACACACACACACACACACACACACATATATATATATATATATATATATATATATATATATATATATATATATATATATATATATATATATATATATAAGAACATAATTAGGACATTTTTAAGCTAGTGTCAAGTGTCATGTGTAATAGAGCATGTGCACCACATGTGTAGGAGTCCAAAATTTTCAAATTGATCCCGGCCGTGTCCTACCATATCCAATTGTAGACACGTAGCTAGCCTCACAACACTCTAACAAACCTAATTAGGTCACCTAATGACAAACACTTGGTGTACAATTCTCAATTTTTTTTCAAGAATGGTACAAAAATTCATTGTAAAAGTCTCCAAATGGGTCAAATAAAGCTCAAGCTTCTCCCCATGGGTAGCCCTAATGCATTGGTGGTTTCTAAATGACTAATGGCACTAATTAGAATCAATTACAAGGACTAAATTCAGATTTTACCTATTGGGAGATGGATTTCCAATGCAAAGTCCAAAGGGGACACAAATGGACAACCTTCAAGAGTGGATATCTCCTTCAAGCTCCACTCCTTCCAATGCTTCCTCATTGCTAGTCCAAGCTCTAGCCTCCTTGGGATGACACTAGAAATGGGTTGGAAATTAGTTTGGAAATAGTGGAGTATGGTTCTTCTTCTCAAATGGAGAGAAAATGGACATGAGGCAAATTAAGATTTGTGGAGGCTAATAAATGAACTCGATGAAATGTTTTTATAGGGTGTATGACCAGCCATGTTTTCCAACCCTAAATGCAATCTAAAATGCCCAATAAGCCCTCACAATAAGTCATGAAGGTTTGTTTTAGGAAGGAGTTTAATTAAGAAAGGTTCCATTAACTAAAGAAGGAATTTTTCTTGGTCATTTCTCTCTAAAATAATGGGTGCACCAAGACTAACTAATGGGTTCACTAATGGTGTCATGACAAATCTAGTTGGGTCCATCTAGAATCACTAACGACTAATCTAACTAGTGGCTAACAACTAGCAACTAATTACAAATTATATTTAATTATATGAAATAATACCTATCATAGAAAAATAAAATAAAATACCATCATTACAATTAATATAAAATATTATTTTTAAATGGGTACAAAATAAAAAGACAAAAATATTCCTATTCTGAAAATGTGGTAGTTACAAAATGCTATTACTTATAGATAAAATGGTCATTTAGTCACCTATTAATTCAAATTTTTATACTAGTATAAAATTTTCATAACCCCTACTATTTTTTGTGTGCCCTAACATGTGTTGCAAAAAAGAATCAGAGAGGACGTTGTGTTGGTACCCCTATTATAAAAATTGTATCACTTCGTGATGTGTCCGTGTGCCGGTTCAAGCTTCCTGACCGATGACCGATGACCCATGATATGGAGATACGATCTTGTCATGGTTTGCACACGCAAGTGTATATCCAGGACAACATAGTATTTATGGCAATAGAAAACCTACTTGATTCAGGAACCGGGTCCAAATTTTGGGGACCAGATCGTGCATGACTGATGCAAGGTCTATATTAGAGATCTAATCTAGAAAAGTCAAGTAGACCGAGCCAGACTTTTCGGACCCATGTATTTTAACGGACTGAGTCGAGCCTAAGGATAAAAATCTAAGTCCAATCCGATACGTGGCCCACGTCCTGGTGGGTTTCGGACTGGACTGGACCGGGCCGCGGGTCGGAGAAGCTCCCTCCATCCAACTTATTTTAGCATGTAATGAACATAGCCAAAAGTTAGCACGTAATGCACAGAGCCATATTCTCTATATTCCTCCAAGGTCAAAAGTTAGCATGTAATGTACAGAGCCAATGGATTTGTTAGCATATCACATGACTGCCAAAGAGTTGGCAATATAATGTACATACCCAAATAATATATTAGCACAGAGCAAAAGTTAGCAGTATAATGGAGTTAAATTAAGTTATCATATCTGTTACTACAAGCATTTAAAGGACAAGAAAAGGATTATGTTAAATTAAGTGATCATCTGTTAGAATGCAGTTGGACAGAGCCAACTTCTTTCTCATCTTCATCAGTTAGACGTTTCCCATCCTGATATCTGTTAGAAACTTAGAGTGCAAGCATTTAAAGAACAGGAAAAGGATTATGTTAACATTTTCTACTTTTGCTATAAATCAATATAGAGACAATGGGACGTCCGTGCATGAAAACTCAACGGCTAGGACGCCGCGCGGACGGTCGAGGATCGACACCATTTTACCACTGGTATAAACAACGATCGACCACACGGCCCGTCGTGCGGCACCATAAGGACGTCGTGCACATAGAATGAGTGGCTGGACGGCATCGCCTGTCGGCGTCGTGAAGACGTCGGGGACGCCTTCGGCATCGTGGGCAAAGCGAGGTGTTGAGTTGCCGGCGTCTAAAGACGTTGGCTGTCCCGTAAGGCTCTGGAGCGCGTGGAGTGCACGAGGCGTGCGTGTGGGACGATGATGAAAAAGTCAGTACGGACAAAATCCGTACGAAGAGTCCAAAAGGATATAATGACCGGCTAAAAATTATGTGCAGAAAGACACGATTTAACTGAGCCCGCACGTGCTGGATAAAAAGAATAAGAAGAGACAATGGAGTTAAATTAAGTGATCATATACTTTTAGGGTAGTTCACTATTGTTGTTGAATTATCGGAAATTCTACTAAAGTATGCACAGACTGAACAAGAAATGGTTACCAAACAGCAAGTCAAACTTGCTAAATGATATTACAGTCGGAATGGGCCAGTCCGAACCTTGGGTCGGGACGGACTTGAACTTCGTACCAGGCCGGATCTGTCTTATGGGCCGAGATACGAGATCCGACATGTTCCGATATACTGGGCCAGACTGGTCTGAACCGAAGATTATTTGGACCGGACCGACATATGGACCATTTTTTGGGACATGACTCATGCCGGACTGGACCAGTCCGGCCCAATTGAGATGTCTAATCTAGCCTGACATAAGTCCAGCCCACCCCCAATCCTGTATAAAAGCCCTACTGCAATTGGCGGGAAATCACCATCTCCCTCCCCCCTCTCTCCGAGTCTCCCATCACACCAATGAGCGGAGCTACCAACAAGCGGCGGGGGCCACCGCCGTCCGCCGCCGGAAATCCCACCAAGAAGTTCCAGCCGGCCGCCGCTCCGCCGACCGAGGAAGAGATGATGGACGAAGACATCTTCCTGGAAGAAACCCTAATCAACTACCAGGATGACGAGGAAGCCCTAATCCTCCTCCGCGATGAGGCCCTCTCGTCCCGCCTCTCCAAATGGCGCCGCCCGGATCTCTCCTCTCCCCTCCTCTCCTCCTCCCAAAGCATCGGTAGAATATTTCCCCCATTATTTTTTAGTTTTCCCCTTTTTTTTGTGTGCGGATTTTTTGTTGAATTTTTTTTTTTCCGTTGGTTCTGTAGTTTTCCAGCAGCTGGAGATCGACTACGTGATCGGCGACAGCCACAAGGAGCTGCTGCCGAATTCCTCCGGCCCAGCCGCCATCCTCAGGATCTTTGGCGTCACGAAGGAAGGTTAGGGAAGTTTTTAAGAGAGTCATTGGGCTACTGATTTTTTTGGTGTTGGTTTGAGAAATTGGTGGACTTGGGATTTTTTAGGTCACAGCGTGTGCTGTCTCGTTCACGGATTCGAGCCCTATTTCTACATAAGCTGCCCGGCCGGAATGGGGCCCGACGACGTCTCCAGATTTCACCAAGCTCTTGAGGTTGTTGTTGCTGATAATAAAAATGTGATTTTTAGGGTTTTCTAATATCCTATGTATCTAGGTATCACGGGCACTTGGAACATTGGTGCAGTCCCTTGTCGCACACGTGGATTGGACATAACACCACACTCCAAAAATACACCAGGACGCACCAAGATCAATGTCATCACCGTATCGTGTTGAATTCATGTCCTGTAACATAGATATGTATCTTGTGTTTCAGTTAGCGGAATCCTAGTCCTTAAGAAAAGATACAGTAGTTTGAACAGTCCGGCATTGTGAATAATCTAAGGGAGAATTTCATCGTTCAAGGACAATGGTTCATTTTAAAGAATTAATTGATAATAGCTGAAATCATGAGTAGACCCCGACATTTCTAATTCACTCTGATTGTGTATTTTGTGATGTTTGTTTTAGGGAAGAATGAGAGAATCGAACAGAAACAGTAATGTGCCAAGGTTTGTTAGGAGGATTGAGATGGTGCAGAAGAAGAGCATCATGTACTACCAGCAACATCAGTCACAGGCTTTCCTTAAAATTGTTGTGGCATTGCCTACAATGGTGGCCAGCTGTCGTGGTAAGTAGAAGAAATGGAGGATGACTTTCTTTTCCTCCAGAAATGGCAAGTTATTTTTGTTAGTAATTCATGATAGGCTATTAGCTTACCCTTTATAGTTAACTGATAGCAGATAATTTGCATCATATGTACAGTTAAATCTGTTTTCTCTTCAATGTTGCACTTGCTTGATAATTGCAATGCTTGCGGAGACTTCCAAATTCACATAATAAGCAACCTGCAAGAAAGTAAACTTAGTTGTTTAGAAAATGTTTTCAAATATGCAAGCACATCTTACTAATAAGGTTGTAATTCGACCACATATATAAACTTATGCAGCGTAAGTGCATACTCTATACATGAGCATTTGTACGTACAAATGTTGCGTAATTTTTTGTTTATTTTTTTATAACAATTGTACATTCCGGCATAGAAGGGAATTCTCCTCTCCTGTTGACTTACATATCCAGCTGTCCTTCAGCATTATGTCTTTTCATGGAGGAGATGTTGGAGCTGGTTCAATTTGTTGTGTCTAATTTAAAGTCATTTATGTTGATATCTGAAGAAGAAAAAGAAGAGGACACAATCCTATTAACTAGAAATATCTGGAATCCAGTTCGATAATTTTCTGAAGCGTACTTGTAAAAATCTCTTCGCCAAAAAAAAAAGTGGCACTTATGTAAAGGTGTTTGAAAAAAGAAAGTATATTCAGGCCCAAGTTAAGCTATTGTGTAAATTATGTTTCTTACAGTTACAGTCAGAGTACTCTTTAGTTCCACGCCCAGTATTTTGACTTCCAGATTTTTACTGCCGCTGGTTATGCTGGATGTGCATGTGGTTATAAATTCAGCAATTGCAGTTCCTGGCCTTTCGAGCTGCCTTGACTTATGTGGCACGCAAGGGAGGTACTTTGGAGTGACCGATCTTGTTTCACCCCTGAATATTAAAACAGTTACAGTCAGAGCACTCTTTAGTTCCACGTCACCTTCCCAGTATTCTACCAGATTTTTACTGCCGCGGTTATGCTGGAAGTGCATGTGATCCTACTCAGAACTTCTCTTTGCATCCGGTATTTGTGGATGTGGCAGCTCCATATCCAAAGTGCCAAACACCGCCTCAGTGGATACACATGCTCATGGAATTCTTTCCTGCTCAATAAGCAATTATCTCCTACTTTTACAGCCTACTACAGGGAAATATTTGGATCAACTCCCTTGGTGAACTGGTTCTATACTAAGTTTATGCGTAAACTTGTTGCATGTTTGAATTTTGTTGTTTTCCTATCATTATCTTCTGCCATGTTCATTAGCTTCTAAACTATTATCTATCTGTTCTAAATATTTAACACCCTCACAGGCATTTTGGAAAGGGGTATACAGATTGAAGGCCTTGGTACGAAGAGTTTCCTTACATACGAAAGCAACATTCTCTTTGCTCTACGTTTCATGATTGATTGTAACATTGTTGGAGGCAATTGGATCGAAGCTCCTGTGGGGAAGTACAAGAAAACAAACAAGAGCATGTCTTACTGCCAACTCGAGTTGGATTGCTTGTATCCTCCTCAACCGAATAAAGACATTTGTATTGTAAATTCAATCTCATGTTCCAATACGTGCAATCCGTTATGTGTTCATTCCTTAAATTCATTCTTAGATATTCTGATTTGATCAGTCATGCTCCAGAAGGAGAGTACTCTAAAATGGCACCTTTTCGCATATTGAGTTTTGATATTGAGTGTGCTGGTCGTAAAGGACTTTTTCCAGAGCCTACTCATGATCCGGTTATTCAGGTTTTTTTGATCGCCTGAAACTGAACAGGAAAATACATATATAATAAGTCTTGGTTGTCCTTTCTTTATCTCACATTATGTACTGACTTTACATTTCCCCCCCCTACAAACTAGATTGCCAACTTAGTCACACTACAAGGAGATGATCGTCCTTTTGTCCGCAATGTCATGACTCTTAAATCATGCTCTCCAATAGTTGGAGTTGATGTGATGTCATTTGACACGGAGAAAGAAGTTTTACTGGCTTGGAGGGTAAGTTGTCATAATAGCACTTTTTCAGATTCATGGAATAATTTTGTATCAGTTAGGGATTGATGGTGGTAATTAACTTTTTTCAATCAACATGTAATGCTTAATTTGTCAAGGGACCTATAGGTTAATATATACATGGGCAGACTGCTTTACAATTTATAACATTCAGACTTTGTAAGATTATTATAAATAGGATAGTAGATTTTAGTTCCTCTGATACATATCCATGGCTGAGAGGGAGTGGGACCACCAAAAGATTCATGCTTCCACATCTGTGCGGCCAAATTGCAACTCAGGTCCCGGTCGTGCGTGCATATCAAACCTGTGCTTCCAATCGAATGTACCTCAGACTGTTGCATGCCCAAATTGCCTACTTGCCATGCAGTGAAGAGTGCCATTTTAAACACTGGGTTAGGATGAATCTTTGAACACGGATTTCATATACTATTGGGAACTAGATATGCATATACAATCTGCAAATTTGATTATACTTGCTGACTTATCGAAAATTAGTGTGTGCAAAATTTGAGAGAGAGTTGATTGGTTATCATAGATAGTAAAGCCTTCTAATTAGAATGTTCTACCTGGGGGAGAGGACTTTGTCACTGATGTTGAATACTTGTTTTGGTCCTTGATAACTGAATTCTTTCCATTGCATTGTTGATTCAATAAGACAATAATCATGTGATAACTCAAGGTTTATGTTTCGTTGTGTTAGTTAAAAATTTGCTCTCCTTTGCTTTCTTTTTGAGTTTACTGAGTATTATCAGTTGTGCATATCTTTTGGTAACTGATTTATCTTTCAGGGTGAATTTCATCACTGATGCAATACAATTATGCAGGATTTCATTCGTGAGATTGATCCTGATATTATAATTGGATATAATATTTGTAAATTTGATCTACCGTATCTCATCGAGGTGATCTGCTTTGTTTCTATTATTACGATTTTTTTACTGCAAATCGCAATAACTAACTGAGTTTGCTAAAATGATTATTTGGTTGTCTTGCAGAGAGCTGAAGCCCTTAAGATACCAGAGTTTCCCTTACTCGGTCGTGTTAGAAATAGTCGGGTTCGTGTCCGCGATACAACATTCTCCTCAAGGTCATTTTCTGGATCGTGTAACTGCAACATAAATATACTCCAAGATTATTAATTGTCATGTTCTATTTTTATATGGAAACCATCTTTTTTCTGCCCTACGGCTCATTTTACCTCCATTCAGTCTATTATACGCAGTTCTAAAGAAACACTGAAAGAAAATTACAATTTGGCTGTTTGTCTTCTAAATGCATGCAGTTCATTGACACCAAACATTTTGGATGTTATAGCATTGAGGCAGGTTCTAGCTTTAGATTATCCTTTCTACTAGAGCAATGCTGAAAGAACATAATAATTTGACTGTTTTAGTCTTCCAAATGCATGCAGTTAGCATCGAACATCTGGTTGTTATAAACTTTGAGGCAGTTTTAGCTTTACTTTGTTTAAAGTATCCTTTATGAAAAGGGAAAAAAAACTTCCTGTAATATTTTAAGTGACAATTTAAGTAACTATATATCATAAGAAAGAATCGGTACTGAATGACCTGTTATCCTCGGTTCAAATCCGGGTGTCGCCTGATCAACAAAAAAAAGATTGGGGATTTCTTATTCTTATATTGCTGATCTAATGAGACGAATTCTTGCCCCCGAAGAAAGTTTTCAAGTGTTGAGAGTAAATAAGGGACTTTAGTCCCACATCGGTTAGATGTAATATGAAGAGGGGTTGGACCCTCTATAAGTAGTAGGCAGTAGTCCTCAATAAAATTATCTGAGAAATTAGACTCATTTCTACATGGTATCAGAGCCGTAACTCTCTCTCTCTCTCTCTCTCTCTCTCCACAAAAAAAAAAAAAAAAAATTTTAGCCGAATTCCCCCCCCCCCCCGCCGGAGCAGCAGCACCCCCCCCCCCCCCCGACCCCCCCCCCCCCCCCCCCCCCCGACCCCTTAGTCGACTGTATCCGTCCTTATATCAAAAAGCAAATAAAGAGTTGTTAGTTTGTGATGCTTGTGAGTTGAGGAAACATACCAGAAGCTCCTATGTGAGTTCTGGGCATCGATGTTTTGCTGCTTTTGATATGATTCATTCCGATGTGTGGGGCCCTTGTCCTACAAACGGTGTTAACGGTTATAGATGGTTTGTTACTTTTATTGACTACTCTACCCGCGTAACGTGGGTCTACCTGCTGAAGAATAAAAGTGATGTTTTTGAGGCATTTCAAAGCCTCCATCAACGGGTAACGACACAGTATAATGCTCGTATTAAGTGTTTCCGGTCGGATAATGGGACGGAATATATCCATAAGAGATTTGCTGCGTATTTATCCTCTCATGGTATACTGCATCAAACCTCTTGTGCATATACACCAGCTCAAAATGGTGTTGCCGAACGAAAGAATAGGCACCTGCTGGAGGTAGCTCGGACAATGATGCTGGCTATGAATGTCCCTAAATTTTTGTGGGGGCAGGCTGTCTTGACAGCCTCTTATCTCATCAACAGGATGCCCTCTCAATTACTGAACTGGAAGACGCCTTTAGAAATGCTCACGGGGACAACTGAGTACACCGTTCCTCCGAAAGTATTTGGTTGCGTATGCTTCGTCCACGATAACAGGCCTGGCGTTGGTAAGCTGGATCCTCGAGCAGTTAAGTGTGTCTTTGTTGGGTACACCGGGACACAGAAGGGTTACGTATGCTGGAGCCTGGTTGAACGGAAGCTGTTTGTAAGCATGGACGTTACATTCAGAGAGATGGAACCTTATTATGGTTCGGACGAAGGTTCTGCGTTTGGGAACACGCCTCACACAATGGGTGTTGGACGTGAGGGGGAGGTAGTACGCCCAAACGTAGTTGTCGGATCGGTACCTTGTCCTGTCGTGACACACTGGAAGAAAGGGGGAGAAAGCATCAATGATACTGATACGGAGGATGACGAAGACAATACGTACATTACGCAGGGGGAGAAGCAGACAAGGGAAAAGGAGCTCCAAGTTTACAGAAGAAGACAGCAGAGGTCCAGTACTGTGCCGTGCCCTGTGCCTATAGTGCCAAGTCCCTCGTCTACTCCTGTCCCGACTCCTGAAGATGTTACTCCCGCACCGGATCGCTCGGATTCGGAAGCGGATCTCTCCGATTCGGATGGTATGCTTTCTCCACCACCTATTGCTCCCTTAAGGAGGTCTTCTCGCATTAATGCGGGAAAGGCTCCTATTCGTTATAAAGATTATGAACATGATATCGCCAACTACCTATCTTATTCTAATATTTCTCCGACTTATCAAACATTCCTCACTTCGTTAGACTCTACTTCTTTACCTAAGAATTGGCAGGAAGCAAAGAAGGACCCAAGATGGAAAGCCGCAATGATGGAAGAACTTGGGACACTAGAGAAAAATAAGACATGAGAGCTGGTGCCATTACCTGAAGGGAAGAAAGCTGTAGGATGCAAATGGGTTTACACAGTGAAGGAGACACCAGAAGGAAAAGTTGAACGATACAAGGCGAGACTGGTTGCAAAAGGCTATACCCAGACATATGGTATCGACTATGATGAGACTTTTGCCTCAGTAGCGAAGATGAGTACCGTAAGAACGCTGGTCTCCATTGCAGCAAACTATGGGTGGAAGCTACACCAGTTAGACGTAAAGAACGCATTTCTTCATGGAGACCTACAAGAAGAAGTATACATGGAGACTCCTCCGGGGTGCTACTCTGTGTCAGATTCAGGTGAAGGAACGTCACATGGAAAAGTGTGCAAACTGAAGAAGTCGCTGTACGGGCTGAAGCAATCTCCTCGAGCCTGGTTTGACAGACTCAGAAGGGCTGTCACTGGCATGGGGTACCATCAGGCAAATGCAGATCATACTGTCTTCCTCCAGCATGCAAGGGGCCACATTACTATACTTGCTGTATATGTAGATGATATAGTGATCACAGGTGACGATGTAGTTGAGATCACTAAGCTGAAGACGAAACTCGCCAAAGAGTTTGAGGTGAAGGACCTGGGAGAGATGAGATACTTTTTGGGTATCGAGGTGTGTGATGGTGAACAAGGAATTGTTCTCTCACAAAGGAAATATGCACTAGATCTGTTGAAAGAGACAGGAATGCTGGGATGCCGAGCAGCAGTCACTCCAATTGACCAGAAGTGCAAGATGGGAGCAAAAGCAGGAAAACCTGTTGATCGCGAAAGGTATCAAAGGCTAGTAGACAGACTGATTTATCTAGGGCATACTCGCCCTGATATCTCATTTGCAGTAAGTGTTGTAAGCCACTATATGCATGATCCAAGAACGGGTCATATGGATGCAGTATTTCAGATTCTAAGATATCTGAAAGGGACGCCGGGAAAAGGACTGTGGTTCAAGAAGAATGGATGCACAGATGTTGAGGGATACTGCGATGCAGACTGGACAAGCTGCATAGACGACAGAAGGTCTACCACAGGGTACTGTGTTTTTGTAGGAGGAAACCTGGTTTCATGGAGAAGCAAGAAACAGTCAGTGGTAGCACGGTCGACAGCTGAAGCAGAATACAGAGCAATGGCTCTAGGAGTATCAAAATTGCTATGGGTAAAGGCGCTGCTGACAGAGTTGAAGCTAGACAAGGGGACACCATTGCACCTTCTGAGCGATAGTCAAGCTGTGATAAGTATAGCGAACAATCCGGTTCAGCATGACAGAACGAAGCACATCGAGATCGATCGATTCTTCATCAAGGAAAAGCTGGAACAAGGGATACTGAAGATTGACTATGTTCGCTCAGAAGAACAAGTGGCAGACTGTCTGACTAAGGGTCTTAGTTCATTGAGTCTGTCAAAGCTATGTAACAAGATGGGGATGATTAATATCTATCGCCCATCTTGAGGGGGAGTGTTGAGAGTAAATAAGGGACTTTAGTCCCACATCGGTTAGATGTAATATGAAGAGGGGTTGGACCCTCTATAAGTAGTAGGCAGTAGCCCTCAATAAAATTATCTGAGAAATTAGACTCATTTCTACATCAAGAAACTGCTAGAGTTTTAGCAAAAGCTGCTCTACGAGGCTGTGGGAGAACTAGACATTCTTCATTCCGGATTTGTCATTCTTTCTTCGCCTTTTTCAGTTGCTCGACGAGAAGTCTTTAGCGGAAGGAATCATGTATAATAGACTTGAAATATTTATCTGATTGTTAACTAGAATCATTATGTTCACTGGATAAACAACAACAGCAGCAAAGTCTTTGTCCCAGTTTTTTTGGTTGGCTACATGAATCCTTATCTTCACCTCTGTTAGATCCATCTCCTGTCACTTTAGCAAAAGGAATGCTTTTACAGAGTTTGATCCGTATTCTCTTATGTCTACACTCTATCCCTAGCTTTATCTGCACCCTAACTACAGTCTCGCTCCTACTAACCTGTGCATCAACTTGTCCTTGTTGCATGTCCAAATCATCTCAAAACAGTTCTTTATTTTTCACGAACTCGTGTGTTAAAATTCTCATCTGATGCTCCTTGCAGACAATATGGAGTTAGAGAAAGCAAAGAAGTGACTGTTGAGGGAAGAGTACAGTTTGACTTACTTCAGGTCCTGATAAATTTATTTTCTTTTATTATGTTGATCTCAATAAATGCTGAACCAATTTATTTTTTTGTTCGTGTAAGAATCTCTTCGCATACGTATCCCTTCTGATGTGCATCATATTTGTGCACAGGCCATGCAAAGGGATTATAAGCTCAGTTCATATTCTTTGAATTCAGTTTCTGCACACTTTCTTTCAGAGCAAGTAAGTTCCATTTTTTCCTTCAACTATCTCAGTATCTATGGATATAATTTGAACTCATTGTCCTTAATTGGTTCATTACCCTTAATGGCATAGAGCAAGTAAGTTACATCTTTTCCTTCAACTATCTATCAAGTATAATACTTAATCCATTTATACTAATTCAACCATTACACACAGTGGCATACGGTCAAATTTATATGTTATTTGGTGCCGTTTATGCATGTTACTGATTAATATCTATATGTTAGTTGGTGGAAATTGTTCTGTTTGCAATCTTTGTCACAAGTAGAGCTTTTTTTTAATATGATTAGATGGATTTGTTAATTTTTTATGTCAATAATTCAATAATTCTGCCAAGTCTCTTGATAGGTAGAAATCTAGCATTTTGACCCTGAAATGTCGTGGTTTAACTTACCAACTTCTAATTCAATTGGATGGTTCTTGCTTGTGAGCATTTTGAAGATGTTAGCTGATCATATGTTTGTAGATGAATGCAAGTATTGGATTTCGTCTTATACTTTCAATCTTTGCATATAGGTTCATTATCTTCCTACACTGAATTCTTCTAGCTAATTATTTGAAATTTTATTACTTTCATTTATTATCGACCACCACGTACTTTTTCTTTCTTTCATGTAATGTCCTTAAGAGAACCATATGTTCCTTTTCCTTGTTTAAACAGTATTCCTACTTCTTTAATGGCTCTGAATACTCTCAATGATAATGGTTTTCTGGAGAACAGAAAGAAGATGTTCACCATTCAATAATATCTGATCTTCAAAATGGTACCTCTGAGACAAGAAGAAGGCTTGCTGTCTACTGCTTGAAGGTGCATTTATGATTTCAGCTCACATAACATATGCCAAATGCTCTGTATTTGACACTGACATTCTGATATAGATGTTATTTTCTGCAAATTTGATGATCCTGTTTGCTCCCATATTTGATTATTTTACCATTTGCTTTATTGAGAAAAACAGGTGTTGGCTAATGTAAATGTTGGTATTATTGGGCATAGATATAAAATACTGTAACCCCCTTGCGGGAGGTCATAACTATTGATAATAAAAGTACATGTTCATCTTATTATGGAACCTTTTCATGACACTAATAGAAAGTAGCGATTGTGCCGCTGAACAAAAGAAATACAAAAGGATCAAAGGTTTACATTTTGTTAATATAAGGGCAGGCATGTGAGATTTTAGTCTTTACAGTGGAGAATTGCATCAATTTGCAGAAAGAGAATTGAATCTGATTGGACAGGTAGTCAGCAAATTATTAGCACAAAATTCAAATGATGGGTCATGGATTTTAAGAGAAGGTTGATGAGGCAACCCTAGTACAAATTGGATCTTGTTTCATGTAATAGTTGATGAGGCAACTATTGATAATAAAAGTACATGTTCATCTTATTATGGAACCTTTTCACGAGTTGATTGTCATTCCATCCGGGATAAAGTCAAGCTTGTCTTCATCATCTTCCTATTGCTACATAATTTGATCGATATCCTCGCCAAGTGGCTTGCTTGACATCTACAGCGCAAGTTGCGGGGAAGTGTAAGAGAGTATTATGTATTTCTTTTTATTTCTTTATTAGGCAGTCCTACTTTGGTTCTGTATTTTGGGACCTCAATCATCATATATAAATAGGGGTCCGTACCCCCCGTTACCCCTTCTCAAGTTGAAAGCCAAACCCATATCTTATGAGTTTACTAAACCTAAACTTGACAGTTACAGGTTACTCATTGCTATCAGTGGGATTGGAAACTATGAGTTGTTCTAAGCGGGATGGATAATTATGCATATTTCTGCATGACAAAACAAATGCATATATAACAGGCATTAAAGTGGAAGTCTAAAGGTTACCGTGAAATCTGAATTTCCTCCTATGTTGTTTATGTGCCCACTAATGAATGTCAAAATTTTGATAAGCTTTTGCATCTATGAAGTCACTCATCCAAATGTGTATAGTTACAGTTATTAATCACGATGAGTGAGAACTTTAGCTAATGCCTACACACGAAAAATGAAAGTAGAAAGGCCACTAATATAGTTTACTTCTGCCAGTTACTATTCTACCGCTAACAAGTTTCTTATGGCCTGTGTTCCTTTTCTATTTCAAATTTCAGGATGCTTACCTTCCCCAAAGGCTTTTGGATAAGTTAATGTACATTTATAACTACGTAGAGATGGCACGCGTCACTGGTGTCCCTATATCGTTCCTGCTTTCAAGAGGGCAGAGCATTAAGGTGCTACTCATGATTTTCATTGTAGATGATTTTCTTACAAAATAAACTTTCTAACAGGGATGTTTAATTGTTGTTTCAGGTCCTTTCTCAACTACTTAGAAAGGCAAGACAGAGAAACCTTGTTATTCCAAATATCAAAGGGCAAGGATCTGGGCAAGACACTTTTGAGGGAGCAACTGTAAGGGCATAAAATCCTGGTGTCAACCTTTCCTATTTTTGTCCATGTATTTTCAACGGTTTCTACCTTGGCACTTACTTTCACCACTGCCCATATTATGGCGAAAATCAGAATGCAGTTTGGTTATGTCAGCTTTTAAGGTGTTAATGATAATCTTTTGAGAAGAGCTTGAGTGAATAAAGTATTTACTTAAAAAGTTATAAATCAGTTATCACGTAAGGACATCTAAGAATGATCTTCAAGTATGTATGATTGTTTGAGTTAGGGATTTGAATTGCTTCTCATTTCTAGTTTGAGTCTCTCCATTGATCAGCTAAAACCACTAGAAGCTGCCATTTGTGGGGTACACTTAGAGGGTTAAGTTCCCAGGTTTAAGTTTTATTCTTGTAGCTTATAGAAACATGAAAAGGAATGCTGGTTTTCATAAATTTCTTAGCTCTTACTGAATGATTCAGGCGATTTCTTGCAAGAATACCTTAGTATTAGATCTGGGCCATCTGGCCAATGCATATAATTGACTGATGCTCTGACATTAGACTTGGTGAAGTGACTCATTGAGTACACATGCAAGAGTCTAATACTGTTGAGTGATTTTGGTTTCTTCTATATGTTGAACTTGAGTGTTGAGAGCAGACATGCAAAAATTCAAGATCTATTGAATGAATGTTGTTTTTCAATTCTGTTGAATTTTTCATTTGAGAGTCCTTGCAAACTAACTGAACTTTTTAAAATTCAAGAAATGTCTATATTATCGAACAGTTAGATTGTGATTGCTTTAGAGTTGTGGTGTACTCTCTACTGCTTTCTCTTTCCTGGTTTTAAATTTCTTTATGGGGTTCGGAAAACGTGCATGACTGAATTATTTCCGACCTTTAAGTTTGTTGCAATGTGTTAATGCATTCTTAACCTTTGGAATCAGAAGAAAAGATACTTATGTTCTTCATGTACTTGCCTTATTGACTTTGTAGGTGTTGGAGGCAAAGGCAGGATTTTATGAAAAGCCTATTGCGACTTTGGACTTCGCTTCTTTATATCCGTCGATCATGATGGCATATAATCTGTGCTACTGCACTTTGGTAAGAGTTTAACAACTGATTATGAGTGGCTAAATACTTGATCATACTAGTAACACGACACTATCTTGGATGACAATACCTACTTATTGAGTTTGTTGCTTCTGCTGATCCATCTGAAGGTGACACCAGAAGATGCTCGCAAATTCAACTTGCCAGCAGAAAGTGTCAACAAAACTCCATCTGGAGAAACGTTTGTTAAATCAGATTTACAAAAGGTATACTATATTTCACTCGGATGTCATCTGAAATCACCTGGATTTAGACTTTTTCTTTCTGTATTACAGCCATGATATCTGATGGATACATCCTCTTAACTCTGATCTCAGGGCATACTTCCAGAAATTCTTGAAGAATTGTTGGCTGCTCGTAAAAGGGCAAAAGCAGATCTTAAGGTGATATATTGTTTGAAGCATTACTTGAAGAATTGTAGCACAATTCTATAGATTCTTATTCTGTCAGTCGTTGGGTTTTTCATGCTGTATTTGTCATGTATCCCACTGTTACCATTTATTCAATTGTTTCAGGAAGCCAAAGATCCACTTGAGAAGGCTGTACTGGATGGTCGCCAGCTGGCTTTGAAGGTTAACTTTATAATTATTAGGTCCTTGGTACTTGTGTACCTCCTAGAATATTCTATGGACTTTTAAGTATGTTCTCTTTACAGATAAGTGCAAACTCTGTTTATGGGTTCACCGGAGCTACGGTTGGTCAGTTACCTTGTTTAGAGATATCTTCTAGTGTGACGAGCTATGGTAAGTATTCTTCTCATTCTATCCTGTTTGGCTCTAAGGATATTTCAGACCTCAAAAAAAACTAAAAATTTATAGCTACTAATTAAGAAGATTTTATTGCTTTGGTTTGTCAAGGTCGGCAGATGATCGAACACACAAAGAAACTTGTGGAAGAGAGGTTTACAACAATGGGTGGCTATGATTATAATGCAGAGGTACATATTTTTGTTCTTGTTATCTTACACAAAGCTTGAGGTATTATAGTTTAGAAAACTCTCATCGATAGTACATTTCTTATAACAAGTTAAAAAAATTAAGCAATATTGTGCTTGCTCTCTTCATCCGGTTGAACATGGTTCTATTGAATTATAGTCAAGTGGATAATCTCTTTTTGGGTGTTGGTACCTGTTTCAGGTCATTCTTCTTTTGCTTGTAATCATACATGACAAACATGATTATCTGTTGGTTTGCAGTTTTACATTCACTGTTGTGATTTGACTTTTGAGAATGTCATTCCTTAATCTCTTTGGCGTAAGGTCGTAGGGACAAATGCAATTCCCTATTACAATTTATATTGCTTAATGTGTCGTAGAGATGAATGCAATTCCCTATAACAAGTTGTATCATGTTAACTCTTTGTCTAGACTCTTTATAGACTAGGAGGAACTTGGAGGGTGTTCCTTGGTCACTAGAGCTTAAACTTTGTAGCATTCATCTCCCTATAACAAGTTGTATCATGTTAACTCTTTGTCTAGACTCTTTATAGACTAGGAGGAACTTGGAGGGTGTTCCTTGGTCACTAGAGCTTAAACTTTGTAGCCTAAAGGTAGGTCCAGCACCCGCCAACTGGCTGTCCAGGATCTAGGTCTTATGCCATGCCCCTCTCATGCTCATAACTACCTTGACTAGGAATTTGACACCAAAGGTTTAACGTCAGGTCGACATCTTGTCATAATAATCTTTTATGGAGACATTCAAAACTGTCATCCTTCACTGTTGAGTTCAGTCTGTCCTCACCATTTTCAGAAGACTGTACTTATTACTTAGTGATGTACACTTATTTCAGATTCTTTGCAGTATGTAGAAGATAAGCTAAGCTAAGCTAAGAGACAATGAAGATCTTATATTGATCCAACCAAAACCATTCTTTTTCTGTTTCTTAATTATGGATGTAAATAGACACCTTCATTTGATTCTGGTGTTTGCTTGGTACAAACTGGGTTTAAATTCAGCAATTTCTGTAGCTTGAGTTTGAGTTTGATAACTGCCTCATAGAAACATTCAATTAGACCACCATACAATAAAAATATGTTCAGGACAGGCACGGGCTAGATCCTGTATGGGCATATGGGGAATTTTAGTATCAACTAGTATGCTGTTCTAAAAAACAACAGCAACAACTAGTATGCACCCCTGTTTCGCATGCAGAGGCACCAATATTTACTAACACATGGCATGTGTGTGCATGCACAATTACATTATCACAGATATTCAAAAGTACACGCATACACAGGCATCCATGTAGGCATGTATATAAGTTCTTTGGTATTATTCTTCAATATTAACTATATAAAGGTCCCGTGCAATGTCATATGTTCATTTCTAAATGGTTGTTAGTGTTTAATAGTTAATGTTCTGACCTAGGTTGTTTACGGAGACACTGACTCTGTCATGGTACAATTTGGTGTGCCAACCGTCGAAGCTGCTATGAAATTAGGTAGAGAGGCAGCAGATTACATCAGCGGAACTTTCACGAAGGTATCTATTTACTCATGTCTTTGTTTTATGTAGTTTACTTATCAGATTCTTCTATTAGGTTCAGTACTATTTCTTTATGTAAGGGATATGGTGTTATTTGTAAGGGTATCTGAGAGATTTATTATACATTTTATTCCCATGCCAATTTTAGTAACATATCTGATATTGTGCTCCTTCACATATTCACATCCTGTCATTTGATGATATGGACGTATTAAGCTTAAAATTGAGCTCCACATATCAGATTAATATCGGTCCATTATAACTTAATGATGTTTGACATATCTTTCATTAACTATTTTTTTATATAAACTTATATATTGATGTTGCAGGTTCCATTATATTTTCATATTTTTATTTAATCTGCTTAACTTCATTACCTATCACTAATGGTGGAAAAACTTTTCTGTGTTTGAAGCCCATAAAATTGGAATTTGAGAAGGTCTATTTTCCATACCTGCTAATTAGCAAGAAAAGATATGCTGGATTGTACTGGACAAATCCAGATAAATTTGACAAAATGGATACCAAAGGTAATTGATACTTGTAACCGTTGCAGTGTATCTTGTGGTCAAGCTGTCTAATTTTATGTTTTGATGTGCAGGCATTGAAACGGTCAGAAGAGACAACTGTTTACTAGTAAAAAATCTGGTTACTGAATGCCTTCACAAGATATTAATCGACCGAGATGTTCCTGCTGCAGTTCAGTATGTGAAAAATACCATTTCTGATCTTCTGATGAACCGGATGGACTTGTCCCTTTTGGTTATAACAAAGGTGTGAAAAGTATATATTTAGGCAACTGTTGTTCATGGAAAGAAGTCTGATGACACCTTTAAAAAGATTGAAAGTGTTTGAGATGAAATCTTTCAACTTGATTTACTGGATTCTCCCACTTGACAGGGGTTGACGAAAACAGGAGATGATTATGCTGTGAAGGCTGCACATGTTGAACTCGCCGAACGAATGCGAAAAGTATGGATTTCTTTTCCTTTTTCTGATTTTGAGTTTCCTGTGATGTTATCTGATTGCTGCAAGAACATGTATTTGGTCTAGGGTTCTGTATTCGTTATAAGTTCATCTCAGTAATAAGAGATTGCAGTATTCTTCACAAACACTACTGTAGATTACAGCATATTGCTGCAAATGATCTAAACATAAGTGGAATACTACATTTAAGAGTGAAAACACTAACTAAAAGATTGGGATCATGCCTAGAAGAATGGTTTTCTGTTGGATATCAACAAACTATCTGCCCTTTCAAAAGGGCCCCTGGAGAACGACACTAGGTAAATAGTATGTCTGATTTGGCCAAATGCCTTAGCAAATAAGTAAACAAAGAGGGAAGCTTCACAATTGTGACATTCTGCTATTCAAAACTTTAAAAAGGTGACACTAACACTTGGGTTAAAATCAGCATTAAAGGTGTTTCGTCTATTTCAGAATCTCATACATCTCATTCACCTATTATCAAGATGAAGCTTTAAATCATTCTACTTTCTTTTTTGTTGGACAGCGGGATGCTGCTACTGCTCCCAATGTTGGAGATCGTGTTCCATATGTCATAATTAAAGCTGCAAAAGGAGCCAAGGTAATTCAATATTTATAGCTACTGGATGAAAGTGCAGAACTAGTGTAAGTAATGCATTAGTTTCTTGAAACAGGCATATGAGAAGTCAGAGGATCCAATATATGTGCTAGAGAACAACATTCCAATCGACCCACAGTACTATCTTGAGAATCAAATCAGCAAGGTCAGATAACTATGCATTATAGGGCTTATAGTAAAGCCACCACCTTGAATTAACTTTCAAATGTTTCACTTTTGCAGCCACTTCTTAGAATATTTGAGCCTATTCTGAAGAATGCAAGTAGAGAGCTTCTTCATGGAAGTCATACCAGATCAGTGTCTATTTCTACTCCTTCAAATAGTGGGATAATGAAATTTGCTAAGAAAAAACTTAGCTGCCTTGGATGCAAAGCAGTAATTAGGTAAGATTGTTCATTGAGAAGTAGGATATAACTAGAACTGATAGCTTACTGTTCTTTACAGTAAGATGAAGCCCAGGTCATTTAGGCTTTCTTGATTGCAGTTGAAAATATGCTGCATATGTTCTTTGTTTGTAGCAAGTAGCAAAGCTCATACGTGTAATTATGGATTTTAAGCAAAAAAATTCACAATCTTCACTGAAGATTTTACTTCCAACGCAACTAAGGTCATCTCCAATGGGGGGTTCTATCTCCCCTATTTCTGTGGTAGAAACCCAGTTTAGAAAAAAACTTCTTCCAACCATGATTTCTATCCAATTTCTATCATATGTGGTGGTGATGTAGGATGAAGAGTTTCTACGAGGGTTTCTACATGTAGAAACTCATAGAAATTCTCCATCTCTCATACTAATTAATATTGGGCCCCTCGTCATCTATGTTGTACTGGGCGCTAGGCGAGGCGAGGCGACAGGCCACCCGCCTCGCCTAGGCGCGCCTAGGCATCGCCTAAGCGCCCGCCCAGAATCTGTTGCTCTTGAATTAAAAAATTATGCATTTATGTATACAACAAATATGTAGTATAACTAATAATCAATAAACATTAACAAATAAGTACAAAAGTAATATAAGAAGCCAAAAAGATGAAATAATAAATGTTCAACATCAAGAAAAGATAGTAAATATAATTGTGCGGCCCTAGGCGACCCTAGGCGGGTCATTTTTTCCCCTGGACGACCCTAGGCGGGCGCCTAGGCGAGCATCGCCTCACCTAGGGAAAATTTTCCCAGGTCGAGGCGAGTCCTCTGTCACAGGCGCGCCTAGGCCGCCTAGGCGCGCCTAGGCGTCGACTGTGACAACATAGCTCGTCATTAAATTTATCCTTTTATTTGTGGATGTAGGATTTCTATATAGAAACTCTACCAACTAGGATAGAAATTTCCTTAAAGTACAATGACAAGTAGGATATAAACTCAATTTTAGAAATCCCCATTGGAGATGGCCCAAGTATATTTACATGTGCTCATTGCATCACTATTAAATCTTTCCTATAACTCAGCTGAGGTATCCCTGTTACTTCCTTTTCTGATGACAGTAATGCAGATCAAACCCTCTGTTCACATTGCAAAGGAAGAGAAGCCGAGTTATACTGCAAATCAGTGTCAAATGGTATGTTCTTCTACCTTGCATATCTATGTATCACATAGTAGTTTTATTAGTAACATGCGAAGATGTTTGAACATTGCAATGATATTACTGATGCGATTTGCTTCTTGATAGCAAGGTGTGCTTAGATAAAAGAAAAAAAAAAATGCTTCTCCAGTTCTTTAATGCATGGTTATGCACTTTCAGTCCGTGAGTTAGAGACGCTTTTTGGGAGATTGTGGACTCAATGCCAAGAATGTCAAGGCTCACTCCACCAAGATGTGCTGTGCACGAGGTTATCCCCTAAATTCCTAGCATTTCTGTCTATTTAGTTCCCATGCGAGTTCAGCATAACAGATCTCTCATCGAGGTTTATTTCCTCTGCAGTCGAGATTGCCCCATTTTCTATCGCCGAAAGAAAGCACAAAAGGATATGGCTGAAGCTAAGTTGCAGCTTGATCGATGGAGCTTTTGACCTCCCTCCAAATGTACAATATTTGTCTCGCAAACAAATCTCATTTTGCTACTAGATCTATTTGCCTGCTGTCAGAATTTAGGTTGTCTGCCAGGGGACTGACAGATTATACAACCAGAAGCTCTAGTTGCCAGGTTTTACCTTTCCCAGGTCAGAGCAAGCAAGCATCAATCTATGACCTTATCGGCAATTGGATCTGCCCATCATGGTGGTTAGCTTTGTAGTTAGTAAAGCTCAAAATCTACGAGCTTTTCAGTGCAAAAACTTATTTCAATTTTGAAAGCACAATCAGAAGACTCAAACCTGTGGTTACCATCTAACCTATTTGCAAGATATTCACGTCAGTTAGCATTGAACATGTACTAAATCAGCCATTCTATATCCAGTGGGCCACCAAGATGATGCTTTACAAGAAAGCAATTGGGAACAACTTCTTGACCGCAGTATAACAAGTATTTATCGATGTTAATTATAGTAGCATTAATTTTGTAGTCCTGTATCATTAGTGCAATACCTCTATGATGTAACTGTAGAACATTTACATGTAGATGAATTTGAGGTTAATGTATGCTATGAACATTTCATTCATCTCTTTCAGCTTGTAAAGCTACGGGTATGTTTTTCATCTAACATTTTACTTACACCGGATACACAGAGTTTACTCCACAAATGGTGATATACATGTTTAGATACTTGAACATTCTTTACATATACATGTAGAGGAAAAGGAAACTCAAAACTTTACATTTATATGGCTGAAATGTAGATTGTAAATGCTTTTACATCTCATTGACCGGATTACCATTGTGATTACCAGGTAGATCCAACACTTTTTGATCTGGGGGCTGGAACATATTCCTTTGGAAGCTCTACCAAAACAGACAGTTGTTCTAACAGTCTATTGTGTTCATTTTACAAATCAGACGGCTTTAAAATCTTAAAAGTTACACGGCCCGGATTCCTGAAGCATTGATGGATCTGCGCTGATGGTAACAGAAGATCGAGTGCCACCATGGTTGTCTGGACACAGCACCACCCAGCAACAGGACACCAGCTTCATACCATAACAGGACTCGGCTCGACTAAGTGATTAATCTCACACGGGTAGTTATGGGTGCCCGACACAAGGGGCATATCGACAACGCTGCACCGCACTCCTCGCAGGTCTCGACAAGAGGGGAAAAAATTATTGAAAAAAGGAAAAAGGAAAGAAAAAGGAAAGTGATTTATTAACTTGTACCGCTATAACAGAACAGCTTACCAAATGACCACATCCAAATGCCATATCCTTCGAATTCGTCAAACAAATTGGGCATGCCTACAATATAGCAAACACGGATACTCTAATGGCAATACACAGTTAAAGATCTGAAACTGAACCGAAGTCGAAAAATAGCATACCTGGTCCATGGGAGCACTATATCCAGATGTTTCAGAACTTGCTGCAGGGGGGCACGACCTTAGATTATCCCACTCGACTACTTCACTTGGAGGAGGTAGAATGCTCTCCTTTAGCTTTCTGGAGAATTTACAAGAACTCAAGGTTTAGTAACCATCGACTCTTTGTAAGAAGTCATGCAGGTATGCGAAAGATCGATTACTGCATATACTCGATTGGCCTCAGGCCTTGGGTGGCTCTGTACTGGAAAGGGATTTCCATGAGCGCAGCAAGCGCAAACGCTGCCTCCTTCTTCGTCGATTCCATGTTTTCTGACATGACCTTTGTGAAGTTCACAAACTGCACAGGCACAAACCAGGTCATGTGAAGTTCACAAACTGCACAGGCACAAACCTTAAAAATTAAAATCGGATTCAAAATATGGAATGTACCTGTATACAGTATACTTACCGAGATGAAAAGTTGTATGTCTTGTAAGGGCATAAAATGAGTTCTTGAGTTCAGAAAAAAAAACCTTTCTACCCATATAATGCTGCGGTTACCGGGGTTAGTCATTACCTGAAAGTTATCGAATGTCCGTTGAGGTATGCAATCGTCAAACTGCTGCATGGCGTCCCACGGTCCATCACCCACCCCGACCATAATGATCGAAAGAGGATAATAGCTGAACGAGTCGAGTCGAAATGATTCAGAGGATAAAGTAGCCCGGAAATTATTAAAACTACTGAAAAAATCAGTTGGTTCTTTCTAACCTTGCATCTACTATAGCTTGTACAGTTGCATGTTCTTGGGGGCTAAGGCAACCTCGAGGTATGTCAGGGTTTCTGGTAACCTGAAGTTGTCACTATGCAAAATATGTTAATACGCAATGTTTAATTAGAGAATATATATATATATATATATATATATATATATATATATATATATATATATATATATATGTAAAAAATATATATATATATATATATGTAAAATATATATATATATGTAAAATATATATATATATATATATATATATATATATATATATATATATATATATATATATGTGAATATGAATATGAATATGAATATATGAACCTGCCCGTCAGCGATAATGACAAGAACATGATATTGCCCGTTATTCCTCGCAACAATGTCTATTGCAGCTTGAATGAGCGGAGAAAATGAAGTCGGACCTGCGGGTTAGAAATCCATATTATGTCACTGATGGATAAAAACAGGGCCGGCCCTGGCCCAGGGCGGCCAGGGCGACCGCCCAGGACCCCATGAAGTTTGGGGGCCCAAAAAAATTAATTTAAATGTATATATATATATATATATATATATATATATATATATATATATATATATATATATATATATATATATATTAGTAATCTTATATTGAAAATAGAACTAATATATAATATGATCCTCCTTTATCACAAAACATTTGTGGTGTAGTGGTAGTTTGTTATACTTGTACACAAGAGATCCTAGCTTCTAGCCTTGGCTGTATCATTTTTTAGTTCAATTTTTTTATATTATATATGGGCCTCATTTTAAAAATTTGTCTAGGGCCCCCATTAACTCAGGACCGGCCCTGGATAAAAATTTACTAATACGATAAAATAAATGTTGAACAAGCTATATATTAAGTTATAAATTCCTGAGTTTGGTGCAAGGTTTGGACCATAGTTTGCAGTATCGGCCGATACCGATCCGATACAGCCGATACCGATACATGTCCCGATACCGACTAATATCGATACTGACAGTGAAGGCCTCTTTGTCAGTCAATTAAAAAAAAAAACAAAAACAGAACCATGTAAAATAAGAAAACTAATCTATCGTAGGTAAACCAATTGACAATGGACTATTATTTCATTCAGTACTATTAAAAAACAACACAAAAAATACTTAAAATTATCCCAAGATATACAAAACATTTTTATTTCTAAAACTTTTAGAATTTTTTAATAACTATTTGTTTTTTGAAAGCCAAAAATCCGATACTCCTATCCAAAACTGATGATAATGTCGATATCGCCGATCTCCGATACTCATAGGAAGGGTCCGATACCAATTCCGATACCGATAGTGGAAACCTTGGTTTGGACTAATAAGATACCCGAGTTAAACTATTAAGGTTAAAACCAGACCATTTGACACTTTTTTTTGAACTTGACCATATCACATTTTAAGCAGACAACAATTTCTTGCACTATTTTTTTTTTTCTTGTAAAGAATCTAGGTCTATATACCCAAAAAGAAACATTGCAGGAATTTGGACTATATTCCCACAATATTATGCAAAAAAAATTCAGCTTCATAGTTGTGGGCGCCAGATTATTAACTTTACCGAGTAGTATTAACTCATGTCCTATTCTTGTGGATTAACTATACTGAATGCTAGTATTAACTCATGTCCTATTCTTATAGAGATCTCATATTTGTAGAATGAAGGAAGTCAGTCCCAGATTCTTGGGCAGAACTCATGAACATATACAAGGTTACAACCAAATAAGTCAGCTAGATTAAGCAATAAACCTATCACTTAATTTGACCTTGCATATCAAGGTTCGCAGTATCGGTATCAGACCCTTCCTATGAGTATCGGTATCGGGGGTATCACGGTATCAGAAGTATCGACATATTCAGATCGAAATATTGGATTTTTTTTGGTATCAGAAGACAAATAGTTACTAATAAATTGTTAAAAATCTAGCAATATTATTTTACACGTTTATGCATAACTTTAAGTATTTTATGTGTTGTTTCTTAATAATTCAAAATTTTAAATGAAATAATAGTCACCCTTACTGGTTAGTTTAGCTATGATAAATAAATTTTCTTCAATTACATTACATGCTTTTAGAACTTTATCATTTTATACCTTTGCTGATTGGTCTTTTTCATTCATTAATCTCTAGTGAATTGATTGTAAAAGAGACCCAACGTCGATATAGGTCAGTATTGGTAGCGGTCATTATCAAATCGGGACATGTCAAACAGTATTCGGTATCGTCCATATCGGATCCGATACTGCAAAGTATGTTGCATATATCGATAGAGAGAGAGAGCATTTAACTTATCACTGCAAATAACTGAGATATGTAATACCATGAGGTGCAAATTTCTTGGGAAGAAATTACAAGAGGTGGATGATGATTCAATTGACTGTTTAAAACATTCATACATCAAAGAATAAGTGACTAAAAATTGAGAACAACGTACTTTTTCATTTGATAAAAAAAAATTGCTTCCTCTAATCAGAAGGCAAGGGAAGGGGAAGGGAAAATAAGAGGAAGATTTTGAACCTGAGAGGTTAATATGCGGAATGATTTCTCGATATCTTGAAAGAACCTCCTCAAAACCGTGACATGGTCGGTGATCGGCGAAAAAGCTGAACACATACTGGTCACCCGTAGATACTGTACAAGAAAATGCAATCATGTTGCAATGTTAGTGAACATGAGTAGCTTAATAAAGTACTAACATGCATGCCCGCAGCTAAGATTCATCATGAGGACTAGCCTCGCACGAAAAATAAATGGAGGTCTATTCTTATATATATATATATATATATATATATATATTTCTAATACAAAGATTCAAAAATTAAATTATCCAAAATTATCGTCAACTAAGGAAGTTATTGGAATAACATTCGACTCAAAGAGATAAAGTAAAACTAAACAAACAAGCATCATTCGGTATCTTCTCCCAATAAGAACGATCTTCTAGCATTTCTAGCTGCAAATCATTAATAAATCATAACATCTTCCAAGATTATAACAAATACTTAACTGAATATGGAAAAAAAAAAATTTTGCTAATTTATTTTATATGTAGTTCTATATGAATAAATGTAAAATATATAGCATATACATATAATTTTTTTTTGGAGGTCTATAAATTCGAAAGTTCTAGTGCGGTCGCACTCATTGCACTCCCTCAATACAGGCAGCGGAGTACTAGGAAAGATACCAACCATCACCAAATCCAAAACATGGTATCAGATTGTCGTCGTCGAAAGGAGAGAGTGTGCGCCCGATGATGGAAATAGCTTGCTCGTAGGGGTTAGGCGCGTCACTGATTGCATGAAGAGACTTCCTTCTAAACGAATGCCTGCCTGCAGCACCGACCAGCTGTGTTAATTTCTTCAAACTGACGCGAGAAAGTTGCAATTAGCCAGCCTTAAAAGAAATTTGGAGCAGTGCAGAGTACTTGATGAGCTTTGGACGCCAAATTATATTACCTGACCATTCGTTACTTTTTGTGAAGTCGATACCAAGGATTAGATTGGACGACTCCAGCCCAGTTTCTCTCAGTGCCGAAGTTACCTAGAAGTTAGACGAGAATTGCCATCAATTCAAATCAAAGATGCTCATAATCATTGGCGTAGTCAGGATTTTCATGCCGGCAATGACTGTACACGTCTTTTGGTACAATCGGTTCATGTCGGGATCGTCCGGATCAACGGAACGATACCCAATCAGCATTATTATGGACAATAATACCAAGAAAAATTATGATTTAGAAGTAATACTTATAACAATATCGAGTTAGTGAGTTAGTTTGGAGTGATTGATTCCAATTGTGTTATGCTTATCCTAATAACAATATCACCTTTATCTTCAAAATCCCAGGGGCGCAGCGTGGCCCCTCGGGACTAGGGGTGAGCAATAAACGGTATATAAACCGTAAACCGAACCAAACCGAACTTACCATTCGGTTCGGTTTTTACTGTTGCGGGTCGGATTTTGGTTTTAGAAATATTAAAATTTGAATTTCGGGTCGGTTAGCGGGTTTTGGGTTCGATTACCCAACCGAACCAAAAATCGATTAGGGTTTTTATTAACATGAAATTACCAATATGCCCCTTCATTTATAAAACTATCTAACCTAAAATTTTCTATCTCTTCTCTCACAATTACTGGCTGCTGCTCTCCTCTCTTCCAAGAAACCCTAAGGCCTTCTCCCCTTCCTCTGCTCCCAGTAGAGAATTGTAGAACTTCTTCTCCAAAGTTCAGAACTCTCTCTCTCTCTCTCTCTCTCTCTCGTGCTGTCGAGAAACCCTAAGGGCCTTCTCCCCTTCCTATGCATCTCAAAACCCTAGTCTCGAGATCTCGATCTCTCGAGCTAAGCTAGATCTATCGAGATCTAACCTGCACCAGTCAAAGATCTAGCGGAGATCTGGTAATAAATTAGTATATTCTCTCAAAATTAATTTTTTTTACAAATAATTGTTTGCTTTTTTTTCTAATTGATTTGTTATTTAACCTAGATTTGGCCCCTTGCTGGCTTGCTCTCTCGATATTTCGAATCTTGTTGACATTGTTGTTACAGTTCTCACTCACTGTAAGTATCCATTGTTCTTCCTAGCCCTCTTTCTTTCGTGAATTCATGAATATTTGTTGGTGGTATAAAAATTGTTAATATCAGCTTCGAAAAAATGCAGGGTTGCCATAGATGTTTGTTTTGATTCTGAAACATTAATATTGCACGAATATATTGCACGAAAATCTCATTTTTTTCGTAGATTTGTAATGTTTAAAATTGATTTATGTTAGAGTTGCATGCGTATTTGAGTACTCTGTAATTTGTAGTTTGGGATTATCAATTATGGGACTGGATTCCTTGGAACATTGATTCTGAATCTGCACTCTGGAATTCAGACTCTGCAATGCACTATGTTTGTGCAGTTTGGATTCCTTGGAACATTGATTTTGAATCTGCACTCTGGATTCTAGACTCTGCAGTGCACTATGTTTGTGCAGTTTCGATTCTTTGGAACACTGACTCAGACTCTGCACTCTGCACTCTCTACACTCTACACATAAGAGTTATTTATGTATATTGGGTTAGGGTTAGGTAGCATAGGTAACTTAGGTTACTCATTAAAATGTGTGATGTTGAATAGATAAACCAACCCAATCAATGGCAACAACATCATATTCATGCAATGTGCATATTTTTAATTTTGTTTTATTGAAATTTGTTATTTATATTTTATATGTTCAAAGTACAAATTGTTATTTTAGATGTCGCAAGAAGGTGATACTCAACCACCAACTAGATCTCAAGCCACAAATGAGCCAATATTCAACCATAATTCGAGGCTTCGAGTTTCAAGAAAGCCTACGAAGGAAAGAACTCCGCATTGGAAAGATTTTAAGAAATTTCTTAATGCGAAAGGTCGTCCAAAAGCAAGTTGCAATTATTGCGGAAGAGAGTATCATTGCCATAGTAAATTAAATGGGACTAGTAATGTGAGAAATCACTAGAATGCATGTCCACTAAATCCAAAGAATAATGATTCTAGTCAAACAATACTCAACTTGCAATCAATGGCGAAGGACAAGGACAAAATACTAACTAGCTGAAAATTTAACCAAGATGAGGTGAGAAAGGCCTTGACACATATGATTATCATTGATGAGCTTTCGTTTCGATTTGTGGAGTGTGAGGGATTTAGACACTACATGAATGTGGTGTGTCCGAGCTTTCGTATTCCGTCAAGATGGACCGTGGCGCAGAATTGTTATGATATTTACTCTATTGAAAAGAGTAATTTAAAAGCATACTTTAAAGAGTCCAAGAAAATGGTTTATCTTACGACAGATACTTGGACATCGCTACAAAAAATCAATTATATGTGTCTTACGGCACATTACATAAATGAAGATTAGGAGTTGAAGAAAAAAATTATTAACTTTTGTCCAATTTTCAGTCATAAAGGCAAAGCCATCGGGAAAGCGGTAGAGAAGTGCTTGCTAGAGCGGGATATTGATAGAATATTCACTATTACGGTAGACAATGCGAGTTCCAATGATGTTGCTATTTTCTATTTAAGCAAGAAGATTCAAAATTGGGAAAATGGCATTCTACAGTGCAAATATTTACACATGCAATGCATTGCACATATTATTAATCTTGTTGTTGTTGACGGCTTGAAATTGATGACTCCATCGGTTGCTCGTGTTCAAAATGCGGTGATGTATGTGAGACATTCTCCAAGTCGATTTTAAAAGTTTAAGGAGTGTGTTGAAGCCGAAAAGATACAAAGAAAAAAAAATATTGTGTCTTGATGTGAGCACTCGTTGGAACTCTACATTTTTGATGTTGGACACGGCACAAAATTTTGAAAGCGCCTTTAAAAGATTCGTTGGACAAGATCCATGGTTCAAAGTAGAACTAACGGAGAATGGTGAGTATCCTATTGAAGATGATTGGACCAATGCAAGAAGATTGTACACTTTCTTAGAATACTTTTACGAACTTACTTTGCGTATCTCGGGATCCTTATATGTCACTTGCAATAATTTTTTTGACGAAATCACATCCATTGATATTCTCTTGCGCACTTCAAAGGAGAGTGATGACTTTGACTTGTCTTTTATGGCCGATAAAATGAGAGAGAAGTATCAAAAGTATTAGGAGGACATTGAGAAAATGAATATGGTGATATTTATTGTACCAATTCTTGATCCTCGACATAAGTTGGAATATGTGAAAAATGCTCTTGATCATCTCTATGGTCCGGAGAAGAGCGATTCCATGAAAAAGAAAGTGAAAAGTGTTGCATACTCTATGTTCAATGAGTACAAAAATATGAGCTCTTCCCAAAGTGGTGGTACTATTACTAGTAGTGAAAGAGTTGAACCTTCTAGTGCAAATTAACCATTGCACAACTTACAATTGAAAAAGTTTATGAAAGCCCAATTCAATAAACATAAGATAGAATTGGGTGGTGGCGATACTAAATTGGAGTTTGATCGATATCTAGACGAGAGCACCGTAGATGATGAAGATGATGAGAGTGATGATTTTAATATTTTGGGATGGTGGAAGCTTAATTCTCCTCGTTTTTCAATTCCATCGAAGATGGCTCGGGATGTGTTAGCTATTCCCATATATACAGTGGCGTTCGAGTCTGCTCTTAGTACGAGTGGCAGTGTGCTTGATTCGTATAGAAGCTCTTTGACTCCAAAATTTTTTCAAGGTCTCATTTGTTGTCAAGATTGGTTTCGGGGGCCTTCCGGTCGACCCATAGTATCCATTATTGATGTAATGTCCCGCTCCGTACGGTGCATTATGATGAGTCGTTGACTCGAAGAGTTGCGTTGACCCGATGAGGTATCGATGCGAATTGATGCAAGTGTTACGTTGGCTATGAGTCGGTTGGAATCTATGAATCGAATCGATGCAAAGGATAAGTCCCTTTTGAGCAAGTGCTGACTTTAGTTGATCTGGTGTGCAGGCTATGCTTTTACGCTGGACGATAAGAGGTCGACATTTTGCCTTATGCAATAAAGTGTCCGCAAAACCCAATCGTGGCCTTGCAACGGATTGTGGCATTGGCGCGATAGGCCAAATCAACCGAGTGGTTCGAAGGAATGGCTAAGTCTGAGAGTTAGCTATGCGATCGAGTTATGGAAGCGAGACACTTCAATCGGTGAAACGGCAAGGCGTATCGACTTAAGGTGGGCGGGTTCTTGACTCTCTCTCCCAATTCCTTCACGTCTAATAAGAGATATCATTATATGCGTAATATGTTATCGAGTTAGCGAGCGTGGCTCGGCGATTAAGTGCCTTAATATGCGTTAAACACTAAGGTAGAACATTGAACATTGAACAATTGAAGCGACGTGTATCAAGTGTACGAGTCACGGTAGGGAAATGATGGTAGAACATTGAAAGACGATATTGAGATGTGCATCATGTGCACGGCTCCGAGAACATTGAACACTAGGCGTAGAGCATTGAATACGGCGTTGAGCGCGCCTTCGGGCACTTATGCTACGAAAAGACTAAGTAACTACGGAACTAGGCTATGAGAATGACTTACGAATGGTACGCGTTGAATACAAGTACGAGACGACTAAGCCGTTGGGCGTCGTACATCAATATGGATGTGTTGGGGCATAACGTCGACGAAGCTCTCCATACGGATGGTGGATTATGTTATGAGATGCGAATGTATTTATGGCACGGGAAACCGTTTATGGATCGAGACTATGTTTATGCAACGGAGGATTTGGTTGGTATGTTATGGGTGTTTGCTATGGTACGTATTGCATGGTCAATGGACTCGGATGGCCCGTGCACGGGTGCGGCTTCCCTCGGACGGTTACGACCGGGACACCGGGATCGTTCGGCCTAGGAGGGAATTATGTGTGGTATTTATGGTGCACAACATTCGGACGGATTGCGACCGTCCAGTGCTGTGATAAGCTATGATATCCGTAAGTTTGGGATCCTTCGGATATTGGGCTAGCAACCCGTATCGAAGTGATCGTAGGCTTACACATAAGAGATGCCAAGTCCATTACGGTACGAAACACAGTGACCTTCATATAGATAGGGCCGGTGGGCTGAGATGAGAGTTGGGTGCAGGCGTAGGGCCTGCGACCCTTATGCATTGTCTAAGTTTATGATTGGAATGTTGCGTGAAATATATGGTTTCATACGTAAGTTCTAACCAGTGCAGGCTAAGGAAAATGGGACGGAGATGAGCACGATCACTATGTTTATGTTCATATTATGTCTAACTGTGTCTGTCGCAGGAACACGGTATGGGACACTTTATGATAATGTGCTATGTTTAAGTATTGCTATGAAACTGATCCTAAGGCTAAATAGAAAGATCACCAATTAAGATGCATGTTCACTAAATAATTAAGTGTTTGGTTTGGGTGCGAGCGGGTCTTGATCAGTGCGAAGCGAGGACGAAAGCACTAATCCCCCACTAGTTTATGTGCAGGTTCAGGTTATGATCGGCTCGGGGCGGAACTTGGCTTGGACGTGCCGAGGCATGGAGTCCTTGGCGTTCAAGAGGAGCTTCCGCATAGGCGTTCGGACTTGCGACATGGAGATGTTCGGTCTTCGAGATGTTCGGTCGAAGACTACTTGGTGGCTATAAATAGGCATAATGTATGGAACAATGTAATCCTTTGTGAGCTAGAGAGATCTTGAGTGTTGTAGCCAATTGGCATATTAAGTTGGGCTATTTAGAGCCTTGTAACCTTCAGTTCATTATGAATAAAAGAGATTCTTGTTGTATTCTTTGTTTCCTTCCGCTGCTTATGTTACGAATTTGAGATAATCACTATGTAAACCGTTATCTTGCCTTGCACGAGCGCAACTCCAGGCTCGTGCGGCATCACGCCCCAGCGAGGACGATGATTCGGGTAAAATCTAGCGAGGACGAGCGATTTTCCGGATCGGGGCGTGACAAGTTGGTATCAGAGCGGTTCCATCCTTTGGACCGTGCATGAATCTCTTTGACCCTCAGTTGCTTCGCTATCGAATTCAGTTGACTCTAAGTTGTTTCCGCAACCGCATGGCTCATGGATCTGCTCGACGCTATACTGGATGTTCTATATAATAAGTCTATATTAAGTGCGTACGTCTGCCACAAGTATGTCGTGACTATTACGCTATCTCTGGGTGCCATCGGAGAGTGTTGGTTGCACGAAGTGCGACGGGTTATGAGATTATGGTTTCTGAAGTGCAAAAAAGTTGTGAGTCGCTGGTCGCACGAAGTGCAACGAATATGGTGATATTGGTTGCATGAAGTGCAATGATATATGTGTTATCGGTCACACGAAGTGTGAGGAGTTATGTGTTGTTGGTCGTACGAAGTGCGAGGAGGTATGTGTTGTTAGTTGTACGAAGTGCAACAGATCGATATGTGAGGCGATGCGTATTATGTTGCTACGCGAATGGTTATGTGTTGTTGGTTGCACGGAGTGTAGCAAGTCGTGAATCGTTCGTTGGATCGGTGCAACGAGTCGATATGGTATGATGCGTGTTGTATGGCTATGCGGATGGATAGCGATATGTTGCACGAGATTGAGTAAAGACCTTGAGTATCGAGAATGAGTTATTACACGAGTTGCAATGAGTGAGATTGGAAAATCGTGGATGCGATAATAACGAGTCGAGATCGAGTAGGCGAACATGTATGTTGGCCGAATGTCGCGTTGAGCTTTGAATAAGCGAATGTTGCGGGCGTGATCGATATGATCGCTAAGATACGGTTAGATTGAATGTGTGTCAAACTTGAGCTAACGCTAGAGCTGGGATCGGAAGGATCGCCATACGGGATAGTTGATTGAAAGATAGATGTCGGACCTATGCGGAATGTGATGTCGAGTAATGACTCGATTTCGAGTGGTATATGCAATACCAATTATGCGAGCAAGTGTAGTGAAGTATTGTATCGATAACGATAGGCTCGATCCTGAGTGGTATATGGAATACCACTTAACGATAGCTATGTTAAGCCGTTTGGTGACTTGCGATAGATTTCGTTTCTTGTGTTCTTATTTTCTTTTAATTATCATTATTTTGACATTGATGGACGCTCTATACCTAGAGTTCCATTTAATGTTTCATTAGCCACCAAATTTCCACCTGCAGCACAGCGTGGTGAGATAGATGATAAAATCTGCACCTACAATATTCCAACGGATAACAATTTTCAAAAAGTCATTCATGGTATGTTAGAACCATTATATTCTGATAATCCATTAAAATGGTTTGATAAAGCACCACGATATTGCAAGATTGAGCTTTTAGACATATATAAAGAATCGAAAGTTCGAGTTAATAGCATTATGGTTTCTCCTACATACAAGGAGGAATTTGCTAAACAAATTGATGAACTTCTTCGATTAAAACTAATACAAAAAAGCCATAGTACTCATTCATCTTCAGCTTTCTTAGTCTAGAATCATGCTGAGATAAAAAGAGGAAAGGCTAGAATGGTTATCAATTATCGTAAGCTTAATAGCTATACAAAGTTTGATGGTTATTTTATCCCCTCTGCTGAAAATCTTATTAGGCAGATACAGGGAGCTAAATTTTATAGTAAGTTTGATGCCACGTCTGGTTTCTGGCAACTCAAGCTAGCTGATAAAACTTCCATTGAGCTAACAGCATTCAGCTGTCCTCAGGGACATTTTGAATGGCTAGTTATGCCTTTTGGACTGAAGAACGCTCCACAAATATTCCAGAAATGGATGAATTCAATCTTTGGACATTTAGAATTTGTAGTTGTTTATATTGATGATATTCTTGTGTTCTCCAAAACTGCTGATGAACATAAAGATCATTTATTGCAAGCAACTAGGTTGTTACTTGATAATGGTATTATACTTAGCCCTAAGAAAATCGAACTTTTTAAGACTGAGATTGATTTCTTAGGAAAGGTGATAAAAAATGGACAGATTGAGTTACAGCAGCATATCTATGCTAAAATAAAAGATTTTCCTGAAGACTTCAAAACTTTGAAGAAACTTCAGAGTTTTCTTGGACTACTTAACTATGGTAGAAAGTTTATTCCTCATCTTTCTGCTAGAGTCGAAAAGTTACAAGATAAACTAGCAACTGAACAAGCGAAGTATAAAACAATGACCGGCGAGCAACCCAGGAAGTGGGATACCAGTAAAATTTTAATCTCTCTCTCGTCTTCAGAGAAGGAAGAAATTTCGAAAATCAAAGATCTGGTTAAAGACCAGAAAATCCTTTACTTTCCTTTAGATGACGAGAAAATTGTTTTGCAAACTGATGCTTCTGATTATTTTTGGGCAGGAGTATTGATTGCAAAAAATAAAAAAATTGTTGCATATACTTCTGGAAAATTCACTAAAACCCAAATTAAGTATGCGACTTATGATAAAGAATTACTTGCTGTTAAATTAGCTATAAAAAGTTTGCGCATATATCTTCTTTACAGAAATTTTATTATTGAAACTGATAATAAATCTGTTGCTCAGTTTCTTAAAAAGAAAACTATTAATAATCCCGAAGAAAATTAGAATTGCGATATATTTAGAAATTTTTAATTATGAAGTTAATTATATTCCTGGATATACTAATTTTCTTGCTGATACTCTTACCAGGCCGTGATGCTGTTATGGATCCGGACGAATACCGGAAAATGAAGGAAATCCACGAGGAGATGAAGAGGCAGGATGCCTTCACTCCTGTTACTGGCCAAAAGAAGGCCAAAGCTGGTGCCAGCAACCAGGCATCATCTTCATCCTCTGGAGCACCCAAGGCGAATAGCCCAGTTCCAGCGGTAACTGGCCAGGCGAACAGCCATATGGCCGTATCAGCATCCCAGGGCACACAGGCCCAAGTCCCGGACGCACAGGCCTCCCAAGCCGCACAGGCTCAACAGGGCACACAGGCCCAAGTCTTGAAAGGCGGACCCAAGAGGCTCGTACCTTTCCAACAGAACAGGACCTTTGCCAGTACTGTCGTTAAGAACTGGTATAACCAAGAATTAGAAAAAAATGACAAGGATTCTTGGGATAAGTTCAATGGCTGCTATCGAGCCATCCAGTCTAACGACACCAAGGGAGCCAGTTTCTGGTTATCCCAAATTGAAAAACAATTTCTTGCTGTTCGAGCTAAGTCCGAGCAGCTCAATGCAAAGCTCCATGAAGTCCGACAACAGACTCTTGTGATGATGGCATATAGTGTTACATCAAGGTCACCTGCCCTGGATGTCATGGAAAAGGATTTGTTCAGCGGACCTTCCTCTGAACATAAAGAACTCTACAAGATCCTTGAGCAGATTAACAGTCATGATCTGGTCAATCTTAGAATACCAGACTTACTGAAGCTCTGCTCCACCCTGTCCATTGACGACGAACGAACCCAAAGCATGGACGCTGAAGGTATGGCACAGGGGATGATCACAAGGTACAAGCAGGGGCTGATTGACGAAGCCCGCCTCCTAACATACTTCAGACGCTTAGATGATTCCAACATCACTAAGTACTTTGAAGGGTTAGAGGTAATATACTCTAGCTATGGAAACATTCACCTGGTTTCTTGCTTCCAGGAGATTGTTAATTTACCCGTACAAATTAAAAAGGGTTTTGTCCATGAGATGTTCATCTGCTCTATGGATGAAAACATCTACAAAACATTGATCCCAGAGATTTGCTGGGAAGGAGCTAAAGCCAGTGCTTCCAGGTTTCAGAACATGTTCAGGTTCAGAATCTGGAGTATTTGGAAGGAGAAGCGCTACATCAAATGCTTCCCCTCATATCAGATTTGGGAGCTTCATCGTCTCGCTGGAGATCCGGGACTCCAGTTCTCTCCTTTCAAGAAGGGCAACTTCAACGAAGGGAAGGAACGATATGGCACTGCTAGGGAGTTTTTTGCCGAAGCCCGAAAGCTTTCCGGAGGACAGGCAGTCCTCTCCAGTAGCAGCAATATTATTCTGGCGGACTACATCACCGTGAAGCCCGTCAATGATGAGGAGAACCTGGCCCTGCTCCAAGATTTTTTTAGTAACATGTGTCTTGGTCCAGCAGGTCTGCAAGCAAAGGGAGACGACAGCGCGGAGGATGCGATTCTAGAAGAGGCTACAATCGCGTCTCAACTTATGCAGCTGTGAAGCTTGGTGGGCTAATTTGTTTTTTTATGGCCTAAGAAGATATTGAGTCTGTGGGTTTTTGCCCTTGGCCGGAAGACTTGTCGGACGATTTGCCGGACGATTCTGTCTGCGGATCAGTTCCTTCAGAATTTTTTTCTGACACTGACTATGCAGATGTACAGATGACACCTACTGAGTCTGAGTTACAAAGGATGCCTGTCAATGATGATTCTCCATCTTACCTCTATGACTGGGATGGATGGTGGGATGAAATTAATGCTGACCCCCAACCTATCTGGGTTGATGACACGGAGACAATAACTCCAGACTACATCCCTACTGATGACGACAATGATTCTCCACCCACTAGTAGCAGTTCTGATGACTCACCGCCAGCTGGTAGACAGGTGGAAGATTCGTTTCCATCCGAAACAAATAAAGCATTGACAAGACGGCATACCATCTAAAGTTGATGGTGACAGCACACCGAAAGTTGAGGTGACATCTCACCAGCCATTCGGATGATAAGGAAGGATAAGGAGGAATCTTTCCTCACTTATTGAGGAGAGACTGGCAGACACCGGTAGCCGTGACCGGCTCAACCGGTTAGTACCGACCATCAAGCCTATATATAGATGGGCATTTGTGTGTAGAAGGGCAACGGAGTTTGAGAGTGTTTTGTAATAAGTGTGTTCTGAGTGCTTCTTTGTTCTTGTGTGTTCTTGTGTTCTTATTTCCGCTTGTACTACTAAAATTTGGTATCAGAGCCGGTACGCGTTGAATACAAGTACGAGACGACTAAGCTGTTGGGCGTCGTGCATCAATATGGATGTGTTGGGGCATAACGCCGACGAAGCTCCCCATACGGATGGTGGATTATGTTATGAGATACGAATGTATTTATGGCACGGGAAACCGTTTATGGATCGAGACTATGTTTATGCAACGGAGGATTTGGTTGGTATGTTATGGGTGTTTGCTATGGTACGTATTGCATGGTCAATGGACTCGGATGGCCCGTGCACGGGTGCGGCTTCTCTCGGACGGTTACGACCAGGGCACCGGGACCGTTCGGCCTAGGAGGGAATTATGTGTGGTATTTATGGTGCACAACATTCGGACGGATTGCGACCGTCCAGTGCTGTGATAAGCTATGATATCCGTAAGTTTGGGATCCTTCGGATATTGGACTAGCAACCCGTATCGAAGTGATCGTAGGCTTACACATAAGAGATGCCAAGTCCATTACGGTACGAAATACCGTGACCTTCATATAGATAGGGCCGGTGGGCTGAGATGAGAGTTGGGTGCAGGCGCAGGGCCTGCGACCCTTATGCATTGTCTAAGTTTATGATTGGAATGTTGCGTGAAATATATGGTTTCATACGTAAGTTCTAACTAGTACATGCTAAGGAAAATGGGACGGAGATGAGCACGATCACTATGTTTATGTTCATATTATGTCTAACTGTGTCTGTCACAGGGACACGGTATGAGACACTTTATGATAATGTGCTATGTTTAAGTATTGCTATGAAACTGATTCTAAGGCTAAATAGAAAGATCACCAATTAAGATGCATGTTCACTAAATAATTAAGTGTTTGGTTTGGGTGCGAGCGGGTCTTGATCAGTGCGAAGCGAGGACGAAAGCACTAATCCTCCACTAGTTTATGTGCAGGTTCAGGTTATGATCGGCTCGGGGCGGAACTTGGCTTGGACGTGCCGAGGCATGGAGTCCTTGGCGTTCAAGAGGAGCTTCCGCATAGGCGTTCGGACTTGCGACATGGAGATGTTCGGTCGAAGACTACTTGGTGGCTATAAAGAGGCATAATGTATGGAACAATGTAATCCTTTGTGAGCTAGAGAGATCTTGAGTATTGTAGCCAATTGGCATATTAAGTTGGGCTATTTAGAGCCTTGTAACCTTCAGTTCATTATGAATAAAAGAGATTCTTGTTGTATTCTTTGTTTCCTTCCGCTGCTTATGTTACGAATTTGAAATAATCACTATGTAAACCGTTATCTTGCCTTGCACGAGCGCAACTCCAGGCTCGTGCGGCATCACGCCCCAGCGAGGATGATGATTCGGGTAAAATCTAGCGAGGACGAGCGATTTTCTGGATCGGGGCGTGACAAGTTGGTATCAGAGCGGTTCTATCCTTTGGACCGTGCATGAATCTCTTTGACCCTCAGTTGCTTCGCTATCGAATTCAGTTGACTCTAAGTTGTTTTCGCAACCGCATGGCTCATGGATCTGCTCGACGCTATACTGGATGTTCCATATAATAAGTCTATATTAAGTGCGTACATCTGCCACAAGTATGTCGTGACTATTACGCTATCTCCGGGTGCCATCGGAGAGTGTTGGTTGCACGAAGTGCGACGGGTTATGAGATTATGGTTTCTGAAGTGCAAAAAAGTTGTGAGTCGCTGGTCGCACGAAGTGCAACGAATATAGTGATATTGGTTGCATGAAGTGCAATGATATATGTGTTATCGGTCGCACGAAGTATGAGGAGTTATGTGTTGTTGGTCGTACGAAGTACGAGAAGGTATGTGTTGTTGGTTGTACGAAGTGCAACGGATCGATATGTGAGGCGATACGTATTATGTTGCTACGCGAATGGTTATGTGTTGTTGGTTGCACGGAGTGCAGCAAGTCGTGAATCGTTCATTGCATCGGTGCAACGAGTCGATATGGTATGATGCGTGTTGTATGGCTATGCGGATGGATAGCGATATGTTGGACGAGATTGAGTAAAGACCTTGAGTATCGAGAATGAGTTATTGCATGAGTTGCAATGAACGAGATTGGAAAATCGTGGATGCGATAATAATGAGTCGAGATCGAGTAGGCGAACATGTATGTTGGCCGAATGTCGTATTGAGCTTTGAATAAGCGAATGTTGCGGGCGTGATCGATATGATCGCTAAGATACGGTTAGATTGAATGTGTGTCAAACTTGAGCTAACGCTAGAGCTGGGATCGGAAGGATCGCCATACGGGATAGTTGATTGGAAGATAGATGTCGGACCTATGCGGAATATGATGTCGAGTAATGACTCGATTTCGAGTGGTATATGCAATACCAATTATGCGAGCAAGTGTAGTGAAGTATTGTATCGATAACGATAGGCTCGATCCTGAGTGGTATATGGAATACCACTTAACGATAGCTATGTTAAGCCGTTTGGTGACTTGCGATAGATTTCGTCGAGACGATTATGTTGTTACGATATATTTGTCCGCAACGGACGGGTAGTGCCGAGACTCGAATAGGAATGACTTGATAGAAGTCTATGCAAGTATACTTCGATGAATTGAGTTGAGCGATTATGCGTGAAGTCGTACCAATGGAGGATACGTCGGACGAGGAGTCCTTAAATGTAAGTCGAACGATAAGCTGAGCATAACGAAGGAATGTACGTTGAGGAGATGGTCGAACCGGTCGAATTTATGTTGAGTTAGTACGGAAGCTTGTTCGGAACGTGTTGAGTAGGTACGGTAAAATTGTGCGAATAGATTTGGGTTAGCACGAGGAGTCGGTAGCACGATTTGGAAGTACGAGTTAGGGATATGAGAATGGATATATGAATTTGAAATTGTGTCGCGACGATGTTAAGTAGTTACAACTAAGTGAATCTTGATAAGTGCGAGACTTGATTCGTATTCGAGTTCGGATAATGGCAATGATTGCAACGGGTTCGAGCTTATGAGAAAGGAAGATGTTCAAGTTATGCATGTCGACGATGGTATTGAGGCGTATCAAAGACGATATGTAATAACTCGGGGATGCTCTGATCGAATGAACGAAAATTATATTGAGCATTGTTGTTGGATGAATAAGATGCAAGTTAAGTTGATGTGGGTTCGGATGATAGCCGTGGAAAAGCGTCAAGAAAATTTAAGAGTGGATGGATGTTACTCGAAAGAAAATGAAAGTGCTTGATTGTTTTGAGGATAACCACAATGTTGATATTCTTGTCTTGAGCGAGCGCAACACCAGTCTCGCACATACGTCACGTCAAATTAGGACGATCATTCCGCGTGAGCACTGGTATGGTAATTCATCCAGTGGGGATGATCGAACTTGCAAGGCATGGCAAATTAGATTCGACTGGTGGTTTGATGCGAAAGTCGTTCGAGGATGGTTTTGATGAGTGTGGAAGGTGTCGGACTATGATCACGAATAGGTAAACTCGGATTCGTGGTGAGTAGATGTCATGTGACTAGCAAAGACAGTCGACGATAATGCATGAGTGATTCGAGTAGTAACGGCACGCAAGCGCATGAGTCATTCGAGTAGCAACGGCGCATCAGTTGCGCGGGGGTAGATAAATTATGGATTGGTATGTTGGATTGGGTAAAGTCGCGTAGGAATTATCGGGAATTGATTTGGCTTCGCGATAGGATATAGCATGGTTCGATGTAACTGTCCCTCGTTAATGATCTTCAATTATCGAGCGTAGTTTCGGGGCAGATGACCCTAGAAGACTTGACCGCCAAATCAAGTGAATATTGAAGTCCCATAGGATGACCCTGAAGAAGTCGCATAAGAAATTTTATCGAAGATGAGGAATAATATAGTGCATGTTAAGGATAAGTCTAAGCGAGCGAGTATCGTGTTTCGGAAGTTAGCGAGTAGCCTTCGACTAGATCGAGACGGCTAGAAAAGTTATGATCAATCGAATGAGTGCGTAAGTAGACTTGGTTGGTCGATGATCAAATAGATGTTGAGGAACGTGCTTAGCGTAGTGACGCGGTAAGGCGATTGCAAGAATCTTGCAATGCGCGAGAGTAACAAATAGTAGAACGACCTTAAGAGTTGTGTCGTAGATCGATTTGAGTAACGGTTAGGCTATGTGTGTTGAGCGCACAATTTATGTTATGAAACTAACTAGTCGGGATTGATAGGAGAAGTGAGTAAAGGAATTCATATTCGATCGAGAATAGGAGATGGACGTATCGTAAGAGACCTTGGGCCGGAAAGATTATTGCCTTTGAGCATCGTAGACTCAAGTTGACCTCTTATGTCGGGAGAGATAAGCACGATGTCTGGGTAAGTTACCTAGCGGGGGGTAGCCCCAGATGCGATGCGTAGGCAGTTTGGGAACGTGAGTCGTGTTGGGATAGTTGTGTGCGAGACTTAGTACAGATTGTAGGCAAAGGAATTTGTGACATGTTGGACTTAGTCCATGTCGTTAGGGCCAAATGTTATGGATGATTGGATGAAAGACTTGAGTTACGTGAGAGATAGGCAAACGGTTGGGAGAATAGGCGTTGCGGAGAATTGTTGTGATCGGATGCGCAATGACTCGATGCAATACGAGTGTTAGGTGGTCGACGAGAAGCTTATGAGATCGAAGTAATGGTTTCGAGTTAAGTTATGTACAAGATGTTGGGAAATGATCGCATGTTATGGGATGATGCATACGAGAATTATTTGGGAATAGGCGCTAAGATATGACTAAGTCGAGTGCAGAATGAGTGGTGCTTGAGGATATAAGTTGAGCTTGTTAGTTGTCCCGATATCCTACAACTAAGCTTGGCTGAAATGCATATATTGGTGGGACGCCTAAAATATGTGTACGATCCAAACTAAGTTGTATGATTCCAACGATAGTAGCACGAGATCGTGAAACGATCTTTGCGGGACACTTGGGTTTAAGTGTTGGTTTCGGTTCGAGGACGAACCTAATTTTGAGTGGTATATTATGTAATGCCCCGCTCCGCTCAGTGCATTATGATGAGTCGTTGACTCGAAGAGTTGCGTTGACCCGATGAGATATCGATACGAATCGATGCAAGTGTTACGTTGGCTATGAGTCGGTTGGAATCTATGAATCGAATCGATGCAAAGGATAAGTCCCGTTTGAGCAAGTGCTGACTTTAGTTGATCTGGTGTGCAGGCTATGCTTTTATGCTGGACGATAAGAGGTCGGTATTTTGCCTTATGCAATAAAGTGTCCGCAAAACCCAATCGTGGCCTTGCAACGGATTATGGCATGGGCACGATAAGCCAAATCAACCGAGTGGTTCGAAGGAATGGCTAAGTCTGAGAGTTAGCTATGCGATCGAGTTATGGAAGCGAGACGCTTCAATCGGTAAAACGACAAGACGTATCGACTTAAGGTGGGCGGATTCTTGACTCTCTCTCCCTATTCCTTCACGTCTAATAAGAGATATCATTGTATGCGTAATATGTTATCGAGTTAGCGAGCGTGGCTCGGCGATTAAGTGCCTTAATATGCGTTGAACACTAAGGTAGAACATTGAACATTGAACAATTGAAGCGACGTGCATCAAGTGTACGAGTCGTGGTAGGGCAATGATGGTAGAACATTGAAAGACGATATTGAGATGTGCATCATGTGCACGGCTCCGAGAACATTGAACACTAGGCGTAGAACATTGAATACGGCGTTGAGCGTGCCTTCGGGCACTTATGCTACGAAAAGACTAAGTAACTACGGAACTAGGCTATGAGAATGACTTACGAATGGTACACGTTGAATACAAGTACGAGACGACTAAGCCGTTGGACGTCGTGCATCAATATGGATGTGTTGGGGCATAACGCCAACGGAGCTCCCCATACGGATGGTGGATTATGTTATGAGATGCGAATGTGTTTATGGCACGGAAAATCGTTTATGGATCGAGACTATGTTTATGCAACGGAGGATTTGGTTGGTATGTTATGGGTGTTTGCTATGGTACGTATTGCATGGTCAATGGACTCGGATGGCCCGTGCACGGGTGCGACTTCCCTCGGACGGTTACGACCGGAGCACCGGGACCGTTCGGCCTAGGAGGGAATTATGTGTGGTATTTATGGTGCACAACATTCGGACGGATTGCGATCGTCCAGTGCTGTGATAAGCTATGATATCCGTAAGTTTGGGATCCTTCGGATATTGGACTAGCAACCCGTATCGAAGTGATCGTAGGCTTACACATAAGAGATGCCAAGTCCATTACGGTGCGAAACACCGTGACCTTCATATAGATAGGGCCGGTGGGCTGAGATGAGAGTTGGGTGCAGGCGCAGGGCCTACGACCCTTATGCATTGTCTAAGTTTATGATTGGAATGTTGCGTGAAATATATGGTTTCATACGTAAGTTCTAACCAGTGCAGGCTAAGGAAAATGGGACGGAGATGAGCACGATCACTATGTTTATGTTCATATTATGTCTAACTGTATCTGCCGCAGGGACATGGTATGGGACACATTTATGATAATGTGCTATGTTTAAGTATTGCTATGAAACTGATCCTAAGGCTAAATAGAAAGATCACCAATTAAGATGCATGTTCACTAAATGATTAAGTGTTTGGTTTGGGTGCGAGCGGGTCTTGATCAGTACGAAGCGAGGACGAAAGCACTAATCTCCCACTAGTTTATGTGCAGGTTCAGGTTATGATCGGCTCGGGGCGGAGCTTGGCTTCGACGTGCCGAGGCATGGAGTCCTTGGCGTTCAAGAGGAGCTTCCGCATAGGCGTTCGGACTTGCGACATGGAGATGTTCGGCCGAAGACTACTTGGTGGCTATAAAGAGGCATAATGTATGGAACAATGTAATCCTTTGTGAGCTAGAGAGATCTTGAGTGTTGTAGCCAATTGGCATATTAAGTTGGGCTATTCAGAGCCTTGTAACCTTCAGTTCATTATGAATAAAAGAGATTCTTGTTGTATTCTTTGTTTCCTTCCGCTGCTTATGTTACGAATTTGAGATAATCACTATGTGAATCGTTATCTTGCCTTGCACGAGCGCAACTCCAGGCTCGTGCGGCATCACGCCCCAGCGAGGACGATGATTCGGGTAAAATCTAGCGAGGACGAGCGATTTCCCGGATCGGGGCGTGACAATTGAAGAGGAGTCTGAAGACTTATATAAAGTTGAAATGGGTAATTATTATTTTTTATATTTTTGTATTATTTTCGTATCTTTTTGTATGGGCCTTAACTTCTTTATTGATTCATTTTCCATTTAGATTTGGGTAAGTTAACGGTGGAATCAACAACGTCAACAAGCGAGATTTGACTATTTACGCTCTTTAAAATTGGAGTAATATTTGGGAACACAAACTTTTAGTTGGAGACATTATTTGTAATATTTTTGGAGCACAAACTTTTTGTGCTAGACTTGTTGTGCTGCTACATTTACTGCTAATGTTACATCTGTTTTGGAGGTGGAATCAAGTTGCTGTTACATCTGCTACATTTACTGCTACTTCTAGTATTCATTTACTGCTACTGTTACATCTGTTTTGGAGGTGAAATCAACTTGTTGTTACATCTGCTACATTTACTGCTACTTTTAGGTGGAATCAACTTGTTGTGCTGCTACATTTACTGCTACTGTTACACTTATTGCTTGTCTTTATGGGAGTTAGTTGTTACTGCTGTTGTTACTTCTTTATGGGAGCTTCTTGTTTAATGTTTATTGCTGCTCTTTATGGAAGTTAGTTCATAATTGTCTGTTGTTGTTACTTCTTTATGGAGGCCTCTTGTTTAATACTTATTGCTGTTACTTCTGTATAGGAGGAGCTAGTAAGTAACACTCTTGTTGGTTATAGTCTTCATGGGAGCTACTGCTCTTTATGGGAGTCTTTATGTGAGCTTCTTGTTTAATTTTTACTGATGTTAATTACTTCTTTATGGGAGCTACTGCTTCTTTGTAGTTTTTGTTATGCGAGCTACTACTTCTTTGTTGTTACTTCTCTATGCAAACACTCTCCAAACCATTGGCGAGGCATTTACTGCAGCCGTTTGGTGAGACATTTACTACAATGTACAGCTGTTGGCGAGACATTTAATGCAGCCATTTAGTTTGGTATATCTATGATGTTAATTTGTTTATTTTTTTCTTGAAAATTTTACTAACATATTTGATGAGAAAGTGACAATGATGATGTTGGCTTGAGAATAGGAGAACTGATATTACATGCATCAAACTATGATGCATAAATAAACCTTATCTGAGCCGCATTTTAGGTTCCCCCCCCCCCCCCCCCCCCCCCCCCCCCCTTTTTTATTGTGTTGTTCAGGAAAAGTTAGTGTTGGGATGATGATGGCTTGATTAAGAAGAGGACTTAGAACTATGCATTTTCTTTTGGTGTGGCAAAACTTGTATATTCTGATGTTGTGGAAAAACTTTTGTATATTATGATGTTGAGACTATAACTTGTAAATTCTGATGTAGAGAAGCTGCAGACCCAATATTGATGTATATTCTTACTGATATATTCTGATGTTGTATATTCTTACTGATATTCAAATTATTATAACTTGTTGTATTATTTAGCTGAAGCTGCACAACATCACAACGGATATTATGCTGCATTTTGTTATCTGCTGCATTTTTTTTACTGATATTCTGCTCATCTGCTGTATTTGAATTCACTTTGTATTGTTATCTAGGTATGATAATTTTTTGTTATAAGGCCCGGCCCAATTGGCCCATAAAATCGAACCGAACCATAAACCAAAATACAAATTCGGTTCGGTTTTGATCGGTTTACAAAAGTTCGGTTCGGTTTTCAGTTTGCGAAATAACGGTTGTCGGTCTTATCGGTTTTTGGTGGTTCGGTTCGGTTTAGACCTAACCGAACTGTTTCTCGCCCCTACTCGGGACCAGCTAGGTACATGATCAGGAGATATGGTTGTACAAATTTATTTACATTACTTTATCAAGTTGCATTTTAAGGGGTTTGTCTTCAATGGTTCAATCCTTGAGATAGTTATAGATATCAGCAGATAGGTTAGTACGGAAAAAGTTTACATCGAAAGTTTTTCTGTTCTCACTCGGAAGGTCTGATCCGGTTTGGACATTTTTTGCGAGTGGGCCAGACTTGTTTGGTGAGTTTCAATGGTTCCAATTGGCCCAAACTTGCAAAGGTTCGAGGGATGCTTACTCAACCTAATTGGAAGCAATAGTAGTACAACAATATTCGTGCAACTTTACTTTCAAGAGGGAGGGAGGGAGAGACTGAAGGATGCTTGTGAGAGAGATTCGAGGAGTCCAGGGAGATCGGTCAAGGTGTTCTACGGGATCTTTGAGCAGTTGTGGTGATCGAATCAGCATGAGAATTTTGGTACAAGTAGTGTAATCTTATATTTTCAATAGTGGATGCTTTCATGTGGTTTTCTTCCGATGTGAAAGTTTGTGTGTTTGTGATTGTGTGATTGTGCACTTTCAGTCGGAAAATATTTTATTCCGCTGCATTGCGCGCGCACTGTGTTTCCAAAGGGGGATCAAAACGTCAGGTTCGAGTGTCAAGTGTTTGACGAATTGGCTAAAAGGAAAGATGGAAGTGAAACTTATTCTGATGGTTAACCTGAAAGACAAAAACTAGTGTAGCAAAATGAAAGATTTGTTGTACCTAAAAGTTGTGTGTACCAGTTTTTTCGTTCGTTCGAGACTCCAAAGACAACTAAGGAAGAGCAAATGTCGGGCATCAACGAGTCTGCGAATTCATCTGACACTTCTTAGATGACAACGTGCACAATCATTTGGCAAGAGAGAAAATGCAACGACCCTATAACAGACGCTAGAGTCCTTATATGCCGAGAGGACCAACATCGATAAGATTATCTGACAAATGATGGGTATGAGGTACAAGGACGACACACTGACTATTAATCACATGAATGAGTTCTAGGAGCGTGGTTGATCAGTTGTTGGCTATGAGAGTCAAGTTCGACGTCGAGATACATGGACTATGGTTGTTGGCTACACTGTCAAACTTATGGAGAACCATACGATTATCCATGATCACTTCTACTCCTGATGACGTTATTACTCTGGATTTCTCTAAGGCCTCGTTTGGTTCACGGAAAGGAAATGAATTCCCTTATATTTTCTACGGGAATGGAAAAGTAGGATTCATGTCACATTTCCTTTCCGTTGTTTGGTAAAACAAGAAAATTACCTAGGAAAGGAAAGCAAAATATAACAATGTTCCGATAATATCCTTACCTTTTAAAATAAAAATAATATTATAAAAAATAACATTAATGGTAAAATAAGCAATGACACATGGTTACTTTTGTAATAAATGTTGGGAAAGGAGGGAGAAAATTAATTCCATGGGTCTTGAGTGGAACCATATTCCCACAAATTTTTTCCCTTGTCAGGAAATTGATTCCCAAGTTTGTGGCTACCAAACAAAGGAAAGGAACAACTTTCCTTTCTTGGTTCCTTAAATCCGTGAACCAAACGAGGCCTAAGAGTTGGTTGTTGAACGAGAAGGTGCGAAGGAAATCTTATGCACGTCTTCATCATCACGGTATGAGGCGTTAGTGCCAAAGAAATAGGGGATGAGAAAACTCGGGGTTTAAGAGACAATGACAAGAGTAAGAGAAAGTCCAAGGCTCGGTACGAGGATTCCGAGTAGTATTATTATGGTCAGAAGGTTCACATTAAAAGAAACTTCTTCACATGAAAGAGAGAGGAGAAATGCGACAAGTGGATCCACAACGTTAAAGGTGGCATCATCATTGTAGGCAACGGAGTGAGTAATCATACACCTTGCCTTCGATGATACGAGTTGGCTAGTGGATTCGGGGGCTTCCCACACACATCTCATAATAGGGCATCATTTGCTACATACGCAACAAGAGATCATGGACTATGGGAGATGGGCAACGAAGGCGATTGCCATCAGAGAGATTCATTTGAAGACCAAAAGAGCCACACTAGTCCTTAGGGGTGTTCGTCATGTTCTGGACTCCTGCATCAACCTTATCTCGGTTGGCAAGTTAGATGGCAAAGGATTCTTCAATCTTTTTGGAATAGATCAGTAGAAAATAAGCAAGGGTTCGATGGTTATCGATAGAGGACGCAAAAGATATAACCTTTAATATGCATGGGAGCACAAAGGGTGACATGAGGTCAACGTTGTCAGGGATGATTCATCTACCGAGTTATGACACGTATGGGCGTCTTAACCATATGAGTGAGAAGGGGATGAACTACGTAACAAACATGAAGGTGCTTCCAGGTTTGAAGTTTACAAAGTTAGAGAGATGTTTGCACTGAATGATTGGAAAGCAGAACATGGTATAGTTTCAGAGTCACCCATCTTCAAGGAAACCATAGTTGCTCAAGTTAGTTCATTCGAACGTCTGCGGTCCGTTGGTTCCTATTTTGTAACAATCATTGTTTACTTTTTCAGGAAAATTTGTGTCTATGATATAAACACCAAGGATTAGGTGCTAAATGCTTTCAAGGAATTCTAGGCCTCCATTGAAAGGGATACCGAAAGGAAGCTCAAATGTGTTCGATCCGACATTGGAGGCGAGTATATCGATCCATTTGATGCTTATTACAAATAGTAAACAATTCGACATTAGAAGACTCCACCAAATACGACTTAGCTCAATGGTATAGCGGAGCGGATAAACCGTACATTGATGGAGAGGGTACGATGTTTGCTATTTGAAGCAAAGTTTTTGGACAATTTCTGGGGTGAGTTCCTTTATACTTTTTTATGTTATCAATATTTATCCTAATACTATATTGCATTGTGAGGTACCTAATAACATGTGAATATTTGGATGCAAAGTCTTTGTGCATGTATCGAAGGATGAGAGGTCAAACTGGATGCAAAGACGAGCAATATGTCTTTATTTGATATGATCGGGACAAGTTTGGCTACATGATCTATGATCCTGTAAGGAAGAAGATCTTGAGAACCTGTGAGGTTGTGTTTGTTGAGGACTAGATGGTGGCTGGAGTCTAGGATGCTTTCTAAGGCTGAGGACTTGCCCAAGATCAAGCCGGTTCCATCTATCACTGCATATAAGTCATGCTATCAGGAGCCGGTACACGATGATTCTCCTAACCTTCCTTATCATCCTTCCCTTGATGATCAAAGGAATATTCAGGAGGATGAGCATATGCTGAGGCAATTTCTGAAGGTGATAAGGCTGTTGCCTGCTGGCACAAGAGCTTCCCTTAAGGAGAGAGTTCAGGGAATGTCAACCATCGAAGATGTACTCGATTATTGGGTATGTGCTATTGACTGATGGGAAATAACTCAAAAGTTTGGTAGAGGCGATAGAAGACAAGGACATGCATGAGTGGATACATGCAATATAGGAGGAGATGAGTTTCTTACATGCCAATCACTTACGAGCTGATGCAGTTTCCAAATAAAAAGTGGACCTTCAAGAATAAATGGGTGTTCAAAGTAAAGCAAGGAGATAGTGCTACTCGTCCACGATACAAGGCACGATTGGTAGTCAAGGACTACAATCAAAGGAAGAGAGTTGGTTTTGATGACATCTTCATGTATATCGTTAAGATGTCGTCCATACGTATTGTATTACGTTTGGCAGCAAGAGCTTGACTTGGAGGTTCAACAGATGAATGTGAAGATGGCATTCCTTCATGGGATCTGAAGGAGCAGTTATATATGGAGAAGCCTGAGGGTTTCAATGACAAGGACAAGGAATACATGGTCTGTCGGTTGGAAAAGTGTCTCTACTGTTTGAAGCAGGCTCCACACCAGTGGTATAAGGAGTTCAAATAGTTTATAGGGGCATGGGGTTGGATCATTGTGTGTTTGTAAAAGAGGTTACCAAGGATGATTTTATCATTTATAGTTTTATATGGGTGATATGCTACTGGTGGGTCGCAATACTTCAATGATAGCTGATTTGAAGCATAAATTGAGCATCGTTTTCTTAATGAAGGACTTGGGCACAACGCAGATAATTCTTAGGTTGAAGATTAGCTAGGAGAGGAGGTCAAAGGCGTTGTGGTTGTCCCAAGAGAAGTACATGGGGAGAGTACTTCAGAGATTCGGTATGAACGGTTCCAAGAAGGTGAGCACTCTACTTGTAATTCATTTTAAGCTTAGGATCGAGTATATCAATCGACTGAGGAGGAGAAAGTGATTATGGAGAAGCTACTATATACTTCAGCAATGAGCAATCTTATGTATTCCATGGTGTATACGAGGCCATACATAGTTCTTGCAGTCGAAACGATAAGCCGATATCTTTCCGATCCCGGAGAGAACATTGAAGCGCAGTCAAGTAGGTTGAGGAATCTCTAAGGAACTTTCAGTTGAAGACTTTCATTCGAAAGTGACGGGCCAAAGTTGATCGGATATGATGCTGATATGGTTGGGGACGTCGACGCCAGGAGATTGACATCGTGCTACGTGATGATGTTTGCAGGGAGAGTTGTGGCCTGGTAGTCGTGGTTGCAGAAGTGCGTAGCCTTGTCTATGACATAGTTGAGTTTATTGTAGTGACCTAGGCAACAAAGAGTTACTTTGATTAAAGTTCTTGAGAGACCTTGGATTAAAATATGAGCAATTTGTGTTGCTTTGTGACTCTGAACAGTCAGAGTGTTATATACCTTGGTAAGAATTCTATAATTCATAGCAGGTTCAAGCATATTGCGGTTCGGTATCATTGGGTAGTAGATGTGTTCGAGGTGAAAACTATTGAACTTGAAAAGGTTTATAAAGATGATTATGGAGCGGACATGCTCACAAAGATTCTTACCGAGGGGAAAATTTGAGTACTTTTTCAGGAAGATCGCCGAAATGATGAACTCCTTCACCTAGTCGAAATGGGAGATATGTTGGGGTAGGTTCCCTTCCTATGTGGAGAATGTTCGGAGAGTTCGTCCAAGGTTTAGGGAAGCTCGGGGAAGTCGAAGGTGACGAAAGGGGCTCACCTTTGGAGCCAAATCTGCCAATTTGCTGGCAACCGGAATTCAGGTTGGTACTGACCGGAATTCCAAGTTTTCTAGTAGGTTTATGTGCAATTTTCAGTTTTCACTCAGAATTCCTATTGGCTAGACCGAAATTTCGGTTCACATATTTTTCTTGAGCGGGCCAAATTTGTTTGGTCAATTTCGATGGACCGAATTGCTTCACACTTGGGAAGATTTGAGAGACGCATATTTTAGGTTTTCTCAATCCAATTGGAGGCAGTAGAAATACAACAATATTATTCCAACTTCAATGAGAGGAAGAGATTGAAGGAGGCTCGTGAGAGTGATTCAAGGAGGAGTTCAGTGAGGTCGGTCGACGTAGTGTTCTACAGGATTTCGTAACAGTAACTTGTATTTATTGTGTGTATTCCATATTCTCCATCTTTGAGTAGTGGTGATCGTGTTCGAAACGACTTGAGATGTTTGGTAGAAGTTGTGTAATCTTCTATTTCCATTAGTTGATGCTTTTCATGATTTGACTCCAGATCGTCTCGTGGTTTTCTGCCAACTTGGATGTCTATGTAAAAATGTATGCATTTGCAATTGTGTGTTTGGGGTGTGTGATTGTGCGTTTGCATGTTCATTTGTTCTTCACTCCTCACCAAGTACTTTCAGTCGGAAATGTTTTATTCCGCTGCGTTCCACACTCGTTCCCAACATTACTATGTGAGATGAGTGTGAAGGTTCTCTCTTGCTCATAGATACCTGAGCTAGAAATTTGGCACCAATGTAGAGGGTTGACATTAGATTAGGTTCACACTCAACAGTCATAGAAATTATCACCTTTATAGATCACAATAAAAGCTACCTATCCTCGTATTTCTTGCATCATTGTGGTTGAATCTTTATACTTCATTAATGAACATGAAATGTGATGAAATCTTGAAAAAGTAAACGATCATCAGCAAAAAGGGGCAATTAAAATCTCACCTCGTCAAGTGAACTGAAATTATCAGGGATAAATGATGGCAATTGCCTATGCGGTTTTCTGTGATCCTTGGAACTTCCGTGCCTTTGAGGATATCTTGAATTTCTCATATTCGCTTCTTTACAACGTAATAACTGTAGTTCTGCAAATTAACAATTCCTAGAGATTCAATGGGTAAGTTTCTCACTAGTACTGGCAATACCTACTTAAAAGTATCATTAAAGATGTAGCAAATAAGATGACATATCTTAATTAGGGTTGCCAGTTCAAAGAGTTGCTCAAAATATACTCTGTATCTCTTCCTAATATTCAGTGACATCTGAGAAAATCAAGATTGAACAGAGCTTGGTTGATTCATATTCGATCTGAATAAAACTTAATTCCATATTTCTCTTTCTGATATTATTATTATGGAACACAGGGTGTCAGTCTAACAAGGATTTTGCGAACGTCCAGCTCATGTTGTGTTGGAGTGGGTGGGGTTCCCAACCTATGTGGAGAAGATCCCGGAGTGCGACGAGCGCCGTTCGATGTCGAAGAAGCTCGGGAAGTAGGCAACGAGGAGTAGCTACTGCTGTTGCTGCTCCCAAGGGGAAGCTTTTGGAACTGGGTCACCGAGTTCGGGCCGAACTTGGTCCCAGGCCGAGTTCTGACCGAACTCGGTCTGGCCATTCCAGAATGTTGCTGGTAGGTTCTGTTTGCCCGACACAGAGTTCTGGCCGAACTCTGTGTCGTCGGGGCTGAGGCGAAAATCTGGATGATTTTTCACCATTGGATCTAATCAAACGGTCCAGGTTTGTTGCGGGATTAGGGAGTTAAGTTGGAATTTCCAAACCCTAATCAGAATGTAACACAATTGGAGAACATTGAAGAAAAGAGAGAGAAGGAGACAAGAGTGCCATTACAACTTCGGGAGAGAAGACGGAGGATTGAAGGTCGTTGTTCGAAGGAGATCGCGTTCGGGTAATCTCTACTCGTCGTTCTCGCTCTTCGTAGCCTTGTAATCATTGTTCTTACTTCTGAGTGTTGTGGGGATCCGATTTGGATCGGGAGGAGTTTGTAGAGGGTGTAATTCTTCTATTCCATTAGTGGAGGCTTCTCAGGGTTGGACTCCGATCGTCCCGTGGTTTTTTCCGCAAGGGTTTTCCACGTCAAAAATTCTCTGTGTCTGCGTGAATTGTTTTGTGTGGTTGTTTTTGGGTTCGTGCGTTGTATTGCTCGGTCCTCTCGCAGGTACTCTCCGGTTTGGGGAAAAGGTTTCCGCGTTTCTTTTCCAATATGTTGGATATATCTAGATGCTTGCTTGGCTTAAATGGGGCTGATTCTATTTATGCCGTCTGACCTCTAGCTCGTGATAATATCTGAATTTAGGATCATATATGCTAAGCTTAATCAAGACTTAGGTCAAGCATGATCACCTAGACTATGCTTGCTATTGTGTGATATTTGAGATTGGTGTATAATGTTTATATCAGATGATTGAGCTACTCTTTTGAGTCATTAAAGATTAATGTTTTATCAGATAACAGGTTAAGACTGCTGCACCCCCCCCCCCCCCCCCCCCCCCCCCCCCCCAAAAAAAAAAAAAAAAAAAGAGGTTGCGGGTTCGAGCAACTGAGGTGCCATTTAATTCCCCTTTGGGGAAATTTAAGTGGTGTGGTGGTGGTTGGGTGCAGTGCAATCCGGGAGGTGCGTGGATGCAATGCGGGTGCATGTGCAGTGCTAATGCGGAGTTGGTGCGGTGCGGCTTTGGTTGCGTGAGGCCTCATGGTCCAATGAGACCTTCGGGCTGGGATGTAGTCTTCGGACTTTGATGGGAGCCTTCGGGCTAGGGATTATATATATGGATTGATTGTAAGCCTTGGGGATGAGTTATAGCCTCTCGGAGGGACCTGAATAAAATTTACCTTCTTCGATATAATAAGTTATGTTGCTGGGCGTGGGATACGGTAAACGAGAATAAGAGGTTGAGGCTATTCCTAAATTTGTTTTTTTTTTTCGAGAAAATCAAGCTACTCTCCATAGACGAGTTTCTTCTTCTTTATACAGTAGCCACCAGTACTCAATTTGAAAAAATAAGACTTTTGACTCGACTCATTGACCAAATCAAAACATACCTCTCTCTCCTGAGACACAGAATAATGGATACGGACTCCATGAAATGCCTCAATGTTGGTTTGTCCAGAACTGGATTGTGACTATGAAGTAAAGCACAAGCACCCAAACACACTGAGGGGGTAAGAAAAATGATGATTGGCGAGGGACACAATAAGAGGGAGAGTAAAATTTGAGGGCATTCCATTAGCAAGCAACAGACTTTGAAAACTACCAGACTCAAATATTTCTTCGGCACATACGTGGATAACACCAAGCCTCGTGCTTAACCATTCTACTAAAGAGCTCCGGCGAGTACTGAGGATTAAATATTTATATTATTCGAACAAAAAGAGCAACCAAATCAATCACACGACTCTATTCAAGATGACAGCTGGCATGTTTGGAGACAGGATTCACTACTCTTCAGACTAAGCTCATATTGAAAATAAAAATAAAAATCTTGGGAACAATATCGAGCTGTTCGTAAATAATCTTGACAGAAACAAACATGATTTGAAGATATAGCCAATCTTTCTTTTTTCTCTACTCGGCAGCCTCTGTTAAAATTAAAAAGTAAAATACATCTAATTCTCTAATTGTGCACCACATTTATTTTAAACATGCCAATCAAAATTAACATGACTACAGGTGGATAAACACTATTCCATGATCAAATTTTATTAATAGAAATAATTTTTTTTGTAAGTAGTGATCAATAAGAAGTATTACCTGAAGAAGAACTGAAGAAGAAGAAGAAGAAGAAGAGAGTTGAAGAGCTTCTTCTTTCCTCTTTTATTTTCTTGGATGATGGGTTATCCGAACTAGTTTATTTTTATGTTTTGGTCCTTGACCATCTTTCTTCAACTAACTTGAGTCTCAAACAACAGTTGACTTACCAAACATTTTATGGGAAGTTTGGGAAATTACCATTCAGTCAAGGGAAATCCATGCTGTACTTGTACCAATACGACACAACGGTACCGTACTGACATGGTGATACTGACTTAGCATCTAGTTCGATGTGTCCTAACTATATTATTAAGTGTCTATACCGTATCTGATACACGTCCGACACAATGCATTAATGCATCGAATTTCAGAGTGTTCGTGCTTCCTAGATAGCATCACATTATTGATGATGTAATGTCCATATATTGGATTCCTAGGAACCTCATATTGTCGTCTTGGTAAAATTTTGAACATTTGTGAAAAGAGTTCATTTTTGTTCACCCATCAAAACCAGGATGTTTGTTCATCCTCAAATAAAGGATTGGCACGTGTCAAATTCTTTAGTCAAAACCACTTTAATGTTTACAAAACCACTTCCAAAATGGTTTATGCTGAATGGATTTGACACATGTCAATTTTTTGTTGGAGGGTGAACAAACACTCTAGTTTTGATGGGTGAACAAAAATGAACTCTTTGTGAAAATGTGACGTCATAGCTTCTGGTATTTTATTTTTCCTCTCCATATTTTCAGAAATATACATTATTTTCCATATTCTATTAAGCCACCTTACATCATAACATATTAAAGGATTAGCTACTCCAACTTGGAAGTTAAGTTTCTTATAAAACCCTTTCAAAACTTTGAGGATGTCATCAGCTGATAAAGTTGTGTTCCTATGCTTTCGTGTGACCAACCGCCAATAATGAATTGATATTCAATTGCAAATTCAGGTTTGATGTGCTACATAGTGCCAAATCGATTTGGTACACATGATCTCCATGAGATTTGGAAACAAAACTCTTAACAATATTTTCTTAATATTAATGATATTGTAATGCTTCTCTACAAAACCATATTTTTCTGATAGAAATGTCCGAGGTTATTATTGGATCACACAAGGAGGCAAAATATATTTTGGTTACTTTGGAGGAAGGACGGTCAAATGAACATCCTTCGAATCAAAGATCGTGTTATAGCGTCTACCCATTGAGCAAGAACTTTCGTCAGCGTAGTACACAAGATCCATCTCGGACATCAGGGATACATTTTAAGTTTTGCAGATACATCACACTGTCTGCAATTACCACCTTTTATTTGATCCTTGTTCATTCTTCTTTAACATTGAATACTCTGTCACGCAATATCTTTATAAGTACAATAAACAGGCTAAAGAGCGATAATTTAAACATTGAAGAAAATATCTTCACCGAAGATTATACGATATGAGGTTGACAAGTTCATAGTTTCCAATAGATACCAATTTGAGCAAGATACCAGATACCACCCCCAAGAAGAAATGTCAGAAAATATTACATACAGAAGAGTCCCTACCCCCTCTGAGTTCCATACATCAACAAATACATGCCTGTGAATCCAATAGACCTGCATAATGAAATGAACCAAATTAATATGGCCATTAAGAACGACGAACAAGAGTAACTATAAAGATCTGACTCTGTACTATGTACATCGTATGTATGTATGTATGTATGTAGTGTGTGTCTATGTACACATGATATATATACAGTCAAAACACACTCACAAGAAGACTTCTCTGGTTTCTCATAATACCACCCATTCACAAAAGCAGGAAGCATACACAAGCATGGCATTCATGCCCAACCACTCGAAGAACAAATATGGCGGTCTTATATTCCACACATCAATCTGCAAAAGGTAAGAAATAATGGAAGTTAATCTGAATAATAGCTGTTATAAGCTCGCTATAATCGTTGAAATTAAATCCTAAACATGAAGATCCTTGATTAAAGGTCAGATTTCTGCAAACAAATGCAATTGTTTAAACCCCGCCTATTCTTAATGCACCTATATGTTATAGGATCTGTAAATATAGAAACTAACGCTTCATAATATAAACACGAAATAGAACAAGTTACAAGTACATAGAAGTAGGGGTGAGCATTATTCGGTTTTGAACCGAAAATCGAATCGAACCGAACCGAACAAGAGATTCGGTTCGGTTTAAAAAAAATCGGTTCGGTTTTGGTTTTGAAAATACTAGATTTTCTTATTCGGTTTCGGTTTTGGGTTTCGGTTTTGGTCCAAAACCGAAAACCGAATAAGAAAATTTAGTTTATATATATATATATATATATATATATATATATATATATATATATATAGGTATTAATTATAGATATATACTAAATATATATAGGTATATACTATAGGTATATAATAAATATATCTAGGTATATATAGTTATTATATATATTAACCAAAAAAAAACCCAAAAACCGAATAAACCGAAAACCGAACCGATTTAATTCGGCTCAGTTCGGTTCGGTTATTGACCAATTCGGTTCGGTTTCGGTTTTGCTTATTCGGTTTCGGTCCAATTCGATTTTTGCTTATTCGGTTCGGTTGGAACCGAATAAACCGAATACTCACCCCTACATAGAAGGCTGAGGAAACAATGCCTGCTGCCTAGCAGTAAAAAAGAGAAATGATGCTATAGAGTTGCTTGTTGATAGGAATTGCTACAGAGAAATTTATCAGAAGTTCTAAGAAAATAAAGTCACGTTCTTCCATATATACCTATAATTCTCACAAAATATATAGGTCATTACATTTTTCTAAGAACTAATTCGTTCAAACAGGACAACATATGAGGGAATTGTGTTTTCTACCAAACCGTTGATCTATTGAAGCTAAAATTTTGGTCAGATCTCAGTCACATATCCATTAGGTCATGTGTCAATATCGAGTTATGATCTTCAAAAGGTGAGTAAATTCTGAATATATCAAGATATAGAAGGCTATCTTGCGAGAATCATAAGTAATTATGTAGAAATTATTTTAGTTATCTACTTTCATATTCCAGCAGCCCTATATGTATTTACCTTGTTTCATTGCAAAATAATAAACGAGATACGAGTTATGGCTGAAAAACTAGAGATGTACCTTACTAAAATTCATCTATTTAGACGAATTTCTTTAGGGGCCAAATGTGGTCTATTTTTGACTTGAAAATATGTTTGGAGATCTAAGAGGGAGGAGAACTTATCTATAAATTTCTAGAACAAAATCCATCCATTTGCTCTATCAAAACCGCATCTAAACTCGAAATTCCTCTTATGACTAGGTGGAAACCTCCTCTCAACTAAACCCTAAAATTCATATATATATATATATATATATATATATATATATATATATATATATATATATATATATATATACGCGGCGAAACTTTTGATCCGTGTATATATATATATATATATATATATATATATATATATATATATATATATATATACACACACACGGATCAAAAGTTTCGCCGCGGGAGCCCCCTCCCACCCCCACCCCGCACCATCGGATCGGGGGGCCCACGTGCACGCCCGCTCGATCCAATGGTCGAGGGGTGGGCCAGACTTACACGGGGCATCCGATCCGGACCTATATATATATATATATATATATATATATATATATATATATATAAACCATTATATATCGGTTATATAACTGATATATATATAACGGTATCGTTCAACACCGATTTTTTATATTTAAAAAACCGGTCTAATATCGGTACGGATATTATCGGTCGATATGACCGATATATATTGATATATCGGTTTTGAAAAAAATCGATATATAACAGTTAAGTTTAGTTAAAACCAAAAGGGGGTCGGAGGAGAGAGGAAAAAGAAGGTTATTGCTGCATGAGAAATGGGAAGAAAAGAAAGGGGAAAAGAAAAGAAAAAAAATCTAGAATCTAGGTTGAATTTGATCTTTTTTGTTTTCATATTAGTTGAACCGTTTTGAAATTGTACTTTTTATATTGTAATATTGGTTTGGGTATGAACCTTTTAGTTTTAATGCGTTATGAAACTCTTCTTGCATATTTATGATAGATAACTATCAAGTGTGTCGTTCATATGTACACAATTACCCATTGCTTCAAATAAATAAATAAATATATATATATATATATATATATATATATATATATATATATATATATATATATATATATATATATATATATATATATATATATAGTTTTTATGCCAATGACCCCTAGCCTAGTGGTACTGGTGAGGCATGCGGCCCGAATGGTTAGGAGTTTGAATCCAAGTGGGATCGATTCTGGAAACTAAATACCATTTTCAAAAAAAAACATATTTAGCCTTTTACGTATTTCATAATACTTGGGAAGAGCAAATAACATCCTTTAAAAAAAAATTCTTCTTCTATTGATAATTACATAATTATCCATATTAAATTTAATGAGCAATTTTAACTAGTAAGCAAGTAAGCATAGATGAGAGTATTTTTGGGAGAAAAAAACTCACGGTGAAGCGTACTTTTATCATTATATAGTAGTATAGATAAAGGAGAATCTGAGTCAAACTGGGTTTGACCCACTGTTGGAGGACAAGTGCCCCCCATGTGGGTCTGATTTGGGTGTGTTTTTTGGATTTTTTTTTTTTTTGCTTTTTTTTTTCTTTCTTTTCTTTAATTAGGAAACCTATTTAATAAAATTTGGTCAGCGTCGGTCTAACGAACAACACTAGTGTAGGCCCCAAATCTGCATCTAATGATCATGTGGACAAATTTGGACATTAGTGCTGGACTATTTTAGGATTTTTTTTAAAAAAAATACTAAATAGGTCTCTCAACCTATATCTACGCATTGACGGTGGTTGGCATGAGAAGCTTAATACGGGAGATTCAGGGTAAAGTCCACAGAAAATCTAAGAGAAACTTCATACTTTGCTCTTGGGGCTCGTCGTTCGAGACAGTTGGAAGAGAAGATCTGTTCGGGGGATCGTCTACTTCGTTTAGGGAGATCATTACGGGGTTGTGCGAGTGATTTCATTGTAATCTCTCTTTTTTCTTGAGTTCAGTGAGGAATTGAACCTTTGGACAAATGGTTCAATATATTTGTATTCAATATTGTATCTTTCGGAAAGTTGTAAAGATTGTGATTTGTCCAGATAACATAGTCATCGAACATATAATTTGTTTGATTTGTCTTGGCGTTGTTAGAGATTGGTTCATTAACTTGAGATGGTTGCCATCACTTCCGCGAATGTGTTGGCCAACACCAATATTATAACATTGCGATTCTAATATGTTCCAAAATGTCACCGTGATCGAATAAGTTAACTGGGTTGGAAGTCGTATTTATAATTGTTTTCTCCAACCAAGCAAAATTCACATATCGTTCAGATGCATACACCATAGTGCAAATTTCACTGGAAAGGATACAAATTGGGTTCGAATTATAGGTACAGCGACTAGTTTTGGCTAAATAATATTTGCGAACCTGACAGAAAATTAAATACAACGTATAGTTTTGGAACCTCAGAATAGTATAATTACATTAGGATACTGCCATAGAAACTGAGATGGATTAATAGAAGTACTTGTGTTTGCTATGCAGATTTATTTTTTTATAGTTGAATCCCAAGATTGCTTGGTGTCGTTGGGAGGAAAGTCAGAAACATAGGATTGCTTGGTGACGACTAAGAGTCTTCCTTGCCCTTTCTTTGTCCCAGTGAGTACGTGATGACTGGCATTGTCATCAGAAAAATGGACAACAACAACAGTCAACATGTATAGGAAGAAAATCTGGGTAAGTGCGTGCAGAGACCAAGAGAATCGATTCGACTACATAAATTGGAATAAGCCGTTTGATTACATTCATTTGATCCTTTAATTTTCTCAACCGGCTAAAGGAAAAAATTAATACACTTTCAATGTGAGCGAAATCCACATGTCACATCTATATTACAAGTTCTTATTCGAGTTCTCTGCAGTCGGATTGGTAGGCTATATAACCGGCACTACAACAAAAATATCAAAATAGCGACAGAAGTTTCTGTTGGTATATTAACGTTTTCCGTCGCTAAGCCGTATAATGACGGAACAACTTGAAATTTCTTAGATGTTGGTGTTTGATTTCTGCGACTGCTCTCAATGACGGAATAGCGACGGAAACATAGCGATGGAATAGCGACTAATATGTTTGTTGCTAAGTCTGCGACTGTTTTAGCGACGGAACGACGACTGTTCCTAATACTTTGCGTTGGATATTTTTCCAGTTTTTTGTAGCTATATGTTGTCGCTGTTACGTCGCTACTCTGTCGTAAGCTAGCTATCCGTCGCTACTTTTATTCCGCCACATTAGCAACGGAATAGCGACTTAAATTGGATGTATAACTCATGTCAATCATTTCCATCCGTGATTACCGACCAAACAGATTCCATCGCTGACTTCTGTCGCTATTTTCAGTATTTTTTAAGCGAGAAACAATAGGCCAACTTGTGGATCTTAAAATTTTGGAATATATAGACCAAATAGATCATCACATATTGCTACTGACACGCAACATCCTCTGAAAATATAACGGTATCTGCAAGAACTGAGCCATCAACCGGAGACGAAACAAGTATAGAACAATGGGGATGAAGAGGAATGACCGTCACCAAATCAAGAGGCCTTAGAGTTCCCCGAGCAGAACATGCAGCCCGCAGAACGTCTAATGCCAGCAAACACAAACGCCATGATTCTGCGTTTAACTGCTCCTCTCCTCGACGGAGCTCTCCTCTCTGTCTTCTTCTTCTTCTCGGATCGCTCCGCTGCATCAGCAGCAGCAGAACTGGAACCAGAAGCAGTCTTCATAGTTCTTGTTCCCTAGCTCCATACGAGCTAGCTAGCCTACCGTTTATATAAGCAAACCCAGGAAAGGAAAGCATGTGGTTGACTAGAGTTCACTCGGGAGAGGAGGTTCCGCTCCCACTTAATTGCTACTTTCAGAAGTCTCAAGGCTCAAGGGGGGGCATGCATCCCCACTTCCATCTCTTTGGATTCAGACCTGCATCCCCCTCATCTCGTTCACACGTGTTGTTAATTTGGTTCAAGTTTCGGAGTCTTCTAACAGGTCGTCTACAGACTGTTCTTTGCTTCCAAACAAGGCACAAGGTTCTTATTAATTAGTGCTCTTACAGGTCTTACAAGTCACTCTCCAGAAGAAAAATTGGGAGGTCATCCTGTCTCTCATACAAAGACTGAATGTGAAAGAGGGAACAATTAACCTGTCCCCACAATCAGGTAACTGGAGACAGACACAGATATTATGCTACACAGCACCAGCAGCATCCCAATCAAGTAATGCATCCTCTGGACAGTCAGGCAGCAACCAAAAATAACAATATATCTCAAACTGCAAATATATTTGATGTCAGACATCCATACGCAAAAAATTATAGTCTGCAGATTTTTCCATGTATCCAAGAATTTCATTTACCAATATCAGCATCCGAAAATTTGATACAGGTAATCCAAGATACTCAGGAATGGAATCAGATATCTGAATCTATGAAGGATGGATGAATGATAGATATATCGATGCCTCAATTATATGATTCTACAACCAGCTTGTAATACAATTCTTTTCCCCCTTGCTTTTCACAAGGAAGAGAGAAAGCAGGCAAACAAACTTGTACGCCACTAGACCACAAAGCTACCAGGAAGAGTTTCCCCTACTTGAGCTTCTTAGACGCGGGCGAGGGAGTCTCCTCCACCTCCTTAGGCCGCCACGCTGACTTCATGACACATATCAACCCTTCGTCCTTCTTGGAGAAGGTCATCCTGATCTCCCAATGCAAAGATTTTGCAATCTTCTCAACCTCGTTGATCACCTCTGCATTATCCCTTACGATCAACTTCCCTTCCGGTCTCAACATCCTGTCCACCTCCACCATCACTGGCAGCAATTTGCATCTAGAAAATAACATATTGGATTAATTAAATGAGATGAAGGAGAAAGGAATTGGCATAGAAGACTGAAGAAATGAAAATTTGACTGGCATGAAATTAAGAAAAACAATAGTTCCCACCGTTCTTTTTTTATTTTGTTTTCTTTATTTTTTCTGAGAGAGAGAGATTGCCACCATTATCTGATATGTTTGTGACTGCTATGGGCTAGCAAGAAAGGGAGAGAACCCAAGTGTCCCTCTATACCTGAGAAACTCTGGAGGTCGAAAGCAAGTACAAAGATAGAAGAATTCATTGTGGTCAAGCGTCCTAACTCGAGGCACCCCACCATGCCATTGCAAGGGATCAGAAGATCGGCCGCTAACTCGATCATCAAACCCCCAAATCGATTCAACATGCTTAGTGAGTAGTAACATAGTTTAGGTGGGAGAGGGATGGGCCAATTTCCTACAAGTGCTCGCGCTTGTAAGGCATGGACCATCTCCTCTCCTGTGTTTTTGTAGGGCTCACGCTCTCTCCCACCCAACTTTTGCTTATCATTCAATTAAGATTCTGTTTTGGAAAATAATAAATTGTATACAGCATAACTAGAATGAAAATAATTGCTACTTTGGTATCATCATTCTTCCAAAGGACAAGTTTCTTGGATGCCATGAAGTATCCCAAACACAGATTAGACTAGATAAGCAAGAAAAGGGTTATGGTTCAAGGATGTGACCTAAATTAAACAATATGATGAAATGGTTCAGATTGGCAGTGTTCGTTTGATGATGATATCTGATATTCTAAAACATGCAACTTTATGCATTCGGTATAAGAAAATTAGATTTAGACAAACCTAATAGTTTATGCTCAAGAATGTTAATATATTATCCTTTTTTAAGAGAGTGTTAATTTATTATCTTAGAGCCGTCAATCTGACTGATACATCCAGTCGAGGGAAAAGTGAACCTGGAATAGCTCAAACCTGTCATGTGCTTAATAAGTGGATTAACCCAATCCTGACCAAGTTTTCATACACAATAAAGGAAGATTCTGACATCTTAATAAATATGGAACCAAAAATTTAGGAAATGGAGTGAATGTGGTTTTATTTAAGTTGCTAATATGCAAAAATAGTGCACGAAGTTGACCTTGTCTTGAGCCTGGAAAATAGATGATCTGCATGGAGGAGATCATATGATCTAGGGTAGGTGCTAAAAGATTCACACCAATCATGATACATCCCAAACAGTCCACGCTCATATATGATAGGAAGTGTATCGGGTGAATCAATTGGGACTACGTTCATGACCCAGACCTTCATATCTCGCAAAGCTGCAGCAAACCTGTTTAAGAGAATGTAGGGAATTATAATCAGAAGTAATTGGAGAATGCAACCTGTTCACCTTATGAACCTAAGTTCAAGAAGCTTGAAATATGTAAGTATGTAATGATCATGATAATAACAATATCTATACAAAATAATATTGATATATCTTTAACCAACAACACATGCATGGCTAGAAGCAAGACAATAGTACATATCAAGTGACCTTGACTTGCACAGAAGGCAAGATATAGCTCATTTCTGCCAACTTAACTTTCACCCACCAGTGTGTTTAGGAGTTTCTTGAAGCCAGTATAAATTATTCAATCAGAATAAACGGGATATAGACCAACATAGCCGGGGGCACCCTGTACCTGCTTCTATGTGTTGGTGTAAACCATCAGATAGGGCACATGAGGTGATATGAACATTGATTAATATTCAAGTCATTTCCTTATTTTTGATGAAAATGTGATAATAATATAAATATATACCCTCAACCCTCACTAACACTTAGAGTTTTGGTGCAAGTGCTAGGGATTTTAACATGGTATCATACAATCACAGGTTTGAATATTCTGTGGCCCGCATTTTAATATAAATAAAAATTATACTGCTGCATGACTCAAATATCTGCCCAAAAAATGGACCTTCAACCTGCAGGAGTGTGATATAATAATACAAATACATAACCCTAACTAACACTCTTAGAGTTTTGGGTCCAAGTGGTAGGGATTATAACAAAATGTACCAAAATATTGGAAGAATACTAGAATAGGATCTGCTCTTTAATTTGCTTACCCTCCATATACAGATCTCATGTCCATGACATTCCTTACTTTGGACCAGTCAATCCCCATTCCATTTAAATATGATTTGCTGACTACATGGTTCCAGTGTTTCTGATCAACTTGAAAGTCCTCAGGTGCAGGTTTACCATACACCCCAACCTGAGAACTGTTCAGCCAGTAAGGTGTTTTCTCCAACCTTTCTGGCCACTGTTCTGGCCACTTTGACCCGCGCAGATTAGAATCTACAGGCAATCTGTGCATACAAGCTTGCAAGGGAACATTCCTACATATTAGCAACAAACATCGGTTATAAAAAAAATACTGCATACCAAATTACTACGAGAATAAACTAAAGAGCCAAATAAGAAGCATAGAGTTCATTCCGGTAACAGCAACTTTACCAGGCTGCATTAGGATCATCAGATTCTTGACAGAGAGGAGGGCTATTTTCTTTTCTTTTCTCATAGCATGAATTGTTCAAAGGTTTTCTATATATTGCTAGACCTACACGGTTCACAGGATCCTTGCCTGTTTTTGCCACCATTTCCCAGCACATGGACTTTGTCAGTGCCTCCATGGCTGGAACAACAAAAGGAAAGAGTTAGTGAAACTCCGTGACACAATGTATACATTTCCCACAGCACGATGCCTCAATTTATGCAACTCAACTTAGTTTCTCACGATAACTTGATACTTCTAACCAACATTTTATCAAAACTTCAGCAGTTAGAGAAAATTCTTAATTTCGAGGACTTCATTTATGTAGCAACAGTAGCATGAAATTTGGATGTATCATCTGTAACAGAACCTGAGGAATGTGATTTCTGTAACCACATTTCATGTACTAAAATTTTAGAACCTGCATTAGGAAGTTACTTTTTAGTGTTTGACTCTATTAATAAGGGGGTACAAGTTTCACAAATAGTTCCTCCCCAAGGAATAAGACTAATCTAAATTTCTCGATTAAATTCTATTGAGAAACAATCATCATTTTTCTTGAGAGTTTCTAGTTTGTAACATCCACAAGAATTGACTAACAAACGTCATGTGTGGAGGGCGAGCTTACCCTTCCATATTTCCACATCTTCGTCGAGTTTTTGGTAAACTGGAGTAGCAGACCATACAAAGTAGCCACCTGGCCGCAACACCCGGTTTAACTCCAACAATAGCATACCACCTACAAGTACCTACCTTTAGAACCTTGAAGCAAGTTGTCACGAAAATAATTAAAACAACACATGTCAAGTGAAATAGTTACAACAAATGTCCAGTAAGAATACCTTCTATATGCCATGGAACCCTACAACGGGCACAATGTATAACATCAAAGACTCTGGCAGGGTAGGGTAATCTTTTGGTGCCCATGACAGCTGAGATGGCAGGAATTCCTCTTTCAAGAGCAAATTGCACTTGTGCCTCATGCTCATCTTTTGGGGCGAACGACATGGTAAGCACATCTCTGTCGAACAGGAAGCCACCCAAGCTAGCCACTCCACAACCAACATCCAGTACAACGCGGCTTTGTTTCCCCCATGCTACATCAGGAAATGCCTGATTTTTTGAGGAAAAAAATAAATAAAGAAAGAGGAACCTCATCTATTTATTCATATCAAGAGAAAATATCATCCATAACTTCCTTCGGGAGGATGAGATTAGAACAAAGGAAAATAGTTTCATGGAAGAAATACAACGAGAATCGAACTAAATAAAGCATGTGTTACAAAACTGAGATTTTAAGAGAAGACAATAATCACAAGTGATGGTACACATGCACCGCAACACGTTCTTAAATTTCCTCACAAAAGAATTAATGAAATGTATATTACCAAAGAAGCCAATGTTGCAAACATGTTCCTATATGCCTCCACAACGCAATACAATTACTGAAAGAATACACTGGAAAATGGAGAATGCATGAAAAAAGAGAGAGGGAAAGACTACAGATAAATGATCTTACCAGCATAGACTTTTGCAGAGAAGAAGTCAAGTAACGTATAGGCATTAAAAGACACTTAAATGTGGATAGTACTGCAGACATGCAAAAGAACTTGCAAATGCCAAATAAATAGAACTGAAAAAAAATAAATCTCACATCATGATATGTAATTCGACTAAAGAGATAGCTAAGATTAGTTGATCAGCAATGAATTCAGAAAACCAACGAAGTAGGAAAGGGATGATCAATGATGACAGTCCAGTGTAGTAGCGTTCCAGACTTCCAGTAAAGAAAAGAAAAAATAAACATTTCATCCAGAAAAAGATGAGAACAAGTTAGTAAGCAAACCTCTTGGATTTTATCTATGTAGTAGAGGGCACCATGCTTGAACTGAGTTCCACCACCTGGAAAAGTGAGGTATTCTCCAGAAACTTTCACCCAATTTTGGTGTCCCTTTACTGTTGCCAGCTGGGTATGAGGAACATTATAGTACCATATCTGCAGAGCATTTCAACAAAATAAATGAATTGAATTTTAATCATGGGAGATGCAGTTTACCACTTAGATGCAGCTCAGGTATGTAAATACCTTATCCCTACTGGAAGGCCATGCAATTGACCTTCTATATCCGTCTGGAAGAGGAACAAGGCATGTCGGTGCAGTTTCAGGGCAATGCCTCTCACGATGCTCGTAGTGGCTAGTGGTCTTAAGCTTTTTGATTGCCTCCTCATTGTCAAGGCAAGGTATGTAGTCTGCTCCAACATTGACATGGCAGAGTTTCCATCTGTAATCAGCAGTCTGACCCTTCGACGCAGAAGACGCTTGCACTTGCTTCTCATTCCTAGACTCGGCTGCTTGTGTAGACCACGCTCCGTTCTGAGTATTCGTCTCATTGAGAAGCTCTGGTTGAGCGGAAGGAAACACCTCAGCTGAACCCTTCGTCTGATTCTCGGTTTTATTCTGATCGGAATCTTGTTTTGTTTCCTTGTCTTCCTTCTTCTCTATCTGATTTTGACCTTTTTCATCCTGCACCGGATCACCATCAGATTTCTCCTCTTGATTGTCGGTGTTAGATTGTTGCTGCTCATCATTTATATGTTCATCAGATTTGTTATCAGTATTCTTGTTTTGGTCCGTATTCTCAAGCTCACCAGACTTCTGTTCTGTAGCTGTTTCTGTTTGATCGGCATCTTGTCCTGTGGCGGTGCTCTCTTTCTGCTTAGTATCTGTAGGTTCATTTGAAGCCTTCTCCATAAATTTGTCTTGGCCATCTTCTTGACCTTCTGTATTCATATTGCCACCCTCTGAATTAGTACTTCCACCTTCCTTAGCCATCTCTCCGCCTCCAGTATCCCCATTTGCATCACTATAACTCCCAGTTTTTGAGGTATCAACTGAATCATCCTTCCCACCTTCATTTTCTTTTGTGGAACTCTCTTTCTGGCTTGTCTCTGCATAACCGTACTTCCCACCTTCATTTTCTTTTGTGGGATTCTCTCTTTGGGTCGTCTCCACTGAACTCTTGTCTGTTGTTTCTGATGTGCTCTTGTCCTGAGAAGCTTCAGAACTGGAGTCACCGGTCCCAGTGTCTAAGTTGGTGCTAACATCCTCCCCCATTGCATCTTCAGTAACATCATTGTTACTATCTGCAAATGTCTTACCATTAGCGTCAAGCAATTGCTGTTTCTCTGATGGGGACATGTCCTCGGTCGGTGAAGTCATCACCCATATGCCTACCAGGCAAAGAGCAACAAACACGACGATGGTCGGTGTAGAGCAATATGATGAGGACCTCCTAGGGTCTAATCGTGAGTTTCTACTGAATGGCATCTTGTTACATGTATCAACTCTCAAGCAGACTACTTATCTGAAACAAAAGAAAAACGAAGTAAAACATTACTCAGATATATTATGTACTTACAGCAGTTAGCTAAACCACCTAGATCAAAAAGCTTAGGCTATAGAATCGAATGCCAACAATGAGCCAACTCTGTTAATCATACAAGTTTTGGAAATATTCAATTTAGAATTAACTGACAACTCATCTAGCATTTTCTAGTATAGGCTATGGTTTGCAGTATCGACCAATAACGATACACATTGTCCGACACCGATACACGCGTAGCCCGATATATATTAATTTTGTCATTTGCCAATCCAATACTGACCCTCATCAATACTGGCCAATACGGACATCCAGGCTCTCTTTCTGGTCAATTCAACAAAGAATTTTTTTTAAGAATAATGAGTACTGTAGTATGGAAAAAGTAACACTTTCGGCACAAAGATCCAATTATGCCGAAGATCGACATGTTAAAGTGTGTAGAAAGGATTCCTTATCAACAACGATAACCACTTATTATTTGTCGACGTTTCATATCCACAAATTCACAACATTCATCTGTCTTAGTATCTTTTCATCCAAAACTATTCATTGTGAGTGTACTTTGACCAGAAGTGTGCAAGTAAATAAACATTAGTATCTATTATGGGTGAACGATTCATGAATATTGAATATTACTTCATTCAAAGCTAACGAGAAATAAAATATAAAATTAAAAATCATGCCTAAATATATCAAATATTTTTGTACTTCTTTTTAATAATTTATTCTCTTTTGTTTTTCTGTAAAAAAAAGCCCTCTAAAGTCTAAACCTTTTGATCTAAAACTGCCAAAACCAACCATATCTATACTGATAAAAGGATCCAAATATCTATACTTCAAGCCTTGATCAAGGTGGATAGTAGGGAGTTCCTTGGTTGCAGAACATCGAACTCCAAGATCAAATAGTAGGTCTATCTACCAACAACCAGCCTTGAAGTTCTAATGACAATGCCTCATCCAACTCGTAAAAGTTGTTAACTAGCCAATGGTATAAACTTTGTCAATTATTTGTGGAGCTGCTCTGTAGTCAACCTCATTATGATAGGACAAGCCTTATCATCTCAATATTTATCGGGCTAATTTTCACTTCAATACCTTGAACTTGCTTTGAGTTCACTTCAATACCAAAACACTTTGGTTGTTCACAGTGTATACCTTGATCTTTTAAAGAAATTTCGCTTTGTTATTATCCGATCTATCCTATGTTGCACGGACACGGATGCGACACAACATAGTAAGGATATAGAGAGACGAACATGTCACCTATTTTGGAGTTTCTGTGCTTCCTAGCTTCTATTCCTACAGATCAAGATTTGCATCCTAACCCCTAACTCTAAACACCGCTGCCCTACTTTTCCTCCATCCTTATCCCTAAACCCTTAGCCACAACCAATACCGGTTAGGGGTTTCCATATCTGAAACCGGATACCCGTCATATCTCGGATACCCATCATATCTCGGACATACAGGGAGATATGACCTCATGATGATATATGATATGTATGACAAACTTCAGAGTTATAATAAGAATAATAATAGAATTCACATTTAGTGTAATTTTGAATATAGCTCTGTCATCACGTACATATTCTAAGTCACACTAAACACTAATGAAACAAATATATTCTAAACCATGTTTATTTTCTTTATTTTTTTAAACCAGGTTTAATCCGAACGATCCAACACATACTAAGTTAGGTCGATAACCCGGTCGATTTGGCCTGGTAACTGACGATGTTGGTCTGGCAGATTCCTGTCGGTATAACGGATATCAGAAGAGTCAAGGGCGACCGAACTCGAGTGGCTCTTGTGGTTAACGAGGAGAGGTATAAGACCCTAGCTGGATGGCGGAAGATCAGTGGATCGAGCCACATGGGCGTATTATTCCTTCCATTTATTTGGTGGGAGTTGGGGGACAGTGAGCCCAACAGACATGCAATGCAGCGTGCACAAAGTCCCGTGTGTATCGCCGCGCATCTAAAAAAAAAAGAGTCAAGGGCGGAATTACTCAAGGGGTGGTGGGCTCCAGTCCACCCAAAATAAAAATTCATATTTTTCATATGTTTTTTTTCCTTTCTTCATATAAGTCATCCACACCTCTGCCCACCCCAACTCATCCTAGCTCGAATTTCTGGTTCCGCTATTGAGAAGAGTGATTAGGTGAGTGGGTGGGAAGTGGAACAAGGTATGTGATAGGGGTATAACCTCCATTTTATCATTTCCTTTCTCAATTTCATGGAGTGATTAAGGTGATAAAAATATATTTACGGTATCATTATGGGAAAAATATTACTACCCATCCCAACTCACCACCACGACACACTATGACACACTTTTTAATGCGTGAGAGCGGAAAAATGAGCCAATTTATCGACTACAAAAACAAACTTGGAAAATAGCTAAGCAACAAAATGGCAGCAACAAAAACGAAATAAATCAAATAAATATCAACCTACATAATAAACTTTAAACTAGTGCAATGTACTAACAAGTAATACTAATAATAATAATCAGAAACAGAAATACTAATCCAGGAAGCACCGGCATCCGCGTCCGTGTCGGATACGCATCCGACACGTCTACCCGTGTCCGTGTCCTTTTTTCTCTCCAATATCATCAACGACGACGATCAACTCCCAGAACAATACTACCAGATCTGGAACAAATCGAACGAACCGAACCGAACCGAACCGAACGAACACGAATTCAAACAGAACCAAATTCTACACGCACCTTGTTCTTTCCTCTTCTTCTTCACGAACAATCCAAAGAAATGGTGCCAAATTGATGCGTTATTCTTCGTCCCAGCTTTATTAGCATAGTAAAGGTTAGATGTCCCTCCGGAACGATTTAACTAAACGAGGCTCCTCCATAAACGACAAGCGAAAGTTCTGTTGGCCAAACTTTCGTTCCGTTTCGAACAGTAGTTCGGTTTAGGCTGAAAGGTTCAGGGAGCATTTGTTTCTAGTTGGTGCTGCGATTAGCACGGAGCACCTAGTAATTCCGACATAAAATTTGAAATGACAAGATTGCCCCCCCTATTTTACAATAATTGTCTATTGTGAGGCGGTTTATGCAATTATGGGGGGTGAGAAATGTCATTTTCTGAAATTAAGTCAGGATTAGCACGACCCGGTACTCACGGCGATGGTTTAGGCCTTTAGGGTCTCATAATTGTTTTTTTAAAATAGATTTGTTATACTCCTGTTCTATGTAATTTTTTAATATTTATTATTATTATTATTTCATATTATATTATTAATTTTAGTTAAGGTCAATTATTAATGATTATTATGGCAGCTGCAAATGTACGCCCACTGAAAATGAAAATAAATATTAAGAACTGTAATTGTCAAGGACACTTTACAATGTTCACATATTTTCTAAAATATATTACTAAAATTATCCTTAATTTATGGGAAAAGTCATAACTTTTATTTCTAAAAAATGTAATAAATTAAAAATAGTTTGGTAGTCCATCTTGAAAATTCGAAAATATTGTAAAAATTTCCTTAGCAATTAGAATTTTTAAAAGGGGGTTCTGCTAATTTGCAAGCCGCAGGAGGTGTCCGTGCCGACCTGCGGCCAAGTGGCACACCGTCATTGATCCCCTGTCCAAAGGTGTCCCCTCCCTCCCTCCTCCCCCCAACCAATCTCCGGTTGGGGGGGGGGGGGGGGGGGGGGGGGGTGGGGAAGGCGCAAAGTAGCATTTTCCTTCTCTAAATATTTGTTATAAAAGCATGCACAACATGAATGTATTCATTTATTAGTATTCAATTTCTTTTGGTGACAATGACGTTTCAATTGGCTGTAGTAATTAATTAGTAAAAAAAAAAAATTACATCTAGATTGAGTTTCAAACCCATAATAGATTTGCTATATTCTAACTATTAATTTGTGATGGTCTGAATGGGGAGAAATTATTACATGCTTGTAGAGCACGAGTTAAATGGTACTCAAAGTCAATCATTGATAACTATCTATTCTACGAGTTAAAATACGTGCAAAGCACGTACATGTAGACTAGTTTATTATAATTTTCATAACACGGATCAACACACTGGATAGGCACTCCCTAATTTGCTCTAAATTCAAGAAAACAGAAATTTGTATTTTTTTTTTTGAAGTGTCATTTTCTCCGGCTTAACAAATGCCAAGGAAAGATTCGAACCTGTGCCTTTCGTGCCGGTGCGCCCCTTGTTACCACTAGGCCACAACCTACAGACAAAAATTTGTATATTGAGCATCAAAGTTTATTGATATTGCTCTTAGAGCATAAAGTTTGCCAAATTAAAATTTGAACCCAAAACGTCCATCTGAACGTAATGTTAAAAAAAATTGGCAATCAAGAAATACGAAAGGAGTAAATTGCACGAAAATGTTCTTCTGTTGGGCTTTTTTGTGCATTTTTTTCCAAAATAGGAAATCCATCACTAAAAGTCGTATTCGTCACTAGAATTCGTCACCAAAACTCTAACTTCGTCACTCGAAAGCCAATTCGTCACTAAAAATGTTTTTAAGTAAATCCAAATCGCATATAAAAATTAAAATGTTAAAAATTTACGCCCTTCACAAGGGCATAAATTTTACAAAATTGTATTTTCATGAGAGAGTTAAGCTGTTAACTAATACATATGCAAAAAAAATTGTAAATTATGCGAAACACAAAATACACCCTTCTGTAGGGCGTATTCAGAGAACACTGATGTTGTATATGCAATTTTTTGTTAAGAAAATCCTAGGAAGTGTTTGTCTGGTGGTGGGGTGGGCCCTCAACTCCTTACACTAGTAATATCTACAAGGCCAAACATATAGAATTTGATTTATGTCATCTCTATTGTCTTTGTCTTGGTGATCAAGAGGAGACCACAAAATTGCTTCAAGAACACTTCATGAAAGCAGGTTACCAACCAAGTAGGACTACACAATCTTCCATCTTTCTCAATCGAAAGTTGTATAAACCTAATAGCACAAAAAGAGTAGAAGATGATAGTTTGCACAAATTCAAAGCTTTCAAGACTGTAAAGAGACCATGAATTTAAGTCATACAAGAATTATCTCTGTATGTTTTGTTTTGCAGTAGAGGCTCAAATGAAATGCCTGAATGAAACTGAAAGTATGTCTCTAAGAAGAGTAAGTACTCAAGTAAATCAAGATCTGCGAGCAAACAGAGCCATGACCACGCTTATGATATTGCCAGCAAGCAGTGCCCTCAGCAAATTCTGCTTCCAAGGTGTATATGGAGGGTATCTCGCAGAGACCTCTCCCCCGAAGCCACGCGATAAAACGCTCTTCTTGTGACTGAATGCGTCGAAAGAGAATTTACCGTGGTAAGATCCGGTGCCACTCTCCCCGACACCACCAAATGGCAAATAAGGATTTGCAAGCTGCATAACATAAAGAACACACAAATTATGAAGCCACCGGTTTCTAGGAAGCACGAACGCTCCAGAAATGCAGGTAATGTCGTGTCGGACACGTATTGGGCATAACCTGGACGCTCCAAAACACACTAGGACAATAGTTTGCAGTATCGGCCGATACCGATCCGATACAACCGATACCGATACGGTTTGGCATGTCCCGATCCGATACCGACATCGGGGTCTATTTTCCAATCAATTCGGTAAAGAAAATTGAACGAAGAAGACTAATTAACAAGGATGCAAAAGCATATTAAAGTTGTAAAAACATGTAAATGAAGAAAACTTATTTATCGCAGGTAAACCGATCAGTAAGGGTGACTATTATTTTCATTCAATTTCAAAACTACTATGAAACAACTTAGAAAATACTTAAAATTATGCATAAATGTCTAAAATTTGCTTTCTAATTTTTTTAATAATCATTTGTATTCCGATACCAAAAAAATTCGATACTCCGATCCGAACGCGGTAATAATGCCGATCCTGATACTCAGAGAAAGTGACCGATACCAATTTGTATTCAAAACAGGTGCCGTGTCGTGTTGTTTCCGTGTCCATGTAACATATGATAGCACACATAAGTGTTATGCAGTTATAAATGCATTTGTTATATATATATACTTTTATATATATATCTGCTTCAAAAAAAAAAAAAAAAAAAAAAAAAAAAAAAAAAAAAATATATATATATATATATATATATATATATATATATATATATATATATATATAAGAAGCAAAATAAGTTGCTGCCTTGTAAATGTGAACATTACATGTAAGGTTGTGTCGTTGATTAGCATTCCTCCGCAAGAAACTGTCTCCACAAACATCTTCTGCAGGTTCTTCTTCTTGGTGAAGAGATAGGCTGCAAGAGGCTTGGTTCTCGAGTTTATCAAGGCAAAACTATCTTCAATCTTGTCGACCTTGATCACGAATCAAAATGGAAGGGAAAAAAAAAATTCTCTCAGAATACTTGTGCATTGTATTCAAATTTCTCAGGATGGTTAGTTTTGAATATATGACAAGAAGTTGTACATATTATTGAACTAAGAGTGATCATTTTTCGGAATTCTTCCATACCATACCGTGATAATTGGAAGCAAGGGACCGAATATCTCTTCTTTCATTATCCGTGAGTTCTCTGGAACATCCAACAACAGAGTTGGAGCAATCTTCCTGCAATGACATGAAAACATGTTACTTCTTAAGTAACAGTAAGCTGCTGAGTTCGATACGAAACACGAAAAATATAGATTGTGCTTACAGCCGCTTCTCATCTAGGTTTCCTCCATAGACAATCTTGCCAGAAACCTTATCATCGTCCAAGAGATTTGCCAGGCGCGTAAAATGGTTTGAATTGACAATACGAGACAAATCTTCTGTTTCCAAGGGATCCTTCCCGTAGAACTCCTCCAGAGTACTTTTCAGGGCATCCACCTTTTTTGATAGATAAAGCCAACAGGTGAGCGCAATCGAATTTGCACAAATTAATGCTTACATTAACTTCCTGTATATGCATTCCTACCAGTTTTGCAGCAAATGATTTTGTTGTTATGATATAGTCTGGAGCAATGCAAGCTTGTCCATTGTTAGATCCCCACTTGCCAACAACAATTCTTCTAGTCGAAACCTTGAAAGTAAGAAAAAGACCCCAAGTGATCAACACAATAACACAATCCAATTGATCTTGTTCATGCAGGTGGGGTAGTAGAGTATACTTTTAGATCGATATCTGAGTCTACAACAACTGGAGATTTTCCCCCAAGTTCCAAGACAACTGGAGTTAGATGCTTTGCTGCTGCTGCCATCACAATGCGCCCTACTTTTCCATTACCTGCAAAATATCGAACAATCAGATTCCTCATCTAATAAAGAAACTCTTAGGCTGTGTTTGGTTCTCGGAAAGGAAATCAATTCTCTTGTCTTTTCCATAGGGGTCCTGTCAGGTTTTCTTTCCTATGTTTCGTAAAACAAGGAAAGCATTCAAGAAAGATCATTTGATTTCTTTTCCAGTGTTTGGTTGATGGAGGAAAGAAAAGAAAATATATCATTGTTCAAATAATATCCTTGCATTTTAAAATAAAAATAACATCATTGAAATCAAAAATTAATGGTAAATAAGGCAATAACATATTTGAGTAGGGCTATTCTCGTCCTAAATTTTCGTAATAAATGCTGGAAAAAGAGAAGGAAAAAATCAATCTCATGGGTTCTGAGAGGAACCATCTCCCCCTATGTCACGAAAATAGTTCCCAAGTTTGTGGTCACCAAACAAAGAAAATGAACAACTTTCCTTTAGAGATTCCTTGAATCCGTGAACCAAACACGGCCTACAGCAAAAGGTCTTTGGAACTCCTACTTAACTACAATTTGTACGCAAAAGTACAATTAGAACTTTATCCTTTAGGGAATTAAAAAGAGAACTTAAAAGTTATTTTCTTAAGCTATTTTGCTTAAGCTCTATAAAGAGTCAATAAACTAAGTAAACCATAGGCACATATTGCAGCATACGCATAAATTTGCATTTAAGGATATGGATGAAGCAACCCAATGAAAAATGTCTTACGACATCGGGGTGGATAACTTAAGGTTGCACTAAATATTGTTTTGAATGTTTAGACAGCAGACTTGCAGAGGCATTCAAACATGTAGAAACTGGGACTACATTGTAACTAAATGGGATTTCTTCATTCATTGCTTTTATTACATATATACAGGAGAGAATGACCTCTCATTTTCATTTTTATGCAACGTGAGACTAAACATAGATACCCACACACGCAAACACAAACACTCTCTCTAACAGTAATGCATTTGTTCAGTATCCTATTCGACATTATTGAGTAGGATGGACCCTAAATGATTCAGTGCAACCCAAGAAAGAAAAAACAGTAATAACAAAAGACCTAGTCATCTTCTATAGGAATATCTGAGCCCCAAAATCGAAGATATTACAAACTAGGCTGTTGGTTGGATCATTCCATCAAACCCATCGACATCTTCTTTCACTTCCATAACACTAGTATGTATCATATCTTGTTACAACCGTAACTGACAGAGAAACTCTAGCAAATGAAAATGAAGACACACAGCCAACAACAAGAAGCAAATACTACTATCAAACTGAATCTACACTCATACTTATCCAAAGAATATATGCTTCTGTCATAATATGCATTAGTAGTAACATACAGAAACAAAGTGTGCACATATTGTTGTGTAGTTCAAGTGTTAACATATTACAAGTTTACAATTTGTTCAAGCGGACAAATTTATCAGGATGTGTAAAAGGTTGAAGTAGAACAGCGAGCATGCCATAATTCTTGATAGCTTTTCACCATGCTTTGACCAATAAACTAATACCTAAAACACTTCGCAGCAATCGAAGCATACAAAATTCGAAGATTTGAAACAAAAGAGCTTTATACTGAAATACTTTATATCACCTTAATCAGAAAAATCTACAAACAGCAAAAAGACTTAATCACTTTCCTAAATCTGTTAATTTTCATCAAATGTAGAAGGTCAACTCGTAACAATAAAGTGGGATATGTCGCCAAATGTGGAGTTGATGCTGGAATGAAACTAGTCAACTATGTTTAATTATTTGGCAATCATTATAAAAGAGAAATAAGAGAATAAATAACCTGTATAGAATATCTTATCCCATCTCTGCTCTAGAAGTGCAGTTGTTTCAGGTACAGCACCCTCAACAATTCTCACGCATGAGGTATCAACATAATCAGGTAAAATTCTAGTGAACAATGATGCCGTTGCTGGAGAAATTTCCGAAGGCTTTAGAACAACAGTATTACCAGCTGCAATAGCTCCTATCACTGGATCAAGAGATAACACTGGAAAAAGGAAAAAAAAACAGTTATTATTAAAACAAATTCTAGTTCACAGAAACAGTCAATTTTATACATGCACACATATCTAAATGATTCGTCAGGAGACTCGTAGAAGAAAATCATTGACATATCAGACTCAACGGCCATAGAGCACTAAAAATATGATCATGAGAGCTTAGTGATTTAATGAATATCACTATGGACAATGCTAAAGTAACTCGAGTCTAACAGGAACTACATACAAGTATGCCAATTCCGTAAAATTAATATATAGATCATGATGCTAAGGAAGTAAATTAATATAGGAAGCATTTTACTCACTATTAAGTATTAGAGACCAAAAACATCTAAAATATTGGTAATAATTGAGAATAAGAAGTTGGAAAATCAAGATTGTCATAGCCATTGTAGAATTGGAAGTTGGAAACGGCTAAGAGCAAGTTATAATTGAAAGTACTGATAGGATCCCAGAGTGAAGGAATGGGTAGAAGTTGTAAGCACAGACATGGTTGATATAAAAGTGTGATGCATAATCTAAGAAATGTTCCCTGGAAATAAGACTTGAAAACCTAGAAGTCGTGTGCACCACACCGAAGGAGATGGGCAGTAAGCAATACAGTGTACAGTGTCACATGAGTCTTCTCCCATGAACTGAAAATACTGTTCAACTCTATATGTGCTCTCATACCTTCTCCAAACCAATATGTTAAAAGTATGAACGATATTTGAATAAGTAAAAAACGTTGAATCCTGGAAATAATACATCACTTTAGCAAATTCACAATTTACAGTCTCCAGCCTAATCAGGTAAGAAAACTTCATCAGGTACGTACAGAAGGGATAATTCCATGCTGAAATAATCAGGACAACACCGAATGGCTCTGGAACTATACTTGCCGATGATGGATAAGTTGAAAGTGAAGATGACACCTGAACAAAATTCAAATAGTGAGTAGTCAATGATGTTGATATTACGATTTAAGAAATTTAGAAGTCAGATCAGCATGAGATAAGTAGAAGAGAAGAGAAGAGCAAAGTGATGGAAAATTTATGGGGGTTATCTTTTAGACCAAAACAGAATCCATCTGCACAATGCCAGTACCAAAAACCTTCATAATCTCATGACAGAGTTTGGTCGGATAATTCTGCGCCTGAGGAGTGAAAACCCAATTTCTGCTACTGTCTATCTGGTGTTCTTCTAGGCGTAAATATTTTTCATGCCGTGTTTGCCTAGAAAAATCTGAGATCTCAGTCTCACGAGCATATCTGCAACTTGGTCATAAGAGATGCGAATTGGTTGATTCCTTTGAACCGAGACCTTGCCAAGTGAAATGTCGATCAATTTATATGTGAAGGTTCGATCGTGTTGAATGGGTCACTGGCAGGAGAAATAGCTGTTCAGTTAATCACTGTAAAACCGAATGAGAAGTCAAGTGCTAGACCTGATTCCTGCACAAGATTTTGCAGCCATAGATCCTCTCCTACACCCTGGACAAGTGCTCGATATTCAGCTTCTACACTTGATCTCACAGTAACATATGCTTCTTGCTTCTCTAAGTGACAACTACCCACAAGGAAAAAAAAGAGCAAGGTTCACAGAATTGGTGTCGGAACATTCCTATAAGTATCCGGATCGGCGGTATTGGCAGTTTTGGATCAGAGTATCGAATTTTTTGGTATCTAAAAGCAAATCATTATTAATAAAATATTCATATTTTTGAAAAATATATTTTATACATTTATTTATAATTTTGAGTATTTTCAGTGTTGTTTCTTAGTAATTTTGAAATTGTAGTAACTCTTGCCGATTGGTTTACATGCGATAGATAAGTTTTCTTCTTTTACATGCTTTTATAACTTTAATATGCTTTTTTGCCATTGTTGATTGGTCTTTTTCATGTAATTTTCTTTGCCGAATTGACCGCAAAAGAGACCCTCAATGTCGGTATCGGTCAGTATCGCGTATCGGTCGGTATCGAATCGGGAAATGCCAAATCGTATCGTTGTCGGCCATATCAGATCGGTATCGGCCGATACTGCAAGCTATGAAAAAAAAATACCTCGTGGTAGACCGGCGATCATCTAAGGACTGCAGTTTGCATAGGATAAAACTTCAATTTGAAGCTGTGATTTCTTTTCTGACTTTACTGGCTGCATAGGCGATATCTAGACGTGGGAACAAAAAATAGAGAAGTTTACTTATTATCCTCTGGTATCATGCAATGCTTTTTGACAATTTTCCGCAGGAGGTACTGAATTGATAAACCATGTCATTTGGTGAATCAGTGGGGCTACAATGGAGCTTTCTGGTTTCTTTCATCAAGTCTAGTGCATGTTTCCTTTTACAAATGAAGATGCCCTCCTTTGACCAGGCTACCTCAAATATAAGGAAACACCTGAACTGAAGGCACAAAGATCCTTGATCTCAAATTATGAAGCAAAAATTCTTCAATTTCTCCTGTTAGAGTTAGTGAGTAGGTAGAGCGCATGTTTCCATTAATGAAGATGTCCTCCTGGATCAGGCTATCTCAATTACAAGGAAACACCTAAAATGAAGGCACCAAAAGAAGCTTAAAATCAAATTCTGAAGTTAAAAGATTACTTCAATTTCTCCTATTAGAGTTAGTGAATCTATGTAGAGTGCTTTAGTCTCACATCTGTGAGTTGTTTGATACACACACAAAAAAGGTATGCACTTGAGTAGAGCCTGTCTCTCTCTCTCTCTCTCTCTCCAGAGGCGGATCCAGGATCCAAAATTGGGATGGGCTATTAAAGTTGGAATGGGCTGAACTTAAGGATCCAACTATTTTTTGAATATATTTGAGTGTTATATACCTATCTAGTAAAAAAAAAATTGGATGGGCTACAACCCACCCGACAATATACCTGGATCCCCCCCTCTCTCTCTCAACATAGTATCAGAGCAATGTTCATGGCAAACCTAGCTATCTACCATCCGCCAAAACAACTATCCCTGGTCCTATCCTTGGAGCTTATATTCATTTATCGGATTTCTTAGCCTTCGTGCTTACATAATTGGATGTTTGCTCGCCTCCGGGCGCTATCCTTATTGGATTATCTTAGCCTCCGGGCTTATCCCTAAGGGGATTTGGTCGTTCGTGTTCAAAGCTCGTCACCGAGCTTACATGCCAAATTGGCTAAACGGGTTAGCCCCCCTATTTAACCGAGCTTCTAAGCCAAGTTGGCTAGCTCTTCCAATCAAGCGAGCTTTTAAGGGTAGCCTCGATGTAGGCATAGCCTCGTCATATGGCCATGCCAGCGTCGCAAGATGCTAACTATGTTGAGCAGATAGTGTCTACATGTCGTTTGACCTATTCCCACTCCACTGAGCGAAAGTCTAGGGTGTTACAATCCACATTCTTAGTGGGTTGTTATTCTCCCTATATTTCCATATTGAGAGGAATGACAGCAGCTCAACTCCGCTACTAGCCATGTTGAAAGCCTTCGAGGTCGTTGAGCTCTGCGTATTAGCGAGTTAACCTTGCTGAATAGATAGCTTTGTTGCGGACTTTAAAGGCTGTTGAGCCTTAGTTTTCAGCCTCGCTGAAGGAGCTTCAATGCCCCTAACTCTATAAATAGCCCCTTAGTGGCTGAATAAAGAGGACTCCACTTTGGCCATAAAAGAGGTATAAGAGAGAGAGAGAGAGAGAGAGAGAGAGAGAGAGAGTTATTCCTCGGCTTTCAAAATGCTACATACATCACCTTGCTAGTAACTCGTCAGCTTGAGATCGAGCTATAGGACTTCCTTAAAGAGCCCTGTCAATTTCGAAGCATTCGAGAGAAATTCACGAGTCATAGCAGCAAAAAAGCAGAAGATCGTCTTGAGTACGGATTGACAGGGGAACCGAGTGGTATCGCACTTACCAAGCTTCCATCGGCATACTTTTTTTAGAATTTTTAAGTTGTAGAGATCCATTGTAAGCTCTCGGTGAACATATAAGTTTTTCTTTCCTATGAATTTATTAGAAACAAACTTGCTACCTCGTGAGAATGTTGCCAATTTAACTTTAGCTCCTACCTTGGTCTTCTCCCTATTGATACGATCTTTAGCTAGAACCCCGAAACTATCCATCGGCACAGGCTTGTCCAAAACTGAATACAGCCAACGACATGAATCGCGAAACAATCTTTCACACGATCTTTGTCCAGAACCACGAAACTGTCACGACCTTCCTACCGAGGCTGAGAACTTTCCTCTAACCGGAGTACCTGAATGGAAGTTAAGACGGACTTGAACTTCTCCTTAGGAATCACGTTTGTTAACATGCACGTTGGGTTCACCTTAGTATCAATCTTGTTATTACGCCACCTACGTATCTTGTCATACCACATGTTAATGTGTTTCGTTCGACTGTTGTATACTAAATTCTTCGTGAGATAAATCGTGCTTTGACTGTCGTAACATACTGGAACCAACACCTTCTCGAACTTGCTAACTAGGTGTCTTAACCACATGGTCTCCTTCGATGCCTCGACTACGACCATATATTCTGAGTTCATAGTGGAAAGTACAATGATATATCAAAGTGTCGACTTCCAACTAAGTAGAATATATGCAAGTGTGTATAATAGACCGTAGTTGTTCTTTTATCCAAGTCACAAGTGTAATCAACATCCACATAACAATGCAACTTACTCGATATGTGTTCTAATTAACTTGTAGAACAACAAATCGATATTTTTAGAGCCCTTAAGATACCGAAGTATCCACTTTACGGCCTCCCATGAAGCCTTTCTGAATTTGACATGTAACGGCTCACCAAATTGACGGCATAAGAAAAATTCAGACTGGTGCATACCATAGCATACATCAACAATCCCATACACTGGCATATGGAACTTGAGCCATCTTTATCTTATCCTCCTCTGATTCATTTCAGAAACTTCTTGGAGGATAAGTTGAAATGACCAGCGATCGGGGTGCTCACTTGTCCAGATTCATTCACATTGAATCTCTCCAACACCTTTTTTATATACTTCCTTTGGTATAGTAAAAGCTTTATGACGCAACTGTCATTTGACATGCAAAAGCTTTATGTCATACTTATAACGGTGTTATGTCGTCGATATGCTATTGTACCTAAATTCAGTTAGACATGAATAGAAATATTAATTTGTTTAGTTTTTTCATAAATATTCTTTCATTAATTTCATTATGTTATTATTACATAAATTCAGTTGGTGTCATTGAGGGTATTGTCGTCCAAAATATTGTAATTAATGTACCAAACCAACATTTCCAGGAAAGCAAAAAATATTTCCAGAGGGGCCTGGTTTTAACTTTCCTACATATGTGGAAATCAAAAGCCCCCATATTCCCTTCAAATTTCAAATATCACACATACCAAACATGGATACGGAATCCAAAACTCATTCTCAAGCCTCTAAAACTTGAACCAAACAACCCCTTAGTGTCCTACTTAGTAAAAACTTTAAGAAAAATCATTTTGCTCAAAAGCACTTGGCTAACTATTGCTAGGGTTGATGGAGGTCCTTAAATAGGATCTCCAACTTTCACCAGTCAAGAGAAATCTTGACCGTCGAAAGTAAACCCTTTAGATCTGAATCCTTCCCTTTACACAACCAATTCCGGCCCAATAGTATATCGGCGGTATGCCACGGTATCTTTAATTTGATGAGCACAAATAATGTGTCCAAATCTACTGGAACATTTCTGAACTCTATGGTATAACGGCGTTATGCCGTCGATATGCTACCCGGATACCCTTGGTTGTTTCAAGTTTCTAATACATTGCTTCGACTCCTCCCGAACTTCTCCAATCATCGGATGGCGCCCGTAGTACTCCGTAGTTGAACACAAGCCATATATTACAGGAAACTACATATGTACCTAATCCATGAAGATGAGGTATGCCACTTGTTTTGAGCCTCTATGAACATCTCCACTTCTTGAGTTTGTCTTCAATTATAAATTTGAAGCTTCTATGATTCTATCCCTCTCTCTCTCTCTCTCTTTACGGAGTGTGATCAGTATTACCATGTTCATACCCAAACTGAGACCAAAATGGAGTTCCTGTGTGCAGTGCCTGAACCAAAAACCATCAGAATCTCATGACAAATATTGACTGGATAATGATGTTCTCATGACAAAAATTCCAGTCTGACTGGACTTCTGCTTCCTCTATAACAGAGGCGGAACCACATCCTCAAATTATTATTTTTTCCTTTTTAAATATTTTGTTATATGAGTCAATCCACACCAAGTACACTCTAATCCACCCTGGCTCGAATTTCGGGTTCAGCTCTTGTGCTCTACAAGACACAAACATGAACAAAACTGCTCTTTTATATAAGCAATAATATATTGGATACCTTTTCTGGCTTCATCCATTGTTTCAAATTCTTAAGAGCAAATTGACATGATGACTTCGCCATTGAAACCTGCATAAGGAACAACAGATCATATAACAAATGGAAGGATGCGGGAAGAAGGACAACACTCAAAGACTTTAAGGCACTGATATGCCAACCACAGAGAAAAGTAACAGGTGTGATGCTTATGTTCTGAAATTTGTCAACATGTCACTTTAGATTAGGGGTGAGCGTTCGGTTAATTTGATTTCAACCAATCGAAATAGTCAAAATCGAATAAATCAAAATTTTTAAAAAATTCAAAATCTAAACCAAATCGCATTATCGCCAAAACCAAAACCGAACTGAATAATCAATTTGGTTTATTCGATTTGTTCGGTTGGACTAATTCTATTTGATTAATGGGTGAACCCAAAGTTGGGATCGTTAATTTTAAAGTTGCGTACAAAGTTGGACTAGTTGTTAAATTATCAAAATTGGACTTCAAAACATATACATAAAATTGTTGTTTTCAAAATATACACATTTTTAATCACAAAATATTCATAGGGTATTTACATAATTGAATAAGTCTTATTCAGTTTTGGACCGAAAACGAAATCAAAACCGAATACAGAATTTAATATTTTCAAAATTAAAACTGAATTGATTTTTTGTAAACCGACCCGTATCTCTTATTCGGTTCGGTTTGATTTTCGGTCCAAAATCGAAGAATGCTCACGCCTACTTTAGTTCACGAGTCCATTTTTGTTCACCCACCAAAACTAGAATGGAGGTTTGCCCTTGCACTCAAAGGTTGTCACGTGTCAAATTAGTTGTCAAAACTAATATAGATGTTTTATCAAACCACTCCAAAAATGTACGAATAATAATATGGAGGCATATATATGTGGCCATCAAGTTAGAAAATCCTCTCTTTCAAAAAAAAAAGTTAGAAAATATTCATGGCCTACTCACTATTATAAAGTCGAAATTGCTTACATTCACTGGACTGTCATAATTCAACTACTAGTTAGTCCTCTTATAAGAGTACCAGGAATAAGATGGCTATATCCCCTATCATGAATTGAAAACTAGGTTGAATTAAGACCCTCAACTCAGTTCCTACTACGCAATTCATACATCAATAAAAATTAAAAGGTTACTCCCTTCCTTTACGGAAATATTCATTTAGAAGTACAGAAAATACAGGGAAACAGAGTCTTCTAAAAGAGCCTAATACAATGATACATTAGCTCAAAATCTCTAATTTAAGTATGTAATAACTAGTAAGTTATCATAGAATGATGTAACTTATTATTTAGGCTTCTTTCTTTATTGCAAAAGCTAGTTTTGCTCTAAAATAAACCAATAATTATATAATTTTCACCAAAGCTTCTTGCCATAGACAACTTGAAAAAGATGGGATTTACTTTGACTAACATATACATGTTGTTTCATGTGAGAAGCTTAATAAAGTCACCAATATCACATGTAGGCTATGAACCTTGTAAGCTGTTGGGCGAACCTCATGGAGAAACTTTATTCCCAGTGATTTTCTTACTTATTGGTAATTGTGCTATAATGTCAAATTTTGATGTACTTGGCATGAATGAAAAGAGAATTTTCAATTACAAGTTTGCCGAACCTAAAGTGTGGAGATGTGAACTCCAATTGCTCTGATCTGCCGTACCTCCAGAGTCAAGCGACAAAGATTGATGGTTATATATTTATATTATTCAATAGTCATCCATTATGGAATGGCGACTCGAACCACTGGAAAAAACAACAATCCCTTTGACTGTGTTCCACAGGGAATGATTCATAAAAGGCATAACCTTTCCTTTACTCTATGGAAACCTAGTGAGAACCTAGATGAGAAAAACATAAATAAATCAATCCATGATTTAGTAATAATCTAATCTTTATGGCATATAGTGAGAACCCATATGAGAAAAACTCAAATAAATCAATCCCTGATAGTAATAATCTAATATTATGGCATCTAACGATACCCCTGATCACGACGGGGTAAGTTAGACAAGACTTCGAAGTTAGACAACCCTCCTCTACTTAGGACAACCTCGGGCTCAGCATGACCCAATAGAGGTCAGTGTCGTGGGTGATCCTACAGGATCGACCCACAATAAGGATCAAGAACAATCAAAACTAACTACGGACAGACAACCCAACCCCGTGGCCGGCACTGACCCAGGTGAGAAAAACTCAAATAAATCACTCCCTGATAGTAAAAGTCTAATCTTTATGGCATCTAATGAGAACCCAGATGAGAAAAGTTCAAATAAATTAATCCATAGTACTTTTAAAAAAAACTAATTTTTAAAACTTAAATAAAATCAATCGGCAAAAGTAAAAATAGATCACTTCATGATAACATCTAGATGAGGAAGGACCTCGTGGAGGAAAGACTCGAAGTGGGGCTTGGAGAGATCGGAGCGAAGGGCCTCGACTATGTCCTCTTCCTTCTCGTTGATCATCCTTTCGATGGCCTTCAGCTGCTTCGCCCTCCATTCGTAGCCTCTCGTCTTCCCTGTGCTGAAGCTTCCCCTCAGCTCCTCCACCATGCTCGAGGCTCTCTCCCCATCAAAGGCCATGGCTAAGAGAGAATGGAAAAAGGAGGAATATTGGAGGAGTTCACTTACTATTGGGTTTCTCTTAGAAATATAGAAAGAGAGGAGATATGTGAGGAGGAAGGAGTCCTTCCGAGAAAGAAAGATGTTGGAAGAGGGCGGCAGCAACTAACGAAGACGACAATTTTCAAAACAGAAACAGAATTTGAACAATTATAAAGGCCTAATTTTAACTATTCCATTTTTCAACTTTTTTATTCTACAACATGATAAAATCAACTATTTAATATTTTTAATTTGATATCTAAATTTTTTTTTAAGATAAAATTACTCTCCCTTCCCACCTTTCTCCCCTCCCACTAGGGGTGCAACTTGGACGGGCTAAACCCGAGCCCGATCGGGTAAACCCGTTAATGGGTTGGATTAGGGTTGAAGATACTCGGGTTCGGACTTGGGTATGGGTTAAAATATTTGAACCCGATCAAAAATTGGGTTGGGCTCGGGTTCATGTGTCGGATTACCCAAAGAACCCGAAATCCGACTTATATATATATATATATATATATATATATATATATATATATATATATATATATATATATATATTGAGAGAGAACAAACCACTTTATTGAGAAAATAGGCACAAAATGCCGAAGCCTATACAAGTAAGCGCGCTAGCGCTGAAAGAGGACAGAAAGCGAAAAGCGTAACGCGAGCAAAAAACAGGGGGAGGGAGGCCTAAGCCAGAGCCTCCCAGAACGAGTGAGAGACGTGGGGGCAACGTCTCCGAACTTTGTTGCATTGTCTGATGACCTCACTGTACAACTGAGGAAGGAGGAATTGTCGGCCTTCATATCTGAATTTGTTCCTGTTTTTTCACAGAGCCCAAAAACCGGCAGCGGCAACGATCTGATGGCCGAGGGATCGGCTCCAAATGGCCAGGAGATCGAAGACGCCCCCATTTGGCTGGATCATAGAGAGTCTATTGCTGAGGTTGGACCAAAGGCCTGCGGCTAACTCTCCGGAAATAAGGATGTGCTCGGCAGATTTCGTCGAATGCTCCTCGCAGCAGTGGCATCTCGAGGCGAGGCTATATCCCATGGATTTGATGGTGTCATCCGTCGGGATCTTCCGGCGGAGGGCCCGCCAGATGAGAATAGACCATTTGATGGGGATGCAAGCCTGCCAATAGGAGGCAAAAATCGGGTTCTGCGCCCCGCTGCCTCTGGCCACAAGCCTGGCGGACGCCAAAGTGAAAGTCCCAAAGTCCCATTCGGGTTAGGGGACCATCTCCAAGTGTCATTCGCGTCTGTGATCTGCAGGTTGGCAGCGCGAAGACAGGTGGCCGCAGTCTGGCCTAGCCAGTCTCTGACCTTCCTCCAATCCCAACCGGAACTGCCCTCCCATAGATCCCTAATAGCCAATTCGGAGGAGTATGAACGTTTGGAATAATGAAGTCTTCTCCTATCCATCGCTCAAGGCAAGCCAGAGAGCGATCGTCACCCAACTGGAGACGGATGAGAGGTTCGACGGTGATACGACCCTGAAGGATGCGACGCCATGAAGCCGAAGATCTGTTGTTAGCACACGCCTTCGAAAGATGGGAGAATCTGTAGTATCTAGCTCTCATGAACTTCGTCCATAAGGAGGTCTCAGTGCGAAGCTTCCACCATAGCTTAATGGAGCAGGCGTGCACGATGTGAGCCAGCCTACTGAAGCCCATGCCACCTTCTTCAGTGGGTTTGGCCATCGATTCCCAGCCGGCCCAGTGATATTTGTCCTTGTCGTCGTTGTGCCCCCAGAAGAACTTGGCAAAAAGGGATTCGAGGGAGTGGAGCACCTTCTTGGGGGGGGAGCAGACGAGCAGGGTGTACATCGGGATGGACGATAATACGTGCTTGATGAGGACCGTTTTCTCCCCTGGGGATAAGGTAGCGTTGTGCCATCCCGCGATGAGTTTGCGGATCTTGTCGACTAGGTGGTCGTATATACCAGAGTTGGCTTTGCCGTACACTAGCGGGCATCCGAGATAGAGGAAGGAAGGGTATGCTGTGCGGAAAGAGGTCATGTTGGCTAGCAAAGTGGAGCGGGTTCTGTCAGCTTTGTGATGAGTGTAGATGACGCTCTTGTTGTTGTTGACTCGCTGCCCAGAGCAGGCGGTGTATTTGGCGATCGTGCGCAGGACGACCTCGATCGATCCGCTGTCTCCAGAGGAGAAGATGAGGATATCGTCTGCGTAAGCCAGGGGAGTGATGAGTGGGCAGCCGGTGGTGGTGTGGAAGTGATTGAAGCCTAGCGTGTTGGGCATGCATTTGAGGCTTCTGCTGAGGGCTTCGGCCGCGATTATGAAAATGGTGGAAGAGAGCGGGTCCCCCTGTCTAACCCCGCGGAAGGACCGAAAGAAACCCGCGGCCTGACCGTTGATGACAGTGGAGAACCACGCATTGTTGATCGATCTGAAAACGATGTCTATCCATGGCTCGAAAAAGCCAAAGGTCCTAAGAACCCAGATCATGAATTGCCAGTCAAGATGGTCGTACGCCTTCTCCATGTCAAGTTTGATGGCCACATTTCCCCCCTCGACGGGAACTTCATGCACGTGATCATCTCTTGAGCAAGGAGGATGCTGTCAGATATGTTATGGCCTTTTACGAACCCGCTTTGCTCTTCGGATATGATCTTGGGTAGAAGATCGGACATACGATTGGCGACGATCTTGGATATGATTTTGTTGGAGAAGGTGCAGAGGCTGATCGGGCGGAAGTCTTTGAAGGTTTCAGGGTTGTCTTTTTTGGGGATGAGGATGATGTTGGCGCAGGAAATCGAGTTGGGATATGTAGCCCCTTGGAGAAATGCAATAGTAGCTTCGACTAAGTCTGTTTTGATGATGTCCTAGCAAGTTCTGAAGAAAACCCCGTTAAAACCGTCCGGCCCTGGGGCGCTGTGCTCATTAATGGACCAGACCGCGGTTTTAACCTCCTCCTCAGAGGTGGTGGCGAGCAGGGTGTCGTTGTCGTGGTCGGTGATGGTTAAAGGGATAGCGGACAATAACGACACGTCCTTAACCACCCGCTCTTTGGTGAATAGGTTGGAGAAGTAGTGCACGGCAGCAGCCTGAATACCATCCTGGTCGTCCACCAGGTTGCCTTGGTCGTCCAGGATCCGGTGAAGTTTTAATTTGTTTCTGCGCCCTTTGACGCAAGCATGAAAGAATCTTGTGTTCCGGTCGCCGTCGGTATCCCAAGTCGATCTAGCTTTTTGCTTCCAAAACTCGGTCTCCACTTTCAGCCTGGATTTAAGAAGGGCTCTAGTGAGGTTGAGCGAGGCGCGATCCTCCGGGGATCTGGATCTGGTGAAGACGATCTCCGTACGGGTGACGTCATCCTCTGCCTCCCTGATGGCCTGGAAGATGTCGCCGTAGGCCTCTTTGCTCCAAGATGAAAGGGCCTTGCGCGTAGCTGACAGTTTCGCCGCCATCCGGGCCATAGGGTTAGGAGTCCAGACGGAATTCCAGGCCTAAGTGACGATGTGCTGGAATTGCGGGTGATGACGCCAGAAGTCAAGGAAGCGGAAAGCTTTCTTGTTGGTGATAGGATTATTGCTGATCTGGACGAGGAGAGGGGAATGGTCCGATTCAGTGGTGTTCAGGTGGGAGAGGTTGGTGATCAGGCCCATGTCGGACCAGCCATCGTTGATCATCACACGATCTAAGCGGGAGTACTGACACCGGTGGCCCTCCTGCATGTTGTACCAGGTGAACTCGCTGCCGTGAAAGGGGATAGTGGTGAGGTTCCCGAGAAAGGTAAAGTTGTTGAAGTCATCCATCGCCGGCTGGGGAGGAGGGCGCCCTTCGGACTTTTCCTCTCTGTTAGACACCGTGTTGAAATCTCCGATGCAAAGCCACGGGAGACCCTGGGGATGGACCTCCAGCAGATCTGCCCAGAGCAGTCTGCGCTCGGGGATATCGCAGCTGCCATGAACGGCGGAGAGGACAGAGCGAGATTTGAGGGCTGGGTACTCGATCCAGCAAGTAAGGGCCTGCGGCGAGTCTTGGATGAGACCAAATTTGAAGTCATGCGCTAGAAGAATCCAGATGTCATTGCCGCCGGCAATGGCGCATGCGGGAATCCTAACTTAAGCTGAATGGCTTTTATACTTTTTTGCATGATTTTAGGTTCAATGATGATAAAGAGGTCAATGCGATGAGTCTTCTTGAGGCTGAGGATTCTGTTCATCGTTGGTTTGTTGCCGAGGCCCCTCACGTTCCAGGAGATGATGTAACATCTGATGAGGGGATGGGTTGGGAGTGTCTGTGCTTCGTTGCAGACCTTGTGGACCTAGCTGATGTCTGTTTTTGATTGTTTTTGTTCTTCTTGGAGGAGGTTTTTTTGTTGAGAGTGCTGGTAAGCCCAATGGTTCCGGTTTCTTTGTTAGTCTGACTCGGGTCGCTGCTTCCCTCAGCGTTAGCAGAGGCGAGGGCTGGGTCGATGTCTTGTTCATCCATATATATATATATATTATATAAATATATATTTATATATATATATATATATATATATATATATATATATATATATATATATATATATATATATATATAGTTTCATATTTCTCAAATAAAAAGTTTAAATCCTAAATTTCTCTACCCAAACTCTTCAACTCCTTATCATAAATCTTATTTCAGTTTGTATTTTTTAATAATCAAGACTTGATTGCTATTTGATTATGTGTTTAATATTATTTTTGTTTAAAATTATTTTAAATATAGAGCCCGATAAACTCGATGGACCCGATCCAACCCGAGCCAAACCCGATCCCCCGGACTTGGTCTTGGGCTTCATATGTTTAACCCGAGGTCGAGCTGGACTTGGGTTCGGGCTAGGCTTATGATTCATCGGATTGGACTCGGGTTGTGTCACGACCCGCACCCTGAAGAGGGGCACGAGTGCGTGGTTACGTCCAGCCTACGCCGCAGTATCGGCGGTAGAACGCTGTATATAGGGTCTGTAAATACTACGACTAAAACAGATAAATGTACCTGTACAGTATATACACTCCGAATGGAGGTGACATAGCAATACCGTCTCAATCACATATATCAAACTAAGGTAGATAGCACGGAAAAGAAAATACGATAGATAAAACATGAAATGAGTCCAAGATTCACAAGTCAGAACTTTACACAAACATCCATGTCTCAGAAAATATATAATAGATACTACAACTGACAGTACTAGCTGGCTCGCAGGCCAGGCAAAACTAACTAAACTAAGCTACTCAGGGTGAGCAAAATCTAGTGGCTCTACCAACAAGCCACGGTCTAAGTCTAATCCATCAGACTCAACCCCATAGTAGGTCGGGCAATCAGCCTCTGAATCATCTGTAAAATTTGTCAACGGTATCCTGTCAGGAAAATGAGCAAGTACAAACACCAACAGCAGTTCCATATGAATTGAGAAATACTATAAGAGACAGCAATAATGAAATACAAGACAAAAGATAATGCGACTTGGGAACCATTTGTAAGTCGAGTTACAACCCTTGAACCAAACAAGGACCGGAGTTGTAACCCTTCCTTCAAACAGAACTTAGTCTCAAATCATAGTACAGTATAAAAGCAGGTAGAGCATGTGAGAGATGAATCATAGCATGGTGAAAGTACAGTAAGTAAAGCTGAACTAAAAATATAAGATATGACAATAAATGTAAAAAGATGATTTAAATTATTAGAGCGATATGTGATCGGCTAGGGAAGCAAGAGATGGTTATCCACTTGGCCCGGCAATCCGCGGTGTACTCAACGGAGAGTCATGCCGTCCAACCTGGATAACTGGTAATGAGGTGTCTGCTACACCCTACGTGAGGTGAGGGTGGCGCTAGCAATATATAGTTACAGGAAGGCTTTGATCACATAACCCCTAATAATTCTCCCATCCTCGAATAGTATTACGGATCCGGACATAACATGTCATGACACGAGATTTAAAAGCAGGTGATCAGCCCACTCCCAAGTCCATGTCTATACAAGTACAAGTAACAAATCGAGTCATGTACCAATATACCAAGTAATTCGGGAACAACATCTCATAACAGGATCCGATATATACTAGTCCGTGAAATATCGTGTCTGGAAATCAAGTAAGACACTACGACTGAATCGGATATAGTAGATATCAAGACAATGAAAACTATTAGTGAATGTACTCGCCTGTGGTCCTGAGCTGATAGGGTGAACAGACGCTCAGAGTGATCACAGACCTAAAATAAGATACTATGAGTCAAACAGGGCTTAATACTGAAAAAGGAAACTAATACAAGCCATGAATGCAAGTCTAAGTCAAAACTAGGTCAATCTAGGTCAAACTGAGTCATACTAGGGCATACTGGTTCATACTAGGTCATACTAGGTCGCTGGGAGTCATTTCAAGTCAAACTAGGTCGATCGGGATCAATGGTTGACTTACAGTTGACTTTTGATCAAAAAGTCAACTTTGGTCAACTCTGGTCAACTCTAGGTCAACCCTAGGTCAAACTAGTCTAATGTTGACCAACTGTTGACTTTCAATCAACTGGTCAACTCTGGATTGATTTCGGTCAAATCGGATCGCTTAAAGACTAAGTTTGACTCTCGGTTGACTTTTGTTGACTTTTGGTCAAAAAGGACAACCGACGTCAAAACTAGTCTATGAGTACCATATTTGATCATTACCAACCACGGAAATCAAGTTCTAACTCTATCTTAGGCTTCTAACACAAATATCCTATTTCTAGGCAAAACTAGCATTTACCATTCCAAGGTAAATCCCGATACCTTGCCCAAACCCAAGGAAACCCCGTAAATACCCATGGTACTAGCCTAGACTCCTTAGGGTAGCTAGATATCAACCTATCTAAGGTTTATCTACCAAGAAATTTGGGTATCCTAGGCATCTAAATCATCTTATGACACATACTAACCATTTACCCATTACCTTACCTATATCATGAATTTTACCCTTTTCTATACCACACTCATCTACACCACTCACTCTCATGACACACTCCTATATTTATCACTCTCATAGGTTTCCTATAGGTTTCCTACTAATTTAGATGTAGGCTATACTATAGGGTACTAGTTTCACTCATAAGAAGGCTCTCACACACACACACACAACTCACAAACACACCCACACACAAAGGCAAAATATGGACAGATTTTTGGGGGATACATGGACTGATTTTGAATGGTTGTGGACTGATTTAGAGTGGTGTTTTGGGGGCTGAATTGTGGGGGAAAATGTGGACAAATGATAGGGTTAAAGGGGCTGTTTTGTTGGCATTTGGTGGACTGTTCTTGACAGTCCAAGTAGGGGCTGTTTTGAGGCAAAAAATGGACAGCCATAGGGGCTTAAAGGGGCTGCCATTGAGGGGTTTTAGGGGCTGTTTTGGGACAGCAGAACATGGGTTTTTCTCCCCCTCCTAGCACTCTACACACCTCACAAACTCTCCTCTATCTCACCCACAAACACACACACAATTACACATAATCTCTCACACTCAAACACAACATCAAACACCACTCCTCATTACCAACACAACATACACACACACACCCCATGGCCGACCACTTATGGCCCCTCTCCCAAACAACACAAACACTACACCACAATATATACACTAGTATATATATATAAGCCATATATATATACATATGTATATATATATAGAAATATATATATATATAACCACATATATATATTCATATGGAAAAATATGAATATGATACATTATGAAACATGGAGAAACACATTCTAATACATGCAAAAATCTGGAATAAAATGCAAGAACAACACAAAAATAATACACAAACAAATCTATGAGTCCAAATAGAGGGTTTTTCTATTAGGACACAATCCTACATATTGGACACCTCCAAAAATGTCCAAAGGACACAAAATAGTCTCTAATGGAGACACAACCATGGGAACATTCCTATTGGGTTCCTAACCATTCTACATGAGAGGGAAAACTAATTTGGAGAAGAGATTACCTAATTTGGAGGTGGAACAATGGTGGAGCTCTCAAGAAAAATGGAGGAAACCCTTGGAGAAGAAGAAGAAGAAAGTGGATGAGAATAAAAGATGGGATTTCTCTCTCCTATCCCACCTACATGTGGCCGGCCACCACATGGTCCAAATACCCCTTTTTGCTATTTACAAGTTTGCCCTCTATTGGTTTAATTAGTTCATTACAAGTTTGCTTAGGGTTTGTGGGTAGTTTAGTCAAACCTAAAACCACTAAACCAAATTAGTCTTAACCAAAAATAATTAGTCTAGTCTCTAACCAAAATACTGACATGTGGGCCATGGCTAACTAGTGTGTGGGCCCGCTAAGGTCAACACTACCCCGGGTCCCCGAAACAAGTCAAAACAAGTCGGAATGAGTTGAAATTCGAACCCGATTCAAATATCCCCAAAATAATACAATAAATAAATAAATAATTCCAAAATAATTTTTAAAGTGGAAAATTACCAAAATACCCCTGTTTATGAAAACTGGGGGTGACAGGTTGACCTCAAGCCCGACTCAACCCGCCCGAGTTGCACCCCTACCTCCCACACCTCCCCACCCCGCCAGCCCACCACTCCACCCCCTACCCCCTACCGACCCCCCCTTCCTCTCGGTTGCCCCCTCTCGCTCAGGCCGACCGCACGATCCCGCACCCACTCTCTGCGCGGGCCGCCAATGGCCCCCCACCCCTCCACCCCCTCATCCGGTAGTCATCCTCCTTCTCCGACGACGACACAATAGTGGCGGGCGACAGACAGGGCCGACCCTGGCTCAGGACGGCCAGGGCGACCGCCCAGGACCTCATGGAATTTGGGGGCCCAAAAAGTTTATATATATATATATATATATTAGTAATCTTATATCAAAAATAGAACTAATATGTAACATGACCCTCCTTAGCACAAATTGATTGTGGTGTAGTGTTAGTATGTTAAACTTGCACACTAGAGGTCTTAGGTTCAATTCTTGGTTGTAACATTTTTTAAAATTTACTTTTAGTTTAATTTTTTTATTATATATAGGCCAAATTTTAAAAGTTTGTCTAGGGCCCTCATGAACTCAGGACCGACCCTGGCGGTGGAGGAGGGAGGTAGGTGGTGCTGCTAGAGGAGCGTGGGGTGGGGGCACGGGAAAGGAGGGGTGGGGTAATTTGTCTTTTTTCTTTTTCTTTCTGAGGTATCAAGTTGAAGCATATCAAAGTTTATGTTATCAAGTTGAAAAAATAGAATAGTTGCGGGTATCAAATTGAAACTAAGCCAAATATAAATTTGAATTTCGTCATAACCGTTGACATAAGTTGAACGTCCAAAATAGAAACTTAAATATAAATTTTAATATTATCCAAAAATACACAATTTTTGAATAGAATACGAAAATATGTGTGGACTATTTAGTTTTGAATTACAAGACTTGAGTTAGATTATTTTCTATAATTATTTAATTTTATATGGTGACGGTTGTGCTACTAGATGACCCATTAAGAAATAGACTTGTGATGTCGTTATTTTCTTCAACAATCCTGCTATTTGGCCCGCGGACGGGCCAGTCCGTCCGTCACGTGGCATTCTCTCATTGGCAGAACGTCGATTGTCTGTCTGCTGACAAAATAGATTTTTTCTTTCTTTAGCCGACTATTCCCCAAGAAGAAAAATTATGTACATACTAGCGACGAAGGAGTGCCAGTTACGGGTCAATCTCGCAAGTTACCACAGGTAGGAAACTAATGAGAATTGGGGGTAGTTTAGAGCATCTCCAACCCTATTGTGAGTTTAGAAAAAATGGTTGCCACATAGGAATGATAAACTTTCATTCCAAAAATTCTTCTCCAATGCAAATGTAGAATAAAACATAAAATTGATGTGGCAATGACATGACAAGGACAATGTGAAGTTGGTTGTCTAGATCTAGACAATGCACTTCATAATGACTTTGTCTTCACATCATCAATTATGAATAGAAATATTTATAAAAAAGTTGAAGAAGTGGAGGAGTTGTCTTGGAAGTTGAAAAAAATACTTTTTATTGTCTCCTCAATACTTTTGCATTGGAGAGAGTTTTTCTATCTCATTGTCTTTTGAGATATAGTTTTGCCACATAAACAAGACATTATCTTGTGGCTCATGCCACATAGGAGCCACCTAAGACTCACAACACTTAACAACAAGACAATAGGGTTGGAGATGCTCTTACATCCGTGTTGTTATCTGGCTACAGTAACTCGGTTGAGAAACTCCACTCCATACCACGTCAGCATGTTGTAAGCCAACAGTCGATTTTGTTTGGTTTTGGGATTGTTTATTATGGCTAATGTTTGTTGCTAAACGGTTGTTAAACAAATGTCTTTATTGGCACTAATAAAATATCATCATGCACTCTTTTTTTTTATAAATTTTTTGTTATTCAAATTTTAAATATTTCTGCATTAACATTTTTATCGCTCCTAAAATGCTATCCTGCACTCCTCCCTCCCTCCATGTATGCAGGAGTTGATTTGTAATTTGAATTTTATAAAACTAAAAAGGAATGCAGGATGATATTTTAGGATTATAAATAACAACACCCAAGAAAATTGGATTGTCAAATTAATGACTGGCCACAGTTTCTGATTGAAATAACTTCATTATAAGAAATAAAAATCTATTCTGCTATATAATGTCAAAAGTAGGTTTCACCGTAAAAATTTTCTTTCCAAAAATATTATTTATTATATCTAAAAATTAAAAAAGATTAATTAAAATTAACATGGATATCTAGGTAAATACAAGAGTTGTCATTTGATATTTCTAATTACGACAACTCTTAAATGTATTGAGTATCTAAAAGAATGAGAGGTTTAAAAATAGAGTTTATTTAGCATCATTCATCCATTGAAAAATGAACAATTTTGTTTACAAATGTCTTTTAATATTTTTAATAGTAAATACGTGTACAGCGCATACTTGGTTAATATAGACCCATAACAAACCAAAAGAAACAAATATGCATACTTTAGATTGAACAAAACGGAATCAACTCTATCCCAAAACAAAGGGCATTTGTTATTTTGCCGGCATATTAGAAATTGGATACCACCTGGTCTCACTCACCGTATGAAAGTTTTCGTCAAACAGAAATGGCATAGACGGCAAAATCTGCCATGGGCCCGAATGGCCAGGGCACGGTCTGGTCAAACCCGAACCGAGTTGGACAGGGCCCAATCAACAAGCTAATCCGGCCCATCCTTTGTTGTGGATCGGGCTGGGTTTCAACCGATCCCCCTCCACCCCGGGATCGGTCTGTATTCCCTAATGTGTAGGGTTGGGTTTCACCCCCAAACTCGATCGACCTAGACCAGTTCGGCTCGGTCGCTGTGCCTGGTCAGGACCGATCAACCGTCCAGCCGCTCTCCCATTGTTGCGGGTATTTAGGTAATAGTCCAATGTAAGCCATTTTTGAAAGGTAATAAGGAATATTTTGGTCATTTGGTATTCGAAAATTTTCTATAAATAGACTTTAATTTGTCCAAATTTATAAATTCTTCATCCATCTTTTTTTTCTATTCGGTGAGTAACTACTTTCAGGAGACTAAAGTGCAAGAAAAATCGTAAGTATTCGAAAATTTTGGAGTCTTCAACTTGATCGACCACTACCGAGCTGCAACAATTCTACATCCGATTTTAGAGAAAATCAAGTTAAGATTTAAAATATTATATTATATTATATTATATTATATATATAATATAAGTAGTTAATTTTAATATTTTAAATTGATTTAATTTTAATTACAATTCATTTTACAAAATGTAGTATGTATCCTAATAATGCTACTGGTCGTAATCAATACTTTGATAGTCTTCGGAACATTGTTATCATGTTTTATAATAGATTCGATAATAATTATTATGCTAATTTATTAGAAAACGAATGACAACCGACACAAATGTCACCTCTAGAAAATAAAAGTATTAATAGTATTGTTCAAACTAGAACAAGATAGATTTATTGAGAATATTTTATTATTTTATTTGTCACAAATGATCAAGGAGAGCAAGTCTTAGAACCCAACAAACAAAAATAAATACCTAGAGGTGCACAATGCAAGAAATGCGAAAAATATTAAATGAAGGAAAATGATGACACGATAACTTTGAAGAGACTTTGAAAATTGTTATGGCAATGATACAATTGATGCTAAACAAACATAATTAAGCACCGGTCATCAAGGACCTTCATTAGGATCATTTACTCTGACAAAACTAAATTAACAAAAATATATTATTTATGGTGAACGACCTTCCACATCATTTGGTACGAGTGATACATATTTTGACTATGAAAATACTACACTAAATTTTTATTTTATTAAAATTTCGAAATCTAAAACTAGAGAAGAAGATGTTAAAATATTTGGGGAAAAAAACAACTTTGCAGTAAAGTTTTGAAAATATTAGTAACTTTTCTTTAACTTTGGATAAATGGCCTAGTGAACAAAATTATCCTTTTGTTGTAACCCGACACATTATTTAGATGCAAAGTGGATTTTACAAAAAAAAAAAAAACTATCATGGTCCAGTCCCAAGATAGTCCCAAAATACAAATGACTAAATTATGTGGCAATGGCCAACAACATATCAAATGGACTCAAGGCCAACTCGAATACATATACACTGTCCAAAATATGGTCAAGCTACAATACACTATCTCAATCCACATGTAGAATAAATATATAAAAAATGAACAATATATAATACAGTCGGTCGTCCTGTAATACACATGTTCGAATAAGCTCGAGAAGACGAATAGAGCTTGTAAAAAATTAGGCTACACAACATAATAGAAAATTATGAAAACAATATTACACATATGATACCTGAATCGAGAATATGATCATCATCAATCTACGAGAGAAATTTCGTAAAAACATGCAGCTAACTGGAAGAAAAATCAGGTCATTGGGGGACATAGCAAGATACATAATATACATACCGAATGTAACATTATATGTAACGCCCCAGAACCAGAATCCTGGAGAGCGGGGGCGTACATAGCCAGCTACGTATATTGAAGTGCAACCCACCTCGCTATACGGTCATGGCTGTCTAGATACATGAGGGTTTAACTACAAGCCAACAGTCTCCTATGGTCGTGAACAAGCCTATTGTCTCAATCTCAAGCTAGCAATAATAGTTACAAGATGTCAGAGCACCAAATATATAATAGCAAGGCGTCCCATACATTACATATTGGATGATCATGAAGCTAGTCGTACAAAATGTCGAGACTAGCAAGAGTTCAGTCATACATGATCAATCCTAGGATCTGTCAATCATGTTACAGCCCGTAGGCAGACAGTAAGTAAAGGTGCAATACGAGCTAACACGTGCTCGCCGGCTAAACGTCTCAAAAGAATAATTTTTACAATAAAGTGGAAGGACAAAAAGAAACCCACTCGTTGCCAGGGTTATGCCTAGTGGTCACCATCTGGCGGGAAGGTAGGTAGATCCTCTGAAGCGGCTCCGATATCTGGCCATACAAAACCAGCTGGGTCAGACCCCAGAAAGAGCAAGTGCCACAAAGGAGACTTCACTTAGGAACTAAAACCAGCATATCACAATAGAATATTAAAGATAAATCATAAATAAAGAACTGATAATAATAGAGATAACAACAGTAAACTGAGTACGAAGAAACCATTCAAGTAGCCAGGTCACAACCCTTAAACCAAACAAGGACCGAGGTTGTAACCCTTCACCTGAATAGAAATCCGTCTCAAATACTATTGGTACAGTGAAGACAATAAACGAAGAGAGGACACAGAACTGCTCCGGGAGCCAGGTTACAACTCTTAAACCAAACAAGGACCGGAATTGTAACCCTTCGCCTGAACAGAACTGGACCCCTGATCTTTATTGCTAAGGCCAGTATAAATAATCATGGTATTAAGGTAAGGTAAAACGTGACATACATGGCATGGGATTGCAATAAGACAATAAACGAAGAGAGGACACAGAATTGCTCCGGGAGCCAGGTTACAACCCTTAAACCAAACAAGGACCGGGGTTGTAACCCTTCGCCTGAACAGAACTGGACCTCCGATCGTTATTGTTAAGGCAAGCATCAATAATCATGTCATGTCACAATCTTGCACAGGATCAGGATAAGACTAAGCTGGAATAACTCCATCCAATCAATCACGGCCAATCAAGAGTACGGATTGATACTTTAACTAACTAGGGTTATCACAGGCCTAGTTACTAGCAAATGCAATGAGATTATCCCAACAGCCACAAGCCCTGCAGACCATCCGGTTATCCAGGTCGAATGTTCGTTTATGAAGAATGCAAAATATGACTGTGTGCTGGAAATGTGCCCTACTCGTCGGTAGGCTACAAGTCCACTTGAGCGCCCAGATAACGGAATTGTCTGTAGCTGGGAAAATCTCTTCTTGACTACTGGATTATTCTAGTTATTAGCCTTAGTTGAATTCAGTAGGTATCCCTGACCGTGGTACTCAAGAATCCCTATCCTAGACATGATGCAAGACAGTGCTAATTTATTTGTACAAACACAATCGTCCACGGTGTCCAGGTCATTCGTACTTGTCATGTCGGGCTAGCTGTCGTAACAGCATGTCATAATATATCATGTCAGTGTGCTTGTCGAGAGTGTGCCACGGCGGACCACTATCGTGTTCAGAGAAATATGCCAGGATTTACATGACATAAGCGTGAGGTAACATTTACAATTTAAGAAGAATAATAATAATAATAATACAATAATAAAGAAAATTAGGCAGAGGAAGGGGCCATGCGGCTAATGGGATTCATGCGGCAGAGAGCATGTGCGCTTATGCGGCTGGAAAAGGGCAAGCGCAATACGGCTCAGGAAGGGCGCGCATATGCAGCTGGGGGAATCAATGCCATGCGGCTCAGGAAGGAAAAAAGGCGCATGCGGCCGGAGGAAGTGCTAGCTTATGCGACAGCGGAAGAGTCAACTCATGCGGCTGAGAAGCGGGGAGTCCCATGCGGCTAAGTGGGGCTTACGGTATATGCGGCCAGAGTAGTCAAGCTTATGCGACAGAGGAAGCTAGTGCTCATGCTGCTCAAGAACCAAGACAGCTTATGCGGCAGCGGAACAATCAGCATATGCGGCTAACAAGCCCAGGGCCTTATGCGGCTGCGAGGGATAGTCATGTACGACTAGGAATGATCTGATCCATGCGGCTGGAAGTCAAGGGCAGCCTATGCGGCTGAGGAACCCATCGAGCATATGCGGCTGCCGTTTATTGGAGTTCATGCGGCTGGATTATGCCGAGGTTCATGCGGTTCAAGGAGTTAACTTCATGCGGCTGCGGGGATGATGAACTTTATGCGGTAGGGAAACCAACAAGGCTATGCGGCTGGGAGACTTGTCGCATGAAAGTCATGCGGCTAAGGCTGCCATGCGGCTCAGAAACTGTTCATCTTCTCCTCTTGTCCGAGAAGATTAGCCATGAAGTCCATGGCTTCAAGGCTCATAAACCTTTCATCCGAAGTCGGAATTCAGACTTCCATAGGTCAAAATTGATCAGAACGAAATTCTCTACAACATGGAACCATCAAAACTTGGAAATAACAATGTTAAGTAGATCAAAATCCAATAAATCTAAAAATACTATAAACTTAGATCTACACAAATTGAGCCATGGAAATTAGAAATGCTAAGTACTAAAGTGTGTTAGAATCTCGAGAGAAAGAAAATGGAACAATAAAAATAAAATTCCTCCATGAAGCAAGCTACACTTGCCTAAGCTCTCTCTCTCTCTCCCTATCTTCCTGGTGGTTGAAGAAGTAATGGTGGTGAAGAAGAAATAAATGAAGAGAGAGAATGAGGGAATGGGTAATAAAGGACGATGGTGGTGGTAGGTAGGGGTTCTTCCATTTGGTTCATGATGAACGAAGGCAACCCAAGCCTAGCCGAACCAACCCAAAATAAACCAAGCCATGTAATGCCAAGATAAGCCAAGCAAGGAATCATGCAATACAAGATAAAATACGTACACGTATTTCAAAATACGTAATACGAACTATAGACATTACAACTCTACCCACCTTAAAAAAATTTCGCCCTCAAAATTTAATTAAGAGGCTGGAGGGACAAGAACAGGCTATACTATTCACAGGCAAGCTATACTAATCAAGCAATCAAGTAATTATTCATGCAAGCAAGGAATCGAAGGCGTGAGGCATAAGAAATATATCATACCTCACGAGTCAAACAGGTCGGGATATCGCGATCGGATATCATCCTCACGCTCCCACGTTGACTCACCCAAAGAGTGATGACCCCAAGCAACTCGGACTAACTTGATAGTCTTGTTCTTAAGTGTCTTCTCTTTTCGGTCCAATATAGACACGGGCCTCTCCTCATACGAAAGGTTGGTACCAACAACCAATTCTGAATGATCCAGGATATGGCTCGGGTCCGGGATATACGTCGCAGTTGGGATACATGGAATACGTCATGCAACTCACGTAGCGATGGTGGAAGAGCGAGACGATAGGATACATCTCCTACTCGCTTCAGAATGTCAAATGGCCCTATATACCTAGGAATAAACTTTCTCCGCACGCCGAAACGAATAACCCCACGGTTAGGCAAAATTCTCAGAAATATATGGTCGTCGACAGAAAACTCAAGAGGGCGTCGATGAGAATCGGCGCAATGATGCTGGCGATCTTGGGCAACTCGAAGATGATCTTTGACTCTCCTGACCACCTCAACGGTCTGAGCAATCATTTCTGGACCGAGCATCTGACTCTCTCCGACATCGTTCCATGCTAGCGGGGATCGGCACTTCCTACCATACAGTACATCGAACGGTGCCATCTGGATACTGGCCTAAAAACTATTATTGTACGAGAACTCCACCAGGTGCATGTGATCTTTCCACGAACCGCCGAAGTCGAGCGTACAAGATCTCAACATATCCTCAAGAGTCTGGATCGCACGTTTTGACTGGCCATCAGTCTGCGGATGATAAGCGAAGCTGAACTGGAGACGAGTTTCCAAACTCTCTTATAGGCTACGCCAAAAATGCAACGTAAATCTGGAATCTCTGTCCGAGATGATACTGACTGGTATACCGTACAATCTGACAATCTGCCGGAGATACATCTCTGCCAGCTGAGCCGTCGACTGACCAACTCTGAACGGAAAAAAGTGAGCCACCTTCATGAGCCTGTCTATGACAACCCAAATAGCATCTCTGCCATCTGGGGATCTAGGCAATCCAGTCACAAAATCTATGGTGATATGCTCCCACTTTCATTCTGGAATCGGCAAGGGCTGAAGAAGTCCAGCTATCCTCTGATGTTCAGCTTTAACTTATTGGCAAACCAAACATCGAGAGACAAACTGGGCTATCTCCCTCTTCATGCCATTCCACCAAAAGTGCTAACGAATATCTCGGTACATCTTCGTACCGCCGGGATGGATGGAATATTGAGAACTGTGAGCTTCTGCCATGATCTCATGTCTGATATCTCTACTGGGTACACAAAAATGCTTCCCATGTCGAAGTGTATCGTCTTCATGGATACATAACTCTGGTCTTCGTTCTGCCTCACACTCTGCTCTGAGTCGCTGAAGCTTGGAATCTGCTGACTGTGCCATCCGAATCCTCTCGACTATAGTGGACTGAACTTGCATGCTGGCCATCAATGCCATACTAGAAGGGAGGACAACTTCTATACCCATCTTCTGAAGATCGGCTAACAGCTCTGGTTGCGCTGTTAGAAAATAAACTTCGGCTCTCCTGCTCAATGCATCTGCAACGACATTGGCCTTCCCAGAATGATACTGCAGGTTGACATCATAATCCACAAGCAGCTCTAGCCATCTCCTTTGACGCATGTTGAGATCCTTCTGGGTAAACACATACTTCAGGCTCTTGTGGTCGGTAAAAATCTCCACCATATCTCCGTACAAGTAGTGCCTCCACAACTTAAGTACAAACACTACTGCTGCCAGCTCCAAGTCATGGGTTGGATAATTCCTCTCATGATCACGAAGTTGTCGTGATGCATAAGCTATTACCTTCCCATGCTGTATCAGAACACATCCTAAACCTCTGCCCGAAGCATCATAATACACTGAGAATCCTCCGGTTCCATCTGGAAGCATGAGAATAGGAGCCGTCATCAAGCCTCGCTTCAACCTCTCAAAAGAATCCTGACGCTCTGCTGTCCAAGCAAACTGTACATCCTTGCGGGTCAACTGGGTCAATGGTGCTGAAATCTGAGTAAAGTCCGAAACAAATCGTTGGTAGTAGCCGGCCAATCCAAGAAAACTACAGACTTCTGCAACTGTGCTGGGTACTGGCCACGATTCTATAGCTACGATCTTCTGGAGATCCACTTCTACTCCTCCTCTGGTGATGATATGGCCCAAGTACGAAATACGATCGAGCCAGAACTCGCATTTACTAAACTTGGTATACAACTGTTGCTCTCTAAGAATCTGGAGGACAATTCGGAGATGCTGCTCATGCTCCGCTTCACTCTTGCTGTAGACCAGGATGTCGTCTAGGAACACAATTACGAACTGATCCAAGTAAGGCATGAAGATGCGATTCATGAGGTCCATAAATACGGCCGGCACATTGGTGGCTCCAAATGGCATCACAAGGAACTCCTAATGCCCATATCTCGATCTAAAAACTATCTTCGGGATGTCCTGCTCTCTGACTCTGATCTGGTGGTATCCTGACCGCAAGTCGATCTTCGAGAATACTGCTGCCCCCTTGAGTTGATCAAACAAGTCATCTATCCTCGGGAGAGGGTATCTGTTCTTGAATGTCACTGAGTTCAAGGTACGATAATCTACACATAATCTGGATGTACCATCCTTCTTTTTCACAAGAAGCATCAGGACTCCCCAAGGCGATCCACTTGCACGAATGAATCCCTTGGTTCTAAGTTCTTCAATCATCTTGTACAATATCTCTAGCTCTGACGGCACCATCCTGTAGACTCTCTCTAATACTGGGGCTGTCCCGGGGATCAAGTCAATGGTAAACTCGATCTCTCGCTCTGACGGCATCTCTGGAAGCTTTTCTGGAAAAACATCTGGAAACTCTTCGACTATCCGAGGTAACTGCACTGCTGCTACTGCCGTCCGTAACACCGGAAGAGAAGGTTCAACTTCGTCTCGGGAGAAAGAAAACTCCGACTCGCCTGGAATGCTAAAAATAACCCTGCCAATGTGGCAGTCTCTCCTAGCATACTGGTCCCTCAACCAATCCATCTCTAAGACCACATCATAATCAGCCATCGGGAACTCTATCAATCTAGCGAAGAATTCTCTACCGCTAACTACGATCCGACACGAGGAAAATACTCTATCTACTCCCACAAGTCCGTTACCAGTATATTGAGCCTTACTGATAATGACTCGGGCTCCAGTCCTACCCGTGTCGTAAATCGTGTAGACATAAATGAATACGAGGCACCAAAATCAAATAATACTGAAGCTGGAAAGGTGTTGACGAGAATAGTACCTGCCACCACCTCACCTGGTGCTACTCCTTCCTCTCCTATGGTCAAAGCGAGCACTCGACCATGCCCTCTGGGTACGAGTCCCCTCTGCTAAAAATTTCTCTGCCTGCTCTGGATCAGGGCTTGGGCTTGGGCATACTGCTGCGGTCTTTGCTGCTGGAATGCCTGGGCCTGTGTCGGCAATGGCCTCGGGAACGGGTACTGCAGCTGCTGCTGCTGCTGCTGGACTGGTGCTGGTCCTCTAACTGAAGGACTAGAGAAGGTCGATGAACTCTCCCTGTTCGGGCAGTTCCCAACCCTGTGGTCCGGAGCACCATAAACTAAGCATAAACCCTGTGCTCTGTGACACTCTGATACCACATGCCCTGGCTTCCCGCAGTACGAACATCCTACTGCGGAAGACTGCTTCTGCTTCTGCTGCTGAGGGTGCGTCGGAGTGGAATGCTGAACCGACGTCACTGAGGCCGCCCGCCTCGGAGCTCCAATGGTCAAAGCCCTGGCTGCCAGGACTGGTGCTGATGACTGATTCATCTGGCCGTGAGATCGCTTCCGACCTCTAGTCCTATCCACGATTCATTGGAAGGTATACTCATGCCTCCGGGCTGCTCTCAATACCGTATCAAAAGTCTGATGCTCAAACTGCTCCACTGCCAATAAGATCTCTAAATGGAGCCCCTACTGGAACCGCTGGGCCATATCGAACTCGGTCGCTACCAAGGTGGGAGCAAACCGACTGAGTTTCGAAAACTCGGCCGCATATCCGTCGACCGTCCTGCCCATCTGCTTTAGATTGGTGAACCTCGTCTGTAGATTATACCGAGCTACAACATCAAAATACTTGGTCTGGAATCTCTCCCTGAATTCTGCCCAAGCAATAGGTGCCACTAATCTAACGGCCTGTGCCGCCCACCAGCTGCGGACAAGATCCAATAGCTGTAGGCGTACCACGACTACCTTCTCGTTCTCTGGAGTCCGGGCTGCTTCTAGAATCACCTCTGTGTCCTGAAGCCATGCATCTGCAGCGATCGCATCTTCACTGCCGTCGAAGAAGGGAGGGTTCAAGCGCTTGAAGCTGTTGGCCGCGCTATTACCCTGATGACCTCCTCTGGTCAAAGCGTCTGCCATCGCCTGGTGCAAGACATCTCCTCGACGATCCTGGGAGGCTAATAGTGACCTGATGAGACCCACCAAAGTGCCATCATCAGGCTCTACAGGCTGGACGGGCTGAATTGGTGGTTCCCCTCTGGTAGGCACGACTCTGGAGGCTACTCCTGAATGCTAGGCTTGATCTCCAGGTTGCTGTTGATCCACGAGAGGTGCTCTGCCTTGCTGATCGGCAGGTATAGGAACAATGCCGCTGAAGAAGACGACATAGGAAACAATAAGGAAGGACCAGGACAGATGTGAAACCCATTTATTTTTGTAATTAATTATTAATAGTGTTTTAGTGTTATAATTAGTATTTCTAAATATTATTATTATTATTATTATCATTATTAAATATTTTTGAGTGCAAAAGATTTCAAAAAAATAATAATAACATGGACTTTTGTTTCAGACCCAGATCCGAGTCCGAACCCAGACCCAGGCCTGAGCCGAACCCCTTTCTTATTTCTAAAATCTGATTTGGTTATTTATATATTAAAAAAAATATTATAGCTGGTCCCGTAGGACCAGCACCCCTCTCAACTCACACACTCACGTATAACCCATTCTCCCCATTCCTATTCTTCCTCCCTATTTCTTCTCCCACTACTCCTCACCACCACTTAACAGCAACTTTCCTCTCTTCTTAATTCCTACTCCCTGGCTCACAACTCACCATAACACTCTCTTCCCCTCTCTATTCCTTCCCTCACTCTCTGGAAAGGAAATCAACTCCTGTTCCCAATTCCTTATCACAAACCCGCGCCCTCTTCCCGAGGTTCTTCGGTCGACCACGCTCGCGGCCACCCTCTCCAAGCCCGATCCCCGCCGGCGCTCCCTGTCGACGCCGTGCCCCACTCCAGCCCGACCCGCGTCAGCCGCGCGGCCCCCTCCGGCGACCCGCCGGCGCCCCTTTGGCCGATCCCCTTTTGGCCAAGCCCCGCGCCCCCTCGCGCGTGCCCCTTCGCGACTCCGCCGAGCTTCCCTCGGCCAACCGCATCAGCGCCTCGGCAGCCCCTGTTCCCGTGCCCCCTGCGCGTCTCTCTGGCCAACTTCTCTGCTCGGCAACCCCCTGGCCGTGCATTTTTCAGCGTCCTTTGTCGACGTTTCGAATCAGCGCTGTTTCGGGAATACGTTCGCTGATTTGGAGCTCATTTTCTTTCTATTTTTCATCTGAGAGCTCTAGCCGAGCAATCCGAGGTATAACCCCCTGTCCCGCTCATTTTATTATTTTAGTCGATGATAAAATGGTCCCCGATTCCCTTTGGGAATTCGGTTTTAGCGACGTCGTAATTTTTCGGGACTTTCGGAAAGGTCCTGTGAATTATTTTGGATTCCCAAAATATTTCGGGAATGGATTTTTGGTATATTCTAGCTTTCTGGATTTTTTCGGAAGCGCTCTGTGATTTGTGGAATTGGAATCGGACTTCCGAAATTATTTCGGGTCGTCCCGATTATTCTGTGGATTGGTTGTAGATATTTTATATATAAATTCGGGTTTTTCCCTGGTTTGGGATTTGCAGGAAATTATTGGCGCCAATTCCTAGTTTTTGGGTTGACAAAAAACAGAGGAGATGCTGCCGGATTTTTTCGTAAATCCTGGATTATTTTAAAAATGAATTTAAAATAAATTTCAGAATTTTATTTGATATTTGGATTTGGGTGACGACCGTATCGGTCAATGGACCCGGCTAAGTACAAACGAAACCGGCCCCACCCGGACGTTGAGGCAATTAGCCAAGATGAGGATCGGACCATATCTGAGACTTATAATTTACCTTTATTTTTATATTTAATTTTTGTTTATATTTATTTAATATTTCAGTTTAGGACTAACGACAGTTTATCTTATTTCAATTTATGTAAATAAATTGTAATGGGCATAAGCCCAGCTGGCTGTGGTCTGTAACTGTAATAGCTTAGATTTTCTTATCTTTTCTGGTTTTACGAGTTTTTCTATTTAAACGATTAAATTGACTAAAAAGTATTTTCGTATAAAATTAATTAATATTTTCTCATCTTAAAATTGACAAGTTTGTTAATAATTAAAAAGTCACGTATTTCTCACTAACTAAGAAAATTAGCTTTATATTTATATTTATAAAAATTACAAAGTTTTTATAAATAATCTGGCAGCGACGATGTTTTCCGAATTCAAAGTTAAAAATGACATTTTCCCCTCGTATTAAATCAACGCACAATAATCGTGTTTTTCTGTGGTTGGTTAATTAAAGAACTAAAATTGGACTAGGTCGCAAATAGAAATTTCAACTAGCGTAGCTAGATTGGTTAACCTGAAAGCTGAGTCAATTTCTCGAATGTAGGAATTCGAGGACGACTCTAACTTCCCGTCTCGAAGTCTTCTACCTCTCCAGTCATTTCCATTGAGGCAAGTATAGTTTATGTTAGTTTACAGTTATTTATTTAATCGCTTTACTGCAATTTTAAACCACGATGCAAACACGAAACTCTCTCCGAGAGTACTGTACTGTAACTACTGGGGACTGGGGGAATAGCGTAATGATTATGACCATACTGTAACAAAACCCCTTATCCTTCCTGTAACAAACCTAAGCCGGTCATATTTCATTACCTGTTCAAATCACTGTTTTTACTGTAACAAACTGTTCATGTTTAAAACTGTTTAGAACTGCATGATTCTATTACTTATTTAACTGTTTAAAAATTAGCATGAATTGTACTTTGCTCCCTCCTGACTGGAGATCCAACATTTTTAGGTATCACTTATGAGGCTTTGTTCCGCGATATTTCCAAGGTCCCAACTAGAAGATGAGGATTTCGAGACTGATGAGCTGTTTGCCTAGTATTTTTTTCCTTCTTGATGTATGTAGAAAATGGTTTAAGTTGTATCTTTCATTTTATTGTAAAAGTTTAATAAAGTTTTAAATTTCCCGATGTTGAGTTATGACAAATATAGTATTATTGTATGGTTACCTGCTACTGAACAGCTTACTGCCGCCGTCTCAACAACGGTGCAGGCTGGGCATGATCCGGTTCGACCCCTTTAGTTGGGATCGGGTCGTGACAACAGATCAACGATACAAGCATGTGATCAGGTCAAAATTATAGGGATTCAGAGGATACGAGCAGAGATCAAGGGCGAGTACTGATTGAGACATCTATTCGGTAAACCCTCACATATCTTGATTTACAAGACCTGTATGGGCCACCACTTAAACCATGTAATGCCCCAGAACCAGAATTCTGGAGAGCGGGGGCGTACATAGCCAGCTACGTATATTGAAGTGCAACCCACCTCACTATACGGTCACGGCTGTCTAGATACATGAGGGTTTAACTACAAGCCAACAGTCTCCTATGGTCGTGAACAAGCCTATTGTCTCAATCTCAAGCTAGCAATAATAGTTACAAGATGTCAGAGCACCAAATATATAATAGCAAGGCATCCCATACATTACAAATTGGATGATCATGAAGCTAGTTGTACAAAATGTCGAGACTAGCAAGAGTTCAGTCATACATGATCAACCCTAGGATCTGTCAATCGTGTTACAATCCGTAGGCAGACAGTAAGTAAAGGTACAATACGAGCTAACACGTGCTCGCCGTCTAAACGTCTCAAAAGAATAATTTTTACAATAAAGTGGGAGGACAAAAAGAAACCCACTCGTTGCTAGGGTTACGCCTGGTGGTCACCATCTGGCGGGAAGGTAGGTAGATCCTCTAGAGCGGCTCCGATATCTGGCCATACAAAACCAGCTGGGTCAGACCACAGAAAGAGCAAGTGCCACAAAGGAGGCTTCACTTAGAAACTAAAACCAGCATATCATAATAGAATATTAAAGATAAATAATAAATAAAAAACTGATAATAATAGAGATAACAACAGTAAACTGAGTACGAAGAAACTATTCAAGTAGCCAGGTCACAACCCTTAAACCAAACAAGGACCGAGGTTGTAACCCTTCACCTGAATATAAATCCGTCTCAAATACTATTGGTACAGTGAAGACAATAAACGAAGAGAGGACACAGAACTGCTCCGGGAGCCAGGTTGCAACCCTTAAACCAAACAAGGACCGGGGTTGTAACCCTTCGCCTGAACAGAACTGGACCCCTGATCTTTATTGCTAAGGCCAGTATAAATAATCATGGTATTAAGATAAGGTAAAACGTGACATACATGGCATGGGGTTGCAATAAGACAATAAACGAAGAGAGGACACAAAACTGCTCCGGGAGCCAGGTTATACAACCTTTAAACCAAACAAGGACCGGGGTTGTAACCCTTCGCCTGAACAGAACTGGACCCCCGATCGTTATTGTTAAGGCAAGCATCAATAATCATGTCATGTCATAATCTTGCATAGGATCAGGATAAGACTATGCTGAAATAACTCCATCCAATCAATCACGGCCAATCAAGAGTACGACTTGATACTTTAACTAACTAGGGTTATCACAGGCCTAGTTACTAGCAAATGTAATGAGATTATCCCAATAGCCACAAGCCCTGCAGACCATCCGATTATCCAGGTCGAATGTTCGTTTATGAAGAATGCAAAATGTGACTGTGTGCTGAAAATGTGTCCTACTCGTCGGTAGGCTACAAGTCCACTTGAGCACCCAGATAACGGAATTGCCTGTAGCTGGGGAAATCTCTTCATGACTACTGGATTATTCTAGTTATTAGTCTTAGTTGAATTCAGTAGGTATCCCTGACCGTGGTGCTCAGGGATCCCTATCCTAGACATGATGCAAGATAGTGCTGATTTATTTGTACAAACACAATCGTCCACGGTGTCCAGGTCATTCGTACTTGTCATGTCGGGCTTGCTGTCGTAATAGCATGTCATGATATATCATGTCAGTGTGCTTGTCGAAAGTGTGCCACGGCGGGCCATTATCGTGTTCAGGGAAATATGCCAGGATTTATATGACATAAGCATGAGGTGACATTTACAATTTAATAATAATAATAATAATAATAATAATATAATACAATAATAAAGAGAACTAGGCAGAGGAAGGAGCCATGCGGCTAATGGGATTCATGCGGCAGAGAGCATGTGCGCTTATGCGGCTGGAAAAGGGCAACCGCAATGCGGCTCAGGAAGGGCGAGCATATACGGCTGGGGGAATCAATGCCATACGGCTCAGGAAGAAAAGAAGGCGCATGCGGCCGGAGGAAGTGCTAGCTTATGTGGTAGCTGAAGAGTCAACTCATGCGGCTGAGAAGCGGGGAGTCCCATGCGGCTAAGTGGGGCTTGCGGTATATGCGGCCAGAGTAGTCAAGCTTATCCGGCAGCGGAAGCTAGTGCTCATGCGGCTCAAGAAACAAGACAACTTAAGCGGCAGTGGAACAATCAGCATATGCGGCTAAACAAGCCCAGGGCCTCATGCGGCTGCGAGGGACAGTCATGTGCGACTAGGAATGATCTGATCCATGCGGCTGAAAGTCAAGGGCAGCCTATGCGGCTGAGGAACCCATCGAGCATATGGGGCTGTGGTTTATTGGAGTTCATGCGGCTAGATTATGTCGAGGTTTATGCGGTTCAAGGAGTTAACTTCATACGGCTGCGAGGATGATGAACTTTATGCGGTAGGGAAACCAACAAGGCTATGCGGCTGGGAGACTTGTCTCATGAAAGTCATGTGGCTAAGGCTGCCATGCGGCTCAGAAATTGTTCATCTTCTTCTCTTGTCCGAGAAGATTAGCCATGAAGTCCATGGCTTCAAGACTCATAAACCTTTCATCCGAAGTCGGAATTCAGACTTCTATAGGTCAAAATTGATCAGAACGAAATTCTCTACAACATGGAACCATCAAAACTGGAAAATAATAATGTTAAGTAGATCAAAATCCAATAAATCCAAAAATACTATAAACTTAGATCTACATAAATTGAGCCATGGAAATTAGAAATGCTAAGTACTAAAGTGTGTTAGAATCTCGAGAGGAAGAGAATGGAACAATAAAAACGAAGTTCCTCCATGAAGCAAGCTACACTTGTGTAAGATCTCTCTCTTTCCCTCTCTTTCTGGTGGTTGAAGAAGTAATGGTGGTGAAGAAGAAAATAAATGAAGAGAGAGAATGAGAGAATGGGTAATAAAGGATGATGGTGGTGGTAGGTAGGGGTTCTCCCCCTTGGTTCATGATGAACCAAGGCAACCCAAGCCTAGCCGAACCAACCCAAAATAAACCAAGCCATATAATGCCAAGATAAGCCAAGCAAGGAATCATGCAATACAAGATAAAATACGTACACGTATTTTAAAATACGTAATACGAACTATAGGCATTACATTATATAACATGCATAAAGAAGGACAAGAATAAAGTTATACTATCACTAACCAATCTACGTGTAAATGCAATCGAGAACAATGTATGGACACATGATTACCTGATCAAGTCAAATAAAACAAAGTATCTCAATGTCAGTCTAAAGTCTATATTACTATGCCTCCGTAGTGAATCTATAGCCTATAGTCTATCTATCGTTCCTCAGTAGCAAGCGAGTAGACGGTAGATAGGTGTGATAGTCAACGTCCAATCGTGTTCTTCCCACCCAATGTCCTATACAAGTCATGTCGAGCCAGATACGCAAGTCCAACAGAAATCACGAAAATACAGTAAACTATATAGCAATTACTATGACAAAATAAGCAAAAACAAGGGTGAATGTTCACCCTTCCAAAACCCAAAGGACCAAAAATAATCTATTTTTGTTCACCTACTAAAATCAGGGTGGATGTTCACCCTTCCAGTTAAAGCTTGTCACTTGTCGGACTAGTGGCCAAAACTATTGTGACTGTTCAACTACTCCCAAAATAATTTTAGATTGGATGAAAATGACACTACGTAACAACCTTTCAGTAGAAGGGTCAACATCCACCCTATCTTAGTGGGTGAACAAATGGACTCGACAAAAAAAATATTCGATTTTGGTTTCGAAGACCTTTTATGAGTTATTGGTTCCCGAGATTTTGGGTGGAGTGTTAGAATTTTCATTTTTGGTATTTAATTAGTAGATATTTTCCAAAAAATGGTTTGGGGTTTGGGTCTGGATCTAGTCCTAATGGTTGACTTTGGCTAACTGTCCAAAATGGGTTCCAGAAGAGAATTTGAGTCGTCCTGACAATTGACTTGGACTGACCGTCCAAAAGGAAGACTTAAATGCAAATTTGAATATTATACGAAAATACACAAATTTTGACTATTATACGAAATATGTGTGGGTTATTTAGTTTTACATGATGAAGATCATGTGAGCTGGATTATTTAGTTTGTTCATGGTTATTTGATTTTGTATGGTGAGAGTTATGTTAAGTTTTTTTTTTTTAAAACTGTAGCTCCCCTTCCCGAAAATTTTGAAATATGTTATTGTTATCTATTATTATATTGGTATTTATGTTTTGGGCTAGAGAGCATATTATTGTTATACTGCTTAAATATATTAAATATGTTATTTCTAGTTAAAAGATATTTTACTTAAGAAATGGATGAACATCCTTTTTGTGATGTATTTTTAGATATCTAGAATTTTATACTATATATATATATATATATATATATATATATATATATATATATATATATATATATATATATATATATATATATATATATATATATTTGTGTAATCCTACTATGCCAATATCCGGTTCTATTTATATACACCAATAAGTTTTGTATATATAACATTTTAATTGAAGATAAATACACATGTTGCAATAATAGATTATACTTTAGACTATTCAATAAATATCTGTTACATTAGTATATATATATATATATATATATATATATATATATATATATATATATATATATATATATATATATATATATATATATATATAAATTCTAGCAAAATTTAATTGTTCATTTCATGTATGGTAACTTTCTTATAAAACTTGGTGCCTTATTTTAAAATAGTTAGATTAATATTAATATAGGTAAAATATATATATTAATATTGATATGTTATATATATTAATAATTAATATATTGATATAGGTAAAATATATATATTAGATTGATATGTTATAGATATTAATATTGATATATTGAGATAGGTAAATATATATTAAATTTGATATGTTATATATATATATATATTAATATTAGTAAAATATATATATAGATATATATGAAATAAATAGAAAAAGAAAAAGAAAAGAAAAAGGAAAAAAAAAGGATAACAAAGATCAAATAGAGCTCGGGCTCAGCCAACCCAGCCAAGGGGGAGACAGTCACAAACAGGCCAGCACCCAGTGCAAAGCCGAGCGGGCATTCTCCAACTCTCAGACCCGCCCGAAGCCTAGTCTCGAGTATACATATAGTTAGTTCTGAACTCGAATACTCCAAACCCTAGGTTCTGACGCGCCACCCTTGACGTCCTGGGCGGCCATCCGTCGCGCGCACGTACGCAGCCACCGTGCCACCGCCGTGGTGGTCGAACGTGCGGCCTGCACCGCAACGGAAATGGCAGCAACATATCATGACAGGTACTAAATTTAATGTTTTATATCTTCGCGTACACTCATCGGTTTTCAACTTCGTAAATTAGTATGGAAACCCTAGATGATCCTCTAGAGGCCCCAGCGAATAGGTTACAATATGGTCGAGCTATCAATTCGCAAAATCGAGGCAAACTTCAACAAAAACATGTCCAAAAATAGGACGTATAGCAGTCCAAACACTCGACTTGGAAGGCAATTTCTCGCCCATCCATAGACCAATTCAAAAATCTATTTGAAGGCAGTCCTAGACAACATATAGGGCTTCACGACCCATTTTGTGGATTTCTAATTCATCGACTACGTGTCGAGAAAACGAATCCCGAAGTTGACCAAAAATCTGTTTTAAAAACTTTAAAATCCTCCAACACCACGTGCGTCCCGCCAAACCGGGCGACTTGGTCGCGAACCAAAAGTATCGAAAGGTGCGTAACGGCTTCGTGGTCGTGTGGGTTTTAACGGAATTTAAATTGGTCGCGTGTGCACGACGAATTGGATGCGTATCCGCCGAAATTCACCGTATCGACCTCTGTGCAAATTTCCTAATTACTTTATGCACGTTCGTCAGATCGAGACAAAACTTGCGCCAACAGGACCGTATCATTTTTTTGGTCCTGTATAAGTTTGGTCCAATTCTGAGACAGTTGAATCGGACGCCATTTTGCGGGCCCCACAGTCCGACTCAACGGACAATTTTGTGCACGGCCCGCCAGAATCCAACTCTGGACATACGGTTGGGTTCGTATCGAAAAACCGGACCTGTTGACATATAGTTTGATGAATTTAGAGACCGTTGACTCTAGCACGCTTTTCGGTGCAAAGCGTGTCCAACGACGGACACCATTTTGACCCGAAATTATCGTTTTGCCCCTGTGTCCAGAATTGGACTTAAGAACAGACAATCCTAGCTAATTTGACTATTCTGAGCTAACGTTGGTACTGTTTATTTCAGTATCTGGAGGCTTCTGCATGTGTTGACTGATTGTGGCTCATTGAGTGGTATATTATTATTGGTTTCACCAGCTAAGGACCACAGGCAAGTGCACTTTCTGATTGCTTTCGATTCATAGTAGTCTTTTTATTTCATGTCTATACATATATCTTGATGCTTTTTGACACGCTCGTCACACGGAGTAGTCGGGAGGAGAAATATCTTAGTAGATATGTGAACTACCCAGAACTATCCCATGAGTCTATTCTTGAATAAAAGCAGCTGCACACGACACGTGCAGGGTGCCAGATTTATCCCTAGCCGTTCATATGTCGAAACGGATATTTCACACCACATAGGTAGATATCTTTTTATTTTTCCTTTACTTCTCCATCGTGCCATGTCATCAGTTATCTTCCAGTTTTTATCTCTCATATGTTATTTTCATGTCTTGTTAATTCTATTGTGTTTTCGTATTACCGTCGGTTTGTGTACTTATTCCATTTCTGACTGGAAACTATCATTTTTCAGATTAGCTGTGGCTTCACTTAGCTTAGGAGATTCGGGTGTACTTGCAGACAGAAATCTAGAAATAGATAGCAGTTGTAATAACTTTATTAAATATAAAATCTTGCATTTGCTTTAAATATAAATGTTGTAACTGTTGTAATAAACTTAGAAATGTGAATGAGCAGCAAATGTGATATTTTGAGCATTTATTTCTTGCGGGCTTGACAGCGTTCTACCGCCGACTCTGCGGCGTAGGCTGGCTTGGACACGTCTCATATCCGAAAAAACGGGAGCGGGTCATGACAAGTTTTTGTGGTGGCCCATGTAGGTCAGTTTTCGCAAAAGATTGCGAACTCGTGATGGTACGTTAGTCGTACTATTGCGACCCTGCGCCCAGGAAATGCTCATTTACAATTAGGATTAAAATAATTTAGAAGAATAACTAGGACTAGGAGTCCCTTGTTCAAATTGACCGTTGGGTAGTTAAGGTTATTAGATAGGCCATACAATTTAGATAGCTTGGTAGATCCCTATAGGTACACTATTACTTTTGATATGACAATATGATTCAATATGAATATACTATTCGCTTGGTATGTTAGGCTTGCCTAGAATTAAGGCGTTAATTTTGATAAACTGTTTAATTTTCTTATTTAGATATAAATCTTATATCATAAGTTAGAATTGCCTGTTTTAAATTCTATTTTGCTGTAAGGAACTGGTTTATAATTTCTGATTCTGCTGTTCATATACAAATCTCGAGGTAGAATTGGTTCAAAGTTTTTCCTCAGCCATTTGAAATATATATGAAATAAAGATAGTAGGATGCCTATATAAGCAATAACACCAGGAAGGGATTTGATTTTTCCAAAATTTGAACTATTTGTGCCTCCTTTCCAAAAATCTCGCCTACCTATATTTTTACTATCTTGACCAACGCTGCTATTACAGCCTAGTTTTGCAAGCTTACTCATTTATCGAGCTTGATTCAAAACATATGTTTATTGGGGACGCCCGCTAACATACTGTCTAATCAGAATCATTGTATTACGGTCTGATCAACCATGATGCATTTGGTTTGCTTTTTATTTAACTATCCTACGTGGATTGAGATGTAGATGCCTCTAGGATCTCATCCGCGACTGCTTTGACAATTTCTCTTGAATTATACATTCGCCTTTGAATCACGTAATTGTATTCAGTGACATCTCTCTTGAACTCTTTATTGTTTTTGTCTTCCACTAATTGGAAAGACGAATGTTCGTATTTGATAGATAGAGACAACGTATCCCCATGGCTATGATAGTAGTATACGCAAGTGTAGCTACCATCGGCCAGCCCTGTGACTGGAACCTTGCCTTGAGTTACTCGTTCTCCCTTCGACCCTAAAAACCTACTATTTTGATCTTCTAGTCATTGGAGTCCGAAAATGAGTAGGATCTTTTCCTTGATCAAATGTCAACCTAGGAGACTACCTATTCTCAAGAGACTAAATGTTGTGAGCCTCTAATCATTTGTTTGAAGCTTGGTTTAACTAGAACCCTTGTGACAATAGTATGGCAGGTTTGACACAAATAGAAATACACGACTCAGTTGTTAGAAATCTTTTTGCCTTAGAGTTGGTTACCCCATCGATAACCCTTGTATACTATGGACGTGTATATCCCGCTATTTTATCAACCATGTGTTATTGTACACACTCGTTCTCCATTTATTGAGGAACGATCCTTGACATGACCTATATCTACGGTATCCCGTAATGCCGTGCCTTATTCTTTATTAACAGGAGTCGAGGTACAGTATCCGGACTTTGAAATCCTCTTAACCTCTTTATTCCTAAAACCATAGCCTAGCTTTTAAGGTGGGTAGACTGTAAGCCTTCTAAATTTTTTTTTAGGATATACCAGGATTACCGAGTGATTAGAATAACTTCCATTAGGATGATGATTAGTGCCCTTGGACTCACACTTTTATTTAGATCATTTTTGTCCCCGGTCGTGTCATTAATATTCGGAGCACGAGGCCAGTTGTTACCTTCCAACAAATTTCACATGCAAGATCTAGACGAGTCCACCTTCATCTAGGTATATCATGTTCTACTCAAACCCGTCCCCTTGTACTCTATTTTTATAGTACGACTTTCAGGTCAAAGGACTAGCTATAACCCTTACCATAATACCGGTAAACTTCCCAACTCCCACTAGAACCTCAACCTTGACTCAATCCATTCGACCCAACATATGGTTGTGATCTACTCGAAGCCCACTACGCACATGCCACTAGTATGCCACCCAATTGAGGCCTCATGTGCTATTTAAACACAAAAGTCACTGAAGACGCATTTTTGGGCCTTAGGAACCTAGCTAACCAACCTGACTAGCAACAAGCTCGACCACTTGGAAGGAATCCTATTCTAGGTTATCCTAACCTAGTAGACATAGTTTTATCTCGGGACCTTGCCCAGTCAATATAGATTGAGATCCAAGGTTTATCCAACCAACGATTGATGTCCAGATAGGGAACTCATTAAGACCCAGTAAACCCATCCGTGCATACCATCATATTTGGATTATAAAACCGAACTAATTGAAATAGGTCCCTATACCTATTATGTAGCCTCCACCTTTTAGGATGTGGTGTCATTCGTAAACCTTATTCCATCTACCTGAACGTTGCGATACGATCTTATAATACATTTATATTCCTTGCTCGTGTGTTTAAATAACCACGGGGAAGATCACAATCTTGATTTCTCAAATTTTCTTCCATTATGAAATCTTGTTCAGATAAAATTTTGAGAACGAAATTTATGTATTGCATGGATTGCAAGCCCTCTAAGAAACGAAGAGTCCTTCGACTTAGCAACTGACTAGACTAGAGTAGCCCAATCTAGCAAATAAGTCAATGGTTCGTAAACTTTCTTTCTACCTGCATCATTGGAAATTCTCTGCCGCCCTTGAGACTTCATATTTTCTTTCGATTGTTCTTCATTATCTTCATGTCCTTCCTATTTCAGAGCGACGAATGGTCGTGCTTATTAGAGTTTATCAACATTTCTTAGCTACTTGTGTAAGTTTGTTGCTTTTTAAATTTTGGGTTGCTTGATAGATACGAGAGGATTATAGATACCATATGCCTAGATATTTGTTGGTAGGATTGTTAGCAACCAATTAGAAGATTTTAAGATTTTAGTTTTGAGGAGTAGTGTGACTAAAGGTGGGTAGAAGTCCTCAAGGATTTGTAGTTACAAAATGGCTAGGAGGAGGATATAAATTATTTCGAGGAATTAAAATTTAAGGAGATTAAGGTTACGATAGACTTTCTTTTTGAATTTTAAGAATAGTCACGAATTAGAATTTCGAGGACGAAATTATTTTTAAGGTGGGTAGATTTGTAGCTCCCCTTCCCGGAAATTTTAAAATATGTTATTGTTATCTATTATTACATTGGTATTTATGTTTTGGGCTAGAGAGTATATTATTGTTATACTGCTTAAATATATTAAATATGTTATTTCTAGCTAAAAGATATTTTACTTAAGAAAATGGATGAACATCCTTTTTGTGATGTATTTTTAGATATCTAGAATTTTATACTATATATATATATATATATATATATATATATATATATATATATATATATATATATATATATATATATTTGTGTAATCCTACTATGCCAATATCCGGTTCTATTTATATACACCAATAAGTTTTGTATATATAACATTTTAATAGAAGATAAATACACATGTTGCAATAATAGATTATACTTTAGAGTATTTAACAAATATTTGTTACATTAGTATATATATATATATAAATTCTAGCATAATTTAATTGTTCATTTCATGTATGGTAACTTTCTTATAAAACTTGGTGCCTTATTTTAAAATAGTTAGATTAATATTAATATAGGTAAAATATATATATTAATATTGATATGTTATATATATTAATAATTGATATATAGGTAAAATATATATATTAGATTGATATGTTATATATATATTAATATTGATATATTGAGATAGGTAAATATGTATATTAAATTTGATATGTTATATATATATTAATATTGGTAATATATATATATATATAGATATATATAAAATAAATAGAAAAAGAAAAAGAAAAGAAAAAGGAAAAAAAAAGGATAACAAAGATCAAATAGAGCTCGGGCTCAGCCAACCCAGCCAAGGGGGAGACAGTCCCAAACAGGCCAGCACCCAGTGCAAAGCCGAGCGGGCATTCTCCAACTCTCAGACCCGTCCGAAGCCTAGTCTCGAGTATACATATAGCGAGTTCTGAACTCGAATACTCAAAACCCTAGGTTCTTACGCGCCACCCTCGACGTCCTGGGCGGCTATCCGCCGCGCGCGTGCGCAGCCACCGCGCCGTCGCCGTGGTGGTCGAACGTGCGGCCTGCACCGCAACGGAAATGGCAGCAACATATCATGGCAGGTACTAAATTTAATGTTTTATATCTTCGCGTACACTCGTCGATTTTCAACTTCGTAAATTAGTATGGAAACCCTAGACGACCCTCTAGAGGCCCCAGCGAATAGGTTACAATATGGTCGAGCCACCAATTCGCAAAATCGAGGCAAACTTCGACAAAAACCTGTCCAAAAATAGGACGTATAGCAGTCCAAACACTCGACTTGGAAGGCGATTTCTCGCCCATCCATAGACCAATTCGAAAATCTATTTGAAGGCAGTCCTAGACAACATATAGGGCTTCATGGCCATTTTTGTGGATTTCGAAATCATCGACTACGTGTCGAGAAAACGAATCCCGAAGTTGACCAAAAATCTGTTTTAAAAACTTTAAAATCCTCCGATACCACGTGCGTCCCGCCAAACCGGGCGACTTGGTTGCGAACCGAAAGTATCGAAAGGTGCGTAACGGCTTCGTGGTCGTGTGGGCTTTGACGGAATTCAAATTGGTCGCGTGTGCACGACGAATTGGATGCGTATCCACCGAAATTCACCGTATCGACCTCTGTACAAAATTTCCAATTACTTTGTGCACGTTCGTCATATCGAGACAAAACTTGCACCAACAGGACCGTATCATTTTTCTGGTCCTGTATGCCAAGTTTGGTCCAATTCTGAGACAGTTGAATCGGATGCCGTTTTGCGGGCCCCACGGTCCGACTCAACGGACGATTTTGTGCACAGCCCGCCGGAATCCAACTCTGGACATACGGTTGGGTTCATATCGAAAAATCGAACCTGTTGACATATAGTTTGATGACTTTAGAGGCCGTTGACTCTGGCACGCTTTTTGGTGTAAAGCGGGTCCAACGGCGGATACCGTTTTGACCCGAAATTACCGTTTTGCCCTTGTGTCCAGAATTGGACTTAAGAACAGGCAATCCTAACTAATTTGACTATTCTGAGAATGTTGGTACGATTTATTTCAGCATCTGGAGGCTTCTGCATGTGTTGACTGATTGTGGCTCATTGAGTGGTATAGTATTATTGGTTTCACCAGCTAAGGACCACAGGCAAGTGCACTTTCTGATTGCTTTCGATTCATAGTAGTCTTTTCATTTCATGTCTATACATATATCTTGATGCTTTTTGACACGCTCGTCACACGGAGTAGTCGGAAGGAGAAATATCTTAGTAGATATGTGAACTACCCAGAACTATCCCATGAGTCTATTCTTAAATAAAAGCAGCTGCACACGACACGTGCAGGGTGCCAGATTTACCTCCTAGCCGTTCACATGTCGAAACGGATATTTCACACCACATACGTAGATGTCTTTTTATTTTTCCTTTACTTCTCCACCGTGCCATGTCATCAGTTATCTTCCAGTTTTTATCTCTCATATGTTATTTTCATGTCTTGTTAATTCTATTGTGTTTTCGTATTGCCGTCGATTTGTGTACTTGTTCCATTCCTGACTAAAAACCATTATTTTTTAGGTTAGCTGTGGCTTCACTTAGCTTGGGAGATTCGGGTGTACTTGCAGACAGAAATCGAGAAATAGAGAGCAGTTGTAATAACTTCATTAAATGTAAAATCTTGCATTTTCTTTAAATATAAATGTTGTAACTGTTGTAATAAACTTAGAAATGTGAATGAGCAGCAAATGTGATATTTTGAGCATTTATTTCTTGCGGGCTTGACAGCGTTCTACCGCCGACTCTGCGGCATAGGCTGGCTTGGACACGTCTCGTATCCGGAAAAGCGGGAGCGGGTCGTGACAAAAACCAATTAAGAATTAGACTTGTGATACTTATTTTTTTTGCTTTTCAGCATATTATGAGACTCTTCTCCATACATCAAAAAATAGGTATATAATAGTGACAAGGAGTGCGAGTTTCGGGTTATTTCGCAACCGAAAACTAATACCACACGTAGGAAACTAATAAAAATTGGGGCAGTTTACATCGAAAAATCTCTTCCATAATCTTCAGTTCTAGTAACTACTCATGTGACGACATCGTTGTAGAATTGAATTACACTATTTTTTTGATTATGATAACCAGTTGAAGGTCTATTGATTTGCACAATAATTTCAACTTCAGAAACTCTAGGGCTTATTTGGTTTAGCTGAACTCACCCGGAAGTCGTGCAACAAAAGAGAATATAACTGTAGAGATGAAAGTTCAGTTTGTTTGGCTGAGTTTGTGTGAAGTGGAGGAACAAAAATGATGGGATGGGTTTGTAGTTCCTACTGTTCATATGTTGTACTTCTGGAAAAGATATGAAGAAGTGTGATCTGAACTAGAAGGAAGGAAAGAAATGTAGGAACGTAATAGTAAAGCGTAATACTCTAGAGGGGGGTGAATAGAATTGGCAGCGGAATAATGCTAATTAAAAAATGTTAGCAGCACAATCACAGAATATTAATCACAACTGAAATAAAGTAAAGACAGAGTTAAGAGAGCAAACGCAAAGACAGCGATGTATACTGGTATCCCTCTGTTGAGGACTAATCCAGTCGGTAGAACTCTTGCTACCAGTTGAATACACTATTGGAAAAATTGCAAGTTTTCTTACGAAGTCCTTGCAACTTCTACAACGCGAGCTTTGATACGAAGACCTCGTCCAACTTCAAATGTGAAGAGGTATTCTTCAATCAAGCCTTCTGATTACAATCTCTCAGAAACTTCTAGATCGTACCGTACTGGCAAATCGACTAGAGAATTATAATTGGCTTGGGATCTGAAATTGAAAGCTCTAAAAAACTCTTTGAAAGACTGAAAGCTTTAGATAGAGAGAAGATTCAAAGTGAATGAGTGAGTTGAAATGATCGAAATCCTTCTCTATTTATAGGAATTTCAAAGGCAGACTTCTGACAGAATTATGGCAGAATTCGGGCAGAACTCTATGAGCAAATCTCGGTCAAATCTGCAACTGCAGGAGGACCAAGTTCCAAGGATTCAAAATCACAATCGCCACTAACCGAACTCTGGCCGAACTCTGGCCGAACTCGGTCCGAGTTCTGTCAGGGTTTAGTTAGGGTTTTGAAAAAGCTTTTTGGTGATTTTTGAAAACCTTTTTTTTGAAAACCTTTTTGTAAACCTTTTTGAGAGGACATTTTAAAAACATTTTGAACTCATTTAAGGGTAGCCTATTTGCCAGTACGACTCGGTGTACAACATATTCTTAGACTCAAATAAAATAAAAAATATATTGCATAAGGAATTACAGACTCGAGTAGGCAAACAGATCTTCGGTCTTGAATTCATTGGATAGCCATTCTTGATCATGTTCAAGAGTCCGAGATGTCCCGACTAGCTTTGTATATCCAAACAGAGTTTAATCAATTATTAAAATCAGGTTTGACCATATGACCAAATGGGCCAACAATCTCTCCCATTTTGATAATTGACAAACTATGAATGATATAACATTAAGCTTGTTCAAAAATATCAAAAAGTAGAAATTGTTCATATTCTGTATTATCTCAAAAAAATGTTAGATCTTTAATTTTCTTCCCCTTTGTCACTTAGCAAAATAATTACAAAAGATAAAGCTCCCCCGCAATCAAATGCATAAGTAACAAATAGTGAGAAAACATATATAAAAGAAATAAGGCATAAAACTGGAGAAATATCACAGGCATGTATTAAAAAAAAAATCATCACAGGCATGTAATTTCACAGGCGTTATAAAGAATGAAGTAATATAAGAAATAGTGCTAGCATAAACTGAAACTGAGACATAGTGCTGAAATAAACTGAATGCCATAAACTGAGGCATAATAAACATGTCTATGAAAATAAAAGAGTACTGAAGCAAACTAGAAAGTGCTAATAATCAAAAAGTACTGATAATAACTTGGAATGTCGGAGCATTTTCAAGTGCACAATAAAATATCACTCAAAATCATATAGTCACATCTCCTCATCATCATCCTCATCATCATCATCAGCAGCTCGACCAGCATGTCCTGAAGTACCAGTACCAGAGGTACCAGCGCCAGAAGGATGCGGAGGGGCGCCAGCATAGAACTCACCAACATAATCACGATGTGGAGCACGGTCAGGACGGTACCAATCATAGGCGTTACCGGACTGGAAGTAGGCATGAACAGCCTCATCCTCACAGCGGTAACCGGAGAAAGCTGGATCTCTAGGGATGGAACCGGCTGAATGACCAGTCTGGGCGAAACGAAGGTCAGCTAGGAGTTTGCAAGCGCCTGATAGCGGGTGACGTCGCAGAACTCACGCTCGCGAGCCATGTCCGTCATCGAGACGTGCAAAGCAGATAAATACTGATGTATGCCCTCAAATGTCATGGCATACTGATGAGGTGGTGGAGGAGGTGCAGTAGGAGGAGCAGTAGGTGGAGCTGAAGCAGTCATGCTATGACGAGATAACTGAAGAAACTTGGGCTCAGGGTCCTGAGTACAAGTCGACAGATCGATATCGAAGCGCTGAAAGATGCGTGGGAGAATCATCGCGTAAGAGAGATTTCTATCTCTTGCACGACAACGGCCCATCATCTGAATTATGGTCTTAGGGGCACAAAATGGAATCCCCTTAAGAATGTGGTACATGGCGGACAGCTCAAGAGAAGTCACATCATCCTTTGAAGTGGATTTTGGAAGGATAGTGGAATAGATGATGCGATACAATTCATAGTTATTTAAGTTCAGGTTGTTAGCCTTGAACTTTCCAGAGCGTACTCTATCAGGTGCACAGAGTTCCGCTTTGAAACTGGTGAGTGTCGTGCCTTCGGGAAAATCAAATTCAGTGATGTCAACTAGCGGTGCACCTTCGTTAGGGATACCAAGGATCTCCGCTAAGAGGTCATCATTGAAATTGATATCAATACCTCCAACACGAGTGCTCACATCAAAAGTGTTTAATATGAGATTGCAATAAAATAATCTAATGGCATTAGTTGCTATAGGGAAGCAGATTTTAACAAAAAGATATAACCCTAATGCCTCAAATAAATGATGATGATCAGGAAATACAGTCCATTTGACTGGAGCGCCTGTGCATATGGATCTCATGGAGAAGTCTCCATACCACAGTAGGGCTTGGTCTAGGGTTTGAAAGAAAAATCCGTCGAACGCACCGTCGCTCGTTTGGACCGGCGAGAAGAGGGAATCCGTATGCGGATGCGAAGATGACCCTTCCTCACTAGGGTTTGTCTTCTTCCTCTTTGAAGGATTGAATTTGGGTGCCATTTGTGCAAATTGAAATAAAAATGCACTAATTAAAAAGTGGAGAAAGATGGGGTTATACCTCCCGAAATCAAAGTATGTCGAAGAGAACGACGAACTTCGCACGAATCCAAATTTTGGATTGATTTCACCACTTGGATTGGAAGAATGAGGGTGGTGAAAAGCTAGGGTTTGGTGCTCCTTCGCGGCTGCTGCTGCTGTTGTGATTGGTTTGGAAGCAATGAAGAAGAAGGGCTTCTCGGGTTCTGTATATATAACTGATACCTTCAACCGAACTCGGGCCGAATTCGGTCAGAGCTCTGGCCGAATTTGCCTAGGTTTCTTTAAAGTTGATTTTTGCCATTCTTTTTTATTGTCTCATTTCAAATATTTAATTCAAAGATTAGTCATTTCAACTTCAATTAACATAATTAATAATATTTTATAGATTAAATGTCGTTACACAGCGACTGTTTCAGATTAGCTGTAGGAGTACTGTCCCAGCTGGCGGAGGTTCACCGGAGAACTCTTAAGTACCGCTTCGCTTCAACCGTAGTTGTGGTGACAGACAGACTCTTTATTGGCTTGTCTCTAACACAGTTTTTGTATAATGATATATAATCATAAAACAAGATTAATTAATATTATTGACGTCCAAAATTCCTAATTCTCGACGTAAATAATTGAAACGATCTTCCGCTAGAGGTTTAGTGAAGATGTCAGCTAGTTGATTTTCAGTATCTATGTACACAAGATTTATATCTCCATTTTGATGATGATCTCTAAGAAAGTGATGTCGAATCTCGATATATTTAGTACGAGAGTGACATACTGGATTCTTAGTCAAATTAATAGTGCTCGTGTTATCACAGAAAATGGGAATATGTGTGAAAAATAAATCATAGTCTTCTAGGGTTTGTTTCATCCACAAAATTTGAGCACAACAACGTCCTGTGGCGATGTACTCAGCCTCTGTTGTTGATAGGGCTACAGAATTTTGTTTTTTACTAAACCATGAGACTAAAGCCTTGCCTAAGAAATGATATGTGCCAATGGTACTTTTTCTATCAACTTTGCATCCAGCAAAATCTGTATCCGAATAACCAATAAGGTCAAAGGACTTAGTTTTAGGATACCACAAGCCAACAGAAGAAGTGCCCTTAAGGTATCGAAAGATACGCTTAACTGCGGACAGATGTGATTCCTTTGGGTTAGCTTGAAAACGTGCACACAGGCAAACACTAAACATTATATCTGGACGACTAGCAGTTAAATAAAGTAAACTACCAATCATACCTCGATACTTACGTGTGTCGACTGGCTTGTCTTGTTCATCTGAATCAAGCTTTGTTGAAGTTGCCATTGGAGTGCCAATAGGTTTGACATTGTCCAGATCAAACTTTTTTAGCAGGTCTTTTGTATACTTGGCTTGATTTATAAATGTCCCATTATCAGTTTGTTTGATTTGCAATCCGAGAAAGAATTTCAGCTCTCCCATCATGCTCATCTCAAACTCATTCTGTATACACTTAGAAAATTCTTGACATAGAGATTCATCAGTAGATCCAAATATAATATCATCAACATAGATTTGAATTAAAAGAAGTTTGCCATTAAAAGACTTAATAAACAGTGTAGTATCAACCTTGCCTTTTGAAAAACCGTTGTCAAGTAGAAAAGAGCTTAGACGATCATACCAAGCACGAGGGACTTGTTTTAAACAGTATAAGGCTTTCTTCAACTTGAAAACATGATCAGGGTTTTTAAAATCCGTAAAACCTGGAGGTTGTGCTATAAAAACTTCTTCTTTTATAAAACCATTTAAAAAAGTACTCTTGACATCCATTTGAAATAGTTTGAAATCATAAAAACATGCAAATGCACATAACATGCGAATGGATTCTAATCTCGTAACTGGGGCATAAGTCTCATCGTAGTCGATACCTTCTTCTTGATTGTATCCTTGAGCTACGAGTCGAGCCTTATTACGAGTCACTAAACCATTCTCATTTAGTTTATTTCGGAATACCCAACGGGTGCCAATGACCGGATGATCAATAGGCCTGGGAACAAGTTTCCAAACTTAATTCTGTTCAAATTGGTTTAATTCCTCTTGCATAGCATCTATACAAAAACTATCACTATATGCTTCATCAATAGTTTTAGGTTCTAGCTGTGAAATAAATGCAACACTAGAAACAATATCTCCACTGGATGTACGAGTACTTACTCCTTTGGTAATATCACCAATTACCAAATCTTTTGGATGATCAGCTGTAAATTTCAACCTTTTTGGAAGATTCTGAAGATAGCTGGTTCCTGGATCTTCTCTAGGAGGTTCAGCTAGTGCAGAGCTTGGTTGAGGATCAGCTGATGTTGAGCTTGGTACAGTTGGATCTTCGTCATTGTCATCGATCGTCATCTGATTTAGTTCATCAAAGGTGACATTGATTGACTCTTCGATGATCATGGTTCTTTTGTTGAAGACTCTGTATCCTTTGCTCTTGGCCGCATAACCTAAAAATATACCTTTATCGGCCTTTTATCAAATTTTCCCAAATTGTCTTTTGTATTAAGAATAAAACATTTACAGCCAAATATTCTAAAGTATAAAACAGATGGAATTCTATCAAACCATAACTCAAATGGAGTCTTCTTCGATTTGGGTCGAATTAGAACTCTATTGAGTACAAAGCAAGCTGTGTTGACAGCTTCAGCCCAGAAATATTTGGGTAGACTAAACTGGTTTAACATCACTCTGGCCATTTCGGTTAGAGTTCTGTTCTTACGTTCCACAACTCCATTTTGTTGTGGAGTCCTAGGACAGGAGAACTCGTGTACAAAACCGTGTGTGTCACAAAATTGCTCAAAATCAGCATTCTCAAATTCGCCTCCATGATCACTTCTTATGCGAGTGATCATGTAACCTTTTTCATTCTGTACTTTCTTGCAAAAGGCGACAAATTCGGATAATGCATCATTCTTGCGTGTCAAGAAATATACCCACGTGTATCTAGAGAAATCATCTACAATTACGAAAGCATAAAGTTTATCTCCGAGGCTAGCAACTCTGCTAGGACCAAATAAGTCCATATGAAGCAATTGTAGAGGTCTAGTAGTACATACTGCATTTACTGACTTGAATGTGGATCTGGTAGCTTTGTTCTTTTCACATTGGCTGCATACCAAGTCCTTCTTGAATGTAATGTCCGGTAAACCGCGTACTAGCTTCTTTGTGGATAATCTTGAGATCGTATCCATATTAGCGTGACCGAGTCTCATATGCCATAGATGACTCTCATCACTCTTGGCCATTAAGCATCTACCTGAAATGTTAGTTTCTTCTAACAAATAGAAAATATATATATTGTCTTCCCTGATACCTTCAAAGATAGTACTACCAGTTGAGCTATCAACTATAGTACATTTGTCTTTGCCAAAGTTGATGCCATAACCATGATCAGCTAGATGACTTATGCTGAGTAGATTATGTTTCAACTCGGTAACCAGACAGACATCCTTAATCACAGGATAGGAAGACTTACCAACATCACCGATACCAATAATATACCCTTTCAAGTTATTACCGAAGGAGACATAGCCTTCCTTCTTTTTCTTCGACAGTATTGCAAATAGGGTAGCGTCACCGGTCATATGCCGTGAGCAACCGCTGTCGAGGATCCATTTGCTTCTAGCATGAGAAGGGTGTTCCACCTACAAAACAGTTTGCAGATGAAACTTTTGGTACCATTTTTTGTAGGGTCCTGAATTGTTAGCTTTAGGTATCCAAGCATAAACATTTAAATCAACAAGCTTTCTCATTCTACATGCAGATAAGATATGACCAATGAGGCCACAATAATGACATTGTGCATGTCGAGTGTTGAAAGCTGAGTGGTGTGCATGGTTGGTAGGTTTAGGTTTTCTAGTATAGAAGAAAGCATACCTATAATCTTGTTTAGGCTTAACCTTTTGGGGTAAAGGTTTTATATGGTTAGGTCTGACAGTGTTTGGCTTGGGAATGTTTCGATTTTTCGGTAAGTGACACGTGTTAGGGAGGGAAGCAGTAGGCTCAGGCTGTTTTCCTAACCTAATTTCCAATCTTTTGGAAGTGTCATACAACTTAGTATAATCAGAAGTGAGTGATTCCATTCTGATTTGTGCACATCGAAGACTTTTCTTCTCTATAGAAAGTTCTTCCTTGAGTTGGTCAATAATTTTGTCTTTCTCTTCAGATGACTTGGTAGTCTCGTGTAATAAGAGCTTTGTTGAAGAAAGCTCACCAGACTCACTAACATTATTTCTAACCTCAGCTAGTAGGTCGGTAAGTCTACCTATTTCACCTTTGTACTCTTTGAGTACCTTCTTAGCAGTCTGATACTTGCTATGCAGTTTCCTGTAATCAGTCATCAGGTCACTGAAGGCATCTCCTAATTGCTCAAAGGTGAAGTCATCATAAGTATCAACTATAGGTTCAGTAGGTACCTGATTGGATGCCACAAAGCATACGTTTGCAGCGTCTTCTGATTGTTCATCTTCTGAGTCGCTGGTTTCACTTTTATGCCATATGCTGGTATTGGCATATCTCCTAGATGTTGATTTCTTCAGGTTCCCTTTTTATACCTGTTGCTCTTCTTGTTGATGATGAGTTTGTGGGACAATCCTTCTTCATGTGTCCCTTCTTCTTGCAACCATAGCAGACAGCATCTTCTTGATACCAGTTGTTGCTGTTGTTCTCTTTGTCTCTCTTCTCATGTCTCATGAATCTTTTAAACTTTCTTGCTAGGAGAGCTTGATCTTCAGCGTCAGATCCACTGCTGTCTGAGTCACCTTCAGCAGCTTTTCTGTGCTGAGCCTTGAGAGCGATCGTCTTCTCCTTTGGTGCAGGCTCTTCAAAATCTTGTAGCTCCAGTTCATGAGTGAGTAGTTTACCCATGAGTACTTCGAGGGACATAGTTGTGAGGTCGTTCCCTTCAATGATTCTAGTAGCCTTCGGAATCCAGTTCTTGGTAAGTGCTCGCAGGAGTTTGCGAATCTTTTCATGGTTACTGTAATCTTTGCCTAAGGAGGACAAAGGATTTACAATATCCAAGAATCTCTCGAACATTTGTGTAACTGTTTTGTTGGGCTTCATCTTGAACGCCTCGTACTCTTGAGTAAGTCTGCTGACTTTAGATTCTTTGACTTGAGTCGTGCCTTCATGTGTGACCTCAAGTAGCTTCCACACTTTATTAGCCGTTGTGCAGATTGATACCCTGTTAAATTCAGTTCTGTCTAAAGCACAAAAGAGAGCATTAATGGCACGTGCGTCAAGACTGGCCCTTTTCTTTTCTTCCTCTGTATATCTGCTGTGGGGTTTTTCAACTAAAACTCCATCAACATTTATACGAGGTGGCTTTTGATAGCCATCAAGAACAATGGACCATAAATCAAAGTCAAGTGATTTCAAGAAGAAACTCATCCGTATTTTCCAATAGGTATAGTTCGTACCATCAAACAGTGGGGGTCTGTTTGTGGCCTGGCCTTCACTTGTGAATTTCACAGTTGCCATGTATTGTGATTTGATCTATATAACAGTTAATTAAAATGAATAAATAATTGCACTGTTATCTTTGCTTTACTTGTAACACCCGCTCTGATACCAATTGTAGGAACGTAATAGTAAAGCGTAATACTCTAGAGGGGGGTGAATAGAGTTGGCAGCAAAAAAATGCTAATTAAAAAATGTTAGCAGCACAATCACAGAATATTAATCACAACTGAAATAAAGTAAAGACAGAGTTAAGAGAGCAAACGCAAAGACAGCGATATATACTGGTATCCCTCTGTTGAGGACTAATCCAGTCGGTAGAACTCTTGCTACCAGTTGAATCTACTATTGGAAAAACTGCAAGTTTTCTTACGAAGTCCTTGCAACTTCTACAACGCGAGCTTTGATACGAAGAACTCGTCCAACTTCAAATGTGAAGAGGTATTCTTCAATCAAGCCTTCTGATTACAATCTCTCAGAAACTTCTAGACCGTACCGCACTGCAAATCGACTAGAGGATTGTAATTGGCTTGGGATCGGAAATTGAAAGCTCTAGAAAACTCTTTGAAAGACTGAAAGCTTTAGATAGAGAGAAGATTCAAAGTGAATGAGTGAGTTGAAATGATCGAAATCCTTCTCTATTTATAGGAATTTCAAAGGCAGACTTCTGACAGAATTCGGGTAGAATTCGGGCAGAACTCTATGAGCAAATCTCGGTCAAATCTGCAACTGCAGAAGGACCAAGTTCCAAGGATTCAAAATCACAACGGCCACTAACCGAACTCTGGCCGAACTCTGGCCGAACTCGGTCCGAGTTCTGTCAGGGTTTAGTCAGGTTTTGAAAAAGCTTTTTGGTGATTTTTGAAAACCTGTTTTTTGAAAACCTTTTTGTAAACCTTTTTGAGAGGACATTTTAAAAACATTTTGAACTCATTTAAGGGTAGCCTATTTGCCAGTACGACTCGGTGTACAACATATTCCTAGACTCAAATAAAATGAAAAATACATTGCATAAGGAATTACAGACTCGAGTAGGCAAACAGATCTTCGGTCTTGAATTCATTGGATAGCCATTCTTGATCATGTTCAAGAGTCCGAGATGTCCCGACTAGCTTTGTATATCCAGACAGAGTTTAATCAATTATTAAATCAGGTTTGACCTTATGACCAAATGGGCCAACAAGAAAGAGGTGTGTGGGAGACTGAGTGAATGATGTTTAATAAGAAAAACTTAAAATAATAACAACGACAAAAATACTAATTATAATACCTAAAATTTTAATCCATAAAAAAATAAATAATATTAGTTGGGTAACTTTAGCCTATTCAAAAGTGGAAAACCATATCACTCATCAACTCTCACTTTATTATAAACTAAACACACGAACTACAAAAAATTAGGGTCTATTTGGATAGTCTTTCTGAAATTTTATTCTAAAAACAGTTTTCTGAAAGTAAGTTATAAAGTTATTTTTCGAGTATAGAAATTTTAATTTTGCGTTTGATTACTTTTATCTGAAAATTGATTTAAAAAAATAAATTTTGAAGATTCTGTTTGGTAAAATATTTTTAGAAACAGATTTTTTAACTGTGTTCATGTGTCCATTCTGTATTCCTGTGCCCAACAATAGATTTTCTCTCATGTCAACTCAATTCTATCTATGTGTCTATTCTGTATCTCAGTGTCCAACTAAGACAGATCCGAAGCCCGACGGTGGCCGAGAGGTCGAAATTGTAGACGTCGTAGTTTAAGAACTTGGCCATAGCGGCGGCGAAGCTGAACTTCCCGATATCGGGAGGCCTGTGCAGGAGGTAGCTCCTCTTCCACACGCGATCGAGGCATGCATAGTAGGCCTTCCCCTTGAGGAAGGACTCGAGGTCGGACTTGACCCAGCCCCTGAGCTCCGGCTCGACAAGCCACGGCGTCGAGAGTGGACCGGTGCGAGAGCAGTACGGGGCCGCTCCAATCGACGCTGTCGGGATGGACGAAGAAGAGGGCCATGTCCCAAAACCCTAGCCCTAAGTTGACAAGGACACCACGGTCGATGTCGTCGACGACGACGTCCACGATGGTGAGTAATGCCAGCGATGACGACGACGACGACGGCGGCCACGGTGGAGCTTTGAGAGGAGGAGTTCCTCTTCGTCGACCTCGTCCTCAACGAGCTGGAGGAGCTCCTCGTCGTTGTCGGCGTCGTCAGCGTCGGAGTGGGTGGCCCAAAGGTCTGAAATGGAGAGGGAGAGGGAAGAGCGGAGGCTTCCTCTAGACTCCTAGAGAGAGACAGAGAGAGAGAAAGAAAGTGATGGGACTTGGGGGTGGTCCCCGCAGATTGGCAAAACAAGTTTTAGAAAAGAGCTTTCAGCTCTTTTTAGAAAGTAGAGTTTAAAGTTTGTTTTTGAAAATTGGTTTCTAAAATCATCTTTCCGAGTATTACAATCCAAACATAATTTTTGTAAGCTTCAACATTATAACTCAAAAAACTGAGTTATAATGTGGAACCAAACAGGCCCTAAACTTTCTAACTCACTTTTAACAACCATCCAAACAAAAAAATTCATAAAATATGTGTACGCATCACACGCATATACAATAGTACGCAAACTCTTCACTTCTAAACTTTTTACTTCGTTCTACTTCCATGGACCTGTCATAGTCATATTTCACAATACAGTATTTCAGATAATACATACTTTGAATTATTTATTTGTTTGTTTATTTATTTATTTATTTTATATATTTTTTATTTTGCTAAAATGTTCATTTGGGCTTATTAGGATTCTTAAAAAAAGGAAAAAAAGGGGAAAAAAAACCCCATCCATGGCATGACACATGTCATGCCATGTGTCTCCTTTGGAAGAGACTAGAAGGGACACCTCACCCCCCCTTTTCCCTTTTTTATAAAGCTAGCCTCTCTCTCTCCAACTATACACACACACACACGCCCACAACATAACTCACCACCACCCCCTCTCCACAGGCTGCTGCCGCCGCCGCCCGCCTGCCGCCGGCCACCACCTCTTCATCCTCCTCTTCTTCCTCCTTCATTTCCACCTCTCCATCTCCATCCTCCATCCTCCATCACCATCTCCAACACCATCATCTCCATCTCCATCCTCCATCACCACCTCCAACACCATCATCTCCATCTCCATCATCACCACCACCACAATTATGAAACCCTAACCCTCTTATTCTTCAAAAAAAAGAGAAGAAGAAGAAGGAAGATTGGAAGAAGATGAAGATGGAACAAAGAAGAAGGAAGAAGTAATTGAAGAAGAAGATCCAAGCCCTAGCCCCAATTCCAAACCCAAAATTTTTCTAAGGCAAGTCCTCCCTCTTTTCCTCTTGAAAATTTTCATATACTCATTGTCATGAATCAATATTATCTAGTTTTATTTTCTGAAATTTATGAAATTCATGGATAATCCAAATGTATTTTTTATTATTGAGGATGTAATAAAATTAGGAACACACATATGCACAAAATTATGCATGTATATAAATAACTCGGACACAATTCATGGGACACATGCTCTTCGGTCTATGAAAAGAAGGTTATATGGACACTATGAAATAAGTTTTCTAATATATATATATGCTCACCTTGAAATAATTAATGCATTCTAGGATTCAAGCTAGAAATTTTATGGTTCTACATGTAATTAGAGAATTTTACATTAGTTTAAAAATATTATTTTTATATTTATATACACATGTTGTCCGAAATTTTTAAAATACACTTAGTTTAAATTATCATTGTTATTAACTAAAATAATTATTTTCGGGCACCCGGATGTTGATGTAATCTCAATATTGACTTCTAAGCCAAAGTATAGGCAAATTGTGGGCCTAAGTATCATATCCATGTATGGATACAAAGTTGTCTTAGTATCTTAAGTGTTTTTTTATATATGAAAATAATAATTGTCACGCCCCAGTACCGAAATACGGAGACGGACTAGGCCAGCTACTCCATATGAGGCATATAAACGTCATACGGTGATCGTGGCTGTCAAGAGACAAGGGGGTGCATGCTACAATCAAGTCTCCTATGGTCTCACAGAGCATCTAGGTCTCAATCAATCAAAACAAGAAGCATTAAATATTGATCATATAAGATAAAGCAGTAAGGCGTCCCCGACGCATCATCAAAATGATAATGGGGATCTAGCTTTATAAGTTAGCTAGCCCAGAGAGTCATAGGTACATAATTGTATTCAGCTGCAGTCTGATTTAATTATAAATTATGCAAAGACAAAATATCCAGATTAGCCGGCTAAAAAGGTGTCACGCCTCGCTCCCGTAGGAGCGATCGTCCTTGCTAAGGCGTGATGTCGTACGAGCCTAGATTGCGCTCGTGCAAGGCGGGTTCCATAACGGCTGATTTCAGCGGCTGCGACGGGGTCGTCGCACAGAAGTCCCGTGCAGAGACATTGAATAATAGCAGCAAAAATTAGAACAAACACAAGTCATTCAGAAGAAACTCTTTTATTGATATTGAAACCAAGGTTACAGTGGGGCGCAAGGCCAATGTTACAATCACTCAAGCTCACTCATCTCACATTTACAAGTCACTCAGCTCTCTCTCTCATCTCTCAGTTGTAAGACTTGATCCAGCGGATGCTTCGGAAGGCGACGTCCATACATTATGTCCTGTATAAGTCTTTACTCCATGTGGCCGCACGCTTCGAATCGCCAAGGAACTCCGTGCCTCGACGCATCCAAGCGAGCTCCGCGCCACGAGCTTCTACCTGTGCCTGCACATAGAAACTATGTGGGAGTCAGTACTCAACTGTACTGGTGGAATGAGCTCCTTGCCCACCCATACAAACCCAACACGTTTGATTTACTTTGTGCAACATAGTCACTTCTTATCGATTGTCTTTCTAGTCTTGCCTTAGGATCAGTTTATGACCGACGCTTTGCTTATTTTGTGTCTTTAGACCATCACGTGCTAGCAACATCAATGTTAACTCAACAACGTTAACCTATCAAGTCGTGTTTGCCTTACGGCCATAATCAGAGACACAACTACGCGATGAAGCCCTATTTCCGTATGACCGTACTTACAAAACCATCATACCGTGCCTAGCAACTCAATATGCCTTCACCATATCATCGCCTCGCGGCTATTGCTACTTCGATCACCAACAGACCCAATCAAGACTTCTGGCCTAAGTATCACTTGATCGACTTCGCCTTGCGGCATTTCCTGACTTAAACTCAAGACAACTCAAAACCATAACTTATGCAACTTATATGCCAACAACTTAAGATCGACGTCGCATCTCGTGCTGTAGCACGTCTCCTTTATTGATGCCAAATCTTAGGACCAAACCTTGTGTTCTAACTGTACACACGTCCAACTGACTCAATCCAAAGGCACACATGCAGATTTTCGTCCGTGCCCACCCATCTATATGAATTGGTCACTAACATCACAAGCTATCCTGTACTATAGCCTTGCCATTCGGCGACCCTTTCAGTGCAGGTAGCTAGCCCCGCTGAAATTTTCTGAATGACCTGAGCGGTTTGTCCAGCTACGGCTATACCGTGTTTCCCTCCGGAACGCCGCGGTCCCATGGCGCCCAAGGTTGTCACGCGTGGAAACTCCTCCTTGTCGACAAGTTGTCCAATGACCATACAAGACTCGACACAAACTGACGTCTCACACAGTCATTCCTCTTCCAATGTTACCATCTCTTTCAAAACAAATATCAAACCATCTATCATTTGAGACCCCTCGACGACCCATGGTCGCGAGCTTTCTTTCTAACATTTGAGACCCCTCGACGACCCACGGTTGCGAGCATTCTTTCCATGTTACCATATCATTTCATTCAACTCAATGCCTATTCGATAGTCCTTCCTCCAAAACTCATTCAATCAACCGTGGTTCCTGCCTTAACACTAGGTCCGTGCATCGTGCCTCAAACCGACTTCCGTTCTACGCGACACTATCGCCCAAGTCATAGTTTATATGACGGGCCTTGGGATCGTGGGACTATTTAACCTGACAACTGCAGAATAAGCGGGACAGCACTTGGAATGACTTAGGTCGACGGACATAACTTTGCCTAACTTACTCAGCCTACAACTTAACGATCAAAGGCCGCGTCAAGCCTTGCCTCGATGGAACGTACCGTGCACGCGTTCAACTTTGAACGACCAAGTCATTTGGGTGCCTAGACTTATGGCACAAGCTGTGCAACGCAACTTAACTCATGGGGCAAGCCAAGGCTATGCCAAGCCTTGGACGACAGGACCGTGCATGCTTTATGAAGCATTCATGCGGGCGACGCCTATGACTTAGGCTATGTTCATAACTTCGTCGACTCAACCAACTTTCCTTCTCCTAAGCCACGGGACGAAGGATCGAGTGTCATTTTCAAAGCATGCCGTGTACCAACTCTAAGCCGACCGTTGGACCATTCCATATTCTAACTCAATTCGACCCGTCGGGATTATTCCCTTTAGCTATGTGGAATTCGTCTCTTTTATTATCAAGCCTACTTGTGCAAGTTGAAAACATGCGATTTATTATGTGAAGGCTAAGATGAGGCAAGTTTACCGAAACAGCCCCACCTGAGCGAGCGGTCGCTTCGACCGAGCGATGTCTTCGAGTAGCCGTTGCAAGGCTAAGTCCGAACGCCGTTGGCGTTTTGATTCTGCCGATTGACTGAGCGTTCGGACTTAGCCTGGCATACATGTTGGCATTTTGATTCTGCCGATTGGCGTTTGGATTCACTATCACAAGGCTTGGTTGAAATGCATGTATTTCGGGGACGCCTGGAATGTGTGCACGATCCAACTAAGTGATACGTTGAATCAAGTAAGGCTTGAGGAACGGAGAAGTGTCGAGGATGTTGAAATCGTATTAAAGAAAAGATTGATAGTAGCACGAGCGTGGCTCGGATTTGGGAAACGCATAGGCGTAGAGTTAGGAACCCCGTTGAAACCTATTGCTAATGCATACATGTTGAGAATGGGTCGAGGGTATATATATATATATATATATATATATATATATATATATATATATATATATATATATATATATATATATATATATATATATATATATAGCACGAGCGTGGCTCGGATTTGGAAAACGCATAGGCGTAGAGTTAGGAACCCCGTTGAAACCTATTGCTAATGCATACATGTTGAGAATGGGTCGAGGTTATATATATATATATATATATATATATATATATATATATATATATATATATATATATATATATATATATAACCCCGTTGAAACCCATTGCTAATGCATACATGTTGAGAATGGGTCGAGGGGGATTTAATTCCAGATTTTAGACTCTTTAAATTATCTCGCACCATTGCGAATCTTTCCATTTAAGAGTTTGTGTATATATATATATATATATATATATATATATATATATATATATATATATATATATATATATATATATATATAGTTTTCTTACTTTGTATATATATGTAGATAATAGTATATTAAATTGTGGTATACCATGATTGTGTTTTCTGTTTTTAATCTCAGATTTTTTCCATTTCAGTAAGCACTAGGACACACACACATACACACACACACACACACACACACACACACACACACACACACACACACACACACACCATCTTTTGTCAGATTTAAGGTTGACTTGTATTGTATATACACATGTGTGTGTATATACCTATATGTATATAGATATTATGCTTGGAAACCCTCTTAGAATAGATTATAGTTGGGAATATAACTATAGGAGTCCTAGGACAGATTTGGTTTGTCATTTTGAGCCTAGTTTAGTCGAATTGGCCGACAAGTTGACCAAATTGACAAAAGTCAACTTTGGGTCAAACTTGATCTAATTCAACTCAAACGAATTTCAAATGACCTAGAATTTTGTGTATGACCTAAGAATTAGTAGACGGACTAGTTGACCCAGGTTTGACCAGCGTTGACCATGTTTGACCAGCGTTGACCGAAGGTTGACTTTGACCAAATGGACCTAGAAGCATGTAGTCTTACATTGTAGCTATTTCTTTTGATATTGTGGACTTGGTTTTTGATATTGTGGACTTGGTTGTGACATGTGTATACTTTAAATAGGTTTATATTGCCCCGGTTTAGCTACACCTCATCATCAGCAGTTCGATTTGCCAGGCGAGTACATTCTCTGAAAGTTCTTTCATTTACTTGTCGAATTCTATATTTCAGTTTTAGTCAATTCCATTTGATTCTCGATTACAAACACGAGTTGATATTTTTCTGGAATCCATGTATATGACACACATACCTTACTCGTCTAGCCTCTATTACAAGAACCATTATAAGAATCACCTACAAGCACCTTCATGTTCTGGCTAGATTTATTTTCGATTTATGTGTCGTGTTATGGATTCACTCATATTTGTCGGGCGGAAAAATACTTGAGTAGATATGTAAACATTCCTAAATACTCGAACCACCTCCCTGTGAATTATACAAGAACGATAGCCGTCCCACACTTGGCCAGCGTGTGATGTACCGGATTACCCCTAGCCATTTACATGTCGATCTCAGTATTTTAAAACATACTGTGAGTAGTGTCTAGAATCTTTACTAGAATCATCACAAGAACCATTACAAGAATCACCCTACTTGGATCATTGAATGGAATCACACTTGACATAATTGTACCACTGGACTCATATCACATTATTCTAGTTCAGCTAGCTTTTATTTACAATCTTCATTGACATGATATTCTGTTTCACAACTTTTACTTTCCTTGTTCTTTTACTATAGTTTTACATATTAAACTGTCTCGAATTCCTATGCTTCATCAATAAAATTGTCTATAATTGTCTTATGGTTTTCGTCATTTACTTGGATTCACTTGATGAGATGTATTCGTTCCTGTCCTGACTGGACGTGTTGAAATATTACGGATGTTAGCCCTGAGGATGTTTGCCCTACTCACTATGGATCTGGAGAGGAATTAGCTACCTTTGGCCCCGACTCTCAGGAGTGATCAGGAGACTAGTTTAGTAGACTGTTTTAGATTTCTTTACTGGAACTTGCATTGCTAAAAAATTGAGAGTTGTCTTATTTTGAGTTGTTTTGAGTTATTAACCTTTAGTAGTTTTTTATTGTTTTCTTTTAGTTATAGAATTCGGTGATATCCTATCGTGCTTAGACTGTGATTGAGTTATATTATTTCTGTACTTGCCCTCCGTTCGGAGTTGAGTTTTAAGACAAGTACATTATACAATTGCGTGAGTTGGTTTAGATAGTGACCTAGAACAGCGTTCTACCACCGATTTTGCGGCGTACGCTGGGCGTGGTTATGCACTTGTACCCTTACACTGGGTGCGGGTCATGACACGTTTTTTAGTGGTGGCCCATGCAGGTCAGATTCGTATTATTGCGATATCGTGGTAGTACGGCGACTTAGTTGTACTGCTACGAGCCTGCGATAGTAACTAAGAAATAGGCATTAGCGGAGAGGTACTCAATCACAGTTAGGAAAAATTCTGATCTAATTTGTGCCATCTATACATTCTTGCTGATAATTGCCTTCTTTTGAAATAACTGTCCTCCTTTGATTATATCGCTTCCTTCTCAGTAATTGATTCTTTGTTTGATCTGTCTTCAGGATGGTGGAGACACGATCCCAGCGCTCTGGTACTTAGGGATACCACTGAGAGGACTGCTACTTCTCGTCCGACTCAGCAGGCCCTAGGGACCACAGTGCCTCTTATTCCAGCTCAGGTGGGCCCGTCTGTAACTTTTGGGGGTGCTCCTCCACTAGGTCCGAGGACTATCCCAGGAGTTCAGGGGATGCTACCACCACCATCCCAGGGGATAGTTGATGTGGTGCAGTGTTTCGCTTTCATGCAGCAGATGATGGAGATGCAGCGACGCCAGGACAGAGGACATGGGGCAGGGCATTGACTAATGCCCATCAGCTAGACATGGTAGTAGTAGAGAAGGTGACTGTCCAGTCGCAGAGAGGGCAGGTTCAGCCATACCAGCCGAAGATACCGGGCATTCAGGAATTCCAGAAGATGCGTCCGCGATACTTCAAGGGTACGGAGGGTATCCTTTATGCGGACGACTGGATCGAGCACATAGAGGAGATCTTCCGCCTTGCAGAGATACCAGCCCGGCTCCAGATAGAGGCAGCGGGCAGCCAGATGCAGGACCTTGCCCGTACATGGTACCAGACCGACCCCAGGGTTGGTACAGAGGGGCAGACTTGGGAGGCTTTCAAGAAGCTTTTCAAAGAGATGTTCTTTCCGATACTGCACTTGGCACTTTGGAGACGCAGTTCAAGAACCTGGTTCAAGGGAACCTGACAGTAGAAGAGTACGCTGGAGAGTTCTGCCGCCTGGGCAGATTTGTGGAAGGCCTTAGCGAGATAGCGAAGGCTAGGAGGTTCAGGAAGGGCTTGGTTAAGGAAGTCAAGTCCTTGACCAAGAGCAACAGAAATGCTACTTTTGAGGAGATTCTGTTGGGAGCTATGGCAGGAGAGGATGACTTGGAGCTCAAGTCCAAGAGGAGTCGAGATGATTCAGGAGGGGCCAGTGGGAGTGGAAAGCGTCCCTGCGTACAAAAGATAGTACACCAGCCTCAGCAGGTACAGGCACCAGCTCGGGTTCAGCAGGGACAATATCAGCCTCAAGGTCAGGATCAGAGGATGCAGAGTTGTGCCTACTGTAAGAAGCCGGGACACATTTGGGAGTCTTGTAGGAGGAGGCTGAAAGTTTGCCTATTTTGTGGATCCGACGCTCACCAGATAAAGGATTGTCGCTCGGCACCCCCACTTAGTGGAGCACAGGGTCAGAGAGAGGGAACTAGGCCACCTGTAGCACAGCATCATACCCAACACCAGAGGGGTGGAGTTTTTGCACTGAGGGTCGAGGAGACCGATGCCGCAGGTGATGGGTTAGCAGGTCTGTCTTTCCTAACCTTCTTCTCCCTTCTTGTTGTGTGATTTCATTAGTATCTGTCAGGATAATCTTATGATGTGCTAGATAGTATAGTAATCCTGTTCGAGACTGTGAATTACGACCAGTAGGACCATGTTTTGCATGTTTTAGATATAATTTTTTTGACCTTGATTGTCGGGGGTTTAACCTAGAAGAAGTGCAACCATCTTAAATTTCGAGGACAAATATTTTTCTAAGGGGGGTAGATTTGTAACCACCACATTTTTAATTTAGGGATATTTTGGTCATTTTGTAATTATTATATTATTTATTAATTTATTGAATTCATGTGATGATAGGTGGTTTTGTTTGATGTTTGTGTAGTATAAATGGGTTTAACTTAACCAACATTGACTAGAAGCCTAATAGTAATAATTAGAATTAATTTGACCTTGTAGGAATTATTTTAGAATTAATTAGTTATTTTTGAATGTTTTAAATAAATTTTTAGATATTTTAGTCTTTCAGCCATTTTGGCCTTTTTGTGATTTTCTATATATTTTGACTTGTGTTGTGCTAGCAACTGGTTTAGCCTTAGAGGACATTGTATAGGAGCCTAACCATGCCTTAGAATTATTATTTTTATTTTTAGAATTTATTTTAGGCTTTAGTTTATTTTTAAAGTCTTTAATTGATTTTTTTAGCCTTTTTCATGCTAGTCTTTTAGTCTTTTTGACTTGGGCCCATTTCTACTTGAGAAAGAGTTGGGCCAAGTGAAACCCTAACCCTAGTGTCACGCCCCAGTACCGGAATACGGGGGCGGACGTAGGCCAACTATACCATATAAGGTACGAATACGCTATACGGCGATGACGGCTGTCAAGTCTTGCTGGGTATCCTAGCATGCAATCAATCTATGGCCTAAATCCGATCTCATGTCTACAGGCAAATCACAATGAAACAACATCAAGAGAGATAATCATATGGAAAGCAGGGAATACACATATGATAATCAGAAATCCACAACACAGAATAATAATGTAGACTAGTATACCTTCCCACAGTCCCTAGCATGGTCTGGAACTGAAGCACATCCCCCAAGTCAAGTCTGGAAGATCTACAGGGTCGGACTCAGGCAATCTGGAAACAATCCAGGGTTGGTCAGGCCAACCGTAGCAAGTACCAGAAAGGAAGGCTCAAGGACGGGCAAAGAAAACCAGCAGGATAAAATGTGACAGGAATAGCATCTAAAAACAGTAAATAAGGTAAGGGATCGTGCGGTACCAACGCACGATTACAGAATATAAGGCAGCAATCCAACTACTAATACGTAAGTAACCAACAATCATCACAGTCATCCTAACATCCACTAATGCTTGTATCGCCAACTGGAACTCGTAGTCTGTCATCGGAACAGTAACTCACCCCTACATCAAACAAGAACAAGGGAATGAAATACTGAACCGGGACAACGTTACGTACCAGCCAGCTTAGCAAACAGCAAGCCATACAATTTATATGAATAAGCGGCCACTCAAATGCCTACGGCTTTCTATGTGGAAGTTGGGTTACCCCAACAATGCAAGTATGGGAATCCTCAGATCGTGCCGTCCCAGCAGGGCTAGCGAGGCCAAGTATAGCATGTAAGAAGAGCACCGATCCCTCGTAAGGCCACCGGGCTTTGCATGTCACCACCGGTCCCTCGTAAGGCTACCGTACCGAGCATGCCATGTATATAATGTATAGTACATAAGTAGCCAGATATTGCCATCCGGTAGTACGAATGGTAACAATATCCGTGGCGGCCAGCCAGCAGGTCATGACTAATGTCTGGGATAAGGCTGGTAATGCACGATCTCGGGATTCCGTTCCCCCCCAATGCTTTTACCAGTTTAAGTTTCCTAGATTATCCATATAGTTTTCCGGGGTCACATGCCGTGGTCATATGATCACCCTCCTAGATGTCGTACTTCAGTACGGGAACGCTAAGTAAGAATCAACCTCGGCACCTATAGTCCCAGTTGTGATTCAACCTTAGTGTTATGCAACAAGCAAGCAAGCAATCCTAACCACGCTAAGACTATAGGCCAACTACCAGATACCCGTGCAGGTAATCATATAATATAGCCAGAATATCAAGATGGCATCGCAATACCATATAATCAAGGAAGTAGTACCTCAAAGTGCCAGTAGACAAGGGGCACCGCAGTGCAAGGTCAGGGCCAGTACCTCAAAGGGTAAGCTGGACTTATAGCACGGATATAAGTAGTCATGTCTGGGACAAGGACAAATCTGTCAGTCATAAGAAGTCATCTACCCAATCGTGGTTTGGATATCAGGTCAAGAACAAGATCAGAACCTCTACTCTAATAACATCTCAAGCATATATGGGAGCCTACCGCTCCAATCATCAAGTCGGTCCATCCACCAGATCAATCTAGCAAGAGTCTCCCATCCATGATGGAGTGAATATCACGTCAATAAAGACAACCACCAAATACCAAGCTCATCCTTCTAACAATGCTAGGCCCTCTGGCTCACAAGAATCCTCTGAATCGATGATCACAAGCTATCAGCAAATAAGTCTCACTACCACCAAGATATAGCAAACAAACCAGGTTTTGGGCGCTTGGGAAGTCGAGTAAAAATTATATATTGATATCCTCGATATTCTATTCGTTCCGCGAGACACTCGCACCAATATCAAAATCCAAAAGTCCTCAAGACATATCTGATCAAATTAGAACATCACCAAAGAACTAGCAACACTATCTAAGAATCCACTTAGTCTACCATAATCACTATCTCAATATCATATCTCCTCATAGTCAATCCTCGAATAAGATCATAATCCCAACACATGGGTCAACACTAATCAACGCCGTCGGAAGATGGCAAGGATTATGTGAACCACTCTGGATCAGATCCACAACCCTTAAACCAAACAAGGACCAGGGTTGCAGACCTTCACCCGAGTAGAACCGCTCTCCTTACACAATCCGACGGACATGACAGACAATGGGATAACAAACGAAACTAGAACACCATCTAAAAAGAAGGGTCACAGGTCAAGAGTCCAATGGGTGATACCGTCGAAAAGACAAGGATTGCGTGAACCACTCTGGATCAGATCCACAATCCTTAAACCAAACAAGGACCAGGGTTGCAGACCTTCACCCGAGTAGAACCGCTCTCCTTACACAATCCGGCGGACAAGACATGTCAAGACGCTAGGCGACTAATCTAGTCGGGAGTCTACCTAGCAGGCAATGAGATCAGGGATGCTATACCAAGAAGAACATGCATGAGTTCAGTCCCGCAAACCAAAGGAATGGTTCTGTCCAATCCTTCGAACCAAATTTCTAATCGGGAATTCTGAAAAAATTCGGCAGAGTCTCCTTTGTAATCTGGATGGGAGCACCCTACGAATAGGGGCTAAAACCACTCTGCGCAACCCGCCGCAGAATCGCAGAATCGCGGACTCGCGGGCTGAGAACACTAAGTCTCAGCTACCAGTAGCACTACGATGCGTACTGGGAACAAATTGATAGCCGAGAACACTAAGTCTCGGCCTCCAGTAGCACTACGATGCGTACTGGAAACCAATCGAACCCGAGACCACTAAGTCCCGGCCTCCAGCAGCGCTACAATGCGTACTGGGCGCCAAGCCAACATGCATAATAATAAAATAACCGCCTCGCAGAGCGTACCACAACACATGTCCATAAATCCCTAACCCAAGCATAATCACCGGCACAAGTAAAGTTAGCCAAAGCCGTTACCCGACCGCGAGTCGGACACGGGGCATATGGGGACAATCCATACAAGTGAGTCGTGCTCGTGTCCTCGAAGGTGTGGATGACCCATCCGAGTTGTCCGATACGGTCTATCCCAGTATCGGACCAAGCTAATCTAGGTTATCATGGCAGTTCTACTACTAGGCTACACTACTCACGGTTATACATATTTACAATAAATTAAATACAATAAGTCTAGGAGAGAGGGCAAGAGCCGTCGATGAGCAAGGGATACTTGCCTAGAGGGCTCGGCTAGGTAAGCAAGTCTTCGGTAATCATGATCCAAGCTTGCACGCCAATCGAGGTCCTCAGAACAAATAATAAACAATCATTAGAATTAAATAATAAAATAAAAGAATAATCACAAGGGATGGCAGAAGGCTATACTGTGTGGGTCCCGCAAGCAGTGCAGGGATCGGGCATGGAAACCGAGGTACACAGATCGATACGGACACGTAAACCGAGAGGTGCACGCATATCGAGATGCACACGAGAATCGAGATGGCACGAATATCGAGATGAACGGGAAACACGTGCACGTAAATCGAGACGTGCATATAGATCGAGAAAATCACAAATATCAGAATGGTCTACGAATCATGCGACACGCAAATCGAGGCAAGCACGTAAATCGAAACGACCCAAAGTCCAAGGAGCACGTAAATTGATTTCGGCACACAATCGAGGTGCGCATACAAATCGATGCATGTGGAGTCCAATGCGGCATGCAAACCGAGACGGTCATGCAAATTGATGCATGCACGCGAATCGATGCGGCACGAAAATCAAGAATAGCACAAAGGCCGAGGCACGAAAAATGAGACGGTACACAAACCGAGATAACACGGTAATCGAGGTACACGAATACCGAGACGACACGCACATCAAGGTACCCGCAAACCGCGACGACACAAATCAAGGGGCACGTATCCCGAGAAATACAAGAAATAAGGGAACGCACGAACTGAGTGCACGTGACCCAAGGCACGTGGCCCGGGGAACACGCTGCCCGAGCAGCACGGGGCCCAAGGGCGTCCCGCTGCCCAAGGTGGCACTGCTCTCGAGGCGACGGACGCCGAGAAGAAAGAAGGGGAGAGGCGGAGGAGCTGTCGGGGGTCCGGCCAGGCGGGGTCGGGATCCGACGGAGGATGGCTGCGCCGGGGAAGAACGGAGAGGGGGAGGAGACGCAAGGAGGCGAGGGTGCTGCTGAGGTGGACGGCGGCCATGGGGCTCGGCCAGGCAGAGGATATAGGAAGAGAGGGGAGGCCGGAGGAGAGACTCACCGGCGGGAGGAGGATGGAGATGGCGACGATGGTGGTGGCGGTGATGGCCGAGACGAGGGCGGGGCTGGAGGTCGGTGGCGCTGAAGATGACGATGATGGTGGCAGCGGTGGTCGTGGCGGCTGGCGGTGGCGATCGTGGTGTGGGGGAGAGGGAGCTCGGGTGAGGGGGCTGCTCTCCAGGGAGGGGAAGAGAGCAGTGAGGAGGAGAGGGTACTGGTGGTGAGGGTGGTGGCCGGAGCTAGGGAGAGGGAGATCGGGCTGGAGGAGAGAGAGTATAGGTGAGATGAGGAGAAGCTTCTCCTGGAAGGAGAGTGAGGAAGAGAGAGAATGAGAGAGGGTTAGGTAGATATTTGTGAAAAGGGGTAGATTAGAATCAAGAAATTAATTAATAACAAATAATTAATGAGGGCAAAATCACCTCCAATAAAATAATAAAAATTTCAAATATACCCCAAAATTAAAATCCTCCAAAATACGAAATATAGTCGAAATACAGTCATATACCTATTTCCAAAAATAGGGATCTGACATCCTACCCACCTTACAAAAATTTCGTCCTCGAAATTTCAGAATTATCAAAATAGGGTTTTCAAAACTAGTACATATATATCTGCCATGAAAACTCTACATACCTTACAGAAATCAAGTAATACAATAAGAAACGAACAAAATCTCAATATGATAACATCAAAGAACAAGGTCTAGCTAAATAAATCAACTCGCAAGGTAAATCGAAAACATCGAAAGAATCTCGAAAATCAAAGTCTCGCATACACGAAATAACCCCATAAATCAAAACAAGTATAGAATATCGAAAACAATGTCAGAAAATGTAAAATCCCAACTGCATAAAAATCCTCACAAATCATAAAATACAGGATATCTGTCTCAAACCGATGACCGTAGTTCCAAATATCCGAAAAATGTGTGTCATGATATTCCTTGCCGCGCCATCCAGAATGGCTGCAAAAGATGCATCTGGGCACTATAATCGAGCGACTGCAACTTTCATTACCACGCCGTCAAGGTATAATAGGGTCACCCGGTACTCTTGACAAATACCTAAAACGAATCAAATCCATAACCCAAATATTCGAATCACAAAAAAATCACAAAATCTCTAGCAATGTAATGAGAGTCCCAGAAAACAATCAAAATCCAAAATCCAGGTGAATCGTAACACACATCCAAAAATATCTTCAATAATAACCACAAGATAGCTTTTCTAGGAAAATACTCCATATCCGTAGGAAAATACTCCAAACCAAGGATCCATATCCAAATATAATATATAGAAGGTATATCTATAATCAAAATAGTATCTGAAATAGATAATCATGAGTGCAGAACTGTCCGGAATCAAGGAAGCCGAATTGATACGAGAATATCCCTCGAATACTAAACAAATACTGAAATATCCAATCTCAGAGTCCAGACTTCTGCAGCAATCCAGCCAACGCTCGAAGAGGGCGATAATGATACTAAGTCAACACGAAGTCAACGCACGAAAGGGATAACAAGAAATCAACCAAGGCGAAACACCGGTAGAGAGTACAGAACCCAAGATAAATAATCATGTAACCCAAATGATGGAGATAAGATAACATCTCATCAAATAAGGTGATCAACATGACCAACTATAGGATCATATCTATCAAACAAGGATCAGAGGTAGATAACACAAATAAGACATGGCCAAGCAAGATAGGTCCAGGTAGAGATGAGGACCAATTCACAGGTTCAAGGGAGCGAAGGACAAGTGTAACAAGTGGGAATACCAAGGAATAGTGGATTGAGATCAATAATCATGTGATACCCAACAAAATCTTAAAACGAGACCTGCATGGGCCACCACTAAAACCATGTCACGCCCCAGTATAGGAATACGGGGGCGGACGTAGGCCAGCTACACCGTATAAGGTACGAATACGCTATACGGCGATGACGGCTGTCAAGTCTTGCTGGGTATCCTAGCATGCAATTAATCTATGACCTAAATCCGAGCTCATGTCCACAGGCAAATCACAATGAAACAACATCAAGAGAGATAATCATATAGAAAGCAGGGAATACACATATGATAATAAAAAATCCACAGTACAGAATAATAATGTAGACTAGTATACCTTTCCACAGTCCCTAGCATGGTCTGGAACTAAAGCACATCCCCCAAGTCAAGTCTGGAAGATCCACAGGGTCGGTCTCAGGCAATCTGGGAATAATCCAGGGTTGGTCAGGCCAACCGTAGCAAGTACCAGAAAGGAAGGCTCAAGGACGGACGAAGAAAACCAGCAGGATAAAATGTGACATGAATAGCATCTAAAAATAGTAAATAAGGTAAGGGATCGTGCGGTACCAACGCACGATTACAGAATATAAGGCAGCAATCCAACTACTAATACGTAAGTAACCAACAATCATCACAGTCATCCTAACATCCACTAATGCTTGCATCGCCAACTGGAACTCGTAGTCTGTCATCGGAACAGTAACTCACCCCTACATCAAACAAGAATAAGGGAATGAAATACTGAATCGGGACAGCGTTACGCACCAGCCAGCTTAGCAAACAGCAAGCCATATAATTTATATGAATAATCGGTCACTCAAATGCCTACGATTTTCTATGTGGAAGTTGGGTTACCCCAACAATGCAAGTATGGGAATCCTCAGATCGTGTCATCCCAGCAGGGCTAGCGAGGCCAAGTATAGCATATAAGAAGAGCATCGATCCCTCATAAGGCCATCGGGCTTTGCATGTCACCACCGGTCCCTCGTAAGGCTACCGTGCTGAGCATGCCATGTATATAATGTATAGTACATAAGTAGCCGGATATTGCCATCCGGTAGTACGAATGGTAACAATATCCGTGGCGGCCAGCCTGCAGGTCATGACTAATGTCTGGGATAAGGCTGGTAATGCACGATCTCGGGATTCCGTTCCCCCCAATGCTTCTACCAGTTTAAGTTTCCTAGATTATCCATATAGTTATCCGATGTCACATGCCTTGGTCACATGATCACCCTCCTAGATGTCGTACCTCAGTACGAAAACGCTAAGTAAGAATCAACCTCGGCACCTATAGTTCCAGTTGTGATTCATCCTTAGTGTTATGCAACAAGCAAGCAAGCAATCCTAACCACGCTAAGACTATAGGCCAACTACCAGATACCCGTGCAGGTAATCATATAATATAGCCAGAATATCAAGATGGCATCGCAATGCCATATAATCAAGGAAGTAGTACCTCAAAGTGCCAGTAGACAAGGGGCACCGCAGTGCAAGGTCAGGGCCAGTACCTCAAAGGATAAGCTGGACTTATAGTACGGATATAAGTAGTCATGTCTGAGACAAGGATAAATCTGTCAGTCATAAGAAGTCATCTGCCCAATCGTGGTTTGGATATCTGGTCAAGTACAAGATCAGAACCTCTACTCTAATAACATCTCAAGCATATATGGGAGCCTACCGCTCCAATCATCAAGTCGGTCAATCTACCAGATCAATCTAGCAAGAGTCTCCCATCCATGATGGAGTAAATATCACGTCAATAAAGACAACCACCAAATACCAAGCTCATCCCTCTAACAATGCTAGGCCCTCTGGCTCACAAGAATCCTCTGAATCGATGATCACAAGCTATCAGCAAATAAGTCTCACCACCACCAAGATATAGCAAACAAACCAGGTTTTGGGCGCTTGGGAAGTCGAGCAAAAATCATATATTGATATCCTCGATATTCTATTCGTTCCGTGAGACACTCGCACCAATATCAAAATCCAAAAGTCCTCAAGACATATCTGATTAAATTAGAACATCACCAAAGAACTAGCAACACTATCTAAGAATCCACTTAGGCTACCATAATCACTATCTCAATATCATATTTCCTCATAGTCAATCCTCGAATAAGATCATAATCCCAACACATGGGTCAACACTAATCAACGCCGTCGGAAGATGGCAAGGATTGTGTGAACCACTCTGGATCAGATCCACAACCCTTAAACCAAACAAGGACCAAGGTTGCAGACCTTCACCCGAGTAGAACCGCTCTTCTTACACAATTCGGCGGACAGGACAGACAATGGGATAACAAACTAAACTAGAACACCATCTAAAAAGAAGGGTCACAGGTCAAAAGTCCAATGGATGATACCGTCGAAAAGGCAAGGATTGCGTGAACCACTCTGGATCAGATCCACAACCCTTAAACCAAACAAGAACCAGGGTTACAGACCTTCACCCGAGTAGAACCGCTCTCCTTACACAATCCGGCGGACAAGACATGTCAAGACGCTAGGCGACTAATCTAATTGGGAGTCTACCTAGCAGGCAATGAGATCAGGGATGCTATACCAAGAAGAACTTGCATGAGTTCAGTCCCGCAAACCAAAGGAATGGTTCTGTCCAATCCTTCGAACCAAATTTCCAACCGGGAATTCTGGAAAAAATTCGGCAGAGTCTCCTTTGTAATCTGGATTGGAGCACCCTACGAATAGGGGCTAAAACCACTCTGCGCAATCCGTCACAGAATCGCAGAATCGCAGAATCGTGGACTTGCGGGCTGAGAACACTAAGTCTCAGCTACCAGTAGCACTACGATGCGTACTGGGAACAAATCGATAGCCGAGAACACTAATTCTCGGCCTCCAGTAGCACTACGATGCGTACTGGAAACCAATCAAACCTGAGACCACTAAGTTCCGGCCTCCAGCAGCGCTATAATGCGTACTGGGCGCCAAGCCAACATGCATAATAATAAAATAACTGCCTCGCAGAGCGCACCACAACATATGTCCATAAATCCCTAACCCAAGCACAATCACTGCCATAAGTGAAGTTAGCCAAAGTCGTTACCCGATCGCGAGTCGGACACGGGGCATATGGGGACAATCCGTACAAGTGAGTCGTGCTCGTGTTCTCGGAGGTGTGGATGACCCATCCGAGTAATCCGATACGGTCTATCCTAGTATCAGACCAAGCTAATCTAGGTTATCATGGCAGTTCTACTACTAGGCTACACTACTCATGGTTATACATATTTATAATAAATTAAATACAATAAGTCCAGAAGAGAGGGCAATAGCCGTCGATGAGCAAGGGATACTTGCCTAGAGGGCTCGGCTAGGTAAGCAAGTCTTCGGCAATCATGATCCAAGCTTGCACGCCAATCGAGGTCCTTAGAACAAATAATAAACAATCATTAGAATTAAATAATAAAATAATAGAATAATCACAAGGGATGGCAGAAGGCTATACCATGTGGGTCCCGCAAGCAGTACAGAGATCGGGCACAGAAACCGAGGTACGCAGATCGATACGGACATGTAAACCGAGAGGTGCACGCATATCAAGACGCACACGAGAATCGAGATGGCACGAATATCGAGATGAATAGGAAACACGTGCACGTAAATCAAGACGTGCACATAGATCGAGAAAATCACGAATATCAGAATGGTCCACGAATCACACGACACGCAAATCGAGGCGAGCATGTCAATCGAAATGACCCAAAGTTCAAGGAACACGTAAATCGATTTCGACACACAATCGAGATGCGCACGCAAATCGATACGGTACGGAGTCCAATACGGTACGCAAATCGAGACGGTCATGCAAATCGATGAATGCACGCGAATCGTTGCAGAACGAAAATTAAGAATGGCACAAAGGCCTAGGTACAAAAAACGAGACGGTACACAAACCGAGATAGCACGGTAATCGAGGTGCACGAATATCGAGATGACACGTATATTAAGGTACACGCAAACCGAGACGACACAAATCAAGGGGCACATATCCCGAGAAACACAGAAAATAAGGGAACATGCGAACCGAGTGCACGTGACCCAAGGCACGTGGCCCGGAGAATACGCTTCCCGAGCAGCATGGGGCCTAAGGGCATCCCGCTGCCCAAGGTGGCAGTGCTCCCGAGGCGACGGTCGCCGAGAAGAAAGAAGGGAAGAGACAGAGGAGCTGTCGGGGGTCCGGCCAGGCGGGTCGGGATCTGACGGAGAATGGCTGCGCCAGGGAAGAACGAAGAGGGGAAGGAGGCGCAAGGAGGCGAGGGTGCTGCCGAGGTGGAAGGCGGCCATGGGGCTCGGCCAGGCGGAGGATATAGGAAGAGAGGGGAGGCCGGAGGAGAGATTCATCGGTGGGAGGAGGATGGAGATGGCGATGATGGTGGTGGCGGCGGTGGCCGAGACGAGGGCGGGGCTGGAGGTCGGTGGCGCTGAAGATGACGATGATGGTGGCAGCGGTGGTCGTGGCGGCCGGCGATGGTGATCGTGGTGTGGGGAAGAGGGAGCTTGGATGAGGGGGCTGTTCTCCAGGGAAGGGAAGAGAGCAGTAAGGGGGAAAGGGAACTGGTGGTGAGGGTGGTGGCCGGAGCTAGGGAAGAGGAAGATCGGGCTGGAGGAGAGAGAGAGAGTATAGGTGAGAGGAGGAGAAGCTTCTCTTGGAAGGAAAGTGAGGAAGAGAGAGAATGAGAGAGGGTCAGGTAGATATTTGTGAAAAGGGGTAGATTAGAATCAAGAAATTAATTAATAACAAATAATTAATGAGGGCAAAATCACCTCCAATAAAATAATAAAAATTTCAAATATACCCCAAAATTAAAATCCTCCAAAATACGAAATATAGTCGAAATACAGTCATATATCTATTTCCAAAAATAGGGATCTGACACCTAGAGAACCCCCTTGGCCGCCCAAACAGCAGTACCCCTCCCCCTTGCATTCATTTGTAAAGTTTTGAGCCTCCACTAGGAAACCCTAATAGATCCCCTTCTTCAAAACTCATATTTCCTTCATCTGGAGTCCGTTTCTTCCCAAATGAACTCCATTGCACTCATCGAGGAGAGGAGGATCTGATGGAGCACTTCTAAAGTGGAGATGAAGGTTTTTGCTAGAGGAAAATCGGCCGACACGACAACCGAGGAGCCCTGTTCATTGAGTTTTTGACACTCAATAGGTAAAACCCTAATCTACCATTGTAAATCTGGAATTTCTTTCATTTTTGAATCCATATAGGTGCCCTAGACTTTTCCACGAAATTTGGTAGGATTTTGACTTCGTTTGATAGCGGTATCGGATACGTATCCGTCTCACGTTGCACGTGTTCGGCAAAATACCACTTAGAATTGAAAAGCATTAATTTACGATTTTGTTTTCACGAAATCCTTCCTTATATGATTTGTTCCAACTTTCATGAAGACGTATCGGAAATCGACACGATTTCGGCATTCGAACGGACACGGACACGTGTACACGAGATCCCGTGCACGGTCCCGTGCACGGCCTGCAGTCTGTGCGTCATAACTCGACGCACAGAGCTCCGTCTTGCGTGAAATTTTACGAGCACGTAGGGACAACCTCTTTCCACATGCCCGTAAAATTTCATGATGTTTTATCGAGCGAGCGCGGAGTAATCGCACGTGCACTGTTCAGCCATTTTGTGCACCCGGCTGAAATTTGGGACTGAAACGGACTTCGTACGCGCACACGACGCAGCGAAGACCCATTCCAGGACCTAGAACATGTCGACCTATACCTAGACTACCCGTTGGGAAAACCTCGAGTCACGACGTGGCCCGACGAGCGAGCCACGAGGGCAGAACTACGTGCACGAGGGCGCGCGCGCGCGCACAGCAGGCCGTGCGGGTTCGGGGGCTGCGTGCGCCGCTTCGGCACAGTATGTCACCATGTCACTGTGTCCTAGACCAACCCCAGGACTCCTCCCAGGTACGTGCACAAGCACGGGGTGTTTCGTTGTGTGTGCGGCGCTCAAACGAGCGAGAACGCACGCGTATCACGCGGTATCGGGAAATTTTGATACGCGTTCTGTGGACACGATACGAACACGATTTTGAACCCGAGAGTATACGAACGCATCACGTGGGTCGAGACCAACATGTATACCGAGTTTTGCGGGTTCGTTTGGTGTATTTTGCATTTTGGGTCGTCGTGTGAAATTGGGTTGTTTTCTTTAATTTCGATTTTGAGTTGAAATGTGATATTTTGTTTTCTAGCCTTTTAGCTTATAAATTCTGAGTTTTTAATATGTATATGAGGTTTTGGATATGTGGGAACCAACTTTTGGTTTTGTTTCATAATTTTCCATCATTTATGAGTATATATGCTTTCTATATAGCTATATATATACATTTAACTATATATATATATATATATATATATATATATATATATATATATTTTTATATATATATATATATATATATATATATATATATATATATATATATATATATATATATATATATATATATATATATACCCATTGCTAATGCATATATGTTGAGAATGGGTCGAAGGGGATTTAATTCCAGATTTTAGACTCTTTAAATTATCTCGCACCATTGCGAGTCTTTCCATTTAAGAGTTTATGTGTGTGTGTATATATATATATATATATATATTTTTTATATATATATATATATATATATATATATATATATATATATATATATATATATATATATATATATATATATATATGTAGTTTTCTTACTTTGTATATATATGTAGATAATAGTATATTAATTGGTGGTATACCATGATTGTGTTTTCTGTTTTTAGTCTCAGATTTTCTCCATTTCAGTAAGCACCAGGACACACACACACACACACACACACACACACCATCTTTTGTTAGATTTAAGGTTGACTTGTATTGTATATACACATGTGTGTGTATATACCTATATGTATATAGATATTATGCTTGGAAACCCTCTTAGAATAGATTATAGTTGTGAATATAACTATAGGAGTCCTAGGGCAGATTTGGTTTGTCATTTTGTGCCTAGTTTAGTCGAATTGGCCGACAAGTTGACCAAATTGACAAAAGTTAACTTTGGGTCAAACTTGATCCAATTCAACTCAAACAAATTCCAAATGACCTAGAATTTTGTGTATGACCTTAGAATTAGTAGAAGGACTAGTTGACCCAGGTTTGACCAGCGTTGACCAGGTTTGACCAGAGTTGACCGAGGGTTGACTTTGACCAAATGGACCTAGAAGCATGTAGTCTTGCATTGTAGCTATTTCTTTTGATATTGTGGACTTGGTTGTGACATGTGTATATTTTAAATAGGTTTATTTGCCCCGGTTTAGCTACACCTCATCATCAGCAGTTCGATTTGCCAGGCGAGTACATTCTCTGAAAGTTATTTCATTTACTTGTCGAATTCTATATTTCAGTTTTAGTCAATTCCATTTGATTCTCGATTACAAACACGAGTTGATATTTTTCTGGAATCCATGTATACGACACACATACCTTACTCGTCTAGCCTCTATTACAAGAATCAGCTACAAGCACCTTCATATTCTGGCTAGATTTATTTTCGATTTACGTGTCGTGTTATGGATTCACTCATATTTGTCGGGCGGGGAAATACTTGAGTAGACATATAAATATTCCTAAATACTCGAACCACCTCCCTGTGAATTATATAAGAACGATAGCCGTCCCACACTTGGCCAGTGTGTGATGTATCGGATTACCCCTAGCCGTTTACATGTCGATCTCAGTATTTTAAAATACACTGTGAGTAGTGTCTAGAATCTTTACTAGAATCATCACAAGAACCATTACAAGAATCACCCTACTTGGATCATTGAATGAAATCACACTTGACATACATTGTACCACTGGACTCATATCACATTATTCTAGTTCAGCTTGCTTTTATTTACAGTCTTCATTGACATGCTATTCTGTTTCACAACTTTTACTTTCCTTGTTCTTTTACTATAGTTTTACATATTAAACTGTCTCGAATTCCTATGCTTCATCAATAAAATTGTCTATAATTGTTTTATGGTTTTCGTCATTTACTTGGATTTACTTGATGAGATGTATTCGTTCCTGTTCTGACTGGACCTGTTGAAATATTACAGATGTTAGTCCTGAGGATGTTTGCCCTACTCACTATGGACCTGGAGAGGGATTAGCTACCTTTGGCCCCGACTCTCAGGAGTGATCGGGAGACTAGTTTAGTAGACTGTTTTAGATTTTTTTACTGGAACTTGAATTGTATTAATTTGAGAGTTGTCTTATTTTGAGTTGTTTTGAGTTATTATCTTTTATTAGTTTTTTATTATTTTCTTTTAGTTATAGAATTTTGTGATATCCTATCGTGCTTAGATTGTGATTGAGTTATATTATTTCTGTACTTGCCCTCCGTTCGGAGTTGAGTTTTAAGACAAGTACATTATACAATTGCGTGAGTTGGTTTAGATAGTGACCTAGAGCAGCGTTCTACCGCCGATTCTGCGGCGTAGGCTGGGCGTGGTTACGCACTTGTACCCATACACTGGGTGCGGGTCGTGACACCTCGCGCTCCCAGGTTGACTCTTTCGAAGAGTGATGGCCCCAAGCGACACAGACAAGGCTAATAGTCCAGTTCTTGAGCACCTTCTCTTGCCGGTCCAAAATAGACACGGGTTGTTCCTCGTAAGTTAGGTCGGTACCAACGACTTACTCTGAATGGTCGAGGACATGACTCAGATCCGGGACATACCCACGCAACTGAGATACATGAAATACATCATGTATGCCAGATAGTAAGGGAGGAAAGACAAGCCGATAAGCAACATCGCCTACCCGAGCGAGAATCTCAAAAGGACCAACGAATCTTGGACTAAGCTTTCCTCGGGTTCTAAATCAAATGACACCCCGAGTAGGCAAAATCCGCAGAAAAACTTGGTCACCAACACCGAACTCTAGAGGCCTACGATGTTGATCCTCCCAGTGTCTGTGTCTGTCCTGCGCGACTCGAAGCCGCTCTCTGATCAACTTGACTGTCTGCGTGATCATATCTGGTCCCAACAACTTTTGTTCTCCCACATCGTCCCATGCCAGAGGGGACCTGCACTTCCTTCCGTATAATGCTTCAAACGGTGCCATCTGTATACTTGCCTGATAACTATTATTGTAAGAGAACTCTACTAAATGAAAATGATCTTTCCAAGTTCTGCCGAAGTCCAAAGTACAAGCCCGTAACATATCTTCCAAGGTCTGAATGGTTCTCTCTGACTGTCCGTCCGTCTGTAGATGGTAGGCTGTACTGAACCTCAACTTGTTACCCAAACTTTGATGCAAACTCTGTCAAAAGTGAGAGGTGAACCGTGTGTCTCGATCTGATACTATGCTGACTGGAACACCATGCTGTCTCACGATATGATTCATATACATTTCTGCCAACTGCTTAGTAGACTGCCCTACTCTGAAAGGAAGAAAATGTGTAACCTTCGTGAGCCGATCTACGATTACCCAAACTGCGTTTCGCCCGGTCGAAGATCTAGGTAAACCGGTCACAAAGTCCATCGTGATGTGCTCCCACTTCCACTCTGGAATAGGAAGCGGCTGTAACAATCCTGTTGGTCTCTGCTCCTCTGCCTTCACTTGCTGACATACCAAACATCTGGACACAAATCTCGCTATCTCCCTCTTCATGCCATTCCACCAAAAGTGTTGCTTTATATCTTGGTACATCTTTGTGTCTCCGGGATGAATGGAATAAGGAGAACTATGAGCCTCTGACATAACTTTATGTCGAAGGTCTCCACCTGGTACACAAAGATGGTTTCCGAACCTAAGCGTACCATCCTCATGGATTACTAACTCCTTCCTGAGACCTGACTCACACTCTGGTCGAAGCTTCTGGATCCGCGAATCCTCTGCCTGGGCTGCTCTGATCCTCTCTACTAAAGTATACTGAATCTGCAAACCGGCCACAACTCCTGTATCTTGTGGCAAGATCACTTCGATTTCTATTTCCTGAAGATCTTCTAAAATATACTTCTGCGAGGTTAAAACGAATGCACCACCTCTCCTGCTCAAGGCATCTGCTACCATATTCGCCTTTGCCTGGATGATATTGAAGATTTACATCAAAGTCCTTCAGTAATTCCAACCATCTTCTCTGTCTCATGTTCAGGTCCCTCTGGGTAAATACATACTTTAAGCTCTTATGATCAGTATAAATTTCCACTAAATGCCCATAAAAATAATGCCTCCATAACTTAAGCGAAAACACTACTGCTGCTAATTCCAGGTCGTGGGTCGGATAGTTCTTCTCATGGTCCCGAAGCTGTCGAGATGCATATGCTATCACCTTACCATGCTGCATCAATACACACCCAAGTCCCTTCTCGGATGCGTCATAATACACTGTAAACCCTTCCGATCCTACTGGAAGTGTCAAGATCGGGGCTGAGATTAATCTCTTCTTCAACTCTTCAAATGATGTCTGACGTTCTGCTGACCAAACAAACTCTACATCCTTATGCCTCAAACGCGTCAAGGGTGCCAAAATCCTGACGAAGTCTGCCACGAACCTCCGGTAATAACCTGCCAATCCCAAGAAACTACGCACTTCTGCTACCGTCTTCGGAACTGGCCAATTCTCTACTGCCTCAACCTTCTTCGAATCTACTGACACTCCTGCTCCAGAAATAATATATCCCAAGAACGAAATATGATCCAACCGAAACTCACATTTACTAAGCTTCGCATAAAGTTGATGCTCCCTCAAGGTCTGTAAAACTGTCCGAAGATGTTTCTCATATTCTTCCTCACTACTGGAATAGACGAGGATGTCGTCTATAAATACTACTACAAACTTATCCAAATAGGGTAGAAAGATGCGATTCATCAAATCCATAAATACTGCTGGGGCATTAGTCAGTCCAAATAACATCACCAGAAACTCATAATGTCCATACCATGATCTAAATACTGTCTTGGGTATGTCCTGCTCCCGGACCCTCACTTGATAATATCCAGATCGAAGATCGATCTTAGAGAAGACGCAGGCCTTACTCAATTGATCAAATAAGTCATCAATCCTTGGCAACGGATACTTATTCTTTACTGTTACTGCATTCAACTGCCGGTAATCAATACACATTCGCGTCGATCCATCCTTCTTGGGTACTAAAATCACCGGTGTTGCCCAGGGCGATTCACTGTCTCGGATAAACTGCTTCGCCTTCAGTTCTTCTTCATGCTGGTGCAACTTGTCCAACTCTGACTGCGACATCCTGTAAACTCTGCCGACTTTAGGCTCCGTCCTAGGATTCAACTCAATGCAAAACTCTACATCCCTCACCGGTGGTAAACATGGAAGCTCATCTGGAAATACATCAAGAAATTCTCTGACCACTCTTGGAATCTGCTCCTGCTCTGCCAATGCTTCTGCAACGATGCCCTTGGGTCGATCCTCCAATGATCGAACAAAGATGAACTCCTCAACGCCAGGTACATTAAATACTACCCTACCTCCCCGACAATCTATCGTCGTATGACTGTCTCTCAACCAGTCCATGCCTAGGACAACTTCAAAGTTGCCCATAGGGAACTCAATCAAAGATGCGGGCAATAATCGCCCACTCACTATGACCGGACATGCTAAGCACACTCTGCTAACTCCTACGAGCCTATTACCAGTGAGTATATTCATCCTCTCTGGCAATGCCTCGAACTCCAATCCAATACGTGTTACAAATCGTGCCGATATAAAAGAGTGGGTAGCCCCCGAATCAAATAATGCTACTGCAGGAAAAGAGATAACAGAAATATTACCTGCAACCACGTCGCCTGAAGCTAGTGCATCCTCTAGTGATAAGGTGAAGGCCTGGCCCTGGCCTTACTGAGCTCCCTCCTGCTGCATTCCTTGACCATGCTGTCGCTGCGGCCTCTGCGGGCCTTCCTAGTTCTGCGCCTGGCGAAACATCTAAGCCTGTGTCGGCAGACGCTGGGCTAGCGGTCTTACGGCCAATGCTGGTCCTCGGTTCGGTGCTGCCTCCGGAGCTGGCAATGCCAGAAACTGCTGAACTGGCCTTCATGGCCTCTGCTTCGTAGGACAATTGGCAATCCTGTGGTCTGGACTGCTACACCTCATGCACAATCTATTAGCTGAACAACACACATCTCTAGTGTGCCCTTCCTTACCGCAGTAAGTACATCCAATGGGCGCCCCCTGGCGCTGCTGCTGGTTCCTCTGCTGCTGATGTCGAACGGGTGCTGTTATCTCTGATGTCGTCGTCCTTCGCAGTGCTCCTGACTCATGAATACGGATGTCGGGTGCTGGCGCCGATGTTCGCTGTACTGCTCCTTCGCCCCTACTCTGGGGATGAGACCTCTTCTGGCCCCCATGTCTTGTCACCAACCTTTGTTGGGTGAGTTCATGCCTCCGAGCTGCCGTTAAAATGACGTCAAAAGTCTGATAGTCGTGCCCTTCTACTAACTGTAGAATCTCCAAATGAAGTCCCTGCTGGAATCTCACAGCCTTCTCTAGCTCTGTAGCCACCATCGTCGGTGCAAACCAACTCAGTCTGCAGAACTTCGCTGTATATCCATCCACCGTCTTACCAGCCTGCTTGAGACTGATAAACCTCTGTTGTAGCTCATACCGCGCTACTACGCCAAAGTACTTGGCCTTGAATCTGGTACTGAAGCTATTCCAAGGAACAGGACGCCTCATTCCAACCTCTTTCGATGCCCACCAGTCGCGGGCGAGATCCTGAAGTAACAGTCTGACCTGGTCAACCTTCTCTTCTGCTGGAACCTTTGCTGCGGTCAATATGGACTCGATATCCTGAAGCCAAGCATCCGCCGTGATGGCATCCTCCGTGCCGTCAAAGTATCTCGAGTTAAGTCGACAAAACCTCTCCGATGCTCCCGAATCATTCATGACACTTCTCTCAAGGACTAATTATAACCCCTGATTCAGTAGCACGTTCTGTTCCTGCTGCTGGGTCTGCTGTTGCTGATGGGCCACCACCTGACGCTGCTGAGTGGCCAGGAATCCCCGGATGACCTCCAGGAGTATTGCAGCATCATGCACTGTCGTCGCTGCCGGCACCGCTGGGGTGAAGGAGTTTCTAGAACCTGCGGTTCTACTGGCTCTGATATCACTTCTACTCGGATCTGGTCAGGAGAAAGTATTCTTTTTGGCTGCTGCCCCGTTGAGCCATGCTCTACTGGACGTTCCTCCATGTTGGCCTTACCAGCTACTGAGAACGAAGCACCCCTATAGGGAAAGATACATGATATCAAATGATAAGACGAAGAAGATTCGAGGATACAATTCAAGTTATCAATCAAGGTGAAGGAAGAGAAATCGAAGCAAGAGATTCAAAGGGAACAAGTTTTGATTGAGACTCCTATAATAGTAACACCCCACAAGTCTGAAAATCAGACCTGCATGGGCCACCAATAAAATCTTGTCACGCCCCAGTACCGAAATATGGAGACAGATTAGGCCAGCTACTCCATATGAGGCATATAAATGTCATACGACGATCGTGGCTGTCAAGAGACAAGGGGGTGCATGCTACCATCAAGTCTCCTATGGTCTCACAGAGTATCTAGGTCTCAATCAATCAAAATAAGAAGCAGTAAATAGTGATCATATAAGATAAAGCAGTAAGGCATCCCCGACGCATCATCAAAATGATAATGGGGATCTAGCTTTATAAGTTAGCTAGCCCAGAGAGTCATAGGTACATAATTATATTCAGCTGCAGTCTGATTTAATTACAAATTATGTAAAGACAATATCCAGATTAGCCGGCTAAACAGGTGCCGATGGCTAAACGCCAGAACATAAGTAAAGATACTAGAGTGGTGGAGAAGAAACCCACTCGAGTCCCCCGCCAGCCATGCTCCTAGTATGCACCATTGACGTCAGGAAAGAAGTTTGGATCCTCAGGTGCTGCTACGAGATCTGGCCAAACAAAACCAGTGGGGTCAGTCCCGAATAGCAAGTACCATAAGGAAGCACAAAAGAGTGAGATAAAATCCAAGCATAAAATAATAATACTAGTAATAATAAAAGCTTCCGGTCGTAACCTCGGTCCACAACCTGTCCTAGCACGATAGCCCAACCCAATAACCAAACAAGGACATGGGTTGGACCACGCACCATGACAGCCCATGTCCCTCGGCTACTAACGGAAGTTACAAGGCACAGTCAAGTCATTTTTCAAGCGGCCATTCATTCATGTGGCTTTCTATATTTGGCGGAGTTATCCCCGTGATACTGATTAAAAAGGAATCCTTAGATCGTGTCAACCCAGCAGGGCTAGCCAAACCATAAGACATATAACACATTGATTATGCACCGGTCCCCCGGAGGGCTACCGCACTAAAATATTTAACACATAGCTCGCAGAAGTCGGATATAGCCATCCGCTATAGGCGAATGAAACCATATCCGTGGCGGCCAACCCAATACGTCAGAACTGGACCTAGGGTGGCTAGTATGGCACGATCAAGGAATTCTTCCCACCCAATGCATCTACCAAGTTAGTTGCCTAGTTAATCCCTAGGTTATCCTCAGAGTTCACATGTCATGGTCACGTGTTCACTCCTCTAGATGTCGTACATTGTACGAGTACCCCAAGAAGAGATCCGTACTGGCTCATGGAGTCATACGTATGTACCCCCTTCTTGGTGTAATGCGACACAACACATACTACGTCATTGCTACCGACCATTCGCTATGTAAATGCTGGACTCTTGGAGGTACTGACATGTATCATATAGGAACACTTAGCACATAGGATAGCACATCGGTGCTCACATAGATTGTACCTTAGTACACACATAGGGTTATCTAGCACACGCATAGGTAGTCAGATCAGGAATGAGGACCAAGACACAAGAGGAAAGAGAACAAGAAGGCACTATGTACGTCGGGTATGAAGTGCTCGCAAGTCATGAAGTAGCCCTAACGGCGCACGGGCAATGTGCAAGGTAAAAGGTGCACAAGGAGCAAGGTGCACAAGGTGCCAAAGTCACATATGAATTTTGGTTAAAGTGAGACATGAAGATTCTTGAAGCCAAGACAAAGATCTACAACTTTCATGTTAGGAGTTGGGGGAAATTCTGAGCACAACTCAGCCAAATAGGACATAAAACAGCCAAAAATAACCAAAATTGGCTCTATGCGGCATTCTGCGGCACTATTCATTCTATGCGGCACTATGTATCCATGCGGCTGCGAAACTATTCATATGGTACTATTCATTCCTGCGGCTGTGGCACTATTCATGCGGTACTATTCATCCATGCGACTGCGGCACTATTCATTCCTGTGGCTACGGTACTATTCATACGGCACTATTCATCTATAAGGCTGCGGTACTATTCATGTAGCACTATTCATTCATGCGGTTACGGCACTATTCATGCGACACTATTTATTCCTACGGCTGCGGTACTATTCATCTATGTGACTGCGGCACTATTTATGTGGTACTATTTATCCATGCGACTGCGGAACTATTCATTCCTGCGACTGTGGCACTATTCATACGACACTATTCATTTCTGCGGCTGCGACACTATTCATGCGGCACTATGCATCGTCCCTGCCAAAACCAGGGCATATGACATATAAAATGTCCAAATATTATTTTGGCCATAACTTCCTCAAAACAAGTCGAAATCTAACTTTTCAAAGGTCAAAATTGTGCAGAATCAAATTTTCTACAACCTAGGACCATTAGTTTTCGAAAATAATCAAGTTTGATAGATCAAAACCATGTAAATACATAAAACCCTAGTTTTAGAAACTTAGATCTACACAAAACTAGCCATTAAAATCAAAAACTCCAAGAACTAAACTTGTAGAGAATGAAGCGAAGAACAATATGGATAAATAATATCAAAGAAAAAAATGAAGAATGAAAAATGCACAAATCTCCACTTTTGAGCAAGTTGTACTTGCCTAAGGGTGGTGGTTGAGGGAAATAAATGGAAGAGTGAATGAGAGAGAGTGAGAAAGAGAATATAAATAGGGGTTGGGTTGGCTTAAGAAAACCCTAATCTCTAAACATGCTTTAAACATTCCACTAATGACATACTTAAAAGCTACATGCAACCATTATATAATAATAAATAGAATTATGCACATGCTAAATACGGGATACCATGTACAAAATTTATGAAAGAATACATATATCGGGATCGGGGAGTGACATCTCTATCCTCTTTAGAAAAATTCCGTCCTCGAAATTTTAGCCAAGACAATGATAGAGGAATCTGGGCAAGCAAGGTGCAATTACAATCTACGCAAGCAACCTATCATTAGCAGTCATTGATCATATATTTCAAAATGGTACAAAACATGCATGTAAACAGATTACCAAGGCATGAGGAGGAACATACCTTCTGAGTCGAACAAGTACGGATACCGAGATCTAATCTCGTCCTCGCGCTCCCGGGTTGACTCTTCCGGAGAGTGATGGCCCCAAGCGACACGGACAAGGCTAATAGTCCGGTTCTTGAGCACATTCTCTTGTCGGTCCAAAATAGACATGGGTTGTTCCTCGTAAGTTAGGTCGAGACCAACGACTAACTCTGAATAGTCGAGGACATGAATCGGATCTGGGACATACCCACGCAACTGAGATATATATAAATGATGTATGACCATGATCTATGATAAATATACATATGTGAGTCAACACCTACATATATGTATAAATATAACCACTTATACTTTGACACAATATGTAGGACACAGTACAAATGGATATTTCAAATATAATGACACACATATATATCTATACCTATAAATACCTTGACATAATACGGAGATGCAATTCATGAATTTATGTCATCATGCATACATATAAGTTTCGTACAACTTAGGAATTCAAACCCATACACCAAAAGGGAGAATACATATGGATTCCGTAATCCCTTGCTTAATATGTATACATATGTATGATTGTTCAATTTTAACATGTTATATCAATTCTGTCCATATTGAAAAATATCCTTAATTAATAGATTTAATTTGGACTTCATTTTATAGTAAAAATGGGAATTTTAAGTTCTTATATTATGAGGTAACCATATACTTGTAAATCTTCAATTTTAAACTCCTTTTGTATACCCAAGAAATTAAAATATGAGTTTAAGCTAAGATATTGAGTATACGTGGCAAATAGAGATTAAGTTGTAGTTTAGATTTAAATGAGTATAAAAATTAATTCCAAGCCAATGATACAAAGGTTATAAAATTATTTTTGCACGTCATGGCACTTGGAAGCAAGAATTTTGATATTATTGTGCTACTAATAACTCTATTTTGATTTTGAATAATATTTAGCAAGTTACAAAGAAACTTGCTTACTCGTTTAAAATTGCTTGCCAAGGTAAGAAATGTCAAACTGCACTCTATATAATGTTTTGTGAGTTTCCGGTGTTGAGGGTTGCTCCACCGAAGGGGTCGGCGAACCCAATACATATATTTGTGTGGTTCCTGTGTTGAGAGTTGCTCCACCGAAGGGGTCGACGAACCCGAATTTTTAATTATATGATATATTTGTCTCTTGTGAATTTTTGGGGTCACCCTATACAAAAGAGACTGCCAAAATTTTTGGAAAATTCAAGAGAGTCAAATTTCTGACTTTCAGAAAAATTGGGTTATTCCCTAAGATCTAAAGTCATTTAGGAAAGATACTTAGAAACAGCTAGGAAGCATTGGGCAGAGGAGAGCAACCTGGATATTCCTAAATAGTCCCATAGCATAATAAAATTAAAAAGCTGATCAGTAAATTTTTTACTCGTTCGTAAGGTCATGCGAATCGAGTTTGTGAGGCTTAGCTCACGTATTTCCGTTTGCTCAAGAGAGGCAAACTAAGCCCAAGGGTGGCTCTTATTTCGTTTGCTCAAGGGAGGCAAACTAAGCCCAAGGGAGGCTCCAGATTATTATATCTATTTTGACAGTAACATCGAATAGGTAATTGTTAAGCCCAAGGGAGGCTCCAGGCCGGATACTAAGCACCGTGCCGTCAAATTCACAGCCTGATCCCAGGTTAACGGGATTGTTGATGGAAAACTATTTTATGAATATTCAGGAATTGTTCTCTAAATTGTATTGAATTTTAGGGTTAGTCCAAGGGAGAAAATTATAATTTTGTCCAAGGGAGGCAAAATTTATGATAATCTCAAGGGAAGCTCGAAATTTTTTACATCTACATTGACAGTAACATTGGGTAGATAAATTTTTAGTCCTTCAATTTCTTCTCATTCTAGGAGAAAATTATCCCATTTTAATTAAAGCCAAAAGGACGTTTATACTACTTAAATGAATGAAAACTATAACAATGTAAAATTGCATATTCTTATTTTCTTAATAGAAAATCTTTATGTTTCATTCCTTATTATATTTTCCTTAAGCATTTTTGGCCGAGGACTTGCTTGTCATTTCTAAACGACCTAGTATTGTTCACTAGATTTTGTAGCAGTGTACCAAGTGAAGCCGCTATCTGGTACTGAAGGACAACTGGAGATCAAGGGCGTGATGATACCATTAAAGACGTTCAAGTTGGAACAAGAATTTCTTTTTCTCTACTTGTTTAAGGTATAATTGTATTATTTATAGTTGGGCTCAAAATTGTACTGGGTAGAAATAGTTATGTTCATATTCAATTAGTTAGAATGTCTTAGTTTTAGATTATTGCTGACTTAAATTTATGTAAGTTATGACCTGCTTTTACCTATGTACGAACCTTACGGACGACAATCGCGAATATGGGTACTAGAGTATTCGTATGTCGCGTAGCCTGGGTATGATGTTACGTACCCTGTTTGCCATAATTCTGGGAGCGGGATGTGACACGTCTTTTAGTGGTGGCCCATGCAGGTCAGACATTGCATAGAGAAAATAGGATAGGGTGCAGGTCTGACAACCCAAGGATAGGATATAGGCCAAGTTCTAGGGAAACCTATACAAGCTGAGATAAAATGTTGGTCAAGATTTTGGGGAGACCCTATAGGCTAAGGTATAAACTTTAAGATATGTTTTAGGAAATATCGAAGAGATACCAAATGGAATTGTCTATGTTAGACTGTATTTCATAGTGTCTTTACCTAAATAAAATTTCTATAGTGAGTATATATAATCAGGTGTCCTTACCTAGGTCATGGGTAGTATAAGGATAGACATAATCATTCTAGGTCTATTAAGTTAGGGAGAATAGGACAAGTATTCTCATCTGAGCTGGTAAAAGAATCTAGAAGACTCCTTAAGGATCTTGGACTGGTATCTCTAGTAAACCCGGAGTTCAAATATATTTTTGAACCATTACATAGTTAGAAATAGTGAAGGGGTAAGTATAGATATAAATATATTTTGAATGATTACTGGGTAGGAAAGTACTAGCAATGGCTTGTCT
>JANAVB010025196.1:64564440-64599552 GCA_029216955.1 Iris pallida
CTGATCAACTTCTAATTTAAGAAAGGAAAAAAATAGGATATTTTAGGTATATGATAAGGAAAGTTCCAAACTCAGGGGTAACTCTGGTCCAGGACAGACCGGACGATAGTCCAGGGTCCCCGACAAAAGAGGACACCAACATAAAACTATATACACTAGAACTAGTATGTATCATGTGTCCCTTTTAACAAATAGCATTGTGGTGTAGTGGTTATAATACTAGACTTGTATTTTAAGTTGTCCTTGGTTTAAATCTTGACTACAATTTTTTTTATATATATTTTTTACATTATATATAGGAGTCCATTTTGGAAGTTTCGTCCCGGACCCCGATCAGCTCAGGGTCAGCCCTGTCCACACTCTTTCATTACTGCAAGTGTCTGGACACGCGTACAATATGTAACGTAATTTTATTATAATTGTTTATACATAGATGTCCATTTTTTTTTTTTTTAAATTTGGAAACATAAGAACTGAAAAATATAGTTAATTTTTTTTAGGAAAACAAAAATGTAGTTTTTTTTGATAAACAAAAATATAGTTAATTAACAAAAATACCAAGACAACCAATACATAGTGGAAGTAAGATACAATATCAACTGCGGAATCAAAGAATCTTATGTTCTCAAATGTACCATGTATTTCAATGTGCAAACACTATCATTTACTTTTGAGCATAACTAGAATAATAATAAAAAATACCAATATAGCGTGTATATGTGTGCATCAAATTATTTGGTTTTATTGGGTCCAAATTCTTATTAATCAAATTATTTAGGTTTTATTACATGTGACCAATTCTTCTTCTTGTTCTTCGACACCACTACAATAAAGAGGATCTGAAATGGGACAAATTACTAGGTGAACCATGTCCACCAAATTACGGTTGATTATATTTTTATTATTATTTATTTATTTTGGTTTTAGGAATAACGAGTAGAATATTTTTTCTTTGTTCTTGGTATTAGGAATAACGAATAAAAGCATAGAAAAGTCCAAAGCAGATCTATACGTATGTAACAAAAACGTTACACCATCAAAGTATCGGAATGGCTGCGTATTTCGAAGCATTTTTGTTTCATACACCATTAGAGTAGTCATGGACTCCACTGACACCTTACATTATCCCAACTAATTTAATATACCAGTCTTAAATTTTTTTGCTTTTTGAATCTCACATATAATTTTTGTTCGAATTATATAATGGTAGACACAATAACTATTTGTGACAAATCTTAAAGGATAAAAAGTTTAAAATGTTCTCGTATCACTAAGATAATCTTTTTAATTTAAGTCTCCCACATATTCAAAATATTATTTTTTCAATTAAAAATCCAATTAGTGAACTAATCAATAATCAATCCATTGATACTCTCTTATAAACTCAGATTATTTCAAATTGGATTTTGAACTATAAGTAACATCATTTTTTTAAAATTATATAACTATATACACGACAACTGTCATGTCCAAGAACCAGAATAGTAGAGAGCGTGGACGGAACTAGACCACCTATGTATATCAGAGTACACCAATACCCTGAGATACAATCACGTCTATATAAGACATGATGGTTATTATACTATCCAACAATCAATACTAGGTCAAGCAATCCTAGGTGTCTCAATCACAGACGAACAAGTAGAGTACATGATGTATGATCATTAGACATAAAAAATAGTAAAGCGTTGCAAACTATAATATATACATGATCATAAAATTAGTAGTACAAAATGGAGAACTAGCAGAAGTATAAGTCATAAATGTCACCCTCACTTTTCCAAGTTAGGGATAAAATGGTAATTTTCTATTTTATAATATTTTGAAAATTTTATTTCATAAATATTAATATTTAATTATTATAGGAGTCGGGTTCGAATTTTATCGCATTCCGAGTTAATTCGGGACCTCGGAAAATTTCGACTTGAGTCGTATTTAGCATGATAATTAACCATGGCCCACCATACTTAAACTTTTAGGATTAAGAGTTTGGACTAATCCCATATGAGTAATTAAGCTTAATTATGATTTTTATTTAATTTTAGCAATTTCCAAAACCAAATTTGAGACTTAACTTAGCCTAGAAGACAAGGGAGGGGCAAACTTGTAATTACAAGTTCCCCTACCCATGCTCCCATGGCCGGCCACATTAGGCCACCCCCTCCACCTCTTTTACTTCACCATTAAGTCTTCTCTCTCTCTCTTCATTTCTTTCTTTCCAACTTCTTCTTCTTCTTCCAAATCTACACATAGGTATGCTCTCAACTCTTATTTATTTCTCATTTTGCATTTATTCTTTCACATTAATTGTAGATGAGACTATTCTCTACAAGTTGACCCTAGCCTTTGTAGGTTTTCTTAAATTCTAGTTTAGGGATTTATCATGGTTTAACCCCTTTTTAGAGAGGTGTATGTATATTTATATATATGTATTTGTGTGTGTGTAGAGGAGAGTGGTAGTGGTGTTATGAGTGTGTATTTGTGTGTGTGTAGAGGAGAGTGGTAGTGGTGTTATGTGTGTGTATTTGTGTATAAGTGTGTGCGTCCATATATATGTATATAGATATATGTATATATTTATATGTGGTTGTGAGTGTATATATATATATATACATATATATAGATATGTATGTGTGTGTATATGTATATACATATGTAGATATGTATGTGTGAGTGTGTGTATTTACATAGTAGAGAGGAGGAGGAATGAGGAAATTGTTGAGTGTTATATATATATTAGAGAGATCGAGAGGGAGATTAGAGAGGTTTAAAGAGGGAATTAGAGAGGAAGAAGAGTGGGAGAATGGAGGAATTTGTGAAGGGAAAAGGGAGAGCAGCCAAGGCAGCAAGGGGGCCAAGGGAGCTACTGCCCCCCCCCCCACAGCAGCAGCAAAACAACAATAGCAGCAGCAGCAGCAAGCTGCAATAGCAGCAGCAGCTAGCAGCAGTAGGAGCTGCAGTAGCACCCCCAAACCACCCCGTTTAGCCCCTAAGACCCCCACCTAAATACCTATATATATATACACATATATATACCCTATTTATTACCTCTATATAACCCTAATTAACCCACTAAAATAGTCCCAAAAACTAGTCCTAAGTGAGTGTGGGAAATGGGTGTTGGGAGTGTGTGGTTTAAGGGTTGTGTGTGTTTTAGTAGAGGGGTGAATTTGAGTTCCGTGATTCGGAACGCGTCGAAACTTGGAGGGAACTTAGCAAATATGATTTAGATTTTGTGGGTAGGCTTCCGAGTTGGAATCGGGGTTGCGTGTGGGATTAGGGAGATGGTATCGCACCGTACCATCGCGTATCTTGAAATGTTCAAGATAACGGGTAATCGGGCGATTCGGACCGTAAGATGGACTGGATGTCCACTTACCCTAAGAAACTTGGTAGGTAATGGTTGTATAGGCTAGTACCCTACTACCTTAGGAAGCATGGAGTGGAATTCCTAAGGGAAGGCCACTTGGCGTCGAGTTAGAACGGTTTAAGGGTAAATGTTAAGGGGTAATCGGGTAAATTCAAGATACGGAGTTCGGGTATTCGGATTGACTTGAAACTTGGGTGGCTTGTTGGGTACACCCTACAAATGTCATATTTGAACCAATTTTGGCTCGGTTGACCCAGAGTTGACTTTTTATCCAAAAGTCAACCGTGAGTCAACACTTTGTCTAGATTTGACCCAATCCAAACCAGAGTTGACCAGTTGACCAAAAGTCAACTGTTAGTCAACATTTGACCAATTTGACCTAGGGTTGACCTAGAGTTGACCAGAGTTGACCAGTTGACCAAAAGTCAACTGTAGGCCAACTCTTGACCCCGTTTGACTTTCTTCGACTTGTTTTGACTTGCGATGACTGGTATGACCTAGACTTGACTTGGTCTGACTTAGATTGACTTGATATAACTTGATTTGACCTAGATTTGACTTGACAGGACCTAGTGTGACTCAGTGAGACCTAGTTTGACCTAGATTTCATATCATTCATTGTGAATCATTCTTAAACTTGTTTAAACCTAAACTAACATACAATATCTCATCTTTAGGTTTCTGATTACCGCTCTGAGCATTGATATACCCTACAGCTCAGGACAGCAGGCGAGTACATTAACTGATAGTTTTCATTGTCTTGATATTTGCTATATCCGATTCAGTCGTAGTGTCTTACTTGATTCTCAGTCATGATAGTTCACGGACTAGTATTGTCGGATTCCTGTTATGAGATTTCATTCCTGGATTTCTTGGGATACTGGTACTTGCTTGGTCTTGATTCTTGTACTTGTATTGATGCCGATTCCTGAAGAGAACTTGTTTTCCTCTTAGGGAATCCCGCGTCATGACGTGCTATGTCCGGATCCGTATACTATTCGGGGAATGGGGAATTTTATAGATAGTGTGATCAATGCCCACCTTGAGTTACTACTTGTATCATAGCTATACCCTCACCCCACGATGGGTATAGCCTGACCTGTGCTACTACTTGCTCTAGGGGTGGGCATACGGGTCCAGGACCCGCGGTTCCGACCCGGTCCGAACCGTATATTGGTCAAACGAGGCGGTTCCTAAAATTTGGAATTTAAACGGGGCGGGCCGGGGCGGGTCGTGTGACACTAACGGGGCGGGGCGGGTCCTATTTTCAAAATAAACGGGGCCCCGAACCGACCCGTTTCTAGGAGTATGATTTATTTTTATTTATCAATTTTGATTTTTTTTCATATTATAATTTATAAATAATAGCACACATTATTGTTTAGTAAACAAATTCTAGAAATTGGAAAAACATAATACTTGTTTTGTTCTTCTAGATAATAGAACATGTGTAAATGTTTACTATTCTATAATTTTTTGAATTTTTTTGGATCCGTTTGGACCCGCGGGTCGGCTCGGTTTTGACCCGTTTCGAACGGGTCGAATCCGTACCGGTTCCAATATTTTTTGGACCCGTCCTGCCCCGCCCCGCCAATTAACGGGTCCGGTCCGGATCTATAAAATTTGGACCCGGCCCGACCCGTGCCCACCCCTAACTTGCTCCATAGCTTACCATCCCGGCCAGGCCGAGTCCACGTACTTGTAGCCGGTCGACTGGAAGCCTGATCTTGACCCATACCGATCACATTATGCTATAATATTCGAGGCACATTTTATGTTACTTTATCTTATCATATATCCTGTTCTGTTCTACATACAGTACTTCTCACCATGCCATGATTACAGTTACTCATATGTTTTACATGCCTCTATGATGTACCTTGATTGGAAACTAAGTTCTGTTCGGGAGAAGAGTTACAACCCCGGTCCTTATTTGGTTTAAGGGTTGTAACTCAGCTTTCGAACGGTTCCCAAGTCTTCATATATCTTTGTCTTGTAATTTATTATACTGTCTCTTATAGAATTTGTCAATTCACATGGAACTGCTGTTAGCGCTTGTACTTGCTCATTTTCCTGACAGGATACCGTTATGATATATTACAGATGATTCTGAGGCGGACTGCTCGACCTATTATGGGCTCGAGTTAGATGGAGTAGTCCAGGACCGTGGCCTTATAGTAGAGCCACTAGATTTTGTACTCCCGGAGTAGTGTAGATTAGCTAGGTTTGACTGGACTACGATCCAGCTAGCTTTATCAGACTGTAGCTTCTATATTATATTTTGAGACCCGGTGATGTTGAATATATCTGGGCTTGTATTGGACACTGGGCTTGTTTACTATTTCATCTATCATATGTGCTCTTTTTGAGCTATCTACCTTAGTTTTATTTTGTGATTGAGACTGAATTGATATATCACCTCCATTCGGAGAGTATATACTGTACAGGTACCTTTATACTGTTAGTCATAGTATTTACAGACGTTATATACAGCGTTCTACCGTCGATACTGCGGCGTAGGCTGGACGTACCCACGTGCTCGTGCCCCTCATAAGGGTGCGGGTCGTGACACATTTTTGTGGTGGCCCACGCACGTCCTGTGTCGCAATTAGTGCGATCTCGTAATGGTGCTCGACTTAGAGTACTAATTACGAGCCTGCAATTAGGACGTAGGACCTAGGACATGATAGGAGTTTCTCAATCATACCTAGAAATTTTTTCTATCTTTTGATTATCATGATTACTTCCCTTGTATTAAATTAACTGTCCTTCTTTGATAAATCTACTCATGTGCCATATTTATCTCTTGTTTCAATTCGTCTTCAGGATGACGAAGACGCACCCGCAGGCCACTGGATCGAGTAGCTTGCCCGAGAGATCTGATCAGGCAGAGGAGGAGGTTCACGAGACTGCCTCCAGTGATTCCACTATCCCAGAGGCCCTGACAGTTGCACAGGGAGGTCTACCACCTCCACCCCAGAGGGTTTCGGCCGTTGTTCCAGAGATACTGCCGCCACCACCACCGATACCGACGGATACACATCATATGTTCCTTCTTCTTCAGCAGATGATGGAGACACAGCGGGCCCAGGCAGAGGCGTCGCAGCGCCAGTCGGAGGCGTCACACCGTCAGATTGAGATGCTGAGGCAGAGCATGGAGAACTCGCATCAGCTTACACTGGCAACAGTAGAGAGAGTGGCATCGGGTACGGTACATGGCCCTACTGGCTAGCAGCCGTATCAGCAGCAGTCCAGGCCAGGGACCGTATTAGACTTTAGGAAGATGAGCTCCAGGGACTTCACGGGCACAGAGGGCATCCTTTATGCAGACGACTGGCTAGAGGATGTGCAGCGGAGCATGGAGCTGGCATAGCTTCCTAGAGCACTTTGGGTTTCGACCGCAGCCAGCCGATTTTTCGACATTGTGCTGACATGGTACCGTACGGATCTTCGTGCGTCGGTGAGAGGGCTGACATGGGAGGACTTTCGGAGGCTTTTCAAGGAGAAGTTCTTCCCGAACGTGGCTCTTACAGCATTGGAGGGCCAGTTCGTGGGTCTAGTGCAGGGGAACTCGTCGGTGGACGAGTATGCAGCTGAGTTCTTCCGCCTTAGCAGGTTTGCTCCCGATATGATCCAGGATGAGGGGCAGAAGGCTCGTAAGTTCCGCAGGGGACTTATTCATGCAGTGCGCACCCGCACCTCGGGTCGCCGTGACGCGACGTTCGATCACATTTTGATGGACGTGCAGATTGCAGAGGAGGACTTCGGCCTCAAGCCGAAGAGGAACGGAGATACTATGGGGGCGAGTTCCAGTGCGGGACCGGCCAAGCACCTCCACTTTCAGTATCAACAGAGGCCATTTCAGCAGTAGCCTCCGTTGCAGATTCAGTAGGCACCGGCGCGTGCCCAGCAGCATCAGGGTCAGGGCCAGAGGCTGATCCAGCAGTGTGCTTTCTGCAGAAAGACGGGGCACAGCAGAGACGTATGCCGGAGGAGGTTAGGCGCTTGCCTATTCTGCGGAGGGACCGACCACCAGCTGAAGGGCTGCCCTGCTCAGGCAGCCAGGAGAGGCCAGGACAGGGTATAGCCGGCTAAAGGACCAGCAGTTCAGCAGAGTGGTCCTCCACTTCAGACCCAGCAGCAGCGCTTTGTTCAGCACCAGAAGAGAGCACCCGCGGGCAGGGTGTTCGCTTTGGCAGCAGAGGAGGAGGTAGAGCCGGTGGGAGATATTGTAGCAGGTCATGTTCTCCTTGATTCTTTCCCTGCTTTCACCTTGTTTGATTCTGGGGCGACCTATAGTTTTGTGTCTATTTTTTTGCTCTGAGACACAATATTATTGCTGAATATATGGGTAGGACTTACAAGATTATGAACGGGGGAGGCATTATCCTGGTTAATAATATTTGCAAGGGGCGAAGAGTCACTCTGAGAGGCTGGGACTTGAGTGCGTGTCTGCTCGTAATGCCCCTACCGAGGTACGATATGGTACTCGGTATGGATTGGTTGAGCATGCACCATGCTAGCATTGATTGTAGAGGAGGCAGAGTTCTTTTTAGGACGCCGGGAGAGTCAGAGATTGAGTTTGCTCGAGGAGCAGCGGAGCCGGAGGCTGGATTATGTGGAGCTTTGTTGGCAGGGCAGGATTTGCCACATCCGTTGATAGCTGAGTTCTCGGATGTTTTTACCGAGGAGTTGCCAGAGATGCCGCCAGACAGGGACATTGAGTTCACTATAGACTTGGTGCCGGGCGCCGAGCCTATTTCACAGCATGTCTATAGGGTGAACAACAGCGAGTTGATAGAGCTGAAGAAGCAAGTCGACGAGCTGCAGGACAAGGGATTCATCAGATCCAGTTCTTCGTCCTAGGGAGCGCCAGTCCTTTTTGTACCGAAGAAGGACAGTACGTCCCGTATGTGCATTGATTACCGGGCGCTCAACAACCTCACTATCAAGAATAGGTACCCTTTGCCGAGGATCGACGACTTGTTCCATCAGCTGAGTGGGGCAAAGATATTTTCGAAGATAGACTTGAGGTCCGGGTATCACCAGCTGAAGGTGAGGCGGGATGACATTCCCAAGACGGCATTTCGGACTCGGTACGACCAGTACGAGTTTACAGTGATGCCATTTGGGTTGACCAATGCTCCCGCGGTGTTCATGAACTTGATGAACAAGGTATTCCATCAGTACCTTGACAAGTTCGTGGTAGTCTTCATAGACGATATCTTGATCTATTTGAAGACGTAGGAGGAGCATGAGGAGAACTTGAGAGTTGTGTTAGAGACTCCGAGGAGGGAACAACTTTACGGGAAGCTTTCGAAGTGTGAGTTCTTCTTGGACCATGTGGAGTTCTTAGGTCATGTTGTGACCGAGCACGGGATTTCAATGGACCAGAGGAAGATTTCGGTAGTCGAGTCTTGGTCTACGCCCAGTTCAGTTGCCGAGGTTCAGAGCTTTCTGGGTTTGGCTGGCGTCTATTACCGAAAGTTCGTCCAGGACTTCTCGCGGATTGCAGAGCCGATGACTAGACTCACCAGGAAGGACATGGAGTTCGTCTGGACTGTTGAGTGTCAGGCTTGTCACGACCCGTTACCCAATTTGTTGGGCCGGGCCGAGTCATGTCCAGCCTGTGCTTGAGATAAAGCACAGTAAGCTGTTCTAGAAATAACAAGATAAGACTAAATGTGCTAACAGTTCTGTAAGTGAATAAAAGTCATAAATGCTCCAAACACAAAAGTCGTCTCATATAGTAAAATATCCAAAGTACAAGTCTGAAATGTAAAACTAGATACATGTCCAGTTATAAAACACGTAGTCTAATACATGACTACACTAAGTATCCCAAGTGACTACGCAAACTAGGCGAGTTTCCCCGCAGGAACATCCTCGTAAAGAAAAGCCGGGTCCTCGGCAGTATCTCCATAATATGAGTCGCAGAGTAACTCCTCCTCAGTAAGGACACCTACAACGTTATCCTGTCAGGACGGGAGCAAGTACTGAAACTAACAAACTAGCATATGAAACATGGAAATGAACATAAGAGGAAATAACTGGAAACATGGCATCACATAGTCTATCATGGCAAAGATACATATGTCATAAAAACAGATGTATATGTAATGTTTAAAACTGTAGCAGGTACGTGATCGTCAATAGGTGTACAATGTACTATGGTACATGTAAATAAAATATACATACGTACAAGTTAACAAGCATAGGTGTACATCCGTACAGAAATGCGGGATAATGGCCTGCGGCAAGGTATGCATATAAAATGCGACCTCGCTCGCTACTATAGGGGGGCATGATCACGTACTCAACTGTCAGTTTCCCCATAACCCATATTCTAATCATGTGAGAGATATATAAAGACTGTTCTAAGCATGGTAGTAATGGAAAGTACAACATGTGACATTTTAACTTGCTACCCCAAGGATCAATATTTAACATGGTTGGATTAGCAGTTCATTTATGTAACAGTATGTAAAGTTTGTAGAAAGTACTTGCCTCTAGCAAAGCAAAGCAAAACAAGCTGCGATAAAAGTGCTATAGATGTCTGGTAACTCGTCACTGTAGAAATAAATACATAAACTTAGTTTTTACACTAAGCTAAAACACTAAGACACTAATTGGTGCAACACGACTTGTGACTAGGCACCTAGCCAAAATGATGACTTTAGCATAGGAGTCCAATATGGGATGACACACTACTATAACTAACTTTCTAGGGTCTTTACGCTAGTGAGGGGTGAGGTTCAATACGGCTAAAACTCAAAATAACACAAAAAGTTGCAAGTCGTAATTACTCAATAAATAAATCAAATGAACATTGTGTTTCAACAATTTTTGAGATAGACAAAAAGCTTAATTTTACATAAAATAAAGTACCAAAGTGATTCTTATTAATTATAGAAATTTATTATAATTTTTCTGGAATTTATTAACCCGTACAAGTATTTTATAAAAATTAGTTTTCCTAAGTATACAGAAAATGAGTTTTGGTTTTATATGCCAAAATGATAGCAAAACTACAAATTAAATACTGTAAAAATTATACTAAATTAGCTAAATTAACATATTATCTAAATACTATTTTTCCAGAATTTTAACAGCAATTAAAGTATTTTTAGAAATTCAAAAACAGCATTGCACACAATCTGAAATTAAATAATTAATTATCTGCGTATTTTTTCCATGTATATAGTTTGAACCAAAGTTCAAATACAGGACCCAAGGCCATGAATCAAGTCCAATATGACTTGTACAGGTATTGAATGTGTGAAAACACATTTGGGCCCAAAAACCCATGCTAGGCTTGGACACCAAATGGTTGCAGTAATTTAAATATACAAAAATACAAAGACATAAAAATACATGATAAATACTAATATTTTAATAAGGCAAAATTATACATAATGGATATATACATACATATGTTAAAAACATATATATATATATATATATATATATATATATATATATATATATATATATATATATATACACAAATATATATAAGAAAATATATATATAAGAAAAAAAAATATATATATATATATATATATAAGAAAATACTTAATTATAAAGTATATATATATATACAAATATTGTATACATATATATAATAGTATATATATAATAATATATATACACATGAAAATATATATACATATGTACATAAATACAAATATATATATATATATATATAAATTTACTAAATATAAAAATATATATATATATATATAAATACTGCATATATACAGTATATACATATATATATACAAATACATATATATACTACAAATACATATATATATATATATATATATATATATATATATATATATATATATATATATATATATATATATATATATATAAACAAAAGAAAAACAAAAAGGAAAAAGAAAAAGAAACCACATCATAGAAGGGGGGCTCGAACTCGGCCCTCTGGGTCGAGTTCTTGAGTCGGGTCGGGCTGGCTAGGGGGTCAGCCCGCGGCTTGTGTTAGGATTAGGTTTTAGTTAGTTTTATTTAGGTTTTAGGTATTTAATACATAAAAAAAATAATAATAACAATCCTGTGTCCGGACAGTTAGGGACACAGAAGTCTACGTGTCCGTGCTATGCACGACACGTACGAGCATCGATTCTCGTGTCCAAGCACTGGACTAGGATCCCCGTGTCCTGGCGAACCACATACGTGGATTCGAGACACGGACGACACGAATCCTCACTGCCACTTACGTGTCCGGCGATCGATGAGGGTTTCGGGTGTGCTGGACGGCGGAGAAGCGGTCGGGGCGGTAGCGCTCGGGTGGCGCTGGGCATAGCTCGTCGGAGCGAACCGAATGGTGGTGGTGGCGACCGACGACGATGGTCGGTAAGGCGGTGGTAGGGTACGCCGGAGTTAGGGTTTGGGGCTTTGGGTTTGGGGAAGAACGGGGCTGTGGTCGGCGGTGATGGGTCGGGGAGAGTGGTGGCTGGACAGAGGGGAGTGAGAGGGTATTTATAGGTCGGTTAGGGCGGTAGATTTGGCCGGAAAAGGCGGGGGCAGGCCGGTCGTGGCAGTCGTCGGGCAGTCGGAGGGCAGCTCGGTCGTCGGGGGTGGGTAGAATAGGAATTAGCGTTTAGGTCCCCCCTAGTTTAGGTTATTACACAATGGCCCTAACAGTTGCTAAATATAAATACAAATTTGCATTGCACACTTAAAAAATAATTGATTAATTACAAACTGCATTTGTAACAATTCTAATTATTACAAACTATAATTAAAACAATTTAATAAATTACATAACCATATTAAAACAATTCTAAAAATTACAAAATGATATTAAAATATTTAAATTAATTACAAAATGATATTTTTGTATTTAAAACTCATTTAAAAATCATTTAAAAATTCTAGAAAAATTCCTAAAAATCCTAATAAATAATTTTAAGGCTAAATATGACATTAAAAATTAATTAACACTAATTAAATAAAATTTGAAAAACAGGGGCTTACAAGTCTTTCCTCCTTGAAAAATTTCGTCCTCGAAATTCACAAGGATTGAAGACCCTACAATATTCTAATATAGCAAGCAATGCAACAAATGACTAAGGCTATGATCGAAACTAACCTTTAAGGTATCAAGCGGGAATGGGTGGTTCCCTCGCAGCGGTTGGATCGAACAAGTAAGGGTATCTCTCCCTCATGTCCGACTCCCTCTCCCAAGTAGATTCACCTGGAGAGTGACGGCTCCAAGCTACTCGTACTATGGGTATAACCTTGTTCCTCAGCCTCTTCTCTCTCCTGTCTAATATCTTTACTGGCTGCTCAGAAACTGTAAGGCTCGGTCCGACCTCCAACTCTGAATGATCTAGCATATGACTGGGGTCTGGAACATATCTCCTCAGCTGAGATACATGAAAGACATCGTGAACTCCTGCTAGGTTGGGTGGAAGTGCAATCCTGTAAGCTACCTCTCCAATCCTGCCAAGTATCTCGAATGGCCCGATGTATCTGGGGCTCAGCTTCCCTCCTAGTCCGAACCGGATCGTCCCTCTAGTAAGTGATATCTTTACTAGCACCATATCACCGTCTGCGAACTCCATCGGTCTGCGACTAGCATCAGCCCAGTGTTTCTGCCTGTCCTGGGCTACTCTGAGCCTGTCTCTGATCATCCCGACTTTCTCTGCTGCATCCGTGATCATCTCTGGCCCAAGCATAACTCTGTCTCCAACGTCATCCCAAAAGAGCGGTATGCGGCATCGTCGTCCATTTAGCGCCTCGAAAGGAGACATACCGATACTAGCTTGGTAGCTGTTGTTGTATGAAAACTCTACCAAGTTCAGATGGCTCTCCCAAGATCCTCCAAAGTCCAGCACGTAGGTCCTCAGCATATCCTCCAGTGTCTGTATCGTCCTTTCGGACTGCCCATCTGTCTGCGGGTGGTACGCCGTACTGAACTTGAGCCTACTGCCCAACTCCTCCTATAAGCTCCTCCAGTAGTGGGATATGAATCTACTGTCTCTGTCCGACATGATGCTCACTGGCACTCCATGTAGGCGAACTATCTGCTGCATGTATAGCTCTGCCAACTTCTCGGTGGAAAGCCCCACCTTGAAGGGTATGAAGTGCGCACACTTCGTCAGCCTGTCCACGATGACCCAAATGGCATCCTTCCTTCCTTGGGGACGAGAAAGCCCGGAGACAAAGTCCATCGTAATATGTTTCCACTTCCACACGGAAATGGGTAACGGCTGCAACAAACCAGCTGGCCTCTGGCGCTCCGCCTTGACCTGCTGGCAAACTAGGCATCTCGAGATGAAACGTGATACATCCCTCTTCATCCCGTGCCACCAAAGATGTTCCTGCAAGTCACGGTACATCTTGTTAGCACCAGGGTGAATAGAATATCTCGATCGGTGCACCTCCTGCAAGACTGCCTCTACTAGCTCTCCCTTCGGCACGCACAGTCGGCTGCCATGCCTCAAGGATCCATCCTCTGCTATAGTGAAGTCATCCAGCAATCCAGCTAAAGCCTGGGCTCGATGTCTGCGAAGGCTCTCATCTGTAGACTGTGCCTCCCGGATCTGCTCTATCAAACCTGACTGAATGTCAAGCGCCATCATCTGTATCACTGATCCTGGCCGAACTAGCTCGATACCGAGCTTCTCCAGATCCTTCCGCAAATGCCGATCAATTATCAGGTACCATGCCATCGGATACCTGCTCAGCGCATCCGCCACCACATTTGCCTTCCCGGGGTGATACTGTAAATCGATGTCGAAGTCTTTCATCAACTCCAACCATCGTCTTTGCCTCATGTTCAGCTCTTTCTGCGTGAACACATACTTCAAGCTTTTATGGTCAGTAAAGATTTCCACACGCTCTCCGTATAAGTAATATTTCCATAACTTGAGTGCAAAGATCACCGCAGCTAACTCTAGGTCATGGGTAGGATAATTTCGCTCATGAGTCCACAATTGCCTGGATGCGTAAGCAATCACTTTCCCATGCTGCTGTAGGACACATCCTAGCCCCTTCCCTGAAGCATCGCTGTAAATGGTGAAACCTCCAGAACCTGAAGGTAATGTCAGAACTGGAGCGGTTGTCAGCCTCCTCTTCAGCTCCTCAAACGCTGCCTGGCAGTCCTCTGACCAAATGTACTCTGCGTCCTTCCACGTCAGCTTCGTCATGGGTTCAGCTATCCAAGCAAAGTCCTGGACGAACTTTCTATAATAGCCTGCTAAACCCAGAAAGCTCATGATCTCTGAAACTGACGTCGGAGCCTTCCATGTCTCAACTGCAACAATCTTCATGGGACCCATCGTGATTCCATCTCCAGTAACTACATGGCCGAAAAACTCCACTCGGTCTAAAAAGAACTCGCACTTCGACAATTTGGCAAACAATCTCTCCTGCCTCAGAATCCCCAATACTATCCGCAAGTGCTCTACATGCTCCTCCGACGTCTTCGAGTATATCAGGATGTCGTCGATAAACACTACGACGAACTTATCCAGATACTGGTGAAATATCTTATTCATCAAATTCATAAAGACAGCTGGCGCATTTGTGAGACCAAATGGCATCACCAGAAACTTGTACTGCCCGTACTTCGTGTTGAACGCCATCTTCTGGATGTCTGCTGCCCTAACCTTCACCTGGTGGTACCCAGATCTCAAGTGTATCCTGGAAAACACCTTCGCCCCGCTCAACTGGTCGAACAAATCATCTATCCTGGGCAGAGGATATTTGTTCTTGATGGTGATGGCATTCAAGGCCCGGTAGTCAATACACAACCGGACTGTACCATTCTTCTTAGGAACAAAGAGCACTGGCGCTCCCCATGGAGAAGCACTGGATCGAATGAAACCCTTTTTCAACAGGTCATCAATCTGCTCTTTCATCTCTACGGCCTCCTTAGGATTCACTCTATAGCAAGCCCGGGATACTGGTGATGAACCCGGCACTAAATCTATAATGAATTCCACATCTCAGTCAGACGGAAGCCCTGGAAGATCCTTTGGGAATATATCTATAAACTCCTTAATGATAGGGTGTGGCGGTGCTACGTCCCCAACTGTCGCCCAATAGTTCGGCTCTAGGCTGATCTCCGGCCCTGTCCTTCTGACACTGAATGGTGCTGTGCCTGGGGGATTGAACAAAATACTACCCTCATGACAATCTATAGATGCATGGGCATAGCTAAGCCAGTCCATCCACAATATGATATCATAACCGGGGAGTGGCATCACAAAGAATCGTCCCCTGAACTCTCTTCCGGCTATAAAAATAGAACATCTATAGATAGCTCTAATAGGCACTGGTCCTCCTCCCGTCATCACTCTACTAATCTCCGCAGTAGGTGTAGCTACTAGATGGTGTTTATGCATAAACTCTAATGATAGGAAGCTATGAGATGCACCAGAATCAAACAAGCATAGAGCTAGAAAAGTATACAAATAAACATGACCTGTGATGACGTCAGCTAAGTAATCTGGCTCCGAAACCTGCTCCGGCTCCGGCTCAAGGGCTAGGCTATAAACCTTCCCCTGAGGTCCCTTCTGCTGCTGCAGATGCTGCCCAAACCTCTGCTGCTGAGTCGGAAGCGGTCGTCTAGGTCCCTTGGCTGCTGGGCAGTCCGGAATCTGATGGGTGGCAGACCCACAAACTAAGCACTGCTTCAACCTCTTCCTGCAGATGGAGTTGTCGTGCCCTGGTCTTCCGTAGAAAGAACATATAGCTCCCCTCTGCTGCTGATGTCGGGGTCCCGGGGCTCTAACTGGCGGGGTCGGGTGATGTGATGTAGGGGGACGGTAAGTCTGCTGGGGCGGCATCGGTGCTCTCTGCTGGAAAGCCTGACGCTTGGACGGTCCCTCATGATATACAGAAGCCGGCCTCTTGCTAGACAGAAGACGCTCCTCAATGCTCCGGGCCAACTCTAGGCTCTGGTAGTAGTCAGTCGTACCATTCGCCACTATAAGAATACCAATGTCTGGAACTAGACCATGGCAAAACCTATGGGTCATCTCCTCTGGATCTGCAACCAGACTAGGAGCGAAACAGCTCAGGCGACTAAACTCTGCCGCATACTCGTCAACAGAATGGTTCTCCTGCTGGATGTTCTGGAATCGTAGCCCCATGGCTACTCTAGCAGTGATCGAGAGAATTTCTTCTTGAACTGGGTCTTGAACTGATCCCAAGTGGCCCTCCCTCTCACAAATAATGGCTCATTCCGGAACCAGACTCCTGCCAAGTCTATCAGCAGAAATTTTGCTACCTCGACCTGGAGGTCATCCGACATCCTAACTCCAAGGAGCTTCCTCTCTACTGAGTCTAGCCAGTCATCTGCTACTACTATACCCTCAGTCCCTGAGAACCCCTTGGGATTCAGGCCCATGAAGTCCTTGATCGTCCCTGCTCCCTGCCGTGGCTCTACAGGTGGTGGGACCATGGTACATTCCTCAGAACGCTCCATGCTCTGGCGGAGTAGGGTAGTCTGCTCCTGATGGGTTATTAGGAACCCCTGGATCAGAGTGAGCAGCTGGTTCCCGTCGAGCGTGATGGAAGCCTGGGTAGGTATAGTGATAGGGGGTGGTAGAAGTATTGGGTCCTGCTGGGCATGTGATGTGGAAGGTGGTGGAGGTATCTGGGTTTATGGATCTGCGGAGTGGGGGAATATGGTAGGTGGAGGTGGGGGTGTATCAGTCAACTGGTCAGCTGACTGGATATGGAGTTCGCCATTCTCAGGTGTAACATACTGGGATGAACGAGTAAGCACCATCTAATTATAATAAAAAGGACTTATAAGGACTTGTTTAAAGTAAGCAATCATAGATAAGGAAATCTAATTATAATAGCAAGCGTGTGATATTTTCCAATGTTGTAATCCTAGCATTCCTCTAGGTGTTCTAAGCGTCATTCCTAATGTTGTCTAATTACCTTAAGTTCCTAATTGCAGGCATGCTTGGTACAATAACGTAACCAAAAAATTTAGTCTCGACCTGCATGGGCCACCACTAAAAATATGTCACGACCCGTTACCCAATTTGTTGGACCGGGCCGAATCATGTCCAGCCTGTGCTTGAGATAAAGCACAGTAAGCTGTTCTAGAAATAACAAGATAAGACTAAATGTGCTAACAGTTTTGTAAGTGAATAAAAGTCATAAATGCTCCAAACACAAAAGTCGTCTGATATAGTAAAATGTCCAAAGTATAAGTCTGAAATGTAAAACTGGATACATGTCCAGTTACAAAACACGTAGTCTAATACATGACTACACTAAGTATCCCAAGTGACTACGCAAACTAGGCGAGTTTCTCCGCAGGAACATCCTCGTAAAGCAAAGCCGGGTCCTCGGCAGTATCTCCATAATATGAGTCGCAGAGTAACTCCTCCTCAGTAAGGACACCTACAACGTTATCCTGTCAGGATGGAAGCAAGTATTGAAACTAACAAATTAGCATATGAAATATGGAAATGAACATAAGAGGAAATAACTGGAAACATGGCATCACATAATCTATCATGGCAAAGATACATATGTCATAAAGACAGATGGATATATAATGTTTAAAACTGTAGCAGGTACGTGATCGTCAATAGGTGTACAATATACTTGGTACATGTAAATAAAATGTACATACGTACAAGTTAACAAGCATAGGTGTACATCCGTACAGAAATGCGGGATAATGGCCTGCGGCAAGGTATGCATATAAAATGCGACCTCGCTCGCTACTATAGGGGGGCATGATCACGTATTCAACTGTCAGTTTCCCCATAACCCATATTCTAATCATATGAGAGATATATAAAGACTGTTCTAAGCATGGTAGTAATGGAAAGTACAATATGTGACATTTTAACTTGCTACCCCAAGGATCAGCATTTAACATGGTTGGATTAATAGTTCATTTATGTAACAACATGTAAAGTTTGTAGAAAGTACTTGTCTCTAGCAAAGTAAAGCAAAACAAGCTACGATAAAAGTGCTATAGATGTCTGGTATCTCGTTACTGTAGAAATAAATACATAAACTTAGTTTTTACACTAAGCTAAAACACTAAGACACTAATTGGTGCAACACGACTTGTGACTGGGCACCTAGCCAAAATGATGACTTTAGCATAGGAGTCCAATGTGGGGTGACACACTACTATAACTAACTTTCTAGGGTCTTTACACTAGTGAGGGGTGAGGTTCAATACGGCTAAAACTCAAAATAACACAAAAAGTTGCAAGTCGTAATTATTCAATAAATAAATCAAATGAACATTGTGTTTCAACAATTTTTGAGATAGATAAAAAGCTTAATTTTACATAAAATAAAGTACCAAAGTGATTCTTGTTAATTATAGAAATTTATTATAATTTTTCTGAAATTTATTAACTAGTACAAGTATTTTATAAAAATTAGTTTTCCTAAGTATACAGAAAATGAGTTTTGGTTTTATATGTCAAAATAATGGCAAAACTGTAAATTAAATACTGTAAAAATTATACTAAATTAGCTAAATTAACATAGTATCTAAATACTATTTTTCCAGAATTTTAACAGCAATTAAAGTATTTTTAGAAATTCAAAAACAGCATTGCACAAAATCTAAAATTAAATAATTAATTATCTGCATATTTTGTCCATGTATATAGTTTAAACCAAAGTTCAAATACAGGACCCAAGGCCATGAATCAAGTCCAATATAAATTGTACAGGTCTTGAATGTGTGAAACACATTTGGGCCCAAAAACCCATGCTAGGCTTGGACACCAAATGGTTGCAGTAATTTAAATATACAAAAATACAAAGACATAAAAATACATGATAAATACTAATATTTTAATAAGGCAAAATTATACATAATGGATATATACATACATATGTTAAAAATATATATATATAAGAAAATACTTAATTATAAAGTATATATATATATACAAATATTGTATACATATATATAATAGTATATATATAATAATATATATACACATAAAAATATATATACATATATGTACATAAATACAAATATATATATAAAATTTACTAAATATAAAAAATATATATATATATAAATACTGCATATATACAGTATATACATATATATATACAAATACATATATATATATATATATATATATATATATATATATATATATATATATATATATATATATATATATATATATATATATATATAAACAACAAAAATATATATATATATATATATATATATAAAAACAAAAGAAAAACAAAACGGAAAAAGAAAAAGAAACCACGCATAGAAGGGGGCTCGAACTCGGCCCTCTGGGTCGAGTTCTTGAGTCGGGTCGGGCTGGCCTGGGGGTCAGCCCGCGGCTTGTGTTAGGATTAGGTTTTAGTTAGTTTTATTTAGGTTTTAGGTATTTAATACATAAAAAAAAATAATAATAACAATCCTGTGTCCGGACAGTTAGGGACACAGGAGTCTACGTGTCCGTGCTATGCACGACACGTACGAGCATCAATTCTCGTGTCCAAGCACTGGACTTGGATCCTCGTGTCCTGGCGAACCACATACGTGAATTCGAGACACGGACGACACGAATCCTCACTGCCACTTACCTGTCCGACGATCGATGAGGGTTTCGGGTGTGCTGGACGGCGGAGAAGCGGTTGGGGCGGTGGCGCTCGGGTGGCGTTGGGCGTAGCTCGTCGGGGCGAACCGAATGGTGGTGGTGGCGACCGACGACGACGGTCGGTGAGGCAGTGGTAGGGTACGCCGGAGTTAGGGTTTAGGGCTTTGGGTTTGGGGAAGAACGGGGCTGTGGTCGACGGTGATGGGTCTGGGAGAGTGGTGGCTGGACAGAGGGGAGTTAGGGGGTATTTATAGGTCGGTTAGGGCGGTGGATTTGGCCGGGAAAGGCGGGGGCAGGCCGGTCGTGGCAGTCGTCGGGCAGTCGGGGGACAGCTCGGTCGTCGGGGGTGGGTAGAATAGGAATTAGCGTTTCGGTCCCCCCTAGTTTAGGTTATTACACAATGGCCCTAATAGTTGCTAAATGTAAATACAAATTTGCATTCCACACTTAAAAAATAATTGATTAATTACAAACTGCATTTGTAACAATTCTAATTATTACAAACTATAATTAAAACAATTTAATAAATTACATAACCACATTAAAACAATTCTAAAAATTACAAAATGATATTAAAATATTTAAATTAATTACAAAATAATATTTTTGTATTTAAAACTCATTTAAAAATTATTTAAAAATTTTAGAAAAATTCCTAAAAATCCTAATAAATAATTTTAAGGCTAAATATGACATTAAAAATTAATTAACACTAATTAAATAAAATTTAAAAAATAGGGGCTTACAAGGCTGTATTCGATGAGCTGAAGAGGAGGTTGACTTCAGCTCCGATCTTGACTTTGCCATCTAGGTCAGGTGGGTTCTCGATCTTCAGCGATGCTTCCGGGAAGGGCTTAGGTTGTGTTCTTCAGCAGCACGGGAAGGTGATTGCCTATGCATCCAGGCAGTTACGTCCTCATGAGAAGAACTATCCTACTCATGATCTGGAGTTGGCCGCGGTTATTTTTGCTTTGAAGTTATGGAAGCATTACTTGTACGAAGAGCGAGTTGAGATCTTCACAGATTACAAGAGCTTGAAGTACGTGTTCACTCATATGGAGTTGAACATGCGGCAGAGGCGGTGGTTAGAGCTGATGAAGGACTTCGATATATCACTACAGTACCATCCGGGGAAGGCCAACGTAGTTGCAGATGCCTTGAGCATGTATCCAGTTGCTATGTTCTTGACGACAGATCGTCATTTGTTGGCCGACCTAGATAGTTTGGGTATCGAGGTCATCATTCCGGGCGTGGAGATCCAGATGTGGGGTTTGCAGATTCAGTCTGAGCTGATGGATAGAGTCAGGTCAGCGCAGTATGATGATGTTGCCCTGAGGAGCATCAGGGAGCAGGTGCGGATGGGCTTGCTTGATGAGTTCTCTGTAGCCGAAGATGGGTCGTTGTGGCACGGTACTAGGCTGTCCATTCCGCATGGAGAGCTTCGGAAGGAGGTTCTTCAGGAGGCGCATCGCTCTCAGTATTCTATGCATCCTGGAGCCAACAAGATGTATAGGGACCTGAGAGAGCACGTGTAGTGGTATGGCATGAAGCACGAGGTAGCTCAGTTTGTATCTCGTTGCCTTGTGTGCCAGCAGATGAAGGCCGAGAGACAGAGACCAGGTGTATTGCTACAGCCGCTACCCATTCCCAAGTGGAAGTGGGAGCACATCACCATGGACTTTGTGTCTGGACTTCCACGATCGCCAGGAGGAAAAGACGCGGTTTGGGTCATCGTTGATAGATTGACCAAATTGGCCTAGTTTTTGCCTTTCAAAGTGGGTTTATCTACGGAGAGGCTGGCTGAGCTGTATGTTCGTCAGATCGTGAGATTACACGGAGTTCCAGTGAGCATAGTTTCAGATCGGGATAGCCGATTCACTTCCCACTTCTGGAGGAGTTTGCAGGCTAGTTTGGGAACCTCTCTCAAGTTTAGTACTGCTTATCATCCTCAGACAGACGGACAGTCGGAGAGGACCATCCAGACTTTGGAGGATATGCTTCGTACATGTACGCTAGATCTCGAGGGTTCTTGGGAGGACCATCTTCACCTGGTAGAGTTTGCTTATAACAACAGCTACCAGGCCAGTATAGAGATGTCACCATTTGAGGCTCTATATGGACGGAGATGCCGTACTCCTTTGTCTTGGGACGATGTCGACGAACGGGCACTTCTTGGGCCGGAGATGGTTGTGGATGCGGCCGAGAAGGTCAGGATGATTAGAGACAGACTTCTGGTGGCTCAGTATAGGCAGCGACATTGGGCCGATAGTCACCGGAGACCGTTAGAGTTCGAGGTTAGTTTCAGTTCTTATCGTGTTTGTTTGTGATTGTTTGTTAGTTATATGTTGAGTTTTTGTCTTGTGTCTAGGTTGGTGACATGGTATTTTTGAGGATATCTCAGACACGTGGCACTATTCGCTTTGGCGGCGGTGGAAAGCTCAGTCCGTGCTACATCGGACCTTTCACCATCTTAGAGAGGATCGGTGCAGTAGCCTACCGACTGGACTTACCTACTAGGCTCGAGGGAGTGCACAACGTGTTTCATGTATCTCAGCTGAGGCGGTACGTCACAGATCCTAGCCATGTATTGGACCATTCAGCGATACAGGTGGGACCTACTCTCAGCTATCCAGAATAGTCGGTAGAGATTTTAGATCGCAGGGAGAAGGTGCTCCGGAACCAGGTCATACCCTTGGTTCGGGTTGCGTGGAGACATCACTCTCCAAGTGAGTCTACCTGGGAGAGGGAGGATGACATGCGGGAGCGTTTCCCTTATCTTTTCGTGCCCTGAGGTATAAATCTATTTCGTTTGTCTTTCTGTTTGTGATTTCCTGTGCTTGTTGTCTTCAATTTCGAGGACAAAATTTTTTTAAGGTGGATAGACTTGTCATCCTCACTTTTCCAAGTTAGGGGTAAAATGGTAATTTTCCATTTCATAATATTTTGGAAATTTTATTTCATGAATATTAATATTTAATTATTATAGGAGTCGGGTTCGAATTTTATCGCATTCCGAGTTAATTCGGGACCCCGGGGAATTTTGACTTGAGTCGTATTTAGCATGATAATTAACCACGGCCCACCATACTTAAACTTTTAGGATTAGGAGTTTGGACTAATCCCATATGAGTAATTAAGCTTAATTATGATTTTTATTTAATTTTAGCAATTTCCAAAACCAAATTTGAGACTTAACTTAGCCTAGAAGACAAGGGAGGGGCAAACTTGTAATTATAAGTGCCCCTACCCATGCTCCCATGGCCGGCCACATTAGGCCACCCCCCTCCACCTCTTTTACTTCACCATTAAGTCTTCTCTCTCTCTCTCTCTCTCTTCATTTCTTTCTTTCCAACTTCTTCTTCTTCTTCCAAATCTACACATAGGTATGCTCTCAACTCTCATTTATTTCTCATTTTGCATTTATTCTTTCACATTAATTGTAGAGGAGACTATTCTCTACAAGTTGACCCTAGCCTTTGTAGGTTTCCTTAAATTCTAGTTTAGGGATTTATCATGGTTTAACCCCTTTTTAGAGAGGTGTATGTATATTTATATATATGTATTTGTGTGTGTGTGTAGAGGAGAGTGGTAGTGGTGTTATGAGTGTGTATTTGTGTGTGTGTAGAGGAGAGTGGTAGTGGTGTTATGTGTGTGTATTTGTGTATAAGTGTGTGTGTCCATATATATGTATATAGATATATGTATATATTTATATGTGGTTGTGAGTGTATATATATATATATATATATATATATATATATATATATATATATATATATAAAATATATATATATATATATATATATATATATATATATATATAGATATGTATGTATGTGTGTATATATGTATATACATATGTAGATATGTATGTGTGAGTGTGTGTATTTAAATAGTAGAGAGGAGGAGGAATGAGGAAATTGTTGAGTGTTATATATATATTAGAGAGATCGAGAGGGAGATTAGAGAGGTTTAAAGAGGGAATTAGAGAGGAAGAAGAGTGGGAGAATGGAGGAATTTGTGAAGGGGAAAGGGAGAGCAGCCAAGGCAGCAAGGGGGGGGGGGGGGGGGGGGCAAGGAGCTGCTGCCCCCCCATAGCAGCAGCAAAACAGCAATAGCAGCAGCAGCAGCAAGCTGCAATAGCAGCAGCAGCTAGCAGCAGTAGGAGCTGCAGTAGCACCCCCAAACCACCCGTTTAGCCCCTAAGACCCCCACCTAAATACCTATATATATACATATATATGCCCTATTTATTAGCTCTATATAACCCTAATTAACCCACTAAAATAGCCCCAAAAACTAGTCCTAAGTGAGTGTGGGAAATGGGTGTTGGGAGTGTGTGGTTTAAGGGTTGTGTGAGTTTTAGTAGAGGGGTGAATTTGAGTTCCGTGATTCGGAACGCGTCGAAACTTGGAGAAGACTTAGCAAATGTGATTTAGATTTTGTGGGTAGGCTCCTGAGTTGGAATTGGGGTTGCGTGTGGGATTAAGGAGATGGTATCGCACCGTACCATCGCGTATCTTGAAATGTTCAAGATAACGGGTAATCGGGCGATTCGGACCGTAAGATGGACTGGATGTCCACTTACCCTAGGAAACTTGGTAGGTAATGGTTGTATAGGCTAGTACCCTACTACCCTAGGAAGCACGGAGTGGAATTCCTAAGGGAAGGCCACTTGGCGTCGAGTTAGAACGGTTTAAGGGTAAATGTTAAGGGGTAATCGGGTAAATTCAAGATACGGAGTTCGGGTATTCGGATTGACTTGAAACTTGGGTGGCTTATTGGGTACACCCTAAAAATATCATATTTGAACCAATTTTGGCTCGGTTGACCCAGAGTTGACTTTTTACCCAAAAGTCAACCGTGAGTCAACACTTTGTCTAGATTTGACCCAATCCAAACCAGAGTTGACCAGTTGACCAAAAGTCAACTGTTGATCAACATTTGACCAATTTGACCTAGGGTTGACCTAGAGTTGACCAGAGTTGACCAAGGTTGACCAATTGACCAAAAGTCAACTGTAGGCCAACTCTTGACCCCGTTTGACTTTCTTCGACTTGTTTTGACTTGCGATGACTGGTATGACCTAGAGTTGACTTGGTCTGACTTAGATTGACTTGATATAACTTGATTTGACCTAGATTTGACTTGACAGGACCTAGTGTGACTCAGTGAGACCTAGTTTGACCTAGATTTCATATCATTCATTGTGAATCATTCTTAAACTTGTTTAAACCTAAATTAACATACAATATCTCATCTTTAGGTTTCTGATTACCGCTCTGAGCATTGATATACCCTACAGCTCAGGACAGTAGGTAAGTACATTCACCGGTAGTTTTTATTGTCTTGATATTTGCTATATCCGATTTAGTCGTAGTGACTTACTTGATTCTCAGTCACGATAGTTCACGGACTAGTATTGTCGGATTCCTGTCATGAGATGTCATTCCTGGATTTCTTAGGATACTGGTACTTGCTTCGTCTTGATTCTTGTACTTGTATTGATGCCGATTCCTGAAGAGGACTTGCTCTCCTCTTAGGGAATCCCGCGTCATGACGTGCTATGTCCAGATCCGTATACTATTCGAAGAATGGAGAATTTTATAGATAGTGTAATCAATGCCCACCTTGAGTTACTAATTGTATCATAGCTATACCCTCACCTCACGATGGGTATAGCCTGACCTGTGCTACTACTTGCTCCATAGCTTACCATCCCGGCCGGGCCGAGTCCACGTACTTGTAGTCGGTCGGCTGGAAGCCTGATCTTGACCCATACCGATCACATTATGCTATAATATTCGAGGCACATTTTATATTATTTTATCTTATCATATATCCTGTTCTGTTCTACATACAGTACTTCTCACCATGTCATGATTACAGTTACTCACATGTTTTACATGCCTCTATGATGTACCTTGATTGGAGACTAAGTTCTGTTCGGGAGAAGAGTTACAACCCCGGTCCTTGTTTGGTTTAAGGATTGTAACTCAGCTTTCGAACGGTTCCCAAGTCTTCATATATCTTTGTCTTGTAGTTCATTATACTGTCTCTTATAGAATTTGTCAATTCACATGGAACTGCTGTTAGCGCTTGTACTTGCTCATTTTCCTGACAGGATACCGTTATGATATATTACAGATGATTCTGAGGCGGACTGCTCGACCTATTATGGGCTCGAGTTAGATGGAGTAGTCCAGGACCGTGGCCTTATAGTAGAGCCACTAGATTTTGTACTCCCGGAGTAGTGTAGATTAGCTAGGTTTGACTGGACTGCGATCCAGCTAGCTTTATCAGACTGTAGCTTCTATATTATATTTTGAGACCCTGTGATGTTGTATATATCTAGGCTTGTATTGGACACTGGGCTTGTTTACTATTTCATCTATCATATGTTCTTTTTCTGAGCTATCTACCTTAGTTTTATTCTGTGATTGAGACTGTATTGATATGTCACCTCCATTCAGAGAGTATATACTGTACAGGTACCTTTATACTGTTAGTCGTAGTATTTACAGACGTTATATACAGCGTTCTACCGTCGATACTGCGGCGTAGGCTGGACGTACCCACGTGCTCGTGCCCTCATAAGGGTGCGGGTCGTGACAATAAATGATCATCTTTAGCTGGAGTCTACAATATACACAAATCATATCAAGCTCGTAGCCTTATATGTCAAAGTCCAAGGCACGAGCTAAACAAGTTCTTTGTGTCTAAACGCCACAAAAGAATATGTACAGATAAACTAGTGGGTGAAGGAAAGAAAAACAACTCAAGAACTCGGCGGGTGGTTCTCCTTGTGGACACCATTAAGTAGGAGGTATGTTAGATCATCCGACTTTGCTACCAGATCTGGCCAAACAAAACCAGTGGAGTCAGACCACAGACAACAAGTACCACAAAGAAAGCTACGATATAAACCAAAACCAACAAGCATATAAATACAACATGTAAGAAATGATAGCAAGTAAATATGAGACATAAAAGAAAACTAAAAACGTGTGAAATAAATAAGAACATGTGATCATGTACAAGCTATATAAAGTAAACAAGAATAACATATGTGTACAGGATAGAACGACGAACAACTAGTGAATATAGGGACTACTCTGAATCCAATCTACAACCTGTAATTCAAACAAGGATCGAGATTGCAGACAGTCTCTCGAACAGAATTTAGCCTCTAATCATTCACTGGTTCATAGAACATAGACAAAGACAAGAACAAGACAATGACATAAGTAGGAAATGGACTCCATCCTTCAATCATGGCCAAGCAAGAAGTACGACTTACTACATTAGCTGACAAAGGTTATCACAAATTCTAATTACTAACATATGCAAAATTGAGAATTTTTAAACGGTCACACGCACTGCAGTCTATCCAAGCTATATAGCTGAATATAAGATAAGACAAGGCAAATATAGTATAGCAGATGCACCACCAAAACGATATGAATCATAAAAAATAGTATCACACAATGGTGACCCTAGTATATCACACAACGACGAGCCATGTATGCTCTACGCGAAGGTGAGCTAATAATAAGCAAGTACATGATTCATTACTCAACGATGAGCTGGAAGTGTGCCCCTCACGATGGAGAGATCCAAATACATTCAGGATAATAACGGGATGATATGACTACATACAACATGGAAATCACCCCTCCCAATGCATCTAGATGATCAAACTAGTATTAATATTTAATATTTTCATTTAGGATTCATATCCATGACATTCCGTAGAATCCATCCTAGATATGATACTCCTCTCGAGGATATGCAAGACTGGACGATAATTTAATAATCACAAGTACAAGCACAAGACAAGAAAATACAAAAAAATAACCACGTTGTTACAAGCAAGATGGGAGTATGCTACGACAAGCCACATCAAGAATCAAGACATGGTCAAGTATAGAACATGTCAGGAAAGCAATTAGCAACTATGTGCTCTAATGTAAGCACCCTGATTTTTCGGATTTTTTATATGATTTTGTATTTATTAAATTATATTTACTTTTTAGTTATGACTATAGATGTATCTTTCCGTAGCTTTGATTTTTGGAGCACAAGAAATGACAATTAAACGGCCATCAAGAGTTTTTAAGTAGACAAGTCCACCTTCAATTTGATATAGTATGTCCCATCCAAACTTGTCCCCTAACATTCTTTTGATTTCGCACAACTTCGAATCAATTTATGCCATTAGACCGTTAACATAATTCTAGACCTAACTTTCAACTTGAGTTCGGGACTCGACATCGATCAAAACCATTCACCCAATATACGATTTTGACCTATTTTAAGCCTATGATGCACATACCAAGGGTGTGCCACTCAATCGAGTTCCCATGTGCTATTTATTTGTGAATGCAACAAGAGACTCATTGGTTGATTTTTTAGATTTATTTTGACTAGAAAAATGTTTGGATCCTAACCTAGCCAACCCCACTTGGTAGAGCCATGTTAGGTTGCCATGACCCATTAGAATTATTTTAAATTTATTTTATGAAATTTTATAAAGCAAAATAGGTTTAAATACAATTTTGTATATATATGTTTATATCGAAATATACTATTTTTCTAAAGATATATCTATAAGATTTTTGATATCCACTTACATACGTTTTATATACATACCTATATAATTATTTATTTATTCCCATTTTTTATAAATAAATATATGTATAAGTTTGTGTTAAATTTTACATGAATATTTGTATATTAACCGAAATACCATTTTTATAAATAAAAGCATATAATATACATTATATACATTATATATATATATATATATATATATATATATATATATATATATATATATATATATATACATTTTTATAAAAAATATATATATATATATATATATAGGCGATTTGGGGGTTCACTGCAGTCTCCGTCCGGCTGGCTGCTGCCGACCGCTTGGACGGCGGGCCTCCTACGTCGGCGGACGGGCCTGGCTCCAGCCGCTCTCGGTGGCCCGTCCCCGTCCTCCTTCCACCGCCTCGACCACCTATGGGCCGCCATCAGACTTCTATTCCCCCAGCTCTCTCTCCCAACCGCTACATCAGCTCCATCCAGTCTTCCGTAGGGGTAAGCAATATACGGTTCCAAAACCGTAAACCGGGCCGAACCAAACCGAACTGGCCATCGGTTCGGGTTGAAATTTAACGGGTCGACAATCGGGTCTGGAATTAAATAATTCGATTTTCGGGTCGGCAACCGGTTATTGGGTTCGGTTACCCGACCGACCCAAAAACCGAATATATATTTTTTTATTTATGAAATTACTAAATTAACCCTGGGTTATATAAAACACTCAGGCTCAACCGCTCAGCTCTAAATTTCTCTCTCTCTCAGTCTCACTTTCTCTCGTCTCTCCTTCTCTCGTCGCCGGCTGTTGCTCTCCCTCTCTCGCACAGCCCTAACTCTCTAGAGAACCCTAACCCTAACTCTAAGAGGCAAATCTCTTCCTCTCTCGTGCTATCTCTCTCTCTCTCTTTCTCGAGATCTGGGCTATCGAGAAACCCTAGATCTCTGTCGAGAACCCTAACTCTCGAGCAAAGCTAGATCTAACGAGATCTATCCCTAATCTGGTAAGAAATAACGTTCTCTCTGAAAATCTAGACTAGATCTGTGTATTTTATTTTGTTTGTACAAAGATTTGTGTTTTTTATTTTGTATTTTCTAATTATTTTGTTACTTTCGTGCATGTGCTAGAAATCTAGCCGAGATCTAGAGGAATCTAACCTAGATCTGGCCCCTTGCTATTGTTGTGCTGTTGTCTTCATCTCTCGATATTAGGAATCTTGTTGACATTGAACAGAAGTTCGTTCTTACTCACTGTAAGTATCATCTATCCATTGTTCTTTCTGGACTCCTTCTTTCGTAATTTTCTAAATATTTGATGGTTTAAAATTTTGGTTCATGTCTGTTGATATTAGCAGCATGTTTGTTAATTTTCGGGCAGCATGTTTAATGTCTGTTGAGTTTAGTGTTGACTGTTGACTATTGTAGCATGTTAATTTTCGTTTAGTGTTGACTGTTGCAGCATGTTTGTTTCTGATAGCAGCATGTCTGTTGATATTGCAGCATGTTTGTTAATTTTCTGATAGCAGCATGTTTAATTTTCGTTTAATGTTCTTTGGTAATGTTCTCACTCACTAGGGCAGCATGTTTGTTTCTGATAGCAGCATGTTTAATGTTTAATGCAGCATGTTTAATATGCCATGTTTAATGTTTAATGCAGCATGTTTAATGTCTGTTGACTGTTGGTACATAGCACTTGGAACATTGCACTTTGCAGTTTGCAGTGCATTTTGTAGGCTCTGCAGTAGACATTTTTAATGTTTTAGCACTTTGTTTAATGCTTTGCAGTGCACTATGTTTGCTTTGCAGTTTGCAGTGCACTATGATCAAATTGCAATTATAGGCTTTGCAGTTTGCAGTGCACTATGTATAATATTTTTGCACTTTGGAACATTTGATTGGGTGTACAGAATCTTCAGTTTTTAGCTTTTAAGGATTACTTATGTCGATTGGGTTATTTTGGTATATTGGGTTAGGGTTAGGTAGCTAGGTAACTTAGTAGGTTACTCATATTAAATTGTGTGATGTTGAATAGGTAACACCCATCCAATCAATGGCAACAACATCATATTCATGCATGTGCGTATTCTTGATTTTTAATTGAAGTACAAATTGTGTGATGTTTCATTTGTTATTATATTTTGTATATTCAATGTACAAATTGTTGTTTTAGATGTCGCAAGAAGGCGATCCTCAACCACCAACTAGCTCTCAAGCAATAATGAGCCTATATCCAATCCTAATCGAGGCTTCGAGTTTCAAGAAAGCCTACGAAGGAAAGAGCTCCGTATTGGAAAGATTTCAAGAAATTTCTTGATGCGGAAGGTCGTCCAAAGTAAGTTGCAATCATTGCGGAAAAGAATATCATTGCCATAGTAAACTTAATGGGACTAGTAATGTGAGAAATCACTGGAATGCATGTCCACTAAATCCAAAGAATAATGATTCTAGTCAAACAATTCTCAACTTGCAATCAATTGCGAAGGGAAAGGACAAAATACTAACTAGCTAGAAATTTAACCAAGACGAGGTGAGAAAGACCTTGACAAATATGATTATCGTTGACGAGATTGCGTTTCGAATTGTGGAGTGTGAGGGCTTTAGACACTTCATGAATATAGCGTGTCCTAGTTTTCGTATTCCGTCAAGATGGACTGTGGCTCGGGATTGTTATGAAATGTACTCTATTGAAAAGAGTAAGCTAAAAACATACTTTAAACAATCCAAGCAAATGGTTTGTCTTACGACGGATACTTGGACATCGTTCATTCTTTATAGTTTTTATGCTGCTGCTTCTTGTATTATTGTTTACTGCAGCTTGTCTATTCCATTGGGACAATGGGAGGTTGGAACTTGGAGATGGAAGTGTGACATTGGCGAGACATTTATGCAGCCATTTACTGAAATGTACAGCTTGGCGAGGCATTTAATGCAGCCATTTAGTTGGTATATGATCTATCTATGAGGTTAATTTGTTTATTTTCCCTTAAAATTTACTAACATATTTAAGGAGAAAGTGGCAATGATGATGTTGGCTTGAGAATACGAGAACTGATACTACATGCATCCAATTATGATGCATAAATAAGCCTTATCTGAGCCACATTTTAGTTTTTTTTTCCTTCTTTTTATTGTCTTGTGCAGGAAAAGGGGTTGGGACCAATATGTGGACTACCAATATGCTGTGGAGTGTGGACCAATATTATTTCTTTTTATTGTATAACTCAGTCACTGACTTGTAGTCTTGTATAGCTTATTATTGTATAACTCAGCATTTTTATTGTAGAACTCAGCATTTTTTTCTTCTTTTTTTTGTATAACTCAGTAGGGGAGAGCACTTAGGGGAGAGCTTATTATTGATATGCTCATCCATATTGTTGTGGACCAATAAGATGAATTTTTATTGTATCTTCCAGTTCCAGCCATATGTATGTTTTTTTGGCACCAATAAGATGAATTTTACTGCACTGCATTTTTTGGATGTGTTTTTTTTAGGCCCGGCCCAATTGGCCCACAAAACTGAACCGAACCGAAAACCGAACTTCAAATTCGGTTCGGTTTTGAACGGTTTACAAGCATTCGGTTCGGTTCTCGGTTTGCCCATTTTTGGTTTTCGGGTTGATCGGTTTTGGGGTCTTCGGTTCGGTCTGGACCGAACCGAACCGATGCTCTCCCCTAGTCTTCCGTGCCTCCAAGCCGAGCCCAGTCCCCTTCGGACCCCTCCCAGCGCTCCCATTGGTCGGGGCCCTCCCCGATGGTTGGCCGCCGCCCCCTTCTTCTTGGACGGTGCCTCATCTGGCCTTGGTGGGGTTAGGGTGTCCGGCTCCTTCCTGGAACCACCTTCGTCCTCTTCTCGAACCAGCGCCCAAATCTTGCCCACGGCCGGAATGGCTTAGCTTTCTGCTGTTCGGACGTCAGACATTGGCTCCCACTCGGTGGTCACGACCAGATGCGGCCCAACCTCGATTCCCTCATGCAGCACGTGACGCTGCAGTCTGTAAAGCCCTCCTCGTACAGTGCACCTACCCTTCTGTTTACAGCCTAGACGCGGTCCTCGTGGCTTCTCCAGATGTGCTTTTGTCTAATCCGATGACACCTGCTGGCGCCAACCGCTATTTGGCGTAGCCTTCCGTGCTCTTGGCCCAAGCGTCTATTCTGTGTGGTGCCACTCGCGCCACCCAGCATGCGCTTGTCCCTCCCGCACACCTGAGCAGTCACCCGGCACCTACCTCCTCCCTTCCGGGAGAGGGCCCCATCTCGGCGCTACCTATGTTTGGCGCCGAGGTGCCCAACCTTTTGGTTGACGTCGTGTCTCTTCGCGCTCCTGGAGAGGTCGGGTCTCCTTGCGCTACCCAGTGACAAGGCCCACCCCCCGTGCCATTCTCTAACGGCGCACCCTTTCCGCTTCTACCTGACGCTTCTCTACCCATTGACCTCCACCCCCCGTGCCATTCTCTAACGGCACACCCTTTCCGCTTCTACCTGGCGCTTCTCTACCCATTGACCCTCCACCCCTCGCGTCATCTAAGGCACACACCCCGGCACCGCTAGGCTCGAGCTTCAGTGCCCTCACTTCTCCTTCTTCTCCAGGCGTTAGCTATAGTCACCAGATGCTTACCCACCCGGGCCACTTTCAAGTCTTTCGCAAATGCGGTCCGGCCTGACCGCACAGCTATGGCGGATCAGATTTCCATCGATGTCGACCTCCCAAGTTGAATATCCCCCATCGACAGACTCTAAAGACATTAATGTCCCATTCATGTGCCAGGAAATCTCGTCTCTATCGACGTTATTCTCCCTAACCATCATCCTTAAATTCGCTGTAGGCTGCCCCAAACTGTCATAGGTCCAAGAAACTATTGCGGGCTGGGCCTCACCTCCATCTTAGAGTCGCCCCGTTAGATCTCAAACACATTCTCTTGTATCTAACATCAGAGGAAGACCACAAGAATGTTTGGATCAGAGGTGCCAGTAGGATCGCCTCCCATCCCATGAAAATAAAGAAATGGTCCCCGGACTTCAACCCCAGGAAAGATCGGCGATTGTTTCGGCATGGGTCACTCTTCCTAACCTACAACTAATTTGCTTCGTACCAGCCGCGATGAAGAGGATAGTCAACTCCTTCGGGACTTACGTAGCTATGGCGGAAGAAACTAGAAATTTGACCAAAGCCAACTACATCAAAATCTGCATGGAGCTTGACTTATTGAAAGAGCTACCCAACTCTAATAAATTCTGTACAACAAGTTTGGAAAGGCCACCCCACCACTACGAACAAGACGGACACCTCTCAACCAAGAATCACATGCCACAAGACTCCCTTGCTCCCCTACCCAACTCCCACCTCCGCTTTGAAGTTAGCGCTGGAAAACATACTAGTGCAGAAGTTCAGAAAATACCCTACAGAAAAGGCAATCACCACCAACGATATCTCTAGAGAACAACCCCAACCTTCAGCTCTAAACCTATCCAATAAATTCGACATTCTAGCAGCGGAACCCCTTGACTACATCCAGAAGAACAACCTATCACATTCGGCTTCCTCCGATGTCGAGGAAGAAGATGTGGTAGATGTCGGTACTACCGACGTAGCTGTAAATGAGGCAGATGAAGAGGACGAAGGAGTATCAAAGGACGAAGCCGATCAGAGAGATCCTGTCGCTGATGACGGAGCTCCGTCTGGCTACTCTCCAGCTAAATCACTAGATGCGAACCTCATCTCGGCTGTATTTGCTGAGATTAGGGATTCTCCGCCTTACCTGGAAGATTATTTCAATCAGATTGCTGCGGATAACTCTCCGAAGGTCGTCAAAAATATGCCGTCATTAGATCCCAGGCCGAGCAATCGGACTACATAACATCGATACCGTCCAGAACGTTGGAGGTAGAACAGGCTATCGACGCTACTCAAGGATACATAACGAAGAGCATTCCAATCAAGAGGCTCACCTAGCATCCAAACTCAAGAGACATTAGTGCCAACGGGCCTCGGTACTTACGTTAAAACAGTGGTCGGTGCAAGTATCTACCGGCCAACCCCCGTAGCTTTAGGCTCGTGGGAAGGGTCTGGTGTTCTCCCCAGCTCTCCTTTTCCTGTCTGGGCTTTAGTTTCAGGCTTGGCCCAAACTTTTCTCTCTCCCTTTCTGAGACCCCCGGGTTAACCCGTTAGGCTTCTGTTATTGGTGGCTCGGATTTTCTTCCGGCACCAGCTTTTTGTGCTTTCCTTTTCGTCTGGCAGTCCTTCCAACGTTGGAGATTTTGTAGGTCGTTTCGGGCTATCTCCCGCCTCATCTCTCTTTTATTATATATCTTGCTCTTTAATAATAAATAAATAAATATAATATTTTAAACCAATAGATATATACAATATGTATATACCTTTTATATATAGTCTTATATATATTAAGATCTTCTCTCTCTCTCTCTCTCTCTCTATCTCTCTCTATAAATATATATATAGATAGAGAGATCTTCTCTCTCTCTCTTCATCCCTCTCTCTATAATAGAGATAGAGAGATCTTCTCTCTCTCT
>JANAVB010025196.1:64599565-64718665 GCA_029216955.1 Iris pallida
TGACTGTGTGCTGAAAATGTGCCCTACTCGTCGGTAGGCTACAAGTCCACTTGAGCACCCAGATAACGGAATTGCCTGTAGCTGGGGAAATCTCTTCATGACTACTGATTATTCTAGTTATTAGTCTTAGTTGAATTCAGTAGGTATCCCTGACCGTGGTGCTCAGGGATCCCTATCCTAGACATGATGCAAGATAGTGCTGATTTATTTGTACAAACACAATCGTCTACGGTGTCCAGGTCATTCGTACTTGTCATGTCGGGCTTGCTGTCGTAATAGCATGTCATGATATATCATGTCAGTGTGCTTATCGAGTGTGCCACGGCGGGCCATTATCGTGTTCAGGAGAAATATGCCAGGATTTATATGACATAAGCATGAGGTGACATTTACAATTTAATAATAATAATAATAATAAATATAATACAATAATAAAGAGAACTAGGCAGAGGAAGGAGCCATGCGGCTAATGGGATTCATGCGGCAGAGAGCATGTGTGCTTATGCGGCTGGAAAAGGGCAAGCGCAATGCGGCTCAGAAGGGCGAGCGAGCATATACGGCTGGGGGAATCAATGCCATGCGGCTCAGGAAGAAAAGAAGCGCATGCGGCCGGAGGAAGTGCTAGCTTATGTGGTAGCTGAAGAGTCAACTCATGCGGCGTGAGAAGGGGAGTCCCATGCGGCTAAGTGGGGCTTGGGTATATGCGGCCAGAGTAGTCAAGCTTATGCGGCAGCGGAAGCTAGTGCTCATGCGGCTCAAGAACTAAGACAACTTAAGCGGCAGTGGAACAATCAGCATATGCGGCTAAACAAGCCCAGGGCCTCATGCGGCTGCGAGGGACAGTCATGTGCGACTAGGAATGATCTGATCCATGCGGCTGAAAGTCAAGGGCAGCCTATGCGGCTATGGAACCCATCGAGCATATGCGGCTGTGGTTTATTGGAGTTCATGCGGCTAGATTATGTCGAGGTTTATGCGGTTCAAGGAGTTAACTTCATACGGCTGCGAGGATGATGAACTTTATGGTAGGAAAACCAACAAGGCTATGCGGCTGGGAGACTTGTCATGAAAGTCATGTGGCTAAGGGCCATGCGGCTCAGAAATTGTTCATCTTCCTCTTGTCCGAGAAGATTAGCCATGAAGTCCATGGCTTCAAGACTCATAAACCTTTATCCGAAGTCGGAATTCAGACTTCTATAGGTCAAAATTGATCAGAACGAAATTCTCTACAACATGGAACCATCAAAACTGGAAAATAACAATGTTAAGTAGATCAAAATCCATAAATCTAAAATACTATAACTTAGATCTACATAAATTGAGCCATGGAAATTAGAAATGCTAAGTACTAAAGTGTGTTAGAATCTCGAGAGGAAGAGAATGGAACAATAAAAACGAAGTTCCTCCATGAAGCAAGCTACACTTGTGTAAGATCTCTCTCTTTCCTCTCTTCCTGGTGGTTGAAGAAGTAATGGTGGTGAAGAAGAAATAAATGAAGAGAGAGAATGAGGGAATGGGTAATAAAGGATGATGGTGGTGGTAGGTAGGGGTTCTCCCCTTGGTTCATGATGAACCAAGGCAACCCAAGCCTAGCCGAACCAACCCAAAATAAACCAAGCCATGTAATGCCAAGATAAGCCAAGCAAGGAATCATGCAATATAAGATAAAATACGTACACGTATTTAAAATACGTAATACGAACTATAGGCATTACATTATAACATGCATAAAGAAGGACAAGAATAAAGTTACTATCACTAACCAATCTACGTGTAAATGCAATCGAGAACAATGTATGGACACATGATTACCTGATCAAGTCAAATAAAACAAAGTATCTCAATGAGTCTAAAGTCTATATTATTATGCCTCCGTAGTGAATCTATAGCCTATAGTCTATCTATCGTTCCTCAGTAGCAAGCGAGTAGACGTAGATAGGTGTGATAGTCAACGTCCAATCGTGTTCTTCCCACCCAATGTCCTATACAAGTCATGTCGAGCCAGATACGCAAGTCCAACAGAAATCACGAAAATACAGTAAACTATATAGCAATTACTATGACAAAATAAGCAAAAACAAGGGTGAATGTTCATCCTTCCAAAACCCAAAGGACCAAAATATTCTATTTTTGTTCATACTAAAATCAGGGTGGATGTTCACCCTTCCAGTTAAAGCTTGTCACTTGTCGGACTAGTGGCCAAAACTATTGTGACTGTTCAACTACTCCCAAAATAATTTTAGATTGGATGAAAATGACACTACGTAACAACCTTTCAGTGGAAGGGTCAACATCCACCCTATCTTAGTGGGTGAACAAATGGACTCGACAAAAAAAATATCGATTTTGGTTTCGAAGACCTTTTATGAGTTATTGGTTCCCGAGATTTTGGGTGGAGTGTTAGAATTTTCATTTTTGGTATTTAATTAGTAGATATTTTCCAAAAAATGGTTTGGGGTTTGGGTATGGATCTAGTCCTAATGGTTGACTTTGGCTAACTGTCCAAAATGGGTTCCAGAAGAGAATTTGAGTCGTCCTGACAATTGACTTGGACTGACCGTCCAAAAGGAAGACTTAAATGCAAATTTGAATATTATACAAAAATACACAAATTTTGACTATTATACGGAATATGTGTGGGTTATTTAGTTTTACATGATGAAGATCATGTGAGCTGGATTATTTAGTTTGTTCATGGTTATTTGATTTTGTATGGTGAGAGTTATGTTAAGTTTTTTTTTTTTAAAACTGTAGCTCCCCTTCCCGAAATTTGAAATATGTTATTGTTATCTATTATATTGGTATTTATGTTTTGGGCTAGAGATATATATTGTTATACTGCTTAAATATATTAAATATGTTATTTCTAGTTAAAAGATATTTTACTTAAGAAATGGATGAACATCCTTTTTGTGATGTATTTTTAGATATCTAGGATTTTATACTATATATAATAATATATATATATATATATATATATATATATATTAATATATATATATATAATATATATATATATATATTTGTGTAATCCTACTATGCCAATATCCGGTTCTATTTATATACACCAATAAGTTTTGTATATAACATTTTAATTGAAGATAAATACACATGTTGCAATAATAGATTATACTTTAGACTATTCAATAAATATCTGTTACATTAGTGGTATTATAATATATATAATATAAAAAAAAAAAAATATATATATATATATATATATATATATATATATATATATATATATATTATATATATATATATATATATATAAATTCTAGCATAATTTAATTGTTCATTTCATGTATGGTAACTTTCTTATAAAACTTGGTGCCTTATTTTAAAATAGTTAGATTAATATTAATATAGGTAAAATATATTATTAATATTGATATGTATATATATTAATAATTATATATTGATATAGGTAAAAATATATATTAGATTGATATGTTATATAGATTAATATTGATATATTGAGATAGTAAATGTATATTAAATTTGATATGTTATATATATTAATATTAGTAATAATATATATAGATATTATGAAATAAATAGAAAAGAAAAAGAAAAAAAAAAAAAAGAAAAAAAAAGGATAACAAAGATCAAATAGAGCTCGGGCTCAGCCAACCCAGCCAAGGGGGAGACAGTCACAAACAGGCCAGCACCCAGTGCAAAGCTGAGCGGGCATTCTCCAACTCTCAGACCCGCCCGAAGCCTAGTCTCGAGTATACATATAGTTAGTTCTGAACTCGAATACTCCAAACCCTAGGTTCTGACGCGCCACCCTCGACGTCCTGGGCGGCCATCCGTCGTGCGTACGTACGCAGCCACCGTGCCACCACCGTGGTGGTCGAACGTGCGGCCTGTACCGCAACGGAAATGGCAGGAACATATCATGGCAGGTACTAAATTCAATGTTTTATATCTTCGCGTACACTCATCGGTTTTCAACTTCGTAAATTAGTATGGAAACCCTAGATGATCCTTAGAGGCCCCAGCGAATAGGTTACAATATGGTCGAGCCATCGATTCGCAAAATCGAGGCAAACTTCAACAAAAACCTGTCCAAAAACAGGACGTATAGCAGTCCAAACACTCGACTTGGAAGGCGATTTCTCGTCCATCCATAGACCAATTCGAAAATCTATTTGAAGGCAGTCCTAGACAACATATAGGGCTTCACGACCCATTTTGTGGATTTCTAATTCATCGACTACGTGTCGAGAAAACGAATCCCGAAGTTGACCAAAAATTTGTTTTAAAAACTTTAAAATCCTCTGACACCACGTGCGTCCCGCCAAACCGGGCGACTTGGTCGCGAACCAAAAGTATCGAAAGGTGCGTAACGGCTTCGTGGTCGTGTGGGCTTTAACGGAATTCAAATTGGTCGCGTGTGCGCGACGAATTGGATGCGTATCCGCCGAAATTCACCGTATCGACCTCTGTGCAAATTTTCTAATTACTTTATGCACGTTCGTCAGATCGAGACAAAACTTGCGCCAACAGGACCGTATCATTTTTTTGGTCCTGTATAAGTTTGGTCCAATTCTGAGACAGTTGAATCGGACGCCGTTTTGCGGGCCCACAGTCCGACTCAATGGGCAATTTTGTGCACGGCCCGCCGGAATCCAACTCTGGACATACGGTTGGGTTCGTATCGAAAAACCGGACCTGTTGACATATAGTTTGATGAATTTAGAGACCGTTAACTCTGGCACGCTTTTCGGTGCAAAGCGTGTCCAACGACGGACACCATTTTGACCCGAAATTATGTTTTGCCCCTGTATCCAGAATTGGACTTAAGAACAGACAATCCTAGCTAATTTGACTATTCTGAGCTAACGTTGGTACTGTTTATTTCAGTATCTGGAGGCTTCTGCATGTGTTGACTGATTGTGGCTCATTGAGTGGTATATTATTATGGTTTCACCAGCTAAGGACCACAGGCAAGTGCACTTTCTGATTGCTTTCGATTCATAGTAGTCTTTTTATTTCATGTCTATACATATATCTTGATGCTTTGACGCGCTCGTCACACGGAGTAGTCGGAGGGGAAATATCATAGTAGACATGTGAACTACCCCGAACTATCCCATGAGTCTATTATTGAATAATAGCAGCTGCACACGACACGTGCAGGGTGCCAGATTTATCCCTAGCCGTTCATATGTCGAAACGGATATTTCACACCACATAGGTAGATTTTTATTTTTCCTTTACTTCTCCATCGTGCCATGTCATCAGTTATCTTCCAATTTTTATCTCTCATATGTTATTTTCATGTCTTGTTAATTCTATTATGTTTTCGTATTGCCGTCGGTTTGTGTACTTGTTCCATTTCTGACTGGAAACTATCATTTTTCAGATTAGCTGTGGCTTCACTTAGCTTAGGAGATTCGGGTGTACTTGCAGACAAAATCTAGAAATAGATAGCAGTTGTAATAACTTCATTAAATGTAAAATCTTGCATTTGCTTTAAATATAAATGTTGTAACTGTTGTAATAAACTTAGAAATGTGAATGAGCAGCAAATGTGATATTTTGAGCATTTATTTCTTGCGGGCTTGACAGCGTTCTACCGCCGACTCTGCAGCGTAGGCTGGCTTGGACACGTCTCATATCCGAAAAAGCGGGAGCGGGTCATGACAAGTTTTTGTGGTGGCCCATGCAGGTCAGTTTTCGCAAAAGATTGCGAACTCGTGATGGTACGTTAGTCGTACTATTGCGACCCTGCGCCCAGGAAATGCTCATTTACAATTAGGATTAAAATAATTTAGAAGAATAACTAGGACTAGGAGTCCCTTGTTCAAATTGACCGTTGGGTAGTTAAGGTTATTAGATAGGCCATACAATTTTGATAGCTTGGTAGATCCCTATAGGTACACTATTACTTTTGATATGACAATATGATTCAATGTGAATATACTATTCGCTTGGTATGTTAGGCTTGCTTAGAATTAAGGCGTTAATTTTGATAAACTGTTCAATTTTCTTATTTAGATATAAATTATATCATAAGTTAGAATTGCCTGTTTTAAATTCTATTTTGCTGTAAGGAACTGGTTTATAATTTCTGATTCTGCTGTTCATATACAAATTGAGGTAGAATTGGTTCAAAGTTTTTCCTCAGCCATTTGAAATATATGAAATAAAGATAGTAGGATGCCTATAAGCAATAACACCAGGAAGGGATTTGATTTTTCCAAAATTCGAACTATTTGTGCCTCCTTTCCAAAAATCTCGCCTACCTATATTTTGACTATCTTGACCAACGCTGCTATTACAGCCTAGTTTTGCAAGCTTACTCATTTATCGAGCTTGATTCAAAACATATGTTTATTGGGGACGCCCGCTAACATACTGTCTAATCAGAATCATTGTATTACGGTCTGATCAACCATGATGCATTTGGTTTGCTTTTATTTAACTATCCTACGTGGATTGAGATGTAGATGCCTCTAGGATCTCATCCGCGACTGCTTTGACAATTTCTCTTGAATTATACATTCGCCTTTGAATCACGTAATTGTATTCAGTGACATCTCTCTTGAACTCTTTATTGTTTTTGTCTTCCACTAATTGGAAAGACGAATGTTCGTATTTGATAGATAGAGACAACGTATCCCCATGGCTATGATAGTAGTATACGCAAGTGTAGCTACCATCGGCCAGCCCTGTGACTGGAACCTTGCCTTGAGTTACTCGTCCTCCCTTCGACCCTAAAAACCTACTATTTTGATCTTCTAGTCATTGGAGTCCGAAAATGAGTAGGATCTTTTCCTTGATCAAATGTCAACCTAGGAGACTACCTATTCTCAAGAGACCAAATGTTGTGAGCCTCTAATCATTTGTTTGAAGCTTGGTTTAACTAGAACCCTTGTGACAATAGTATGGCAGGTTTGACACAAATAGAAATACACGACTCAGTTGTTAATCTTTTTACCTTAGAGTTGGTTACCCCATCGATAACCCTTGTATACTATGGACGTGTATATCCCGCTATTTTATCAACCATGTGTTATTGTACACACTCGTTCTCTATTTATTGAGGAACGATCCTTGACATGACCTATATCTACGGTATCCCGTAATGCCGTGCCTTATTCTTTATTAACAGGAGTCGAGGTACAGTATCCGGACTTTGAAATCCTCTTAACCTCTTTATTCCTAAAACCATAGCCTAGCTTCTAAGGTGGGTAGACTGTAAGCCTTCTAAATTTTTTTTTAGGATATACCAGGATTACCGAGTGATTAGAATAACTTCCATTAGGATGATGATTAGTGCCCTTGGACTCACACTTTTTATTTAGATCATTTTTGTCCCCGGCCGTGTCATTAATATTCGGAGCACGAGGCCAGTTGTTACCTTCCAACAAATTTCACATGCAAGATCTAGACGAGTCCACTTCATCTAGGTATATCATGTTCACTCAAACCCGTCCCTTGTACTATTTTTATAGTACGACTTTCAGGTCAAAGGACTAGCTATAACCCTTACCATAATACCGGTAAACTTCCCGACTCCCACTAGAACCTCAACCTTGACTCAATCCATTCGACCCAACATATGGTTGTGATCTACTCGAAGCCCACTACGCACATGCCACTAGTATGCCACCCAATTGAGGCCTCATGTGCTATTTAAACACAAAAGTCACTGAAGACGCATTTTTGGGCCTTAGGAACCTAGCTAACCAACCTGACTAGCAACAAGCTCGACCACTTGGAAGGAATCCTATTCTAGGTTATCCTAACCTAGTAGACATAGTTTTATCTCGGGACCTTGCCCAGTCAATATAGATTGAGATCCAAGGTTTATCCAACCAACGATTGATGTCCAGATAGGGAACTCATTAAGACCCAGTAAACCCATCCATGCATACCATCATATTTGGATTATAAAATCGAACTAATTGAAATAGGTCCCTATACCTATTATGTAGCCTCCACCTTTTAGGATGTGGTGTCATTCGTAAACCTTATTCCATCTACCTGAACGTTGCGATACGATCTTGTAATACATTTATATTCCTTGCTCGTGTGTTTAAATAACCACGGGGAAGATCACAATCTTGATTTCTCAAATTTCCTTCCATTATGAAATCTTGTTCAGATAAAATTTTGAGAACGAAATTTATGTATTGCATGATTGCAAGCCCTCTAAGAAACGAAGAGCCCTTCGATTTAGCAACTGACTAGACTAGAGTAGCCCAATCTAGCAAATAAGTCAATGGTTCATAAACTTTCTTTCTACCTGCATCATTGGAAATTCTCTGCCGCCCTTGAGACTTCATATTTTCTCTCGATTGTTCTTCATTATCTTTATCCTATTTCGGAGCGACGAATGGTCGTGCTTATTAGAGTTTATCAACATTTCTTAGCTACTTGTGTAAGTTTGTTTTTTAAATTTTGGGTTGCTTGATAGATACGAGAGGATTATAGATACCATATGCCTAGATATTTGTTGGTAGGATTGTTAGCAACCAATTAGAAGATTTTAAGATTTTAGTTTTGAGGAGTAGTGTGACTAAAGGTGGGTAGAAGTCCTCAAGGATTTGTAGTTACAAAATGGCTAGGAGGAGGATATAAATTATTTCGAGGAATTAAAATTTAAGGAGATTAAGGTTACGATAGACTTTCTTTTTGAATTTTAAGAATAGTCACAAATTAGAATTTCGAGGACGAAATTATTTTTAAGGTGGGTAGATTTGTAGCTCCCCTTCCCGGAAATTTTAAAATATGTTATTGTTATCTATTATTACATTGGTATTTATGTTTTGGGCTAGAGAGTATATTATTGTTATACTGCTTAAATATATTAAATATGTTATTTCTAGCTAAAAGATTTTACTTAAGAAATGGATGAACATCCTTTTTGTGATGTATTTTTAGATATCTAGAATTTTATACTATATATATATATATTATATATTATATATATTATATATATATATATATTATATTTTGTGTAATCCTACTATGCCAATATGGTTCTATTTATATACACCAATAAGTTTTGTATATAACATTTTAATAGAAGATAAATACACATGTTGCAATAATAGATTATACTTTAGAGTATTTAAAATATTTGTTACATTAGTATATATATATAAATTCTAGCATAATTTAATTGTTCATTTCATGTATGGTAACTTTCTTATAAAACTTGGTGCCTTATTTTAAAATAGTTAGATTAATATTAATATAGGTAAAATATATATTAATATTGATATGTTATATATATATAATTGATATATTGATATATAGGTAAAATATATATTAGATTGATATGTATATATATATTATATTGATATATTGAGATAGGTAAATATGTATATTAAATTTGATATGTTATTATATATTAATATTGGTAATATATATATATATAGATATATATGAAATAAATAGAAAAAGAAAAAGAAAAGAAAAAGGAAAAAAAAAGGATAACAAAGATCAAATAGAGCTCGGGCTCAGCCAACCCAGCCAAGGGGGAGACAGTCCCAAACAGGCCAGCACCCAGTGCAAAGCCGAGCGGGCATTCTCCAACTCTCAGACCCGCCCGAAGCCTAGTCTCGAGTATACATATAGCGAGTTCTGAACTCGAATACTCAAAACCCTAGGTTCTTACGCGCCACCCTCGATGTCCTGGGCGGCATCCGCCGCGCGCGTGCGTAGCCACCGCGTCGTCGCCGTGGTGGTCGAACGTGCGGCCTGCACCGCAACGGAAATGGCAGCAACATATCATGGCAGGTACTAAATTCAATGTTTTATATCTTCGCGTACACTCGTCGATTTTCAACTTTAAATTAGTATGGAAACCCTAGATGACCCTCTAGAGGCCCCAGCGAATAGGTTACAATATGGTCGAGCCACCAATTCGCAAAATCGAGGCAAACTTCGACAAAAACCTGTCCAAAAATAGGACGTATTTCAGTCCAAACACTCGACTTGGAAGGCAATTTCTCGCCCATCCATAGACCATTCGAAAATCTATTTGAAGGCAGTCTAGACAACATATAGGGCTTCATGGCCATTTTTGTGGATTTCGAAATCATCGACTACGTGTCGAGAAAACGAATCCCGAAGTTGACCAAAAATCTATTTTAAAAACTTTAAAATCCTCCGATACCACGTGCGTCCCGCCAAACCGGGCGACTTGGTGCGAACCAAAAGTATGAAAGGTGCGTAACGGCTTCGTGGTCGTGTGGGCTTTGACGGAATTCAAATTGGTCGCGTGTTGCGACGAATTGGATGCGTATCCACCGAAATTCACCGTATCGACCTCTGTACAAAATTTCCAATTACTTTGTGCACCTTCGTCATATCAAGACAAAACTTGCACCAACAGGACCGTATCATTTTTCTGGTCCTGTATGCCAAGTTTGGTCCAATTCTGAGACAGTTGAATCGGACGCCGTTTTGCGGGTCCCACGGTCCGACTCAACGGACGATTTTGTGCACAGCCCGCCGGAATCCAACTCTGGACATACGGTTGGGTTCGTATCGAAAAACCGACCTGTTGACATATAGTTTGATGACTTTAGAGGCCGTTGACTCTGGCACGCTTTTGGTGTAAAGCGGGTCCAACGGCGGATACCGTTTTGACCCGAAATTACCGTTTTGCCCTTGTGTCCAGAATTGGACTTAAGAACAGGCAATCTAACTAATTTGACTATTCTGAGAATGTTGGTACGATTTATTTCAGCATCTGGAGGCTTCTGCATGTGTTGACTGATTGTGGCTCATTGAGTGGTATAGTATTATTGGTTTCACCAGCTAAGGACCACAGGCAAGTGCACTTTCTGACTTTCGATTCATAGTGTCTTTTCATTTCATGTCTATACATATATCTTGATGCTTTTTGACACGCTCGTCACACGGAGTAGTCGGAGGAGAAATATCTTAGTAGATATGTGAACTACCCAGAACTATCCCATGAGTCTATTCTTGAATAAAAGCAGTTGCACACGACACGTGCAGGGTGCCAGATTTACCTCCTAGCCGTTCACATGTCGAAACAGATATTTCACACCATATAGGTAGATGTCTTTTTATTTTTCCTTTACTTCTCCACCGTGCCATGTCATCAGTTATCTTCCAGTTTTTATCTCTCATATGTTATTTTCATGTCTTGTTAATTCTATGTGTTTTCGTATTGCCGTCGATTTGTGTACTTGTTCCATTCCTGACGAAAAACCATTATTTTTTAGGTTAGCTGTGGCTTCACTTAGCTTAGGAGATTCGGGTGTACTTGCAGACAAAAATCGAGAAATAGAAGCAGTTGTAATAACTTCATTAAATGTAAAATCTTGTTTTCTTTAAATATAAATGTTGTAACTGTTGTAATAAACTTAGAAATGTGAATGAGCAACAAATGTGATATTTGAGCATTTATTTCTTGCGGGCTTGACAGCGTTCTACCGCCGACTCTGCGGCATAGGCTGGCTTGGACACGTCTCGTATCCGGAAAAGGGGAGCGGGTCGTGACAAAAACCAATTAAGAATTAGACTTGTGATACTTATTTTTTTTGCTTTTCAGCATATTATGAGACTCTTCTCCATACATCAAAAAATAGGTATATAATAGTGACAAGGAGTGCGAGTTTCGGGTTATTCGCAACCGAAAACTAATACCACACGTAGGAAACTAATAAAAATTGGGGCAGTTTACATCGAAAAATCTCTTCCATAATCTTCAGTTCTAGTAACTACTCATGTGACGACATCGTTGTAGAATTGAGTTACACTATTTTTTTGATTATGATAACCAGTTGAAGGTCTATTGATTTGCACATAATTTCAACTATAGAAACTCTAGGGCTTGTTTGGTTTAGCTGAACTCACCCGGAAGTCGTGCAACAAAAGAGATATAACTGTAGAGATGAAAGTTCAGTTTGTTTGGCTGATTTGTGTGAAGTGGAGGAACAAAAATGGGATGGGTTTGTAATTCCTACTGTTCATATGTTGTACTTCTGGAAAAGATATGAAGAAGTGCGATCTGAACTAGAAGGAAGAAAGAAATGTAGGAACGTAATAGTAAAGCGTAATACTCTAGAGGGGGGTGAATAGAATTGGCAGCGGAATAATGCTAATTAAAAAATGTTAGCAGCACAATCACAGAATATTAATCACAACTGAAATAAATAAAGACAGAGTTAAGAGAGCAAACGCAAAGACAGCGATGTATACTGTATCCCTCTGTTGAGGACTAATCCAGTCGGTAGAACTCTTGCTACCAGTTGAATCCACTATTGGAAAAATTGCAAGTTTTCTTACGAAGTCCTTGCAACTTCTACAACGCGAGCTTTGATACGAAGACCTCGTCCAACTTCAAATGTGAAGAGGTATTCTTCAATCAAGCCTTCTGATTACAATCTCTCAGAAACTTCTAGACCGTACCGCACTGGCAAATCGACTAGAGAATTGTAATTGGCTTGGGATCTGAAATTGAAAGCTCTAAAAAACTCTTTGAAAGACTGAAAGCTTTAGATAGAGAGAAGATTCAAAGTGAATGAGTGAGTTGAAATGATCGAAATCCTTCTCTATTTATAGGAATTTCAAAGGCAGACTTCTGCAGAATTCGGGCAGAATTCGGCAGAACTCTATGAGCAAATCTCGGTCAAATCCGCAACTGCAGGAGGACCAAGTTCCAAGGATTCAAAATCACAACGCCACTAACCGAACTCTGGCCGAACTCTGGCCGAACTCGGTCCGAGTTCTGTCAGGGTTTAGTTAGGGTTTTGAAAAAGCTTTTTGGTGATTTTTGAAAACCTTTTTTTGAAAACCTTTTTGTAAACCTTTTTGAGAGGACATTTTAAAAACATTTTGAACTCATTTAAGGGTAGCCTATTTGCCAGTACGACTCGGTGTACAACATATTCTTAGACTCAAATAAAATAAAAAACATTGCATAAGGAATTACAGACTCGAGTAGGCAAACAGATCTTCGGTCTTGAATTCATTGGATAGCCATTCTTGATCATGTTCAAGAGTCCGAGATGTCCCGACTAGCTTTGTATATCCAAACAGAGTTTAATCAATTATTAAAATCAGGTTTGACCATATGACCAAATGGGCCAACAATCTCCCCATTTTGATAATTGACAAACTATGAATGATATAACATTAAGCTTGTTCAAAATATCAAAAAGTAGAAATTGTTCATATCCTGTATTATCTCAAAAAAATGTTAGATCTTTAATTTTCTCCCCTTTGTCACTTAGCAAAATAATTACAAAAGATAAAGCTCCCCCGCAATCAAATGCATAAGTAACAAATAGTGAGAAAACATATATAAAAGAAATAAGGCATAAAACTGGAGAAATATCACAGGCATGTATTAAAAAAAAATCATCACGCATGTAATTTCACAGGCGTTATAAAGAATGAAGCAATATAAGAAATAGTGCTAGCATAAACTGAAACTGAGACATAGTGCTGAAATAAATTGAATGCCATAAACTGAGGCATAATAAACATGTCTATGAAAATAAAAGAGTACTGAAGCAAACTAGAAAGTGCTAATAATCAAAAAGTACAGATAATAACTTGGAATGTCGGAGCATTTCCAAGTGCACAATAAAATATCACTCAAAATCATATAGTCACATCTCCTCATCATCATCCTCATCATCATCAGCAGCTCGACCAGCATGTCCTGAAGTACCAGCCAGAGGTACCAGCGCCAGAAGGATGCGGAGGGGCGCCAGCATAGAACTCACCAACATAATACGATGTGGAGCACGGTCAGGACGGTACCAATCATAGGCGTTACCGGCTGGAAGTAGGCATGAACAGCCTCATCCTCACAGCGGTAACCGGAGAAAGCTGGATCTCTAGGGACGGAACCGGCTGAATGACCAGTCTGGGCGAAACGAAGGTCAGCTAAGGAGTTTGCAAGCGCCTGATAGCGGGTGACGTCGCAGAACTCACGCTCACGAGCCATGTCCATCATCGAGACGTGCAAAGCAGATAAATACTGATGTATGCCCTCAAATGTCATGGCATACTGATGAGGTGGTGGAGGAGGTGCAGTAGGAGGAGCAGTAGGTAGAGCTGAAGCAGTCATGCTATGACGAGATAACTGAAGAAACTTGGGCTCAGGGTCCTGAGTACAAGTCGACAGATCGATATCGAAGCGCTGAAAGATGCGTGGGAGAATCATCGCGTAAGAGAGATTTCTATCTCTTGCACGACAACGGCCCATCATCTGAATCATGGTCTTAGGGGCAGAAAATGGAATCCCCTTAAGAATGTGGTACATGGCGGACAGCTCAAGAGAAGTCACATCATCCTTTGAAGTGGATTTTGGAAGGATAGTGGAATAGATGATGCGATGCAATTCATAGTTAAATAAGTTCAGGTTGTTAGCCTTGAACTTTCCAGAGCGTACTCTATCAGGTGCACAGAGTTCCGCTTTGAAACTGGTGAGTGTCGTGCCTTCGGAAAATCAAATTCAGTGATGTCAACTAGCGGTGCACCTTCGTTAGGGATACCAAGGATCTCCGCTAAGAGGTATCATTGAAATTGATATCAATACCTCCAACACGAGTGCTCACATCAAAAGTGTTTAATATGAGATTGCAATAAAATAATCTAATGGCATTAGTTGCTATAGGGAAGCAGATTTTAACAAAAAGATGTAACCCTAATGCCTCAAATAAATGACGATGATCAGGAAATACAGTCCATTTGACTGGAGCGCCTGTGCATATGGATCTCATGGAGAAGTCTCCATACCACAGTAGGGCTTGGTCTAGGGTTTGAAAAAAAATCCGTCGAACGCACCGTCGCTCGTTTGGACCGGCGAGAAGAGGGAATCCGTATGCGGATGCGAAGATGACCCTTCCTCACTAGGGTTTGTCTTCTTTCTTTGAAGGATTGAATTTGGGTGCCATTTGTGCAAATTAAATAAAAATGCCCTAATTAAAAAGTGGAGAAAGATGGGGTTATACCTCCCGAAATCAAAGTATGTCGAAGAGAACGACGAACTCCGCACGAATCCAAATTTTGGATTGATTTCACCACTTGGATTGGAAGAATGAGGGTGGTGAAAAGCTAGGGTTTGGTGCTCCTTCGCGGCTGCTGCTGTTGTGATTGGTTTGGAAGCAATGAAGAAGAAGGGCTTCTCGGGTTCTGTATATATAACTGATACCCTTAACCGAACTCGGGAATTCGGTCAGAGCTCTGGCCGAATTTGCCTAGGTTTCTTTAAAGTTGATTTTTGCCATTCTTTTTTATTGTCTCATTTCAAATATTTAATTCAAGATTAGTCATTTCAACTTCAATTAACATAATTAATAATATTTTATAGATTAATGTCGTTCACAGCGACTGTTTCAGATTAGCTGTAGGAGTACTGTCCCAGCTGGCGGAGTTCACCGGAGAACTCTTAAGTACCGCTTCGCTTCAACCGTAGTTTGTGGTGACAGACGACTCTTTATTGGCTTGTCTCTAACACAGTTTTTGTATATGATATATAATCATAAAACAAGATTAATTAATATTTATTGACGTCCAAAATTCCTAATTCTCGACGTAATAATATGAAACGATCTTCCGCTAGAGGTTTTAGTGAAGATGTCAGCTAGTTGATTTTCAGTATCTATGTACACAAGATTTATATCTCCATTTGATGATGATCTCTAAGAAGTGATGTCGAATCTCGATATATTTAGTACGAGAGTGACATACTGGATTCTTAGTCAAATTAATAGTGCTCGTGTTATCACGAAAATGGGAATATGTGTAAAATAAATCATAGTCTTCTAGGGTTTGTTTCATCCACAAAATTTGAGCACAACAACGTCCTGTGGCGATGTACTCAGCCTCTGTTGTTGATAGGGCTACAGAATTTTGTTTTTTACTAAACCATGAGACTAAAGCCTTGCCTAAGAAATGATATGTGCCATGGTACTTTTTCTATCAACTTTGCATCCAGCAAAATCTGTATCCGAATAACCAATAAGGTCAAAGGACTTAGTTTTAGGATACCACAAGCCAACAGAAGAAGTGCCCTTAAGGTATCGAAAGATACGCTTAACTGCGGACAGATGTGATTCCTTTGGGTTAGCTTGAAACGTGCACACAGGCAACACTAAACATTATATCTGGACGACTAGCAGTTAAATAAGTAAACTACCAATCATACCTCGATACTTACGTGTGTCGACTGGCTTGTCTTGTTCATCTGAATCAAGCTTTGTTGAAGTTGCCATTGGAGTGCCAATAGGTTTGACATTGTCCAGATCAACTTTTTTAGCAGTCTTTTGTATACTTGGCTTGATTTAAAATGTCCCATTATCAGTTTGTTTGATTTGCAATCCGAGAAAGAATTTCAGCTCTCCCATCATGCTCATCTCAAACTCATTCTGTATACTTAGAAAATTCTTGACATAGAGATTCATCAGTAGATCCAAATATAATTCATCAACATAGATTTGAATTAAAAGAAGTTTGCCATTAAAAGACTTAATAAACAGTGTAGTATCAACCTTGCCTTTGAAAAACCGTTGTCAAGTAGAAAAGAGCTTAGACGATCATACCAAGCACGAGGGACTTGTTTTAAACGTATAAGGCTTTCTTCAACTTGAAAACATGATCAGGGTTTTTAAATCCGTAAAACCTGGAGGTTGTGCTATAAAAACTTCTTCTTTAAAACCATTTAAAAAAGTACTCTTGACATCCATTTGAAATAGTTTGAAATCATAAAAACATGCAAATGCACATACATGCGAATGGATTCTAATCTCGTAACTGGGGCATAAGTTCATCGTAGTCGATACCTTCTTCTTGATTGTATCCTTGAGCTACGAGTCGAGCCTTATTACGAGTCACTAAACCATTCTCATTTAGTTTATTTCGGAATACCCAACGGGCCAATGACCGGATGATCAATAGGCCTGGGAACAAGTTTTCCAAACTTAATTCTGTTCAAATTGGTTTAATTCCTCTTGCATAGCATCTATACAAAAACTATCACTATATGCTTCATCAATAGTTTTAGGTTCTAGCTGTGAAATAAATGCAACACTAGAAACAATATCTCCACTGGATGTACGAGTACTTACTCCTTTGGTAATATCACCAATTACCAAATCTTTTGGATGATCAGCTGTAAATTTCAACCTTTTTGGAAGATTCTGAAGATAGCTGGTTCCTGGATCTTCTCTAGGAGGTTCAGCTAGTGCAGAGCTTGGTTGAGGATCAGCTGATGTTGAGCTTGGTACAGTTGGATCTTCGTCATTGTCATCGATCGTCATCTGATTTAGTTCATCAAAGGTGACATTGATTGACTCTTCGATGATCATGGTTCTTTTGTTGAAGACTCTGTATCCTTTGCTCTTGGCCGCATAACCTAAAAATATACCTTTATCGGCCTTTTTATCAAATTTTCCCAAATTGTCTTTTGTATTAAGAATAAAACATTTACAGCCAAATATTCTAAAGTATAAAACAGATGGAATTCTATCAAACCATAACTCAAATGGAGTCTTCTTCGATTTGGGTCGAATTAGAACTCTATTGAGTACAAAGCAAGCTGTGTTGACAGCTTCAGCCCAGAAATATTTGGGTAGACTAAACTGGTTTAACATCACTCTGGCCATTTCGGTTAGAGTTCTGTTCTTACGTTCCACAACTCCATTTTGTTGTGGAGTCCTAGGACAGGAGAACTCGTGTACAAAACCGTGTGTGTCACAAAATTGCTCAAAATCAGCATTCTCAAATTCGCCTCCATGATCACTTCTTATGCGAGTGATCATGTAACCTTTTTCATTCTGTACTTTCTTGCAAAAGGCAACAAATTCGGATAATGCATCATTCTGCGTGTCAAGAAATATACCCACGTGTATCTAGAGAAATCATCTACAATTACGAAAGCATAAAGTTTATCTCCGAGGCTAGCAACTCTGCTAGGACCAAATAAGTCCATATGAAGCAATTGTAGAGGTCTAGTACATACTGCATTTACTGACTTGAATGTGGATCTGGTAGCTTTGTTCTTTTCACATTGGCTGTACCAAGTCCTTCTTGAATGTAATGTCCGGTAAACCGCGTACTAGCTTCTTTGTGGATAATCTTGAGATCGTATCCATATTAGCGTGACCGAGTCTCATATGCCATAGATGACTCTCATCACTCTTGGCCATTAAGCATCTACCTGAAATGTTAGTTTCTTCTAACAAATAGAAAATATATATTGTCTTCCCTGATACCTTCAAAGATAGTACTACCAGTTGAGCTATCAACTATAGTACATTTGTCTTTGCCAAAGTTGATGCCATAACCATGATCAGCTAGATGACTTATGCTGAGTAGATTATGTTTCAACTCGGTAACCAGACAGACATCCTTAATCACAGGATAGGAAGACTTACCAACATCACCGATACCAATTATACCCTTTCAAGTTATTACCGAAGGAGACATAGCCTTCCTTCTTTTTCTTCGACAGTATTGCAAATAGGGTAGCGTCACCGGTCATATGCCGTGAGCAACCGCTGTCGAGGATCCATTTGCTTCTAGCATGAGAAGGGTGTTCCACCTACAAAACAGTTTGCAGATGAAACTTTTGGTACCATTTTTGTAGGGTCCTGAATTGTTAGCTTTAGGTATCCAAGCATAAACATTTAAATCACAAGCTTTCTCATTCTACATGCAGATAAGATATGACCAATGAGGCCACAATAATGACATTGTGCATGTCGAGTGTTGAAAGCTGAGTGGTGTGCATGGTTGGTAGGTTTAGGTTTTCTAGTATAGAAGAAAGCATACCTATAATCTTGTTTAGGCTTAACCTTTTGGGGTAAAGGTTTTATATGGTTAGGTCTGACAGTGTTTGGCTTGGGAATGTTTCGATTTTTCGGTAAGTGACACGTGTTAGGGAGGGAAGCAGTAGGCTCAGGCTGTTTTCTAACCTAATTTCCAATCTTTTGGAAGTGTCATACAACTTAGTATAATCAAAGTGAGTGATTCCATTCTGATTTGTGCACATCGAAGACTTTTCTTTCTATAGAAGTTCTTCCTTGAGTTGGTCAATAATTTTGTCTTTCTCTTCAGATGACTTGGTAGTCTCGTGTAATAAGAGCTTTGTTGAAGAAAGCTCACCAGACTCACTAACATTATTTCTAACCTCAGCTAGTAGGTCGGTAAGTCTACCTATTTCACCTTTGTACTCTTTGAGTACCTTCTTAGCAGTCTGATACTTGCTATGCAGTTTCCTGTAATCAGTCATCAGGTCACTGAAGGCATCTCCTAATTGCTCAAAGGTGAAGTCATCATAAGTATCAACTATAGGTTCAGTAGGTACCTGATTGGATGCCACAAAGCATACGTTTGCAGCGTCTTCTGATTGTTCATCTTCTGAGTCGCTGGCTTCACTTTTATGCCATATGCTGGTATTGGCATATCTCCTAGATGTTGATTTCTTCAGGTTTCCTTTTTATACCTGTTGCTCTTCTTGTTGATGATGAGTTTGTGGGACAATCCTTCTCATGTGTCCCTTCTTCTTGCAACCATAGCAGACAGCATCTTCTTGATACCATGTTGCTGTGTTCTCTTTGTCTCTCTTCTCATGTCTCATAATCTTTTAACTTCTTGCTAGGAGAGCTTGATCTTCAGCATCAGATCCACTGCTGTCTGAGTCACCTTCAGCAGCTTTTCTGTGCTGAGCCTTGAGAGCGATCGTCTTCTCCTTTGGTGCAGGCTCTTCAAAATCTTGTAGCTCCAGTTCATGAGTGAGTAGTTTACCCATGAGTACTTCGAGGGACATAGTTGTGAGGTCGTTCCCTTCAATGATTCTAGCCTTCGGAATCCAGTTCTTGGTAAGTGCTCGCAGGAGTTTGCGAATCTTTTCATGGTTACTGTAATCTTTGCCTAAGGAGGACAAATGATTTACAATATCCAAGAATCTCTCGAACATTTGTGTAACTGTTTTGTTGGGCTTCATCTTGAACGCCTCGTACTCTTGAGTAAGTCTGCTGACTTTAGATTCTTTGACTTGAGTCGTGCCTTCATGTGTGACCTCAAGTAGCTTCCACACTTTATTAGCCGTTGTGCAGATTGATACCCTGTTAAATTCAGTTCTGTCTAAAGCACAAAAGAGAGCATTAATGGCACGTGCGTCAAGACTGGCCCTTTTCTTTTCTTCCTCTGTATATCTGCTGTGGGGTTTTTCAACTAAAACTCCATCAACATTTATACGAGGTGGCTTTTGATAGCCATCAAGAACAATGGACCATAAATCAAAGTCAAGTGATTTCAAGAAGAAACTCATCCGTATTTTCCAATAGGTATAGTTCGTACCATCAACAGTGGGGGTCTGTTTGTGGCCTGGCCTTCACTTGTGAATTTCACAGTTGCCATGTATTGTGATTTGATCTATATAACAGTTAATTAAAATGAATAAATAATTGCACTGTTATCTTTGCTTTACTTGTAACACCCGCTCTGATACCAATTGTAGGAACGTAATAGTAAAGCGTAATACTCTAGAGGGGGGTGAATAGAGTTGGCAGCAAAAAAGCTAATTAAAAAATGTTAGCAGCACAATCACAGAATATTAATCACAACTGAAATAAAGTAAAGACAGAGTTAAGAGAGCAAACGCAAAGACAGCGATATATACTGGTATCCCTCTGTTGAGGACTAATCCAGTCGGTAGAACTCTTGCTACCAGTTGAATCTACTATTGGAAAAACTGCAAGTTTTCTTACGAAGTCCTTGCAACTTCTACAACGCGAGCTTTGATACGAAGAACTCGTCCAACTTCAAATGTGAAGAGGTATTCTTCAATCAAGCCTTCTGATTACAATCTCTCAGAAACTTCTAGACCGTACCGCACTGCAAATCGACTAGAGGATTGTAATTGGCTTGGGATCGAAATTGAAAGCTCTAGAAAACTCTTTGAAAGACTGAAAGCTTTAGATAGAGAGATTCAAAGTGAATGAGTGAGTTGAAATGATCGAAATCCTTCTATTTATAGGAATTTCAAAGGCAGACTTCTGACAGAATTCGGGTAGAATTCGAGAACTCTATGAGCAAATCTCGGTCAAATCCAACTGCAGAGGACCAAGTTCCAAGGATTCAAAATCACAACGGCCACTAACCGAACTCTGGCCGAACTCTGCCGAACTCGGTCCGAGTTCTGTCAGGGTTTAGTCAGGTTTTGAAAAAGCTTTTTGGTGATTTTTGAAAACCTTTTTTTGAAAACCTTTTTGTAAACCTTTTTGAGAGGACATTTTAAAAACATTTTGAACTCATTTAAGGGTAGCCTATTTGCCAGTACGACTCGGTGTACAACATATTCCTAGACTCAAATAAAATAAAAACATTGCATAAGGAATTACAGACTCGAGTAGGCAAACAGATCTTCGGTCTTGAATTCATTGGATAGCCATTCTTGATCATGTTCAAGAGTCCGAGATGTCCCGACTAGCTTTGTATATCCAGACAGAGTTTAATCAATTATTAAATCAGGTTTGACCTATGACCAAATGGGCCAACAAGAAAGAGGTGTGTGGGAGACTGAGTGAATGATGTTTAATAAGAAAAACTTAAAATAATAACAACGACAAAAATACTAATTATAATACCTAAAATTTTAATCCATAAAAAATAAATAATTTAGTTGGGTAACTTAGCCTATTCAAAGTGGAAAACCATATCACTCATCAACTCTCACTTTATTATAAACTAAACACGAACTACAAAAAATTAGGGTCTATTGGATAGTCTTTCTGAAATTTTATTCTAAAAAGTTTTCTGAAAGTAAGTTATAAAGTTATTTTTCGAGTATAGAAATTTTAATTTTGCGTTTGATTACTTTTATCTGAAAATTGATTTAAAAAAATAAATTTTGAAGATTCTGTTTGGTAAAATATTTTAGAAACAGATTTTTTAACTGTGTTCATGTGTCCATTCTGTATTCCTGTGCCCAACAATAGATTTTCTCATGTCAACTCAATTCTATCTATGTGTCTATTCTGTATCTCAGTGTCCAACTAAGACAGATCCGAAGCCCGACGGTGGCCGAGAGGTCGAAATTGTAGACGTCGTAGTTTAAGAACTTGGCCATAGCGGCGGCGAAGCTGAACTTCCCGATATCGGGAGGCCTGTGCAGGAGGTAGCTCCTCTTCCACACGCGATCGAGGCATGCATAGTAGGCCTTCCCCTTGAGGAAGGACTCGAGGTCGGACTTGACCCAGCCCCTGAGCTCCGGCTCGACAACCACGGCGTCGAGAGTGGACCGGTGCGAGAGCACGGGGCCGCTCCAATCGACGCTGTCGGATGGACGAAGAAGAGGGCCATGTCCCAAAACCTAGCCCTAAGTTGACAAGGACACCACGGTCGATGTCGTCGACGACGACGTCCACGATGGTGAGTAATGCCAGCGATGACGACGACGACGACGGCGGCCACGATGGAGCTTTGAGAGGAGGAGTTCTCTTCGTCGACCTCGTCCTCAACGAGCTGGAGGAGCTCCTCGTCGTTGTCGGCGTCGTCGCGTCGGAGTGGGTGGCCCAAAGGTCTGAAATGGAGAGGGAGAGGGAAGAGCGGAGGCTTCCTCTAGACTCCTAGAGAGAGACAGAGAGAGAGAAAGAAAGTGATGGGACTTGGGGGTGGTCCCCGCAGATTGGCAAAACAAGTTTTAGAAAAGAGCTTTCAGCTCTTTTTAAAGTAGAGTTTAAAGTTTGTTTTTGAAAATTGGTTTCTAAAATCATCTTTCCGAGTATTACAATCCAAACATAATTTTTGTAAGCTTCAACATTATAACTCAAAAAACTGAGTTATAATGTGGAACCAAACAGGCCCTAAACTTTCTAACTCACTTTTAACAACCATCCAAACAAAAAAATTCATAAAATATGTGTACGCATCACACGCATATACAATAGTACGCAAACTCTTCACTTCTAAACTTTTTACTTCGTTCTACTTCCATGGACCTGTCAGTCATATTTCACAATACAGTATTTCAGATAATACATACTTTGAATTATTTATTTGTTTGTTTATTTATTTATTTATTTTATATATTTTTTATTTTGCTAAAATGTTCATTTGGGCTTATTAGGATTCTTAAAAAAAGGAAAAAAAGGGAAAAAAACCCCATCCATGGCATGACACATGTCATGCCATGTGTCTCCTTTGGAAGAGACTAGAAGGGACACCTCACCCCCCTTTTCCTTTTTTATAAAGCTAGCCTCTCTCTCTCTCAACTATACACACACACACACGCCCACACATAACTCAACCACCACCCCCTCTCCACAGGCTGCTGCCGCCGCCCGCCGCCTGCCGCGCGCCACCACCTCTTCATCCTCCTCTTCTTCCTCCTTCATTTCCACCTCTCCATCTCCATCCTCCATCCTCCATCACCACCTCTCCAACACCATCATCTCCATCTCCATCCTCCATCACCACCTCCAACACCATCATCTCCATCTCCATCATCACCACCACAATTATGAAACCCTAACCCTCTTATTCTTCAAAAAAAAGAGAAGAAGAAGAAGGAAGATTGGAAGAAGATGAAGATGGAACAAAGAAGAAGGAAGAAGTAATTGAAGAAGAAGATCCAAGCCCTAGCCCCAATTCCAAACCCAAAATTTTTCTAAGGCAAGTCCTCCCTCTTTTCTCTTGAAAATTTTCATATACTCATTGTCATGAATCAATATTATCTAGTTTTATTTTCTGAAATTTATGAAATTCATGGATATCCAAATGTATTTTTTTATTATTGAGGATGTAATAAAATTAGGAACACACATACACAAAATCTATGCATGTATATAAATAACTCGGACACAATTCATGGGACACATGCTCTTCGGTCTATGAAAGAAGGTTATATGGACACTATGAAATAAGTTTTCTAATATATATATGCTCACCTTGAAATAATTAATGCATTCTAGGATTCAAGCTAGAAATTTTATGGTTCTACATGTAATTAGAGAATTTTACATTAGTTTAAAAATATTATTTTTATATTTATATACACATGTTGTCCGAAATTTTTAAAATACACTTAGTTTAAATTATCATTGTTATTAACTAAAATAATTATTTTCGGGCACCCGGATGTTGATGTAATCTCAATATTGACTTCTAAGCCAAAGTATAGGCAAATTGTGGGCCTAAGTATCATATCCATGTATGGATACAAAGTTGTCTTAGTATCTTAAGTTTTTTTTATATGAATAATAATTGTCACGCCCCAGTACCGAAATACGGAGACGGACTAGGCCAGCTACTCCATATGAGGCATATAAACGTCATACGGCGATCGTGGCTGTCAAGAGACAAGGGCATGCTACAATCAAGTCTCCTATGGTCTCACAGAGCATCTAGGTCTCAATCAATCAAAACAAGCATTAAATATTGATCATATAAGATAAAGCAGTAAGGCGTCTCCACGCATCATCAAAATGATTATGGGGATCTAGCTTTATAAGTTAGCTAGCCCAGAGAGTCATAGGTACAAATTGTATTCAGCTGCAGTCTGATTTAATTATAAATTATGCAAAGACAAAATATCCAGATTAGCCGGCTAAAAAGGTGTCACGCCTCGCTCCCGTAGGAGCGATCGTCCTTGCTAAGGCGTGATGCGTACGAGCCTAGATTGCGCTCGTGCAAGACGGGTTCCATAACGGCTGATTTCAGCGGCTGCGACGGGGTCGTCGCACAGAAGTCCCGTACAGAGACATTGAATAATAGCAGCAAAAATTAGAACAAACACAAGTCATTCAGAAGAAACTCTTTTATTGATATTGAAACCAAGGTTACAGTGGGGCACAAGGCCAATGTTACAATCTCAAGCTCACTCATCTCACATTTACAAGTCACTCAGCTCTCTCTCTCATCTCTCAGTTGTAAGTCTTGATCCAGCGATGCTTCGAAGGCGACGTCCATACATTATGTCCTGTATAAGTCTTTACTCCATGTGGCCGCACGCTTCGAATCGCCAAGGAACTCCGTGCCTCGACGCATCCAAGCGAGCTCCGCGCCACGAGCTTCTACCTGTGCCTGCACATAGAAACTATGTGGGAGTCAGTACTCAACTGTACTGGTGGAATGAGCTCCTCGCCCACCCATACAAACCCAACACGTTTGATTTACTTTGTGCAACATAGTCACTTCTTATCGATTGTCTTTCTAGTCTTGCCTTAGGATCAGTTTATGACGACGCTTTGCTTATTTTGTGTCTTTAGACCATCACGTGCTAGCAACATCAATGTTAACTCAACAACGTTAACCTATCAAGTCGTGTTTGCCTTACGGCCATAATCAGAGACGCAACTACGCGATGAAGCCCTATTTCCGTATGACCGTACTTACAAATCCATCATACCGTGCCTAGCAACTCAATATGCCTTCACCATATCATCGCCTCGCGGCTATTGCTACTTCGATCACCAACAGACCCAATCAAGACTTCTGGCCTAAGTATCACTTGACCGACTTCGCCTTGCGGCATTTCCTGACTTAAACTCAAGACAACTCAAAACCATAACTTATGCAACTTATATGCCAACAACTTAAGATCGACGTCGCATCTCGTGCCGTAGCACATCTCCTTTATTGATGCCAAATCTTAGGACCAAACCTTGTGTTCTAACTGTACACACGTCCAACTGACTCAATCCAAAGGTACACACGCAGATTTTCGTCCGTGCCCACCCATCTATATGAATTGGTCACTAACATCACAAGCTATCCTGTACTATAGCCTTGCCATTCGACGACCCTTTCAGCAGGTAGCTAGCCCCGCTGAAAGTTCCGAATGACCCGAGCGGTTTTCCAGCTACGGCTATACCGTTTTCCCTCCGGAACGCCGCGTCCCATGGCGCCCAAGGTTGTCGCGCGTGGAAACTCCTCCTTGTCGACAAGTTGTCCAATGACCATAAGACTCGACACAAACTGACGTCTCACACAGTCATTCCTCTTCCAATGTTACCATCTCTTTCAAAACAATATCAAACCATCTATCATTTGAGACCCCTCGACGACCCATGGTCGCGAGCTTTCTTTCTAACATTTGAGACCCCTCGACGACCCACGGTCGCGAGCATTCTTTCCATGTTACCATCATTTCATTCAACTCAATGCCTATTCGATAGTCCTTCCTCCAAAACTCATTCAATCAACCGTGTTCCTGCTTAACACTAGGTCCGTGCATCGTGCCTCAAACCGACTTCCGTTCTACGTGACACTATCGCCCAAGTCATAGTTTATATGACGGGCCTTGGGATCGTGGGACTATTTAACCTGACAACGCAGAATAAGCGGGACAGTACTTGGAATGACTTAGGTCGACGACATAACTTTGCCTAACTTACTCAGCCTACAACTTAACGATCAAAGGCCGCGTCAAGCCTTGCCTCGATGGAACGTGCCGTGCACGCGTTCAACTTTGAACGACCAAGTCATTTGGGTGCCTAGACTTATGGCACAAGCTGTGCAACGCAACTTAACTCATGGGGCAAGCCAAGGCTATGCCAAGCCTTGGACGACAGGACCGTGCATGCTTTATGAAGCATTCATGCGGGCGATGCCTATGACTTAGGCTATGTTCATAACTTCGCGACTCAACCAACTTTCCTTCTCCTAAGCCACGGGACGAAGGATCGAGTGTCATTTTCAAAGCACGCCGTGTACCAACTCTAAGCCGACCGTTGGACCATTCCATATTCTAACTCAATTCGACCCGTCGGGATTATTCCCTTTAGCTATGTGAATTCGTCTCTTTTATTATCAAGCCTACTTGTGCAAGTTGAAAACATGCGATTTATTATGTGAAGGCTAAGATGAGGCAAGTTCACCGAAACCCCCACCTGAGCGAGCGGTCGCTTCGACCGAGCGATGTCTTCGAGTAGCCGTTGCAAGGCTAAGTCCGAACGCCGTTGGCGTTTTGATTCTGTCGATTGACTGAGCGTTCGGACTTAGCCTGGCATACATGTTGGCGTTTTGATTCTGCCGATTGGCGTTTGGATTCACTATCACAAGGCTTGGTTGAAATGCATGTATTTCGGGGACGCCTGGAATGTGTGCACGATCCAACTAAGTGATACGTTGAATCAAGTAAGGCTTGAGGAACGGGAAGTGTCGAGGATGTTGAAATCGTATTAAAGAAAAGATTGATAGTAGCACGAGCGTGGCTCGGATTTGGGAAACGCATAGGCGTAGAGTTAGGAACCCCGTTGAAACCTATTGCTAATGCATACATGTTGAGAATGGTCGAGGGTATATATCTAATATAATATATATATAATAGCACGAGCGTGGCTCGGATTTGGAAAACGCATAGGCGTAGAGTTAGGAACCCCGTTGAAACCTATGCTAATGCATACATGTGAGAATGGGTCGAGGTTATATTATATATATATAATATTATATATATTATATATATATTATATATATTATAATATATTAAACCCCGTTGAAACCATTGCTAATGCATACATGTTGAGAATGGGTCGAGGGGGATTTAATTCCAGATTTTAGACTCTTTAAATTATCTCGCACCATTGCGAATCTTTCCATTTAAGAGTTTGTGTATATATATATATATATATATATATATATATATATATATATATATAATAATATATATATATATAGTTTTCTTACTTTGTATATATATGTAGATAATAGTATATTAAATTGTGGTATACCATGATTGTGTTTTCTGTTTTAATCTCAGATTTTTTCCATTTCAGTAAGCACTAGGACACACACATACACACACACACACACACACACACACACACACACACACACACACACACACACACTCTTTGTCAGATTTAAGGTTGACTTGTATTGTATACACATGTGTGTATATACCTATATGTATATAGATATTATGCTTGGAAACCCTCTTAGAATAGATTATAGTTGGGAATATAACTATAGGAGTCCTAGGACAGATTTGGTTTGTCATTTTGAGCCTAGTTTAGTCGAATTGGCCGACAAGTTGACCAAATTGACAAAAGTCAACTTTGGGTCAAACTTGATCTAATTCAACTCAAACGAATTTCAAATGACCTAGAATTTTGTGTATGACCTAAGAATTAGTAGACGGACTAGTTGACCCAGGTTTGACCAGCGTTGACCATGTTTGACCAGCGTTGACCGAAGGTTGACTTTGACCAAATGGACCTAGAAGCATGTAGTCTTACATTGTAGCTATTCTTTGATATTGTGACTTGTTTTTGATATTGTGGACTTGGTTGTGACATGTGTATACTTTAAATAGGTTTATATTGCCCCGGTTTAGCTACACCTCATCATCAGCAGTTCGATTTGCCAGGCGAGTACATTCTCTGAAAGTTCTTTCATTTACTTGTCGAATTCTATATTTCAGTTTTAGTCAATTCCATTTGATTCTCGATTACAAACACGAGTTGATATTTTTCTGGAATCCATGTATACGACACACATACCTTACTCGTCTAGCCTCTATTACAAGAACCATTATAAGAATCACCTACAAGCACCTTCATGTTCTGGCTAGATTTATTTTCGATTTATGTGTCGTGTTATGGATTCACTCATATTTGTCGGGCGGAAAAATACTTGAGTAGATATGTAAACATTCCTAAATACTCGAACCACCTCCCTGTGAATTATACAAGAACGATAGCCGTCCCACACTTGGCCAGCGTGTGATGTACCGGATTACCCCTAGCCATTTACATGTCATCTCAGTATTTTAAAACATACTGTGAGTAGTGTCTAGAATCTTTACTAGAATCATCACAAGAACCATTACAAGAATCACCCTACTTGGATCATTGAATGGAATCACACTTGACATAATTGTACCACTGGACTCATATCACATTATTCTAGTTCAGCTAGCTTTTATTTACAATCTTCATTGACATGATATTCTGTTTCACAACTTTTACTTTCCTTGTTCTTTTACTATAGTTTTACATATTAAACTGTCTCGAATTCCTATGCTTCATCAATAAAATTGTCTATAATTGTCTTATGGTTTTCGTCATTTACTTGGATTACTTGATGAGATGTATTCGTTCCTGTCCTGACTGGACGTGTTGAAATATTACATGTTAGCCCTGAGGATGTTTGCCCTACTCACTATGGATCTGGAGAGGATTAGCTACCTTTGGCCCCGACTCTCAGGAGTGATCGGAGACTAGTTTAGTAGACTGTTTTAGATTTCTTTACTGGAACTTGCATTCTAAAAAATTGAGAGTTGTCTTATTTGAGTTGTTTTGAGTTATTAACCTTTAGTAGTTTTTTATTGTTTTCTTTTAGTTATAGAATTCGTGATATCCTATCGTGCTTAGACTGTGATTGAGTTATATTATTTCTGTACTTGCCCTCCGTTCGGAGTTGAGTTTTAAGACAAGTACATTATACAATTGCGTGAGTTGGTTTAGATAGTGACCTAGAACAGCGTTCTACCACCGATTTTACGGCGTACGCTGGGCGTGGTTATGCACTTGTACCTTACACTGGGTGGGTCATGACACGTTTTTAGTGGTGGCCCATGCAGGTCAGATTCGATTATTGCGATATCGTGGTAGTACGGCGACTTAGTTGTACTGCTACGAGCCTGCGATAGTAACTAAGAAATAGGCATTAGCGGAGAGGTACTCAATCACAGTTAGGAAAAATTCTGATCTAATTGTGCCATCTATACATTCTTGCTGATAATTGCCTTCTTTTGAAATAACTGTCCTTCTTGATTATATCGCTTCCTTCTCAGTAATTGATTCTTTGTTTGATCTGTCTTCAGGATGGTGGAGACACGATCCCAGCGCTCTGGACTTAGGGATACCACTGAGAGGACTGTACTTCTCGTCCGACTCAGCAGGCCCTAGGGACCACAGTGCCTCTTATTCCAGCTCAGGTGGGCCCGTCTGTAACTTTTGGGGGTGCTCCTCCACTAGGTCCGAGGACTATCCCAGGAGTTCAGGGGATGCTACCACCACCATCCCAGGGGATAGTTGATGTGGTGCAGTGTTTCGCTTTCATGCAGCAGATGATGGAGATGCAGCGACGCCAGGCAAGGACATGGGGCAGGGCATTGACAATGCCCATCAGCTAGACATGGTAGTAGTAGAGAAGGTGACTGTCCAGTCGCAGAGAGGGCAGGTTCAGCCATACCAGCCGAAGATACCGGGCATTCAGGAATTCCAGAAGATGCGTCCGCGATACTTCAAGGGTACGGAGGGTATCCTTTATGCGGACGACTGGATCGAGCACATAGAGAGATCTTCGCCTTGCAGAGATACCAGCCCGGCTCCAGATAGAGGCAGCGGGCAGCCAGATGCAGGACCTTGCCCGTACATGGTACCAGACCGACCCCAGGGTTGGTACAGAGGGGCAGACTTGGGAGGCTTTCAAGAAGCTTTTCAAAGAGAGTTCTTTCCCGATACTGCACTTGGCACTTTGGAGACGCAGTTCAAGAACCTGGTTCAAGGGAACCTGACAGTAAAGAGTACGCTGGAGAGTTCTGCCGCCTGGGCAGATTTGTGGAAGGCCTTAGCGAGATAGCGAAGGCTAGGAGGTTCAGGAAGGGCTTGGTTAAGGAAGTCAAGTCCTTGACCAAGAGCAACAGAAATGCTACTTTTGAGGAGATTCTGTTGGGAGCTATGGCAGGAGAGGATGACTTGGAGCTCAAGTCCAAGAGGAGTCGAGATGATTCAGGAGGGGCCAGTGGGAGTGGAAAGCGTCCCTGCGTACAAAAGATAGTACACCAGCCTCAGCAGGTACAGGCACCAGCTCGGGTTCAGCAGGGACAATATCAGCCTCAAGGTCAGGATCAGAGGATGCAGAGTTGTGCCTACTGTAAGAAGTCGGGACACATTTGGGAGTCTTGTAGGAGGAGGCTGAAAGTTTGCCTTTTTGTGGATCCGACGCTCACCAGATAAAGGATTGTCCCTCGGCACCCCCACTTGGTGGAGCACAGGGTCAGAGAGAGGGAACTAGGCCACCTGTAGCACAGCATCATACCCAACACCAGAGGGGTGGAGTTTTTGCACTGAGGGTCGAGGAGACCGATGCCGCAGGTGATGGGTTAGTAGGTCTGTCTTTCCTAACCTTCTTCTCCCTTCTTGTTGTGTGATTTCATTAGTACTGTCAGGATAATCTTATGATGTGCTAGATAGTATAGTAATCCTGTTCGAGACTGTGAATTACGACCAGTAGGACCATGTTTTGCATGTTTTAGATATAATTTTTTTGACCTTGATTGTCGGGGGTTTAACCTAGAAGAAGTACAACCATCTTAAATTTCGAGGACAATTTTTTCTAAGGGGGGTAGATTTGTAACCACCACATTTTTAATTTAGGGATATTTTGGTCATTTTGTAATTATTATATTATTTATTAATTTATTGAATTCATGTGTGATAGGTGGTTTTGTTTGATGTTTGTGTAGTATAAATGGGTTTAACTTAACCAACATTGACTAGAAGCCTAATAGTAATAATTAGAATAATTTGACCTTGTAGGAATTATTTTAGAATTAATTAGTTATTTTTGAATGTTTTAAATAAATTTTTAGATATTTTAGTCTTTTAGCCATTTTGGCCTTTTTGTGATTTTCTATATATTTTGACTTGTGTTGTGCTAGCAACTGGTTTAGCCTTAGAGGACATTGTATAGGAGCCTAACCATGCCTTAGAATTATTATTTTTATTTTTAGAATTTATTTTAGGCTTTAGTTTATTTTTAAAGTCTTTAATTGATTTTTAGCCTTTTTCATGCTAGTCTTTTAGTCTTTTTGACTTGGGCCCATTTACTTGAGAAAGAGTTGGCCCAAGTGAAACCCTAACCCTAGTGTCACGCCCCAGTACCGGAATACAGGGGCGGACGTAGTCCAGCTATACCGTATAAGGTACGAATACGCTATACGGCGATGACGGCTGTCAAGTCTTGCTGGGTATCCTAGCATGCAATCAATCTATGGCCTAACTCCGATCTCATGTCTACAGGCAAATCACAATGAAACAACATCAAGAGAGATAATCATATAGAAAGCAGGGAATACACATATGATAATCAAAATCCACAGTACAGAATAATAATGTAGACTAGTATACCTTCCCACAGTCCCTAGCATGGTCTGGAACTGAAGCACATCCCCCAAGTCAAGTCTGGAAGATCCACAGGTCGGACTCAGGCAATCTGGAAATAATCCAGGGTTGGTCAGGCCAACCGTAGCAAGTACCAGAAAGGAAGGCTCAAGGACGGGCAAAAAAAAACCAGCAGGATAAAATGTGACAGGAATAGCATCTAAAAACAGTAAATATGGTAAGGGATCGTGCGGTACCAACGCACGATTACAGAATATAAGGCAGCAATCCAACTACTAATACGTAAGTAACCAACAATCATCACAGTCATCCTAACATCCACTAATGCTTGCATCGCCTACTGGAACTCGTAGTCTGTCATCGGAACAGTAACTCACCCCTACATCAAACAAGAACAAGGGAATGAAATACTGAACCGGGACAACGTTACGTACCAGCCAGCTTAGAAAACAGCAAGCCATACAATTTATATGAATAAGCGGCCACTCAAATGCCTACGGCTTTCTATGTGGAAGTGGGGTTACCCCAACAATGCAAGTATGGGAATCCTCAGATCGTGCCATCCCAGCAGGGCTAGCGAGGCCAAGTATAGCATGTAAGAAGAGCACCGATCCCTCGTAAGGCCACCGGGTTTTGCATGTCACCACCGGTCCCTCGTAAGGCTACCGTACCGAGCATGCCATGTATATAATTATAGTACATAAGTAGCCAGATATTGCCATCCGGTAGTACGAATGGTAACAATATCCGTGGCGGCCAGCCAGCAGGTCATGACTAATGTCTGGAATAAGGCTGGTAATACACGATCTCGGGATTCCGTTCCCCCCCAATGCTTTTACCAGTTTAAGTTTCCTAGATTATCCATATAGTTATCCGGGGTCACATGCCGTGGTCACATGATCACCCTCCTAGATGTCGTACCTCAGTACGGGAACGCTAAGTAAGAATCAACCTCGGCACCTATAGTCCCAGTTGTGATTCATCCTTAGTGTTATGCAACAAGCAAGCAAGCAATCCTAACCACGCTAAGACTATAGGCCAACTACCAGATACCCGTGCAGGTAATCATATAATATAGCCAGAATATCAAGATGGCATCGCAATACCATATAATCAAGGAAGTAGTACCTCAAAGTGCCAGTAGACAAGGGGGCACCGCAGTGCAAGGTCAGGGCCAGTACCTCAAAGGGTAAGCTGGACTTATAGCACGGTTATAAGTAGTCATGTCTGGGACAAGGACAAATCTGTCAGTCATAAGAAGTCATCTACCCAATCGTGGTTTGGATATCAGGTCAAGTACAAGATCAGAACCTCTACTCTAATAACATCTCAAGCATATATGGGAGCCTACCGCTCCAATCATCAAGTCGGTCCATCCACCAGATCAATCTAGCAAGAGTCTCCCATCCATGATGGAGTGAATATCACGTCAATAAAGACAACCACCAAATACCAAGCTCATCCCTCTAATAATGCTAGGCCCTCTGGCTCACAAGAATCCTCTGAATCGATGATCACAAGCTATCAGCAAATAAGTCTCACCACCACCAAGATATAGCAAACAAACCAGGTTTTGGGCGCTTGGAAAGTCGAGTAAAAATCATATATTGATATCCTCGATATTCTATTCGTTCCGCGAGACACTCGCACCAATATCAAAATCCAAAAGTCCTCAAGACATATCTGATCAAATTAGAACATCACCAAAGAACTAGCAACACTATCTAAGAATCCACTTAGTCTACCATAATCACTATCTCAATATCATATCTCCTCATAGTCAATCCTCGAATAAGATCATAATCCCAACACATGGGTCAACACTAATCAACGCCGTCGAAAGATGGCAAGGATTATGTGAACCACTCTGGATCAGATCCACAATCCTTAAACCAAACAAGGACCAGGGTTGCAGACCTTCACCCGAGTAGAACCGCTCTCCTTACACAATCCGACGGACAGGACAGACAATGGGATAACAAACGAAACTAGAACACCATCTAAAAAGAAGGGTCACAGGTCAAGAGTCCAATGGGTGATACCGTCGAAAAGACAAGGATTGCGTGAACCACTCTGGATCAGATCCACAATCCTTAAACCAAACAAGGACCAGGGTTGCAGACCTTCACCCGAGTAGAACCGCTCTCCTTACACAATTCGACGGACAAGACATGTCAAGACGCTAGGCGACTAATCTAGTCGGGAGTCTACCTAGCAGGCAATGAGATCAGGGATGCTATACCAAGAAGAACATGCATGAGTTCAGTCCGCAAACCAAAGGAATGGTTCTGTCCAATCCTTCGAACCAAATTTCTATCCGAGAATTCTGGAAAAAATTCGGCAGAGTCTCCTTTGTAATCTGGATGGGAGCACCCTACGAATAGGGGCTAAAACCACTCTGCACAACCCGCCGCAGAATCGCAGAATCGCAGACTCGCGGGCTGAGAACACTAAGTCTCAGCTACCAGTTGCACTACGATGCGTACTGGGAACAAATTGATAGCCGAGAACACTAAGTCTCGGCCTCCAGTAGCACTACGATGCGTACTGGAAACCAATCGAACCCGAGACCACTAAGTCCCGGCCTCCAGCAGTGCTACAATGCATACTGGGCGCCAAGCCAACATGCATAATAATAAAATAACCGCCTCGCAGAGCGTACCACAACACATGTCCATAAATCCCTAACCCAAGCATAATCACCGCCACAAGTAAAGTTAGCCAAAGCCGTTACCCCGACCGCGAGTCAGACACGGGGCATATGGGGACAATCCGTACAAGTGAGTCGTGCTCGTGTCCTCGGAGGTGTGGATGACCCATCCGAGTCGTCCGATACGGTCTATCCCAGTATCGGACCAAGCTAATCTAGGTTATCATGGCAGTTCTACTACTAGGCTACACTACTCACGGTTATACATATTTATAATAAATTAAATACAATAAGTCCAGGAGAGAGGGCAAGAGCCGTCGATGAGCAAGGGATACTTGCCTAGAGGGCTCGGCTAGGTAAGCAAGTCTTCGGTAATCATGATCCAAGCTTGCACGCCAATCGAGGTCCTCAGAATAAATAATAAACAATCATTAGAATTAAATAATAAAATAAAAGAATAATCACAAGGGATGGCAGAAGGCTATACTGTGTGGGTCCCGCAAGCAGTACAGGGATCGGGCATGGAAACCGAGGTACGCAGATCGATACGGACACGTAAACCGAGAGGTGCACGCATATCGAGACGCACACGAGAATCGAGATGGCACGAATATCGAGATGAACGGGAAACATGTGCACGTAAATCGAGACGTGCATATAGATCGAGAAAATCACAAATATCAGAATGGTCTACGAATCACGCGACACGCAAATCGAGGCGAGCACGTAAATCGAAATGACCCAAAGTCCAAGGAGCACGTAAATTGATTTCGGCACACAATCGAGGTGCGCATGCAAATTGATGCATGTGGAGTCTAATACGGCATGCAAACCGAGACGGTCATGCAAATTGATGCATGCACGCGAATCGATGCGGCACAAAAATCAAGAATAGCACAAAGGTCGATGCACGAAAAATGAGACGGTGCACAAACCGAGATAATACGGTAATCGAGGTACACGAATACCGAGACGACACGCACATCAAGGTACCCGCAAACCGAGACGACACAAATCAAGGGGCACGTATCCCGAGAAATACGAGAAATAAGGGAACGCACGAACTGAGTGCACGTGACCCAAGGCACGTGGCCCGGGGAACACGCTGCCCGAGCAGCACGGGGCCCAAGGGCGTCCCGCTGCCCAAGGTGGCACTGCTCTCGAGGCGACGGACGTCGAGAAGAAAGAAGGGGAGAGGCGGAGGAGCTGTCGGGGGTTCGGCCAGGCGGGGTCGGGATCCGACGGAGGATGGCTGCGCCGGGAAAGAACGGAGAGGGAGAGGAGACGCAAGGAGGCGAGGGTGCTGCCGAGGTGGACGGCGGCCATGGGGCTCGGCCAGGCGGAGGATATAGGAAGAGAGGGGAGGCCGGAGGAGAGACTCACCGGCGGAAGGAGGATGGAGATGGCGACGATGGTGGTGGCGGTGATGGCCGAGACGAGGGCGGGGCTGGAGGTCGGTGGCGCTGAAGATGACGATGATGGTGGCAGCGGTGGTCGTGGCGGCTGGCGGTGGCGATCGTGGTGTGGGGGAGAGGGAGCTCGGGTGAGGGGGCTGCTCTCCAGGGAGGGAAAGAGAGCAGTGAGGGGGAGAGGGTACTGGTGGTGAGGGTGGTGGCCGGAGCTAGGGGAGAGGGAGATCGGGCTGGAGGAGAGAGAGAGTATAGGTGAGATAAGGAGAAGCTTCTCCTGGAAGGAGAGTGAGGAAGAGAGAGAATGAGAGAGGGTTAGGTAGATATTTGTGAAAAGGGGTAGATTAGAATCAAGAAATTAATTAATAACAAATAATTAATGAGGGCAAAATCACCTCCAATAAAATAATAAAAATTTCAAATATACCCAAAAATTAAAATCCTCCAAAATATGAAATATAGTCGAAATACAGTCATATACTTATTTCCAAAAATATGGATCTGACATCCTACCCACCTTACAAAAATTTCGTCCTCAAAATTTCAGAATTATCAAAATAGGGTTTTCAAAACTAGTACATATATATCTGCCATGAAAACTCTACCTACCTTACAGAAATCAAGTAATACAATAAGAAACGAACAAAATCCCAATATGATAACATCAAAGAACAAGGTCTAGCTAAATAAATCAACTCGCAAGGTAAATCGAAAACATCGAAAGAATCTCGAAAATCAAAGTCTCGCATACACGAAATAACCCCATAAATCAAAACAAGTATAGAATGTCGAAAACAATGTCAGAAAATGTAAAATCCCAACTGCATAAAAATCCTCACAAATCATAAAATACAGGATATCTGTCTCAAACCGATGACCGTAGTTCCAAATATCCAAAAAATGTGTGTCATGATCATTCCTTGCCGCGTCATCCGGAATGGCTGCAAAAGATGCATCTGGGCACTATAATCGAGCGACTGCAACTTTCGTTTCCACGCCGTCAAGGTATAATAGGGTCACCCGGTACTCTTGACAAATACCTAAAACGAATCAAATCCATAACCCAAATATCTGAATCACAAAAAAATCACAAAATCTCTAGCAATGTAATGAGAGTCCCAGAAAACAATCAAAATCCAATCTCAGATACTAAACAAATGCTGAAATATCCAATCTCAGAGTCCAGACTAAATCTTCATTCCGCAGCAATCCAGCCAACGCTCGAAGAGGGCGATAATGATACTAAGTCAACACGAAGTCAACGCACGAAAGGGATAACAAGAAATCAACCAAGGCGAAACACCGGTAGAGAGTACAGAACCCAAGATAAATAATCATGTAACCCAAATGATGGAGATAAGATAACATCTCATCAAATAAGGTGATCAACATGACCAACTATAGGATCATATCTATCAAATAAGGATCAGAGGTAGATAACACAAATAAGACATGGCCAAGCAAGATAGGTCCAGGTAGAGATGAGGACCAATTCACAGGTTCAAGGGAGCGAAGGACAAGTGTAACAAATGGGAATACCAAGGAATAGTGGACTGAGATCAATAATCATGTGATACCCAACAAAATCTCAAAACGAGACCTGCATGGGCCACCACTAAAACTATGTCACACCCCAGTACCGGAATACGAGGGCGGACGTAGGCCAGCTACACCGTATAAGGTACGAATACGCTATACGGCGATGACGGCTGTCAAGTCTTGCTGGGTATCCTAGCATGCAATCAATCTATGACCTAAATCCGAGCTCATGTCCACAGGCAAATCACAATGAAACAACATCAAGAGAGATAATCATATGGAAAGGAGGGAATACACATATGATAATCAAAAATCCACAGTACAGAATAATAATGTAGACTAGTATACCTTCCCACAGTCCCTAGCATGGTCTGGAACTGAAGCACATCCCCCAAGTCAAGTCTGGAAGATCCACAGGGTCGGTCTCAGGCAATCTGGGAATAATCCAGGGTTGGTCAGGCCAACCGTAGCAAGTACCAGAAAGGAAGGTTCAAGGACGGACGAAGAAAACCAGCAGGATAAAATGTGACATGAATAGCATCTAAAAACAGTAAATAAGGTAAGGGATCGTGCGGTACCAACGCACGATTACAGAATATAAGGCAGCAATCCAACTACTAATACGTAAGTAACCAACAATCATCACAGTCATCCTAACATCCACTAATGCTTGCATCGCCAACTGGAACTCGTAGTCTGTCATCGGAAAAAGTAACTCACCCCTACATCAAACAAGAACAAGGGAATGAAATACTGAACTGGGACAGCGTTATGCACCAGCCAGCTTAGCAAACAGCAAGCCATATAATTTATATGAATAATCGGCCACTCAAATGCCTACGATTTTCTATGTGGAAGTTGGGTTACCCCAACAATGCAAGTATGGGAATCCTCAGATCGTGTCATCCCAGCAGGGCTAGCGAGGCCAAGTATAGCATATAAGAAGAGCATCGATCCCTCGTAAGGCCATCGGGCTTTGCATGTCACCACCGGTCCCTCGTAAGGCTACCGTGCCGAGCATGCCATGTATATAATGTATAGTACATAAGTAGCCGGATATTGCCATCCGGTAGTACGAATGGTAACAATATCCGTGGCGGCCAGCCTGCAGGTCATGACTAATGTCTGGGATAAGGCTGGTAATGCACGATCTCGGGATTCCGTTCCCTCCAATGCTTCTACCAGTTTAAGTTTCCTAGATTATCCATATAGTTATCCGATGTCACATGCCTTGGTCACATGACCACCCTCCTAGATGTCGTACCTCAGTACGAAAACGTTAAGTAAGAATCAACCTCGGCACCTATAGTTCCAGTTGTGATTCATCCTTAGTGTTATGCAACAAGCAAGCAAGCAATCCTAACCACGCTAAGACTATAGGCCAACTACCAGATATCCGTGCAGGTAATCATATAATATAGCCAGAATATCAAGATGGCATCGCAATGCCATATAATCAAGGAAGTAGTACCTCAAAGTGCCAGTAGACAAGGGACACCGCAGTGCAAGGTCAGGGCCAGTACCTCAAAGGATAAGCTGGACTTATAGCACGGATATAAGTAGTCATGTCTGAGACAAGGACAAATCTGTCAGTCATAAGAAGTCATCTGCCCAATTGTGGTTTGGATATTAGGTCAAGTACAAGATCAGAACCTCTACTCTAATAACATCTCAAGCATATATGGGAGCCTACCGCTCCAATCATCAAGTCGGTCCATCCACCAGATCAATCTAGCAAGAGTCTCCCATCCATGATGGAGTGAATATCATGTCAATAAAGACAACCACCAAATCCAAGCTCATCCCTCTAACAATGCTAGGCCCTCTGGCTCACAAGAATCCTCTGAATCGATGATCACAAGCTATCAGCAAATAAGTCTCACCACCACCAAGATATAGCAAACAAACCAGGTTTTGGGCGCTTGGGAAGTCGAGTAAAAATCATATATTGATATCCTCGATATTCTATTCGTTCCGTGAGACACTCGCACCAATATCAAAATCCAAAAGTCCTCAAGACATATCTGATCAAATTAGAACATCACCAAAGAACTAGCAACACTATCTAAGAATCCACTTAGACTACCATAATCACTATCTCAATATCATATTTCCTCATAGTCAATCCTCGAATAAGATCATAATCCCAACACATGGGTCAACACTAATCAACGCCGTCGGAAGATGGCAAGGATTGTGTGAACCACTCTGGATCAGATCCACAACCCTTAAACCAAACAAGGACCAGGGTTGCAGACTTTTACCCGAGTTGAACCGCTCTTCTTATACAATTCGGCGGACAGGACAGACAATGGGATAACAAACTAAACTAGAACACCATCTAAAAAGAAGGGTCACAGGTCAAAAGTCCAATGGATGATACCGTCGAAAAGGCAAGGATTGCGTGAACCACTCTGGATCAGATCCACAACCCTTAAACCAAACAAGAACCAGGATTGCAGACCTTCACTCGAGTAGAACCACTCTCCTTACACAATCCGGCGGACAAGACATGTCAAGACGCTAGGCGACTAATCTAATTGGGAGTCTACCTAGCAGGCAATGAGATCAGGGATGCTATACCAAGAAGAATTTGCATGAGTTCAGTCCCGCAAACCAAAAGAATGGTTCTGTCCAATCCTTCGAACCAAATTTCCAACCGGGAATTCTGGAAAAAATTCGGCAGAGTCTCCTTTGTAATCTGGATTGGAGCACCCTACGAATAGGGGCTAAAACCACTCTGCGCAATCCGTCACAGAATCGCAGAATCGCAGAATCGTGGACTCGCGGGCTGAGAACACTAAGTCTCAGCTACCAGTAGCACTACGATGCGTACTGGGAACAAATCGATAGCCGAGAACACTAAGTCTCGGCCTCCAGTAGCACTACGATGCGTACTGGAAACCAATCGAACCCGAGACCACTAAGTCCCGGCCTCCAGCAGCGCTATAATGCGTACTGGGCGCCAAGCCAACATGTATAATAATAAAATAACTGCCTCGCAGAGCGCACCGCAACACATGTCCATAAATCCCTAACCCAAGCACAATCACCGCCATAAGTAAAGTTAGCCAAAGCCGTTACCCGATCGTGAGTCGGACACGGGGCATATGGGGACAATCCGTACAAGTGAGTCGTGCTCGTGTTCTCGGAGGTGTGGATGACCCATCCGAGTAATCCGATACGGTCTATCCCAGTATCAGACCAAGCTAATCTAGGTTATCATGGCAGTTCTACTACTAGGCTACACTACTCATGGTTATACATATTTACAACAAATTAAATACAATAAGTCCAGGAGAGAGGGCAATAGCCGTCGATGAGCAAGGGATACTTGCCTAGAGGGCTCGGCTAGGTAAGCAAGTCTTCGGCAATCATGATCCAAGCTTGCACGCCAATCGAGGTCCTTAGAACAAATAATAAACAATCATTAGAATTAAATAATAAAATAATAGAATAATCATAAGGGATGGCAGAAGGCTATACCGTGTGGGTCCCGCAAGCAGTACAGGGATCGGGCATAGAAACCGAGGTACGCAGATCGATACGGATACGTAAACCGAGAGGTGCACGCATATCGAGACGCACACGAGAATCGAGATGGCACGAATATCGAGATGAATAAGAAACACGTGCACGTAAATCAAGACGTGCACATAGATCGAGAAAATCACGAATATCAGAATGGTCCACGAATCACACGACACGCAAATCGAAGCAAGCACGTCAATCGAAATGACCCAAAGTTCAAGGAGCACGTAAATCGATTTCGACACACAATCGAGATGCGCATGCAAATCGATGCGATACGGAGTCCAATACGGCACACAAATCGAGACGGTCATATAAATCGATGAATGCACGCGAATCGTTGTGGCACGAAAATCAAGAATGGCACAAAGGCCTAGGTACGAAAAATGAGACGGTACACAAATCGAGATAGCACGGTAATCGAGGTGCACGAATATCGAGACGACACGTACATTAAGGTACACGCAAACCGAGACGACACAAATCAAGGGGCACGTATCCCGAGAAACACAGAAAATAAGGGAACATGCGAACCGAGTATACATAACCCAAGGCACGTGGCCCGAAGAACACGCTGCTCGAGCAGCACGGGGCCCAACGGCATCCCACTGCCCAAGGTGGCAGTGCTCCCGAGGCGACGGTCGCCGAGAAGAAAGAAGGGAAGAGACAGAGGAGCTGTTGGGGGTCCGGCCAGGCGGGTCGGGATCCGACGGAGGATGGCTGCGCCAGGGAAGAACGGAGAGGGGAAGGAGGCGCAAGGAGGCGAGGGTGCTGTCGAGGTGGACGGCGGCCATGGGGCTCGGCCAGGCGGAGGATATAGGAAGAGAGGGGAGGCCGGAGGAGAGACTCATCGGCGGGAGGAGGATGGAGATGGCGATGATGGTGGTGGCGGTGGTGGCCGAGACGAGGGTGGGGCTGGAGGTCGGTGGTGCTGAAGATGACGATGATGGTGGCAGCGGTGGTCGTGGCGGCCGGCGGTGGCGATCGTGGTGTGGGAAAGAGGGAGCTTGGATGAGGGGGCTGTTCTCCAGGGAGGGAAAGAGAGCAGTGAGGGTGAGAGGGAACTGGTGGTGAGGGTGGTGGCCGGAGCTAGGAAAGAGGGAGATCGGGCTGGAGGAGAGAGAGAGTATAGGTGAGAGGAGGAGAAGCTTCTCTTGGAAGGAAAGTGAGGAAGAGAGAGAATGAGAGAGGGTCAGGTAGATATTTGTGAAAAGGGGTAGATTAGAATCAAGAAATTAATTAATAACAAATAATTAATGAGGGCAAAATCACCTCCAATAAAATAATAAAAATTTCAAATATACCCCAAAATTAAAATCCTCCAAAATACGAAATATAGTCGAAATACAGTCATATATCTATTTCCAAAAATAGGGATCTGACACCTAGAGAATCCCCTTGGCCGCCCAAACAGCAGTACCCCTCCCCCTTGCATTCATTAGTAAAGTTTTGAGCCTCCACTAGGAAACCCTAATAGATCCCCTTCTCCAAAACTCATATTTCCTTCATCCGGAGTCCGTTTCTTCCCAAATGAACTCCATTGCACTCGTCGAGGAGAGGAGGATCTGATGGAGCACTTCTAAAGTGGAGACGGAGGTTTTTGCTAGAGGAAAATCGGCCGACACGACAACCGAGGAGCCCTGTTCATTGAGTTTTTGACACTCAATAGGTAAACCCCTAATCTACCATTGTAAATCTGGAATTTCTTTCATTTTTGCATCCATATAGGTGCCCTAGACTTTCCCACGAAATTTGGTAGGATTTTGACTTCGTTTGATAGCGGCATCGGATACGTATCCGTCTCACGTTGCACGTGTTCGGCAAAATACCACTTAGAATTGAAAAGCATTAATTTACGATTTTGTTTTCACGAAATTCTTCCTTATATGATTTGTTCCAACTTTCATGAAGACGTATCAGAAATCGACACGATTTCGGCATCCGAACGGACACGGACACGCGTGCACGAGATCCCGTGCACGGTCCCGTGCACGGCCTGCAGTCTGTGCGTCATAACTCGACGCACAGAGCTCCGTCTTGCGTGAAATTTTACGAGCACGTAGGGACAACCTCTGTCCACATGCCCGTAAAATTTCATGATGTTTTATTGAGCGAGCGCGGAGTAATCGCGCGTGCACTGTTCAGCCATTTTGTGCACCCGGCTGAAATTCGGGACTGAAACGGACTTCGTGCGCGCACACGACGCAGCGAAGACCCATTCCAGGACCTAAACATGTCGACCTATACCTAGACTACCCGTTGGGAAAACCTCGAGTCGCGACGTGGCCCGACGAGCGAGCCACGAGGGCAGAACTACGTGCACGAGGGCGCGCGGGCGCGCGCGCGCGCACAGCAGGCCGCGCGGGTTCGGGGGCTGCGTGCGCCACTTCGGCACAGAATGTCACCATGTCACTGTGTCCTAGACCAACCCCAGGACTCCCCCCAGGTACGTGCACAAGCACAGGGTGTTTCGTTGTGTGTGCGGCGCTCAAACGAGCGAGAACGCACGCGTATCACGCGGTATCGGGAAATTTTGATACGCGTTCTGTGGACATGATACGGACACGATTTTGAACCCGAGAGTATACGAACGCATCACATGGGTCGAGACCAACATGTATACCGAGTTTTGCGGGTTCGTTTGGTGTATTTTGCATTTTGGGTCGTCGTGTGAAATTGGGTTGTTTTCTTTAATTTCGATTTTGAGTTGAAATGTGATATTTTGTTTTCCAGCCTTTTAGCTTATAAATTCTGAGTTTTTAATATGTATATGAGATTTTGGATATGTGGGAACCAACTTTTGGTTTTGTTTCATAATTTTCCATCATTTATGAGTATATATGCTTTCTATATAGCTATATATATACATTTAACTATATATATATATATATATATATATATATATATATATATATATATATATATATATATATATATATATTTTTTTTTTTTATATATATATATATATATATATATACCCATTGCTAATGCATATATGTTGAGAATGGGTCGAAGGGGATTTAATTCCAGATTTTAGACTCTTTAAATTATCTCGCACCATTGCGAGTCTTTCCATTTAAGAATTTATGTGTGTATATATATATATATATATATATATATATATATATATATATATATATATATATATATATATATATATATATATATATATATATATATGTAGTTTTCTTACTTTGTATATATATGTAGATAATAGTATATTAATTGGTGGTATACCATGATTGTGTTTTCTGTTTTTAATCTCAGATTTTCTCCATTTCAGTAAGCACCAGGACACACACACACACACACACACACCATCTTTTGTTAGATTTAAGGTTGACTTGTATTGTATATACACATGTGTGTGTATATACCTATATGTATATAGATATTATGCTTGGAAACCCTCTTAGAATAGATTATAGTTGTGAATATGACTATAGGAGTCCTAGGACAGATTTGGTTTGTCATTTTGTGCCTAGTTTAGTCGAATTGGCCGACAAGTTGACCAAATTGACAAAAGTTAACTTTGGGTCAAACTTGATCCAATTCAACTCAAACGAATTCCAAATGACCTAGAATTTTGTGTATGACCTTAGAATTAGTAGAAGGACTAGTTGACCCAGGTTTGACCAGCGTTGACCAGGTTTGACCAGAGTTGACCGAGGGTTGACTTTGACCAAATGGACCTAGAAGCATGTAGTCTTGCATTGTAGCTATTTCTTTTGATATTGTGGACTTGGTTGTGACATGTGTATACTTTAAATAGGTTTATATTGCCCCGGTTTAGCTACACCTCATCATCAGCAGTTCGATTTGCCAGGCGAGTACATTCTCTGAAAGTTATTTCATTTACTTGTCGAATTCTATATTTCAGTTTTAGTCAATTCCATTTGATTCTCGATTACAAACACGAGTTGATATTTTTCTGGAATCCATGTATACGACACACATACCTTACTCGTCTAGCCTCTATTACAAGAATCACCTACAAGCACCTTCATGTTCTGGCTAGATTTATTTTCGATTTACGTGTCGTGTTATGGATTCACTCATATTTGTCGGGCGGGGAAATACTTGAGTAGACATGTAAATATTCCTAAATACGCGAACCACCTCCCTGTGAATTATACAAGAACGATAGCCGTCCCACACTTGGCCAGTGTGTGATGTATCGGATTACCCCTAGCCGTTTACATGTCGATCTCAGTATTTTAAAATACACTGTGAGTAGTGTCTAGAATCTTTACTAGAATCATCACAAGAACCATTACAAGAATCACCCTACTTGGATCATTGAATGAAATCACACTTGACATACATTGTACTACTGGACTCATATCACATTATTCTAGTTCAGCTTGCTTTTATTTACAGTCTTCATTGACATGATATTCTGTTTCACAACTTTTACTTTCCTTGTTCTTTTACTATAGTTTTACATATTAAACTGTCTCGAATTCCTATGCTTCATCAATAAAATTGTCTATAATTGTTTTATGGTTTTCGTCATTTACTTGGATTTACTTGATGAGATGTATTCGTTCCTGTCCTGACTGGACCTGTTGAAATATTACAGATGTTAGTCCTGAGGATGTTTGCCCTACTCACTATGGATCTGGAGAGGGATTAGCTACCTTTGGCCCCGACTCTCAGGAGTGATCGAGAGACTAGTTTAGTAGACTGTTTTAGATTTTTTTACTGGAACTTGAATTGTATTAATTTGAGAGTTGTCTTATTTTGAGTTGTTTTGAGTTATTATCTTTTATTAGTTTTTTATTATTTTTTTTAGTTATAGAATTCTGTGATATCCTATCGTGCTTAGACTGTGATTGAGTTATATTATTTCTGTACTTGCCCTCCGTTCGGAGTTGAGTTTTAAGACAAGTACATTATACAATTGCGTGAGTTGGTTTAGATAGTGACCTAGAGCAGCGTTCTACCGCCGATTCTGCGGCGTAGGCTGGGCGTGGTTACGTACTTGTACCCATACACTGGGTGCGGGTCGTGACACCTCGCGCTCCCAGGTTGACTCTTCCGAAGAGTGATGGCCCCAAGCGACACAGACAAGGCTAATAGTCCAGTTCTTGAGCACCTTCTCTCGCCGGTCCAAAATAGACACGGGTTGTTCCTCGTAAGTTAGGTCGGTACCAACGACTTACTCTGAATGGTCGAGGACATGACTCAGATCCGGGACATACCCACGCAACTAAGATACATGAAATACATCATGTATGCCAGATAGTAAGGGAGGAAAGACAAGCCGATAAGCAACATCGCCTACCCGAGCGAGAATCTCAAAAGGACCAACGAATCTCGGACTAAGCTTTCCTCGGGTTCCAAATCAAATGACACCCCGAGTAGGCAAAATCCGCAGTAAAACTTGGTCACCAATACCGAACTCTAGAGGCCTACGATGTTGATCCTCCCAGTGTCTGTGTCTGTCCTGCGCGACTCGAAGCCGCTCTCTGATCAACTTGACTGTCTGCGTGATCATATCTGGTCCCAACAACTTTCGTTCTCCCATATCGTCCCATGCCAGAGGGGACCTGCACTTCCTTCCGTATAATGCTTCAAACGGTGCCATCTGTATACTTGCCTGATAACTATTATTGTAAGAGAACTCTACTAAATGAAAATGATCTTCCCAAGTTCTGCCGAAGTCCAAAGTACAAGCCCGTAACATATCTTCCAAGGTCTGAATGGTTCTCTCTGACTGTCCGTCCGTCTGTGGATGGTAGGCTGTACTGAACCTCAACCTGTTACCCAAACTTTGATGCAAACTCTGCCAAAAGTGAGAGGTGAACCGTGTGTCTCGATCTGATACTATGCTGACTGGAACACCATGCTGTCTCACGATATGATTTATATACATTTCTGCCAACTGCTCAGTAGACTGCCCTACTCTGAAAGGAAGAACATGTGTAACCTTCGTGAGCCGATCTACGATTACCCAAACAGCGTTTCGCCCGGTCGAAGATCTAGGTAAACCGATCACAAAGTCCATCGTGATGTGCTCCCACTTCCACTCTGGAATAGGAAGCGGCTGTAACAATCCTGTTGGTCTCTGCTCCTCTGCCTTCACTTGCTGACATACCAAACATCTGGACACAAACCTTGCTATCTCCCTCTTCATGCCATTCCACCAAAAGTGTTGCTTTATATCTTGGTACATCTTTGTGTCTCCGGGATGAATGGAATAAGGAGAACTATGAGCCTCTGACATAACTTTATGTCGAAGGTCTCCACCTGGTACACAAAGATGGTTTCCGAACCTAAGCGTACCATCCTCATGGATTACTAACTCCTTCCTGAGACCTGACTCACACTCTGGTCGAAGCTTCTGGATCCGCGGATCCTCTGCCTGGGCTGCTCTGATCCTCTCTACTAAAGTAGACTGAATCTGCAAACTGGCCATAACTCCTGTATCTTGTGGCAAGATCACTTCAATTTCTATTTCCTGAAGATCTTCTAAAATATACCTCTGCGAGGTTAAAACGAATGCACCACCTCTCCTGCTCAAGGCATCTGCTACCACATTCGCCTTGCCTGGATGATATTGAAGATTTACATCAAAGTCCTTCAGTAATTCCAACCATCTTCTCTGTCTCATGTTCAGGTCCCTCTGGGTAAATACATACTTTAAGCTCTTATGATCAGAATAAATTTCCACTAAATGCCCATAAAAATAATGCCTCCATAACTTAAGCGAAAATACTACTGCTGCTAATTCCAGATCGTGGGTCGGATAGTTCTTCTCATGGTCCCGAAGCTGTCGAGATGCATATGCTATCACCTTACCATGCTGCATCAATACACACCCAAGTCCCTTCCCGGATGCGTCATAATACACTGTAAACCCTTTCGATCCTACTGGAAGTGTCAAGATCGGGGCTGAGATTAATCTCTTCTTCAACTCTTCAAATGATGTCTGACGTTCTGCTGACCAAACAAACTCTACATCCTTATGCGTCAAACGCGTCAAGGGTGCCAAAATCCTGACGAAGTCTGCCACGAACCTCCGGTAATAACCTGCCAATCCCAAGAAACTACGCACTTCTGCTACCGTCTTCGGAACTGGCCAATTCTCTACTGCCTCAACCTTCTTCGAATCTACTGACACTCCTGCTCCAGAAATAATGTATCCCAAGAACGAAATATGATCCAACCGAAACTCACATTTACTAAGCTTCGCATAAAGTTGATGCTCCCTCAAGGTCTGTAAAACTGTCCGAAGATGTTTCTCATATTCTTCCTCACTACTGGAATAGACGAGGATGTCGTCTATAAATACTACTACAAACTTATCCAAATAGGGTAGAAAGATGCGATTCATCAAATCCATAAATACTGCTGGGGCATTAGTCAGTCCAAATGACATCACCAGAAACTCATAATGTCCATACCATGATCTAAATACTGTCTTGGGTATGTCCTGCTCCCGGACCCTCACTTGATAATATCCAGATCGAAGATTGATCTTAGAGAAGATGCAGGCCTTACTTAATTGATCAAATAAGTCATCAATCCTTGGCAACGGATACTTGTTCTTTACTGTTACTGCATTCAACTGCCGGTAATCAATACACATTCGCGTCGATCCATCCTTCTTGGGTACTAAAATCACCGGTGTTGCCCAGGGCGATTCACTGTCTCGGATAAACTGCTTCGCCTTCAGTTCTTCTTCATACTGGTGCAACTTGTCCAACTCTGACTGCGACATCCTGTAAACTCTGCCGACTTTAGGCTCCGTCCTAGGATTCAACTCAATGCAAAACTCTACATCCCTCACCGGTGGTAAACATGGAAGCTCATCTGGAAATACATCAAGAAATTCTCTGACCACTCTTGGAATCTGCTCCTGCTCTGCCAATGCTTCTGCAACGATGCCCTTGGGTCGATCCTCCAATGATCGAACAAAGATGAACTCCTCAATGCTAGGTACATTAAATACTACCCTACCTCCCCGACAATCTATCGTCGCATGACTGTCTCTCAACCAGTCCATGCCTAGGATAACTTCAAAGTTGCCCATAGGGAACTCAATCAAAGATGCGGGCAATAATCGCCCACTCACTATGACCGGACACGCTAAGCACACTCTGCTAACTCCTACGAGCCTATTACCAGTGAGTATATTCATCCTCTCTGGCAATGCCTCGAACTCCAATCCAATACGTGTTGTAAATCGTGCAGATATAAAAGAGTGGGTAGCCCCCGAATCAAACAATGCTACTGCAGGAAAAGAGATAACAGAAATATTACCTGCAACCACGTCGCCTGAAGCTAGTGCATCCTCTAGTGATAAGGTGAAGGCCTGGCCCTGGCCTTACTGAGCTCCCTCCTGCTGCATTCCTTGACCATGCTGTCGCTGCGGCCTCTGCGGGCCTTCCTAGTTCTGCGCCTGGCAAAACATCTAAGCCTGCGTCGGCAGACGCTGGGCTAGCGGTCTTACGGCCAATGCTGGTCCTCGGTTCGGTGCTGCCCCCGGAGCTGGCAACGCCGGAAACTGCTGAACTGGCCTTCATGGCCTCTGCTTCATAGGACAATTGGCAATCCTGTGGTCTGGACTGCTACACCTTATGCACAATCTATTAGCTGAACAACACACATCCCTAGTGTGCCCTTCCTTACCGCAGTAAGTACATCTAATGGGCGCCCCCTGGCGCTGCTGCTGGTTCCTCTGCTGCTGATGTCGAACGGGTGCTGTTATCTCTGATGTCGCCGTCCTTCGCGGTGCTCCTGACTTATGAATACGGATGTCGGGTGCTGGCGCCGATGTTCGCTGCACTGCTCCTCCGCCCCTACTCTGGGGATGAGACCTCTTCTGGCCCCCATGTCTTGTCACCAACCTTTGTTGGGTGAGTTCATGCCTCCGAGCTGCCGTTAAAATGACGTCAAAAGTCTGATAGTCGTGCCCTTCTACTAACTGTAGAATCTCCAAATGAAGTCCCTGCTGGAATCTCACAGCCTTCTCTGGCTCTGTAGCCACCATCGTCGGTGCAAACCAACTCAGTCTGCAGACCTCCGCTGTATATCCATCCACCGTCTTACCAGCCTGCTTGAGACTGATAAACCTCTGTTGTAGCTCATACCGCGCTACTATGCCAAAGTACTTGGCCTTGAATCTGGTACTGAAGCTATCCCAAGGAACAGGACGCCTCATTCCAACCTCTTTCGATGCCCACCAGTCGCGGGCGAGATCCTGAAGTAACAGTCTGACCTGGTCAACCTTCTCTTCTGCTGGAACCTTTGCTGCGGTCAATATGGACTCGATATCCTGAAGCCAAGCATCCGCCATGATGGCATCCTCCGCGCCGTCAAAGTATCTCGAGTTAAGTCGACAAAACCTCCCCAACGCTCCCGAATCATTTATGACACTTCTCTCAAGGGCTAATTATAACCCCTGATTCAGTAGCACGTTCTGTTCCTGCTGCTGGGTCTGCTGTTGCTGATGGGCCGCCACCTGACGCTGTTGAGTGGCCAGGAATCCCCGGATGACCTCCAGGAGTATTACAGCATCATACACTGTCGTCGCTGCCGGCACCGCTGGGGTGCAGGAGTTTCTAGAACCTGCGGTTCTACTGGCTCTGATATCACTTCTACTCGGATCTGGTCAGGAGAAAGTATTCTTTTTGGCTGCTGCCCCGTTGAGCCATGCTCTACTGGACGTTCCTCCATGTTGGCCTCACCAGCTACTGAGAACGAAGCACCCCTATAGGGAAAGATACATGATATCAAATGACAAGACGAGGAAGATTCGAGGATACAATTCAAGTTATCAATCAAGGTGAAGGAAGAGAAATCGAAGCAAGAGATTCAAAAGGAACAAGTTTTGATTGAGACTCCTATAATAGTAACACCCCACAAGTCTGAAAATCAGACCTGCATGGGCCACCAATAAAATCTTGTCACACCCCAGTACCGAAATATGGAGACGGATTAGGCTAGCTACTCCATATGAGGCATATAAACGTCATACGACGATCGTGGCTGTCAAGAGACAAGGGGGTGCATGCTACCATCAAGTCTCCTATGGTCTCACAGAGCATCTAGGTCTCAATCAATCAAAATAAGAAGCAGTAAATAGTGATCATATAAGATAAAGCAGTAAGGCGTCCCCGACGCATCATCAAAATGATAATGGGGATCTAGCTTTATAAGTTAGCTAGCCCAGAGAGTCATAGGTACATAATTGTATTCAGCTGCAGTCTGATTTAATTACAAATTATGCAAAGACAATATCCAGATTAGCCGGCTAAACAGGTGCCGGTGGCTAAACGCCAGAACATAAGTAAAGATACTAGAGTGGTGGAGAAGAAACCCACTCGAGTCCCCTGCCAGCCATACTCCTAGTATGCACCATTGACGTCAGGGAAGAAGTTTGGATCCTCAGGTGCTGCTACGAGATCTGGCCAAACAAAACCAGTGGGGTCAGCCCCGAATAGCAAGTACCATAAGGAAGCACAAAAGAGTGAGATAAAACCCAAGCACAAAATAATAATACTAGTAATAATAAAAGCTTCCGGTCGTAACCTCGGTCCACAACCTGTCCTAACACGATAGTCCAACCCAATAACCAAACAAGGACATGGGTTGGACCACGCACCATGACAGCCCATGTCCCTCGGCTACTAACGGAAGTTACAAGGCACAGTCAAGTCATTTTTCAAGCGGCCATTCATTCATGTGGCTTTCTATATTTGGCGGAGTTATCCCCGCGATACTGATTAAAAAGGAATCCTTAGATCGTGTCAACCCAGCAGGGCTAACCAAACCATAAGACATATAACACATTGATTATGCACCGGTCCCCCGGAGGGCTACCGCACTAAAATATTTAACACATAGCTCACAGAAGTCGGATATAGCCATCCGCTATAGGCGAATGAAATCATATCCGTGGCGGCCAACCCGATACGTCAGGACTGGACCTAGGGTGGCTAGTATGGCACGATCAAGGAATTCTTCCCACCCAATGCATCTACCAAGTTAGTTGCCTAGTTAATCCCTAGGTTATCCTCAGAGTTCACATGTCGTGGTCACGTGTTCACTTCTCTAGATGTCGTACATTGTACGAGTACCCCAAGAAGAGATCCGTACTGGCTCATGGAGTCATACATATGTACCCCCTTCTTGGTGTAATACGACACAACACATACCACGTCATTGCTACCGACCATTCGCTATGTAAATACTGGACTCTTGGAGGTACTGACATGTATCATATAGGAATACTTAGCACATAGGATAGCACATCGGTGCTCACATAGATTGTACCTTAGTACACACATAGGGTTATCTAGCACACGCATAGGTAGTCAGATCAGGAATAAGGACCAAGACACAAGAGGAAAGAGAACAAGAAGGCACTATGTACGTCGGGTATGAAGTGCTCGCAAGTCATGAAATGGCCCTAACGGCGCACGGGCAATGTGCAAGGTAAAAGGTGCATAAGGAGCAAGGTGCACAAGGTGCCAAAGTCACATATGAATTTTGGTTAAAGTGAGACATGAAGATTCTTGAAGCCAAGACAAAGATCTACAACTTTTATATTAGGAGTTGGGGGAAATTCTGAGCACAACTCAGCCAAATAGGACATAAAACAGCCAAAAACAACCAAAATAGGCTCTATGCGGCATTCTGCGGCACTATTCATTCTATGCGGCACTATGTATCCATGCGGCTGCGAAACTATTCATGTGGTACTATTCATTCCTGCGGCTGTGGCACTATTCATGCGGTACTATTCATCAATACGACTGCGGCACTATTCATACGGCATTATTCATTCCTGTAGCTACGGCACTATTCATACGGCACTATTCATCTATAAGGCTGCGGTACTATTCATGTAGCACTATTCATTCATGCGGTTACGATACTATTTATGCGGTACTATTTATTCCTACGGCTGCGGCACTATTCATCTATGTGACTGCGGCACTATTTATGTGGTACTATTTATCCATGCGACTGTGGAACTATTCATTCCTGCGACTGTGGCACTATTCATACGACACTATTCATTTCTGCGGCTGCGACACTATTCATGTGGCACTATGCATCGTCCCTGCCAAAACCAGGGCATATGACATATAAAATGTCCAAATATTATTTTGGCCATAACTTCCTCAAAACAAGTCAAAATCTAACTTTTCAAAGGTCAAAATTGTGCAGAATCAAATTTTCTACAACCTAGGACCAGTAGTTTTCAAAAATAATCAAGTTTGATAGATCAAAACCATGTAAATACATAAAACCCTAGTTTTAGAAACTTAGATCTACACAAAACTAGCCATTAAAATCAAAAACTCCAAGAACTAAACTTGTAGAGAATGAAGCGAAGAACAATATAGATAAATAATATCAAAAGAAAAAATGAAGAATGAAAAATGCACAAATTTCCACTTTTGAGCAAGTTGTACTTGCCTAAGGGTGGTGGTTGAGGGAAATAAATGGAAGAGTGAATGAGAGAGAGTGAGAAAGAGAATATAAATAGGGGTTGGGTTGGCTTAAGAAAACCCTAATCTCTAAACATGCTTTAAACATTCCACTAATGACATACTTAAAAGCTACATGCAACCATTATATAATAATAAATAGAATTATGCACATGCTAAATACGGGATACCATGTACAAAATTTATGAAAGAATACATATATCGGGATCGGGGAGTGACATCTCTATCCTCTTTAGAAAAATTTCGTCCTCGAAATTTTAGCCAAGACAATGATAGAGGAATCTGGGCAAGCAAGGTGCAATTACAATCTACGCAAGCAACCTATCATTAGCAGTCATTGATCATATATTTCAAAATGGTACAAAACATGCATGTAAACAGATTACCAAGGCATGAGGAGGAACATACCTTCTGAGTCGAACAAGTACGGATACTGAGATCTAATCTCGTCCTCGCGCTCCCGGGTTGACTCTTCCGGAGAGTGATGGCCCCAAGCGACACGGACAAGGCTAATAGTCCGGTTCTTGAGCACCTTCTCTTGCCGGTCCAAAATAGACACGGGTTGTTCCTCGTAAGTTAGGTCGGGACCAACGACTAACTCTGAATGGTCGAGGACATGAATCGGATCCGGGACATACCCACGCAACTGAGATATATATAAATGATGTATGACCATGATCTATGATAAATATACATATGTGAGTCAACACCTACATATATGTATAAATATAACCACTTATACTTTGACACAATATGTAGGACACAATACAAATGGATATTTCAAATATAATGACACATATATATATATCTATACCTATAAATACCTTGACATAATACGGAGATGCAATTCATGAATTTATGTCATCATGCATACATATAAGTTTCGTATAACTTAGGAATTCAAACCCATACACCAAAAGGGAGAATACATATGGATTCCGTAATCCCTTGCTTAATATGTATACATATGTATGATTGTTCAATTTTAACATGTTATATCAATTCTGTCCATATTGAAAAATATCCTTAATTAGTAGATTTAATTTGGACTTCATTTTATAGTAAAAATGGGAATTTTAAGTTCTTATATTATGAGGTAACCATATACTTGTAAATCTTCAATTTTAAACTCCTTTTGTATACCCAAGAAATTAAAATATGAGTTTAAGCTAAGATATTGAGTATACGTGGCAAATAGAGATTAAGTTGTAGTTTAGATTTAAATGAGTATAAAAATTAATTCCAAGCCAATGATACAAAGGTTATAAAATTATTTTTGCACGTCATGGCACTTGGAAGCAAGAATTTTGATATTATTGTGCTACTAATAACTCTATTTTGATTTTGAATAATATTTAGCAAGTTACAAAGAAACTTGCTTACTCGCTTAAAATTGCTTGCCAAGGTAAGAAATGTCAAACTGCACTCTATATAATGTTTTGTGAGTTTCTGGTGTTGAGGGTTGCTCCACCGAAGGGGTCGGCAAACCCAATACATATATTTGTGTGGTTCCTGTGTTGAGAGTTGCTCCACCGAAGGGGTCGGCGAACCCGAATTTTTAATTATATGATATATTTGTCTCTTGTGAATTTTTGGGGTCACCCTATACAAAAGAGACTGCCAAAATTTTTGGAAAATTCAAGAGAGTCAAATTTCTGACTTTCAGAAAAATTGGGTTATTCCCTAAGATCTAAAGTCACTTAGGAAAGATACTTAGAAACAGCTAGGAAGCATTGGACAGAGGAGAGCAACCTGGATATTCCTAAATAGTCACATAGCATAATAAAATTAAAAAGCTGATCAGTAAATTTTTTACTCGTTCGTAAGGTCATGCGAATCGAGTTTGTGAGGCTTAGCTCACGTATTTCCGTTTGCTCAAGAGAGGCAAACTAAGCCCAAGGGTGGCTCTTATTTCGTTTGCTCAAGGGAGGCAAACTAAGCCCAAGGGAGGCTCCAGATTATTATATCTATTTCGACAGTAACATCGAATAGGTGATTGTTAAGCCCAAGGGAGGCTCCAGGCCGGATACTAAGCACCGTGCCGCCAAATTCACAGCCTGATCCCAGGTTAACGGGATTGTTGATGGAAAACTATTTTATGAATATTCAGGAATTGTTCTCCAAATTGTATTGAATTTTAGGGTTAGTCCAAGGGAGAAAATTATAATTTTGTCCAAGGGAGGCAAAATTTATGATAATCTCAAGGGAAGCTCGAAATTTTTTACATCTACATTGACAGTAACATTGGGTAGATGAATTTTTAGTCCTTCAATTTCATCTCATTCTAGGAGAAAATTATCCCATTTTAATTAAAGCCAAAAGGACGTTTATACTACTTAAATGAATGAAAACTATAACAATGTAAAATTACATATTCTTATTTTCTTAATAGAAAATCTTTATGTTTCATTCCTTATTATATTTTCCTTAAGCATTTTTGGCCGAGGACTTGCTTGTCATTTCTAAACGACCTAGTATTGTTCACTAGATTTTGTAGCAGTGTACCAAGTGAAGCCGCTATCTGGTACTGAAGGACAACTGGAGATCAAGGGCGTGATGATACCATTGAAGACGTTCAAGTTGGAACAAGAATTTCTTTTTCTCTACTTGTTTAAGGTATAATTGTATTATTTATAGTTGGACTCAAAATTGTACTGGGTAGAAATAGTTATGTTCATATTCAATTAGTTAGAATGTCTTAGTTTTAGATTATTGCTGACTTAAATTTATGTAAGTTATGACCTGCTTTTACCTATGTACGAACCTTACGGGCGACAATCGCGAATATGGGTACTAGAGTATTCGTATGTCGCGTAGCCTGGGGATGATGTTACGTACCCTGTTTGCCATAATTCTGGGAGCGGGATGTGACACGTCTTTTAGTGGTGGCCCATGCAGGTCAGACATTGCTTAGAGAAAATAGGATAGGGTGCAGGTCTGACAACCCAAGGATAGGATATAGGCCAAGTTCTAGGGAAACCTATACAAGCTGAGATAAAATGTTGGTCAAGATTTTGGGGAGACCCTATAGGCTAAGGTATAAACTTTAAGATATGTTTTAGGAAATATCGAAGAGATACCAAATGGAATTGTCTATGTTAGACTGTATTTCATAGTGTCTTTACCTAAATAAAATTTCTATAGTGAGTATATATAATCAGGTGTCCTTACCTAGGTCATGGGTAGTATAAGGATAGACATAATCATTCTAGGTCTATTAAGTTAGGGAGAATAGGACAAGTATTCTCATCTGAGCTGGTAAAAGAATCTAGAAGACTCCTTAAGGATCTTGGACTTGGTATCTCTAGTAAACCCGGAGTTCAAATATATTTTTGAACCATTACATAGTTAGAAATAGTAAAGGGGTAAGTATAGATATAAATATATTTTGAATGATTACTGGGTAAAAAAGTACTAGCAATGGCTTGTCTAGGGTTTTGCATAATAGTTATTGTATAAATTATTATATACATATTTTATTAAGAAGCTAATTCCTTATACCTTACTCCCTCTAGACTTCTATCGATGCCTAAGTCCCGACTCGTTCTCTTTTATCTGTTGAATTTTCTGCGGTCTGGTTATTTCGCAAAATCCAATCTACTTCAAAATTTTCAATTTTGTTGCTTCGCTTGACATTCACTAAATGAAAATCTAGAATTGTATCCTCAATCTTTTCTTCCATTTATATCTTTTTCTGACATCCCTATTTCAGGAATTGCCCTCTATCTAATATCCATTGCAATTTACTCTTTTGATATTTTTTTTCTTTTCTGTGAAGTGAATGCTTTGATTGGATTTTGTGTAAATGATATTTATATGAATGAATACTTGTTGTGTCTTGAGACCTAAAATTCTCTAATGAATCGTGAAATGAGAAGTTGTTACAGTCATTCGAATTGGCCATCCAAATTGGCGAGGCACATATTCTCGAAACATTATTCGTGAATTCAATAAATTTTCGGGGATCAAGACATATCATAATGAATTTTTGAACTTGATATTCGAATTTTGATTTCATTTTACCTTGATTGAAATTTGAAAAACGTCATTTAAAATGACATATAGTACTTTTGATAATATAGATTTATGAGTTTATCTTATGTTATAATATTATCTATTAGTTTGATACCATGATAAAATAACGTTGATGATATTTGGAGAACTTGAAATTAAGTATTGCTTTTTGAATATATTTTGGATTACTAAGAATATCATGACCTGTAAAGCTACTTCACAATCATGATTCCTACTCATTCTATGGATATCATTGGCGTGGTAGCAAAAGCTGCAGCCATGAATCCTGATAGTGAAACGGTATCTTGATTGCAGCCATATACGCAATGGCGAGGCACAAGATTACTATTATCACGTCAGAAAATGAGAATAAGGAATATGATTTTGAATTTAAGAGTCATACATGGTTATCGGTTGAAATAACATTGTATCTGACTATTTTATTTGATTATATGGAATTTCAAGAACCTTGAAGATTTCTAGTATTTTCGAATTGTCTCTATTTTCGTAAAGCTTTTGAAAAATAAGTTTCAAGATATTTCATTTAACTGTTTAATAAATTACTACTCTAATTCTGTAAGGTGGGTAGAATATTTTGCTTCTCTTTATATTTGTTTTGAAAATCTTATCGTTAAAATTTAAATTTTGAGGACGAAAATTTTGTAAGGTGGGTAGAGTGTCATAGTCATATCTCACAATACAGTATTTCAGATAATACATACTTTGAATTATTTATTTGTTTAATTTTTTTATATATATTTTTATTTTGCTAAAATGTTCATTTGGGCTTATTAGGATTCTTAAAAGAAAGAAAAAAAAGAAAAAAAAACCCCAATCCATGGTACGACACATGTCATGCCATCTGTCTCCTTTGGAGGAGACTAGAAGGGACACATCACCCCCCCTTTTCCTTCTTTATAAAGCAAGCTTCTCTCTCTCTCTCTCTCCAACTATACACACACACCCACAACATAACTCACCACCACCCCCTCTCCACCGGCTGCTGCCGTCGCCGCCGCCCGCCTGCCGCCGGCCACCACCTCTTCATCCTCCTCTTCTTCCTCCTTCATTTCCACCTCTCCATCTCCATCCTCCATCACCACCTCCAACACCATCATCTCCATCTCCATCCTCCAACACCATCATCTCTATCTCCATCCTCCATCACCACCTCCAACACCATCATCTCCATCTCCATCTCTATCATCACCACCTCCACAATCATCAAATCCTAACCCTCTTATTCTTCAAAAAAAGAGAGAAGAAGATGAAGATGAAGATGGAACAAAGAAGAAGGAAGAAGTAATTGAAGAAGAAGATCCAAGTCCTAGCCCCAATTCCAAACCCAAAATTTTTCTAAGGCAAGTCCTCCCTCTTTTCCTCTTGAAAATTTTCATATACTCATTGTCATGAATCAATATTATCTAGTTTTATTTTCTGAAATTTATGAAATTCATGGATAATCCATATGCATTTTTTTATTATTATTGAGGATGTAATAAAATTAGGAACACACATATACACAAAATTAATGCATGTATGTAAATAACTCGGACACAATTCATGGGACACATGCTCTTCGGTCTATGAAAAGAAGGTTATACGGACACCATGAAATAAGTTTTCTAATATATATATATATATATATATATATATATATATATATATATATATATATATATATATATATATATTTCAATATATATATATATATATTGAAATATATATATATATATATATATATATATATATATATATATATATATATATATATATATATATATATATATATATATTTCAATATATATATATATATATTGAAATATATATATATATATATATATATATATATATATATATATATATATATATATATATATATATATATATATATATGCTCACCTTGAAATAATTAATGCATTCTAGGATTCAAGCTAGAAATTTTATGGTTCTACATGTAATTAGAGAATTTTACATTAGTTTAAAAATATCATTTTTATATTTATATACACATGTTGTCCGGAATTTTTAAAATACACTTAGTTTAAATTATCATTGTTATTAACTAAAATAATTATTTTCGGGCACCCGGATGTTGATGTAATCTCAATATTGACTTCTAAGCCAAAGTATAGGCAAATTGTGGGCCTAAGTATCATATCCATATATGGATACAAAGTTGTCTTAGTATCTTAAGTTTTTTTTATATATGAAAATAATAACATACAAAATTTTTGACCTTGTATTAAGTAAAATTATTATGTTACGTAAAACATATGTTCTTATAAAGTAAGAACTTTTCTTTTATATATATGAGCTAGAGTAATGTAGATAATTATGATCTTCTAGCATCACGGAAACTATTGTATGCTTGGTCATCCCTTAGCTTAGGAATTTTAGGCATAAAGTTTAATAGAAATCTACTTATGAATACAAATGATGCTTGTATGTATGAGAACTATAACAATGTAAAATTGCATATTCCTATTTTCTTAAATGAATGAAAACTATAACAATGAATGAAAACTATAACAATGTAAAATTGCATATTCCTATTTTCTTAATAGAAGATCTTTATGTTTCATTTCTTATTATATTTTCCTTAAGCGTTTTTGGCCGAGGATTTGCTTGTCGTTTCTAAACGACCTAGTATTGTTCACTAGGTTTTGTAACAGTGTACCAAGTGAAGCCGCTATCTGGTACTGAAGGACAACTGGAGATCAAGGGCGTGATGATACCATTGAAAACGTTCAAGTTGGAACAAGAATTTCTTTTTCTCTTCTTGTTTAAGGTATAATTGTATTATTTATAGTTGGGCTCAAAATTGTACTGGGTATAAATAGTTATGTTCATGTTCAATTAGTTAGAATGTCTTAGTTTAGATTATTGCTGACTTAAATTTATGTAAGTTATGACCTGCTTTTACTTATGCACGAACCTTACGGGCGACAATTGCGAAAATGGGTACTAGAGTATTCGTATATCGCGTAGCCTGGGGATGATGTTACGTACTCGGTTCGTCATAATTCTGGGAGCGGGACGTGACAGAACCAAATGGCCCCAAATAGGAACTTTAAAAAGGAATTTACAACAGACATGTGGACGGATTTTTTTTATTTATTTAGATCATTAACTCTTTTGGAATTTAAAATGAGATATATGTAATCCAACCATTTGTAAGTGATGAGTTTGAAAAAAGGAAAAGACCTGACAGTCCGAAAAACAAAAAAAATTGCAGTGCCACGTGTCAGAACGTGATTGACTTAAAAAATATTCTCCTTCTGCTAACGTGGTAAAAAAGTCGGCCAATAAAAAATTGACACGTGATGCTGGTTCATGCGTCGGTTGCCCTGTGTGGTCTGGATAGAAGCCCTGTTGAAAAAATAGAAACTCATGAGTTACTACAGGATTTTTGTTTGCACAATAACCGAAATTAGTATAAGCGTTTGACTCCTTAGACTCATTCAAACCTTTCAATTTTCCTTTCTTTCAACATGTACTAGAATGGTGCCATAGGAACTATTATTGATCTATATCCTTCGTTTTCAAGATCTTAAATATCAAGAAAAATAGGATATTTTAGGTATATGATAGTGAAAGTGCAACACTCTTTCGTTACTACAAGTATCCGGTCATGCGTCGCGTATGCAACTTAATCTTAATCGAACTGTTATACCTATGTCCAAAAAATTTCAAAAAAAAATTGAAAAAATGAGAACTGAAAAATATAGTTAATTAACAAAAATACCAAGACAACCAATACAGAAATTAGTGTAAGCATTTGACTCCTTTGACGGAGTTATTCAAACCTTTCATTTTTCTTTTTCTTTCAACTTGTACTAGAACAGTGCCACAGGTATTATCATTGATTATATCCTTCTTTTTCAAGGTCTTAAATGTCAAAGTTGCGTCTGATCAACTTCTAATTTAAGAAAGGAAAAAAATAGGATATTTTAGGTATATGATAAGGAAAGTTCCAAACTCAGGGGTAACTCTGGTCCAGGACAGACCGGACGATAGCCCAGGGTCTCCGACAAAATAGGACACCAACATAAAACTATATACACTAGAACTAGTATATATCATGTGTCCCTTTTAACAAAAGGCATTGTGGTGTAGTGGTTATAATACTATACTTGTATTTTAAGTTGTCCTTGGTTCAAATCTTGACTACAATTTTTTTTATATATATTTTTTACATTATATATAGGAGTCCATTTTGGAAGTTTCGTCCCGGACCTCCATCAGCTCAGGGCCAGCCCTGTCCACACTCTTTCATTACTGCAAGTGTCTGGACACGCGTACAGTATGTAACGTAATTTTATTATAATTGTTTATACATAGATGTCCAAATTTTTTTTTTAATTTGGAAACATAAGAACTAAAAAATATAGTTATTTTTTTTAGGAAAACAAAAATGTAGTTTTTTTGATAAACAAAAATATAGTTAATTAACAAAAATACCAAGACAACCAATACATAGTGGAAAAGATACAATATCAACTGCGGTATCAAAGAATCTTATGTTCTCAAATGTACCATGTATTTCAATGTGCAAAACACTATCATTTACTTTGAGCATAAGTATGAATCAAAAAAAAAAAAAAACTTTTGAGCATAAGTAGAATAATAATAAAAAAAACCAATATAACGTGTATATGTGTGCATCAAATTATTTGGTTTTATTGGGTCCAAATTCTTATTAATCAAATTATTTAGGTTTTATTACATGTGACCAATTCTTCTTCTTGTTCTTCGACACCAGTACAATAAAGAGATCTGAAATGGGACAAATTACTAGGTGAACCATGTCCACCAAATTACGGTTGATTATATTTTTTTATTATTATTTCTTTATTTTGGTTTTAGGAATAACGAATAGAATATTTTTTTCTTTGTTCTTGGTATTAGGAATAACGAATAAAAGCATAGAAAAGTCCAAAGCAGATCTATACGTATGTAACAAAAACGTTACACCATCAAAGTATCGGAATGGCTGCGTATTTCGAAGCATTTTTGTTTCATGCACCATTAGAGTAGTCATGGACTCCACTGACACCTTACATTATCCCAACTAATTTAATATACCAGTCTTAAATTTTTTGCTTTTTGAATCTCACATATAATTTTTGTTCGAATTATATAATGGTAGACACAATAACTATTTGTGACAAATCTTAAAGGATAAAAAGTTTAAAACGTTCTCGTATCACTAAGATAATCTTTTTAATTTAAATCTCCCACATATTCAAAATATTATTTTTTTCAATTAAAAATCCAATTAGTGAACTAATCAAAAATCAATCGATTGATACTCTCTTATAAACTCAGATTATTTCAAATTGGATTTTGAGCTATAAGTAACATCATTTTTTTAAATTATATAACGATATACACGACAACTGTCATGTCCAAGAACCAGAATAGTAGAGAGCGTGGACGGAACTAGACCACCTATGTATATCAGAGTACACCAATACCCTGAGATACAATCACGTCTATATAAGATATCATGGTTACTATACTATACAACAATCAATACTAGGTCAAGCAATCCTAGGTGTCTCAATCACAGACGAACAAGGAGAGTACATGATGTATGATCATTAGACATATAAAATAGTAAAGCATTGCAAACTATAATATATACATGATCATAAAATTAGTAGTACAAAATGGAGAACTAGCAGAAGTATAAGTCATAAATGATCATCTTTAGCTGGAGTCTACAATATACACAAATCATATCAAGCTCGTAGCCTTAGATGTCAAAGTCCAAGGCACAAGCTAAACAAGTTCTTTGTGTCTAAACGCCACAAAAGAATATGTACAGATAAACTAGTGGGTGAAGGAAAGAAAAACAACTCAAGAACTCGGCGGGTGGTCCTCCTTGTTGACACCATCAAGTAGGAGGTATGTTAGATCATCCGACTTTGCTACCAGATTTGGCCAAACAAAACCAGTGGAGTCAGACCACAGACAACAAGTACCACAAAGAAAGCTACGATATGAACCAAAACCAACAAGCATATAAATACAACATGTAAGAAATGATAGCAAGTAAATATGAAACATAAAAGAAAACTAAAAACATGTGAAATAAACAAGAACATGTGATCATGTACAAGCTATGTAAAGTAAACAAGAATAACATATGTGTACAGGATAGAACGACGAACAACTAGTGAATATAGGGACTACTCTAAATCCAATCTACAACCTGTAATTCAAACAAGGATCGAGATTGTAGACAGTCTCTCGAACAGAATTTAGCCTCTAATCATTCACCGGTTCATAGAACATAGACAAAGACAAGAACAAGACAATGACATAAGTAGGAAATGGACTCCATCCTTCAATCATGGCCAAGCAAGAAGTACGACTTACTACATTAGCTGACAAAGGTTATCACAAATTCTAATTACTAACATATGCAAAATTGAGAATTTTTAAACGGTCACACGCACTGCAGTCTATCCAAGCTATATAGCTGAATATAAGATAAGACAAGGCAAATATAGTATAGCAGATGCACCACCAAAACGATGTGAATCATAAAAAATAGTATCACACAATGGTGACCCTAGTATATCACACAACAACGAGCCATGTATGCTCTACGCGAAGGTGAGCTAATAATAAGCAAGTATATGATTCATTACTCAACGATGAGCTGGAAGTGTGCCTCTCACGATGGAGAGATCCAAATACATTCAGGATAATGACGGGATGATAGGACTACATACAACTTGGGAATCACCCCTCCCAATGCATCTAGATGATCAAACTAGTATTAATATTTAATATTTTCATTTAGGATTCATAGCCATGACATTCCATAGAATCCATCCTAGACATGATACTCCTCTCGAGGATATGCAAGACTGGACGATAATTTAATAATCACAAGTACAAGCACAAGACAAGAAAATACAAAAAAATAACCACGTTGTTACAAGCAAGACGGGAGTATGCTACGACGAGCCACATCAAGAATCAAGACAAGGTCAAGTATAGAACATGTCAGGAAAGCAATTAGCAACTATGTGCTCTAATGTAAGCACCCTGATTTTTGGATTATTATTATTTTTTATATGATTTTGTATTTATTAAATTATATTTACTTTTTAGTTATGACTATAGATGTATCTTTCCGTAGCTTTGATTTTTGGAGCACAAGAAATGACAATTAAACGTCCATCAAGAGTTTTTAAGTAGACAAGTCCACCTTCAATTTGATATATTATGTCCCATCCAAACTTGTCCCCTAACATTCTTTTGATTTCGCACAACTTCGAATTAATTTATGCCATTTGACCGTTAACATAATTCTAGACCAAACTTCCAACTTGAGTTTGGGACTCGACATCGATCAAAACCATTCACCCAATATACGATTTTGACCTATTTTAAGCCTTTGATGCACATACCAAGGGTGTGCCACTCAATCGAGTTCCCATGTGCTATTTATTTGCGAATGCAACAAGAGACTCATTGGTTGATTTTTTAGATTTGTTTTGACTAGAAAAATGTTTGGATCCTAACCTAGCCAACCCCACTTGGTAGAGCCATGTTAGGTTGCCATGATCCAGTAGAATTATTTTAAATTTATTTTATGAAATTTTATAAAGCAAAATAGGTTTAAATACAATTTTGTATATATATGTTTATATCGAAATATACTACTTTTCTAAAGATATATCTATAAGATTTTTGATATCCAATTACATACGTTTTATATACATACCTATATAATTATTTATTTATTCCCAATTTTTATAAATAAAAGCATATGATATATATATATATATATATATATATATATATATATATATATATATATATATATATATATATAACACTCTCTCTCTCTGTGGGCGATCCCGAGGCGATTTGGGGGTTCCCTGCAGTCTCCGTCCGACTGGCTGCTGCCGACCGCTTGGACGGCGGGCCTCCTACGTCGACGGACGGGCCTGGCTCCAGCCGCTCTCGGTGGCCCGTCCCCGTCCTCCTTCCACCGCCTCGACCACCTATGGGCCGCCATCGGACTTCTATTCCCCCAGCTCTCTCTCCCAACCGCTACATCAGCTGTAACACCCAGTTTTCCAAATGAGGGTAGTTTTGAAATTTTGTAATTTTAATCTTTTAATAATGATATTTAAATCATGATATAATTTTGGTAATTTTTAAATTATTTTAAAACTATTTTAAATCATGACTTATGATTTTGGTGTTTTGATAGTGTAACACTAGAGACAGCTTAACCTAGAGCCTAGCCATGTGATTAGGGTGTTTCATTTATCATTTCCAGTTCGAGAGTATTTTTGTTATTTTGAATTTAATTGAATTTAATATATATTATTTGGAATTTAATGTATTATTAAGAATGGTGTGATTTTAATATTATTTAATTGATTGCCATGTATTGTGATTAGCCTAACTTGGTTTGGACCTAACCTAGATTAGTCATAGCTAGTCTTAGCTAACCATGGTTACTGATAGTTAGTATTAATTATATTTATTAGAATTTTCAATGATTTTTAGTATATTTGATTTGGTGCTATTTTAGACTTTGACTAGTGTTGACTTAGGAGACTGTCCTAGAGGCTAACCTAGGTCATGACTACTTGGTTAGGTTAAGTAACCCTAGCTTGACCCAAGTTAGTGACATCAAACCCATTAAAATTATTTTGGGAAAATTAGGATTGATTTGATTAGGAAATGGCTTGTGATTTCACAAGTCATGACTTGTGATTTTAGCCTTAAAGGCCCAACCCAACAGCAAGTGAACCTAACCCTAGCCCATTCCAGCCCATGGCCGGCCACTAGGTCTTCCCCCCCTCTATTTAATGCTCCTAGGAATTAGGGCTAGCCTCCCTTAGAATTATTTTCCAAGTTTTAGAAAGAGGTGAGTCTCCATCTTCTTTAATCCATAGAAATTCTATTTCAATTCATTTTTCCCCCAAACCAATTGCAATAGAACCTAAATTTATTGTTCTTACTGTTGGTATTGAGTAATTTTAGGGAGGAAACAATTTGAAGTAGTTTTGGTGGTTTGAGGATCCTCTCATTTGGGGCTTTTTGTTGCATTTCAAATCCCTAGGTAATATTTCAATCCCTTCCATGTAATTGCTATTTATTTGCATACCTAGGATGCCCTAGGCCTACCCTAGCTGTAGGTGTAGCTAACCCTAAAATTTGAGATCGATTCGTGTCCCATTTGGACACGTATCAGTCCTTGTTATTAAGTGTTTGATGAAATGCCCCAATGGGCATTTTGATTGATTTTTAGGAAACTAATTGAATAGAAAATTAGGTTTTGATCTCGCTTATGAGATTCCTGTGTACTGAGCATGTTTTGGTGTCTTGTCGAGTCGCCACAGACACGTGGACATGCGGTTGCACGCGCGCGCGCGGGCAGGTTGCTTGCCCTGCTGCTCGGGTGCGACTGCGCTGTGCACACGACACTTTGGCTCATGAAATTTAACACACGTGTCGTACTTGTGACTGACACGAGGTTCCTAGGGTTTTACGAACTCTCGTGTCGTGTCGAACACGGATTCGTGCGTGCACTGTACGTGTGCAGTGTGTTGAGCTGTGCACTGTTTGTGTTCTTATTTTCTTTCGGTTTTAAATGTTTAATTAGTGGTTTTAAATTATTAAATAGGTCCTAATATAAACTATAATATCTGTTAGATTGAGTTGCATGATTAGTTTAGGTATTTGTTGTGAATGTGATTCGAATAGGGGATTAAAGCCATTCGGCTGATACCATTTCTGATACTTGCATTTTCAGTATAGTCCTAACTATTAAATCCCTGTTTAATTATGTTCTTCACTGAATTATGATCCCCACATGTTATTTTTCATGTTTATTTTCATATTTACAATTTGAATTTGGGCTTGGGTGTGTTGATGAGTATTTGAACATTGTGTTAGATTTAGAATGGAATATAACTGGTATTATCGAGTTCTATAGCTGATACATGGGTTTTCTAATTCTCTGAACTTTTTAAATTCCAGATTATTGAAGTTCTTCACTGTTACATGTCTCCCACATATCTGTTAACTCATAGGAATGCAATGTTACAATTTGTAATGGGCTTTTGGTTTTGTGATTTGAAATTGGGCATGTGGGTTCAGTTCAAATTGGGTTGCTAAAAACTGGAAATTGATTTCCTTTACTTTTCAAGACCTGAGACTGATTCGCTATTTCCCTATAGACAAGTACAATGTTACTTTCGAATTGGCTTAGAGTTTGAGGATGGGATTTGGGTTGTGGTTGGTTTCAGTGTAATAGCTGTTTCATGGGTTTTGAATGAATGCTTTTATACATTGTACTAAATTCCTTTTCTTAAAACTGAACCTGAGTTTATCTCATCCCCTGTGAATTGTCAACTGTTAAATACCTGAGATTCAAACCCTTCTTAACTGAACTATAGACTGAATGGTTAATGTATTTCCTTGTTCCTTAACATTCCACTGTTTTACTGTTTTTCCAGTTTTTCCTAATAACCTGAGATGATTTCATTTCCCTGTTTTCCCATGCCACATTGTTTAGTTAGCTCACTGTTCAGTGCTACACAGTTAACTCATTCACTGAATTCAGGATATAGTTTATGTATTCCTGTTTTTCTCAGGATTCCTACAATGATAACTTCACTGTTTTTCCAGTTTTCTTCATGGATATGCATTCACTGATTTCTCCCTACCTTCCTTAACACATGAACACTACACTGGTTTGCCTATTGCTTATTTTTCCTGATTTCAGGATTTCCCCCCCTTCACTCTCAGATATCACACACAGGCCCTGTTTTCTTCACTCTGTCCACACATTCATGAGACACACACACATGCCATAGCACACACAAGTAATCTCTCACACACTCTTGTAATCTCTTACTAGCACACACATACACATGTTTCCTCACCCTCTTGACACACACTCTTGTAATCTCATGCCTAACACACACAAGTGCTTCACACACACACCCTCATGCTCACCCACACACACAAGTTTATCACTCACTCTCTTGACACACACTCTTGTATCACACACACACACATGTCTATCTCTCACACACACACACATGACACATGAGCACATGTGTCCCCCTCTCTCTCTCTCTCTCTCTCTCTCTATATATATATATATATATATATATATATATATATATATATATATATTGTGTCCCCCTCTCTCTCTCTACACACACACACACACACACACACACACACACACACACACACACACACACACAGATATATATATATATATATATATATATATATATATATATATATATATATATATATATATATATATATATATATATATATATATATATATATATAGGTATCCTATATATATGAGTGTGTGCTATTATATATATATGATATGTATGAAATGGGTGATATATTATAGGTAACCTATAAGCTAATGTATGTTTCTATATTATATTATAGCTATATCAATATGTGTAATATATATTAGATATATATTGACATGTAGTCATGTAGTCATGTGATTTGTGGGTTGGTTTTAGACATGATAGCCTATAGCCTATGGATGTATCTGTGTGTCAGTTTAGAGTCTAGATTAGACTTGTGTAGCCTTGTTAGACCTAGAATAGACTAGTTAGACTAGTATAGACTTGTTTGACTTAGGTTTGACTTGGTTGACCTAGTTTGACTTCTAAGGTTGACCAGAGTTGACCAAGAGTTGACTTTGGCCTAGATTGACCTAGATTCATGTAGAATGTATTGTAGTGCATCTTATTACCATTCTGGACTTGTTATGACTTGTGCTGTTCTAATAGGAGCCAGACACCACTCCTCGGACAGTATATATTCTCCAGATTCTCAGGATACATGCGAGTACATTCTCTGATCATTTTATATCTTGTTTAGGATTATATTTCCTGCTTTAGATTACTTTACATGATACTGACACGTTGGAAACACGGATTAGTACTATATAGATCTTGTTGTGCGATGTTATCCCCTTAGCAGATACATCGGGTATTCGTGTTCGTGTACTTTATCGTGAACATCGTGTACTCTTTGTATTCGTTACATTCGTGTACGAAACGTGTAAATTGTGTATAATCATGTATTCAAATGACCTTCGTGTACAATAACATAACTTAATTAGATCCTTGTGTATTGATTGGGGCGGGGGAGTAGAAGTGGTTATGTAATCAATCCAGTAGATTATTCGTGTACAACCTCTGTAGATTACTTGTGTACAACATCGTGCCGTTTACATAACCATCTTGTGCTCTGAATCACTAGACACTGTTACTTCTCTATATACTGTAGCTATTTATTTACAGTCTTCCTGTTTATCATATTATTTCTTCAGATCCTGTATCTTACTCTCTAGCATGTTTATATTTCCTAACTTGTTATAATTTTGTTGAGATGTACTGTACTCGCTCCTGTCCTGACTGGACCTGTTAAAAATTTTACAGTGAATGATGAGGCTCTGGTGTCTACCCCTCTTGGTGCCGCATTAGACATCACTAGTGACTTGGACCTGCTAGCAGTGGATGACACTCCTTAGACTAGGATGTCTTTACTTTTCTGGATCACTGTATATAGATTCTGAGATATTTTGGGATATGTATTTATTTTATCCACTTAGAATTCTGGATTGTATTTCTGTGCTTTCATTCTGGATATTTATCTATCTAACTTCATCATGTTCTACCTTAGTTGTGATTGAGATATATTCTGTTATGTCACCCCCATTCGGGGAGTATAACTGTTTATTACCTTTAACTGTTAGATGTTGTGACCTAGGATATCGTTCTACCACCGACACTGCGGCGTAGGCTGGACGTACCCATGTCTCGTGCCCTTACTCTAGGGTGCGGGTCGTGACATCAGCTCCATCCAGTCTTCCGTGCCTCCAAGTTGAGCTCAGTCCCCTCCGGACCCCCTCCCAGTGCTTCCATTGGTCGGGGCCCTCCCCGATGGTTGGTCGCCGCCCCCTTCTTCTTGGACGGTGCCTCATCTGGCCTTGGTGGGGTTAGGGTGTTCGACTCCTTCCTGGAACCACCTTCGTCCTCTTCTCGAACCAGCACCCAAATCCTGCCCCACGGCCGGAATGGCTTAGCTTTCTGCTGTTCGGGCGTCAGCCCTTGGCTCCTACTCGCTGGTGACCAGATGCGGCCTGGCCTCGATTCCCTCGTGCAGCACGTGACGCAGCAGTCTGCAAAGCCCTCCTCGTGTAGTGCACCTGTCCCTTCTGTTTACAGCCTAGACGCGGTCCTCGTAGCTTCTCCATATGTGCTCTTATCTAATCCGATGACACCTGCTGGCGCCAACCACTCTTTCGCGTAGCCTTCCGTGCTCTTGGCCCAAGCGTCTATTCTGTGTGGTGGCACTCGCGCTACCTAGCATGCTCTTGTCTCCCCCTCCCGCACACCTGAGCAGTCACCCGGCACCTACCTTCTCCCTTCCGGGAGAGGGCCCCATCTCGGCGCTACGTGTGCTTGGCGCCGAGGTGTCTAACCTTTTGGTTGATGCCGTGTCTCTTCGCGCTCCTGGAGAGTCGTCGGGTCTCCTTGCGCCACCCAGTGACAAGGGCTACCCCCGTGCCATTCTCTAACGGCGCACCCTTTCCGCTTCTACCTGGCGCTTCTCTACCCATTGACCTTCCACCCCCCGTGCCATTCTCTAACGATGCACCCTTTCCGCTTCTACCTTGTGCTTCTCTACCCATTGACCCTCCACCCCTCGCGTCATCTAAGGCATACACCCCGGCACTGCTAGGCTCGAGCTTCAGTGCCCTCGCTACTCCTTCTTCTTCCAGGCGTCAGCTATAGTCACCAGATACTTACCACACCCGGGCCACTTTCAAGTCTTTCACAAATGCGGTCCGCCCTGACCGTGCAGCTATGGCAGATCAAATTTCCATCGATGTCGACCTCCCGAAAGTTGAATATCCCCAATCGACAGACTCTAAAGACATTAATGTCCCATTCATGTGCCAGGAAATCTCGTCTCTATCGACGTCATTCTCCCTAACCAACATCCTTAAATTCGTAGTAGGCTGCCCCAAACTGTCACAGGTCCAAGAAACTATTGCGGGCTGGGGCCTCACGTCCGTCTTCAGAGTCGCCCCGTTAGATCCCAAACACATTCTCCTGTATCTAACATCAGAGGCAGACCACAAGAATGTTTGGATCAGAGGTGCCGGTAGGATCGCCTCCCATCCCATGAAAATAAAGAAATGTTCCCCGGACTTCAACCCCAGGAAAGATTCGGCGATTGTTTCGGCATGGGTCACTCTTCCTAACCTGCCACTAATTTGCTTCGTACCAGCCGCGATGAAGAGGATAGTCAACTCCTTCGGGACTTACGTAGCTATGGCAAAAGAAACTAGAAATTTGACCAAAGCCAACTACATCAAAATCTGTATGGAGCTTGACTTAATGAAAGAGCTACCCAACTCTAACAAATTCTGTACGACAAGTTTGGAAAGGCCACCCCACCGAGTTTTGTTTTAAAGCGCACCCCGAACTTAAGAGAACCACTACAAACAAGACGGACACCTCTCAACCAAGAATCACATGTCACAAGACTCCCTTGCTCCCTCTACCCAACTTCCACCTCCGCTTTGAAGTTAGCGCTGGAAAACATACTAGTACAGAAGTTCAGAAAAATACCCCATAGGAAAGTCACATCACCACCAACTATATCTCTAGAGAACAACCCCAACCTTCAGCTCTAAACCTATCCAACAATCTAACCTTTGTAATTACTTCTAACTACTGTCATTTGCATATTAGAGGATGCCCGAGGTGTAGGATAACCCATTAGGAGAGATTTGGAACCATTGGACTCAATTTGGGACTTTTGGCCTAGGTTTAGTGCCAAATTTGGAGAAAACCCTAAATTGACATATTTGGGTATTGTCCCTAGCCTAATTCGACCTAATTAGGTTAGTTTGGGTGAGATAAGGCTAGGTACGTGTCCATATTTGGATACGTGGGATCGTTTCGCGAGAAATCATGAAAATAGACTTTTTCAGAGTTTTTGGGTTCCAACACACGGGTGACTTTTTGCACCGACACTAGAATCGGCAAGTTAGTACTTAGAATATGTCCTAATCATTATTTAGAACTCGTGGGTAGAGTTAGGTCGAATCCGGATAGGCTTGGTGCCCGTATCGTGCGGTATCGCGAATCAGACACCCCGGAATCGTCAGAATGGCCATTTGGCAATTCGGGCCTCGTTTCTCATTTTCGCTCACGTGTGCGAGTTAGATAGCTTGTGTGGGGTACGTGTCTAAGCCCTAGATGGTAGAATTGCGAGGATTTGGATATTCGGATAGGTTTCGGAATATTTTGAATATATATAAATATTAGTGTTAGTGTATGTGTGTGTGTAATATATATATATATATATATATATATATATATATATATATATATATATATATATATATTTATATATTAGTGTGTGTGTGTGTGTGTGTGTGTGTGATTGTGTTGTGAGGAGTATGTGTTGTGTGTGGATATTAGAGAGTGTAAAGAGAGGAGGAGAAGGATGTATGTATGTATTAGTGTGTGTGTGTGTGTGTGTGTGTGTGTGTGTGTGGGTTTTTATGTATATTTTTGTTTGTGTGTGTTAGAGGTTGTGAGTGTGTTTGTGGATAGATAGATAGATAGATTGATAGATTGATATATAGATAGATAGATAGATAGATATTGTATATATGTGTGTGTGAGTGTCTATAGGGGAGGTTAGATGAGAGGTTTTATGAGGGGTTAAATAGGATGTTATATGTTAGTTGAGTGTTAGTATCCTATATCACTACAACAAAAAACCCTTTTAATGACGGCTAAAAAGCGTCATTAATGACGAACCATGACGCTTTTTTTCCACAGCAACCGTTATGAAAACGGGTGTTATAAATGTTTTTTAAAAGCGTCATAAAATAACCGTCATGAATAGTTTCTATAAAAGCGTTATGAATAGTTATTATATAGTGCACAATTCAGAACAATTTTAAAATGTCATGAATAGATAATATGTATAGGCTCAATGCAGCACATTTATAACACTTTATACTATTCAAATTAGCACATTTATAATGCTCTATACTGCACAGTATATATTACATTCCAAAAAATTAACATTATATATCACCATCTTTATTACATTTCTCAAAATAGAGTACATATCAACATCTTCATTACATTGAACATCCAAATACCGAATGTACCCAAAAAATAGGAATAAATCTCTCTTTTGCTAACCAAATTATTAGAAATAATTACTTAAGTAGATTCTGACCATGGATATTCTCTCTGCCATCTCTTGAAGATATTGGGAGTCCCAAAGAGAAGTAGTGTCGCAGCTGAGCGACGACTTGGTGCTGCTGCAGCCGGCGTAGTCGTGGGAGAGCCTCATCCTCTGATCCCTTACTCTCGCCTGAACCCTCACCAGCGCCTACATGCACCTCAGCGTCATGTTGTGCCCTTTTTGCAAAAAATCGAAAATGTCAGCTTAGCACTTTAGTAATCAACGCTGAAATGTGAGCCTAACAATCAACCTGGATTTTACCAAGCCAATAAATTAAAGAAAGTTAACATAAAATTTATATATTAGAAATCAAAATTGAAAATGCATAATTAAGAAAGCATCACTTATTAGACTGACTGCACTTGGCGTAAATGGAGAATTGCTAAAAATAGAATGATATTAAAATACCAACCAAATGGAGGTCTCGTGTTCCAAATCCTCACCCCACCTATATCCACAATTTAGATGTTATCAAGTTAGAACCAGGTATAAATGACACATAAGACCTACTAAGAAAAGTACATCAGTAATATCTTGAGAAGTAACATAAATTCAAGCACTCACTTCCCTGTTTCTGCTTCATTTTGTTCAAAAAAGTAAGCGGCACTTCCATTCAGAGGCTGTCCATAGACCAACCATTAACAATCTAATTACATGAGGAATTTGATGATAAAACAGCAAAAAAAAAAATCTAAAAAGAGTACAAGAGAGAAGTATAGTTGAGAACCTAAGTGGTTCTAGGGAATATTATATCAATAAACAAAATATACTAAAAAGTAGAATACATGTAAGCAAACTTCATCTAATATATCAAGTTTGTCCATCTACAAAGGAAAATTTAGATTTAAATTACGAAAATGCTAAACCAGAATACATATTCCTAAACAAACAGGCTAGCTCGCGATGCAGGAGCATTACTCTTACACTAGATGCCTACTTAGCTGTCTGACAAAATTCCAAAAATCAGTACAAAACTCAATAAACAAAAAACTAATTTAACTGGTTAAAATTAATGTGATTGTTAATCACATAAAAGCTTCAAGAGGTACATGATTGATAACATAAGCAGGAGTTGCTCAAGCTACATGATTGGCCATGATTAGCTTCAAACAGAAATTAATAATCTTCTTTTTGTAAAGCGTTTTGCTATCTTTGCATGAAGCTTGTTCCTTCATGTGCCAAATGATAAACTTAAGTAATCCAAGCTCAACTTGCTGAACAAATTGTCAAACAATATCAAATTTTCAAGCCAAACTTGAAGTTAGTTATGGACCACTCACTTTGCTTACAGCTACAACTGAAAAAATAGTAAAGAAATTACCTTTGAACCTTTAAGATCTTCTCTCTTCAGTTCATTGGCCTGAAAATGCTAACATAAGCAGAGAAAATGATAACAAAAATAGCTCCAAGAGGTACATAAATTAGCGAGAAGAGGCTCAGATTCAGCTTCAGTCCATGATTACTCACTCACAATTAGAGGTGGACCCCCACTCTCATCATCCCTTCTTCCAACAAATGGCTGCAATGGAGCTGCATCGCCATCTGAAGGAGCAGCCAATCATCATTGCCAAAAAAATTCTTGTTCTTCTTTTTTTCTTTTTTCCTTTTCCTTTTTTTTCCTCTCCTCTCCTCTCCTCTCCTTAATTCTAATTCCCCTGACAAGTAATGGCTGCACTGTGTGCCTCGCCATTGGCCGAGGAAGAGAAACAGAGAAGAAATTGAAGGATAAATGAGAATACAAGACGAGAAAAAAATAGTAGTCTAAAGTATGAATTCAGGCATCATATAATACAATGTTAATTTTCTCTACAGTTAGCAAAAAGTGCAAGATTAATGGCACCAGCTCCACAGCATGTTGTAAATGAATGGGAACTCATCACTTTCTACTAAAACAGTTTTACTTGCCACTAACCTTAAAAGAATCAAGAAGGGATAAAGGGGAAAGTACACTTTCTTTGTTTAGTTGTCATCATCGCCTAAGGGGAACTATATACTCATTCAATTTAATGGATGATCTATCAAGATTGTTGGCTCGATATACCTACAATGCTTAACCGAGTTTTGCAGCATACAATGCTTAACCGAGTTTTGCAGCATATCTATCTCGGAATTTTCCCAAAGTGATCACAAGCTCATGGATTGCTGATATATATAGGGAAGAAAATGAGAATTTTGTAGCAGAGGGGGGGGGTGGTAAGTGTATGTTACATGTTCTTATGGTCGACGGATCGGCCATGAACGACAGAAGATGCAACCAATGGATCATAACATCTTCTTCACCTCCAAAATTTTGAACATCAGAAGATGAACAACAGAGGGGGGGTGGTAAGTGTATGAGAACATCTTCTTCACCAATGGATCATAACATCTTCTTCACCTCCAATTTGAATCCCGACTTCAATGGCTAACCCACAGAACCTCTCTCCATACAGCTTAACCAATACCAATACCTATACCTGCAGTACCAAAACCAATATCCTTCCTCTTTATCGCCAGGATACTGACTCGACTGGTGTCCAAATCCGATACTGACACTACACATAGTGTCCCAGGTCTGATACAAACAACCAACATAGACACGAAATTCATAGACTATATCCAAAACCAAGAATTAGAGGGGAGTGTCAGAAATCATACCTGTGTCGGGACGTAGCTAACCGCGTCTTCGTGTCAACACTGAACCTTTGTGTCCGGAGTCTGATACCATTGTTATCGTGTCCAGAATTGGTGCCAAGGTTGGTTCAGTAAATTCATCAAACACCATAGGTACACAAGCAATAATTGAATTTGATGTTAATTCTTGATCAAATCGATCAAAATTTCAAAGGAAGAGGAAAATTCGATCATAGAATCATGGTTTAGAAATTCACCAGATTAATTTGAATGATCGTCCCGTCTCCGCACGGATCGTTCGATCAATGACTACTGCTGCGACAGAGACGACACGGACACCCTGGCCTGCCAAGGAGAACCATCATCGTCCAGATGATAGCGATTGACTCCTGGTGTCGGTCCTCCATGCGCCGCCGAGTTCGGCGGCCACCGCGAATTCGCCAACGCCCGATCGAAAAGAGAAAAGAAGAGCGGAGGGACCATAATCGACTGTCCCGCTCTCTTTTTTTACCTAACGCGACGTCGACGTCAGAGAGGCCGTGCCAAAGCCGTCGGCCCGTCCGTGCCGCCAGCTCCCTCCCCATCTCCTCCTCCCTTTCTAACTAGGTTTAGGGTTTTGTATCTAGGGTTAGGGTTTTGGAGTTGGGGAAAAGGAAGGAGGAGAAGAGGAGGAGAGGAGGGTGTTGCTAAACTAGAGTTAGGATTTTGGATCTATGGGATTTTGGAGTTGGGGGAGAGGAGGGAGAAGAAAGGATCGGAGAAGGAGAAGACCAGAACGAGGGGGAGAGAAAAAATTTTGTTGAAGCGCAGGATTTTGTCAAAAAATAAACTTAAAAAATATTACAAGTTTGCCACCTCTCTAAAATATTAATAACGTTTTGTTTTATAAACGTTATGAAAAGTCCAAAATTAGCCCAAACCGTCATAGAAAAAAGGTATTTCGAACTTTCATAACGCTTTTTTATCAGCCGTCATGAAATCCACTTATCAAACATCATTAATAGGTCTTTTTGTTATAGTGTATGTTAAGATATTGGTAGGACTCTCGAGCCTTCAATAAGAAAGTCAAGCAGAGAACATTCCAACTAGGCGATCTCGTCTTGGCCGTTCGCAGACCGATGGTCACGACGCACAAAACCGCCGACAAATTCTAGCCCAAATGGGAGGGCCCATTTGTCATCGAGTCTGTATTCTCCAACGACGCATACCGGCTTGCAAAAAAAATAGAGATTTGCTCATGATGCCCATAAATGACAAGTTCCTAAAAAAAGTACTATGCTTAAAGACATCCCCATACTTCCCTAACTACTAAATCTCTTAGACTGTCGAGTTATGTACACCAGGTACCTCTGAACGTACACTCTACTAGCTCCGAGGGGATTCACATCGCATCTCCCTAAGTGACAAGTCATGTATACTGATACCTCTGAACTTCCACCCTGATGCTTCACCCTGTCGGAGTCCGCCAGGTTCTTTTTGTTGTCTCTGTGCAAACTTCCTGGTTTTGATTGTCGTATATCACGTCCACATAACCTCTGATATAGATAATCTCATAACTTAACACATGTACCCAATCCAGGATAAAATCACGGGGTTAAGGCTACATAACCTATCACGTCCATATTACCTCTGTTAGGTTTTGTTTCAAAATCTATTACCCGCACCACCAATGCGCAAAAGGGTAATAGGTCTACCAAAAATCATTCAAATCTATTACCCGCAACACCAGTATGCAAGAGGGTAATAGGTCCACCAAAAATCATTCAAATCTATTACCCGCACCACTAGTGCGCAAAAGGGTAATAGGTTCGCCAAAAATTATTCAAATCTATTGCCCGTACTACCAGTGTGCAAAAGAGTAATAGGTACACAAAAAATAGTTCAAATCTGTTACTCGCACCACCAGATGCACAAAAGGGTAATAGGTCCACAAAAAGTCTCCCAAGTGGGATGTCCTCTACCAATCACAAATGTTGTATTAGGCCCTCTAGTACGAGCATTCCAGATATCACAAGCAAAGAATGAAGATGATGTATCTTTTTATTTCATGAAACATCAACTACATTGGTGAGGCTACATCTCCAGCAATAACCAAAAAAAGAGATTTGGGGAAATTCACTACTCATCAGCAACACATAGTTGGGTGAGTACTTCCTCCAGCTGTGCTGTTGAGCGTTCGATCTTCTGTTTGGCTCGGTGTTTAGCTTCCTGGGTCAGCTTTTTAGCATCCTCAAGATGTGCATGAGCCTGCCAGTTGTCCTCCACCTTTTTTAGCGTACCCTCCAGAGCAACAGAGGTACGTGTGACCTTATCGGTTTCCTAAAAAATTAGCTCTCTCTCTTGACGGGTAGCCTGGAGCTCATTCTCTAGAGATGCCAGCTTAGCTTGGAGCTGGAGGATTTGCTTGTTAGTTTCGGCCATCGTACGAACCGTGGCCTCCTCACGAACTAAGCAAGACTCTCCCCTCCGGCTCAGCTTATCACACTTCAGAGACAACCACTTGAGGTCTTTCTCCAAGGTGTGCTTGGTCGTCTCCAGCACATCTTTTATCTTTTTTACGGCTGTTACAAAGAAGGCGTGCCCTTGTTCTACTGCAGCGGGCACATCGACTTGCATAGTTTTTGTAATTAGATTAGATGTCGATCAACCTCTGCCAATTTGTGCTCCATAAGATCAGCCGTCCCCTCTCCACCCGGGAGCGTCTTCAGCAGTTCAATTTGGCCGCGGGCACAATGACGAGCCACGGCAAATGACATTCCCCTCCTCAAAGCAGCTTCAACCCCCCGTTTCTGATAGCGGTAGAAGCTATCGACTATGTCCTTTGACGACTAGTCCAGGTTCTCCAAAGAGGACGACGTCCAAGGAATAGCAGCCAATGGAGCCGAAGATGTCTGGGAATGAGACACAGGGGAACTTGACGACCCTGTCAGAAGGGAAACAAACCCCGAGCGATAAGATTCTCGCAAGCGGTAATCTCCCCCTCTGCAGATCGAAGGAGCTGAAGACTGGGCAGAGCGGAGAGTTCAATCTCCGGGGAAGGGGCAGCTTTAACCGACCCTGCATCCACCGATGCTGGTGCAGGAATTACCGTCTCTACCATCGACACTTTTATCATAGGCGGCTCCGAACTCGGCCCAGCGGGGGGCCTCTCGATTTGAAGGAAAGAAGGTTCACTTTTTCTTCTTTGTACGAGGTCCACCCCGATGTCTTCCGCTATCCTCTCTTCCGTAGTTATGTCCACCATTCGTAATGAAGGAGCAGGGCCTACAGATCCAGAACAACCGACAATCAGCTTGACTCGAAGGATATGGAGAAAGAGCGAATGAACCTCCTTGTTGGTAAGAATATGACATAGCTTACCAGAGGAGGGTGGCAGAGACTGCGACTCATTCACGACAGTCATAACTCCTCCCACTGCCCCCATATCCTCCTCAACGGCAGTATCCGAGCCGCCTGCATCTGCCAGTCCAGCCCCGGTTGCCCCGAAAGGAGATGTAGCTGGGTCAGTACCTGCCAACTAAGACCTCACAGTCCTAAGATCCGATTCTATAAAGCTTGCACCTTCTCCGACCAGGGTGTCCGTAGCTAAAGAATCTCGGAAGCAGCATCAGGCTCCGGAGGGTTTATTTCTTCCAAAGCCTGTAAAAAAGAAACAATAAGATAATGTCCCAAAAGTAACATAGTGGTCTGTCGGGATGAAATTTACCTCCGGGATGGTTTTAGCATCGCTCCCTCCTTCCGTGACGTCAGGCCAACAGGTCCTAATCGTGACCCGCTTCTGGGAACGAGGCCTGTCGGCAATGGAGGGTCCATGCTTACTTCGCTTATACAGAGGACTCGGCACAGGAGAAGGCAAGCACGTCGACGAAGTACTCGCAGGGAGTGGTGGATCGTCGTATTCATCCTCCTCTTTCGTATCAGTAGAATCAGAGTCAGAGACTTCGATAGCTTTCGCCTTACCTGCCCGGGTCCTCTTTTTGGGCTCCTCGCGTTTTCCTCCAACTTGGTATCGGTAACGAAACTGGTACTTACATTGAAGTCAAGGTAAGGCCCATTCACGGAGACATGATGGAGGGCCACCAGGTATGAGATGTGCCCCGAGCCCCCAGTGTTAGGTAGACAGAAGCTGGTTTGGGTACGGACGATACTGTAGTAAAGCCAGGCCCAGATGCCATCCAGGATGCCGCCCTCATAACCAAGACAGGGACTAGGGTTATCCAAAAATAGCTGGCAGTACCCGAATTATCGAGAGTATCGGCTGGGTAGGTAAGGTTCCAAGAAGACGACGTTGCGGTTGTGGTACACCAGATGTACAGGACGAATATTCTGCAACCAGTGGAACATCTTCTCGGATAGGATCTGGGATGCGACACAGCCATCAAGATGAAAGTACCTCATTTCCTCGTCGGTGAAAGGCAGGACCGACACAAAAAGGAGTGGCTGTCCACCCGTGCGAGCACAGCTCGACAGTCGGGTATAGTTGAACAGGTCTAGGGCATGTCATGGTACTGGTAGATGAAGGCGTCGTCGACCGTCGTATTACCCTCGGGGCGAGGCCGCATCAGAGAGGGGCAGTGCATTAGCAGCCACCCCATCAGATAATGGTAGGGCAGCTCGATTCGGTTGAAATCCTTTATAACGTTACGAGCTATGGCTTTGGACGTAAAGATACAAAGGTGTAATGCCTGTGGTTCGTATTACGTATTTTGGTATATGTGTACATATTTTGATTCGTATTGCATGTCTCCTTGCTTGGTTCGGCTTGTTTGGTTTGGCTCGGTTCGACTTGGGTTGCTTTTGGTTCATCATGGACCAAGGGGAAAACCCCTACCTACCACCACCATCACCATTTATTAACCCCACTCCTTTCTCTCTCCTCATTTACTCTTCTTCTTCCCCACTATTACTCTTCACCTACCTGAGAGAGAGAGGGAGAGCTTAGGCAAGTGCATCTTACTTCATGGGGGGAACTCAAGTTTTATTGTTCCATTCTCTTCTCCACAGCATTCTAAAATACTTTAGTACTTAGCATTTTTAATTTTCATGGCTTATTGCTTGTAGATCTGAGTTTATTTTATTTTCAGATTTCTTGAGTTTTGATCTACTTAATCTGGTTATTATCAAGTTCTGATGGTTTTATGTTGCAGAGAATCTCATTCTGTCCCATTTTGACCTATGGAAGTTCGGATTTGGACTCTGGTTGAAGGATTTATGGAGCTAGGGAGCCATGGCTGGTATGGTTCTTCTTTTCGAAAGAATGTAGAAGAAGAACAGTTCTCAGCCGCATGTTCCTAGCCGCATGAACTTAGCCGCATAGCATTTTATATGGCATGTTCTTTTCCTGGCCGCATAGCCCTTGCTGCATGACTTGGCCGCATGGCCTATGCTGCACGAACTTATCCCCAGCCGCATGAGGATTGATCTATTGAGCCGCATGGACTTTCCCACATTAGCCGCATGAGCTTCTGATTCTCCGCCGTATGAACCTTATCCTTCAAGCTGCAGGAACTTCTAATCCCCCGAGCCGTATGGACTTGATTTCCAGCCGCATATGCACCCGTCTCCTCAGCCGCATAAGATCGAGACTCTCCCGAGCCGCATGGACTTGATTCCCAGTTGCATATGATTCCCAGCTGCATATGATTCCCAGCTACAGGGCTTATGGCTGTCGGAATAATCTTGCTGCATCTTGCTAGTAACTAGGCCTGTGATAACCCTAGTTAGTTAAAGTATCAAGCCGTACTTATTGCTTGGCCGTGATTGTTGGATGAGGCATAACCAGTCTAGTCTTGTCTTGATCCTGTACAAGATTGTTACATGACCTGATTTCTTATGTTATTTTGCCGATAAATGGTGGGAAACCAAGTTTCGTTCAGATGAAGGGTTACAACCCCGGTCCTTGTTTGGTTTACGGATTATAACCTGGTTATCTGAATAGTTCTTTGGTTATCTCGTCGTATATCATCTTGATTTTTTTCTATATTTCCAGTTCTTACTATTTATATATACTCTCGTGCTAATTGCTGGTTTTAGTCCCTAAGTGAAGCCTCCTTTATGGTACTTGCTTTTTCTGGGATCTAACCCAGTTGGTTTTGTATTGCCAGATACCGGAGCAGCTCCAGAGGATCTACCGACTTTCCAGCCCGATGGTGACCACCAGGCGTAACCAGGGAAACGAGTGGGTTTCTTTTGTTCTCCCACTTTAATGTAAAAATATTCTTTTGAGGCGTTTAGCCGACGGGCACTTGTTTAGCTCGATTGCACTTTACTTACTGTCTGCCTATGGGCTGTAACATGATTAACAAATCCTTGGGTTGATCATGTATGACTAAACTCTTGCTAGTTCTGACATTTTGTAACGACTAGCTTCATGATCAGCTAAATATGTAATGTATGAGACGCCTTACTATTGTATATTTTGTGATCTTGCATCTTGTAACATTTACTTACTTGCTTATGATTGAGACACTAGGCTTGTTCATGACCATAAGAGACTGATGGCTTGTAGTTAAACCCTCATGTATCTAGACAGCCGTGACCGTATAGCGAGGTGGATTGCACTTCGATATACGTAGCTGGCTATGTATGCCCCCGCTCTCTAGTATTCTTGTTCTGGGGCGTTACATGGTTTAAGTGGTGGCCCATGCAGGTCTTGTAAATCAAGATATGTGAGGGTTTACCGAATAGATGTCTCAATCAGTACTCGCTTTGATCTTTGCTCGTATCCTCTGAATCCCTGAAATTCTTGTCCTGATCACATGCTTGTATCCTTGACCTATCCTGGTCCTTCCTTATTGCTCCCTATGTCGTCTTCTTCAGCGGCATTGTACCTGGCTCTGCCGATCAGCGAGGCAGAGCTCCTCCCGTGGACCAGCAGCAACTTGGAGATCAAGCCCAGCATTCGGGAGTAGCCTCCAGAGTCATGCCTACTGGGGGTCCAGAGCCACCAGTTCAGCCCATCCAGCCTGCAGAGCCTGATGATGGCACTTTGGTGGGACTCATCAGGTCATTATTAGCTTTCCAAGATCGTCGAGAAGATGCCTTACACCAGGCGGTGACAGATGCTCTGACCAGAGGAGGTCATCAGGGTAACAACGCGGCCAACAGCTTCAAGCGTTTGAACCCTCCATTCTTTGATGGTAGTAAAGATGCTATTGCCGCAGATGCTTGGCTTCAGGACACTGAGGTCATTCTAGAAGCAGCCAGGACTCCAGAAGACGAGAAGGTGGCCGTGGTGTGCCTGCAGTTATTGGATCTTGCCCGCAGCTGGTGGGCGACGCAGGCCGTCGGATTATTGGCACCTATTTCTTGGACAGTATTTCGAGAGAGATTCCAGACCAAGTATTTTGATGCTGTAGCTCGATACGATCTCCAAACCAGGTTCACCAATTTGAAGCAGATGGGCAGGACGGTCGATGGATATGCGGCCGAGTTTTCGAGACTTAGTCAGTTTGCTCCCACCTTGGTAGCAACCGAGTTCGATAGAGCCCAGCGGTTCCAGCAGGGACTTCACCTGTCACGACCCGTACCCTAGAGTAAGGGCACAAGACGTGGGTACGTCCAGCCTACGTCGCAGTGTCGGCAGTAGAACGCTGTCCTAGGTCAACATACATCTAACAATATATCTCTAAACAGTTTATACTCCCCGAATGGGGGTGACATAGCAGTAAATGAACTCAATCACAACTAAGAAAAAGATAGCAGATATGATATAGAACTCAAGAAAAAAGTAGATGATAAAAGATAGCAGATATGATATAGAACTCAAGGAAAAAATAGATGATAAAGTAGTCTAAGATAATATCCCAACAATATCCAGAGTACAAACTCAGCTACAGAATGAAAGAATATATACAACTCCAAATCTCTGAACAGAAGTAAAGTCTAGCTAACAGTCTCATGACAACATAAAGATAAGATAAGCCTAACTAAACTAGTCTAGGCAATGGGGGTGATGTCCTCAGCTAGAGCTGGGTCCTCCTGAGGGTCCAGATCGCAAGTGTCATCAAAGGCTGCCCCGTAGAAAGTATCCAGACAGGCCTCCTCCTCGTCCTCTGTAATATTTTTAACAGGTCCAGTCAGGACAGGAGCGAGCACAGTACATCTCAACAGTTCATAGCAGGTTAGAAAATATAATCATGCAGTAAAGTAAGATACATGTACTGAAAGAATGCGGTATGTAAACAGAGAGAGAACTATAATAGAAATATCTACTATAAATAGAGAACTAACATGTGGCTAGTGAGTCAGAGTACAACATGGACATGTAAATGGCATGGGATGATTCTGATGCTACACTATGAATGATTCTGATGCTACACAACTGGTGTATTATTCACATGTCCACTTCTACTCCCCCGTACCCCCAATCAATACACAAAGATCCAACCAGGTTATGTTATGATTCCATGCAAAGGCCCCCGAAGGGTGGTACATGGAAGTCCCATAAATAGGGATTCTAGGAGATTCTAGGATACCCAGTAAATGGGATAAGGATTCTAGAAGACTCTGTGATCATAAGAGTATATGTCACAAGTAATCAAAGAACCAATGAAGCATAGTGATACGCCATGTAAGTAAAACACACAGAACATGTAGTACCCGATGCTCCCTAAGGATAACATCTCAAGAAGGGATCCATATAGTACCAATCCGTGTGACCAACGTGATAGTAACAAGTAAAGTAATTTAATGCAGAAAATAATTCTAAGCAGGATATGAAATGATCAGAGAATGTACTCGCCTGGTATCTGAGTGTCCAATATGAAAGTACTGTCCGAGGAGTGGTGTCTGGCTCCTAATCAGAACAGCACAAGTCACAACAAGTCCAAAATGGTATAATGAAGTCCTACTATGCATTCTACATGATTCTAGGTCAATCTAGGCCAAAGTCAACCCTTGGTCAACCCTAGAAGTCAAACTAGGTCAACCAAGTCTAAATTAGGCCAAACTAGTCTACCTTAGTCTAATCAAGCCTAGCTTAGTACTCCTACACAATCACTAGGTCAAACTAACATCACACATACACAATTATTAAACACATATATCTATGTACCCTATATATACATTACATACCTATATGATATCCATACATAAATAGATATTCATATATATAATATATTCACAATATATTATTAACTTATATATAAACACAACTTACATTATATATATAGATACATGTATTAAAAAAAAAATATAGATACATATATTAGAGTTTATATTACCTATATACTTACATTACATATATATATATATACATTAGGAAAATAGGATAGGCATATAGAGAGGGTGTGTGTGTAAGAAAATCTGTGTGGGTGAGTGAAACATGTAAAAGTGTGGGTGGGGAAAACTGTTAGTGAGAAAATTGTGTGAGTGTGTGAAGTTAGACATGTGTGTGTGTGATTTGTGTGTGAGAGAGTAATACAATGTATGGCTGTGTGTGTGTGTGTGTGAGGAGAGTGTGGTGATAATGGGTGAGGCATACATGAGGGGGCTGTGTGTGTGTGGTGTGAGAGATATACATGTGAGTGTGTGCAAGCTAAAAGAAATCGAAATTTGGAAAACAGTGGCTGTAATTTATATGTGCAGGAAATAGAGTTCAACTTATTGAAAAAAGAACACAAACATTACTTAACACCCAACTCAAATCTCAGGTTCATAACAACCTATATTTCAACTATCTAACATAACCAAAATCATAACATTTATGCTCAGTTTTAACAGTAAAGGAAAAGGGAAGGGAAACAACCAAAACTGAAACCATTCCCAGGTTTCAGTCTTCAAACAAAATTCCAGATTTCAGTCTTTAGTTCAGTTCCTTCCCAGGTTTAGACAACATGGGAAACATCCATAGTTCATAATAGAACTCAAAAGAAAACAGTCTAAAATAGTTCACAGTAGTTTACTATTTGACAGTTCACTCTATAGTTCAAGCTCTAAATCAAAACCAATTCTCAACCAAACAACACCAAAATTGACCCACAAGTAGTTTACCTATAGGAGAACTATATTAGGTTGTAAAATATGCAATAAACAGTAATTAAATAGGCTAAAACAATTGGCAAATGTCATATTTGAAAACTGGAATTTTGACAGAAACACAAGTATCAGTTAAATGGGTAAATCGAGAATTCATAAGTCAAAACAATCTAAAATACAAAAACAGAGGTTGGTAGTGTATATACCCATAGTGTACGTGTCCAACAGTGTCATTGTGTGTCACGCCCCAGAACCAGAATACTGGAGAGCGGGGGACAGACACAGCCAGCTACGTACATTGAAGTGAATCTCACCTCGCAATACGGTCACGGCTGTCTAGATGCATGAGGGTTTACTACAAGCCATCAGTCTCTTAAGGTCAATAACAAGCCTAGTATCTCAATCTCAAGCAACAAGTAGATATAACAAGATGGTAGATCATCAGACGTACAAGGTAAGGCGTCCCATACATTACATATTCAGATGATCATGAAGCTAGTCATACAAAATACGAAGACTAGCAAGAGTTTAAGTCATACATGATCAACCCTCGGATTTGTCAATCATGTTACAGCCCGTAGGCAGACAGTAAGTAAAGTTGCAACGAGCTAACACTTGCTCGACGGCTAAACGCCTCAAAAGAATATTTGTACAATGGAGTGGGAGAGCAAAATAAAAATCCACTCGTTGTCGGGATTCCTTCTAGTGTTCACCATCTGGCAGGAAAGTTGGGAGATCCTCAGTAGCTGTTCCGAAATCTGGCCATACAAAACCAGCTGGGTCAGACCCCAGAAAGAGCAAGTGCCACAAAGGGGGCTTCACTTAAGAACTAAAACCAGCATGTCAGCACATAAAGTCATAGGTGAAATAACATAAGACATGAGTTAAAGAAAACATGATGATAAATGATAAGATAACTAGAGGACTATTCTGGTAACCAAGTTACAACCCGTAAAACCAAACAAGGACCGGGGTTGTAACCCTTCACCTGAATAGAACTTAGCCTCGAACCAATTATCGATAAAATAAAGCATAACAAGCATGTCCGGAGATATCTATACATCAGATCTGGGCAAGACTAGACAAGATAGGACTCCATCCATCATTCACGGCTAAGCAAAGAGTACGGCTTGATACTTAACTAACTAGGGTTATCACAAGCTTAGTTATTAGCAAGATGCAATGAGGTACGCCTACGGCCACAAGCCCTATAGACTATCCAGGTTATCCAGACGCAAGGTTCAAGATTAGAGTTATCATGTCTTGTTAGGTGACTTGGATGCAACACATGACATTGTGCAGAGTAATCATTTTATGTAGTGCCCCACATAGCAATGAGCTGGAAATGTGCCCTACTCGTCGGTAGGCTACAAGTCCATCAAGGAAGGCGTCCAGATAACGGGATTGCTTGTAGCCGGAATACCTCTCTATATGCTCTACTTGATCAATCTAGTCATTAATCTTGTCAGATTCAGTATGAATTCCTGACCGTGATAACCAGGAATACATGTCCTAGACATGATGCGAGATAAGACTGGTTGCTTATACAAGTATATTCAATACAATCACCCACGGTGTCAAGAATTCACTTAGCATGTCAGATTAGCTGTCGTAACAGCGTATCAAGGTTATCATGTCAAGATTACGTATCAAGGCAAGGGTGCGTCACAACGGACCATCATCAAGAATTATCATGTCAATTTACTTGTCAAGAGTGCACCACGGCGGGTCACTATCAAGAGTTATCCTGTAAGGTCATAATGCCATTTCGTGTTTATGCAAGTGCACCACAACGGGTCACTGATCATGCAATTCCATCACTAAGCCAAGTTGCGCCAGGGTAACAAGTTGCGCCAAGGAAAGTAGGGTCAAGTCCAGTTGTGCCCGAACATCAGGTTGCGCCTAGGCACTAGACTGCGCGAGGCTAGATTGCGCATACATCAGGTGGCGCATGAGTCAGACTGCGCATGAGTCAGAATGCGCACGAGTCAGACTGCGCACGAGTCAGACCGCGCACGAGTCAGACTGCACACGAGTCAGACTGCGCACGAGTCAGACTGCGCACGCTAAAGAGCGCACGCAACTCAGTGACGCAAGCTAAAAAGCTCGCGCACACTGCTCACTGTCTTCTCCAAAATTAGCAAGATCTCCATGGTTGAACCCATTGCTTCAAAAATCCATAACTTAGTCAAAACAAGTCCAAATCCAACTTTCAAATGGTCAAAATTGGGTAGAATGAAATTCTCTTCAACATGGAACCATCAAAATTTGAAAACAAAGAAGTTTGATAGATCAAAACCACCAAAATCCAAAAATGACCAATTTCTAGATCTACAAGAATCAAAGCCTCAAAATGAAAAATGACAAGTTCTAATGTGTCTTAGAAACATGAGGAGAGGCTAATGGAACAATAAAAAAATAGGTTCTCTTGTGGAAGCAAGTTGCACTTGCCTAAGGGGTGTTCTTGGTTGGTGGTGGGTTTAATGGAGAAGGAAGAAGAAGTTAATGAGAAAGTGGAGGAGAGAGAGAAGTTAGGTGGATTATAAAGGGGGATGGTGGTGGTTTATCATGATGAACCAAGAAATAAACCAAGACATCCCAATGTGGATAGGGTGGCCGGCCAAGTGAGTCTAGGGCTTAGGGTTTTGCAATGTCTTGGACTTTGGGCCAATCTACAAGGCTATGGGTTAAATAATTTATCAAAGGTTCTAAATCATAAGCCATGACTTATGACTTTCTAATTCCTATTGCTAACTAGAGTCTATTGACCAAACCAAGGGTTAGCTTAGGTTAGACTAGAGTCATATAACCTAACCAAGTCCATACTAACTAGGGTTAGCTTCTAGGTTGGTCTACAAGGGTCAAAACTAGTCAAAGTCAACCTAGTCAACCCTCATCCAAACAATTCCAAAATAATTCCTAAAAATTCCCATAAATTCAAATAAATTCAAATAAATTTAAATTACCCCAAAAATGACAAAAATACCCTCAACTAGAAATGATAAACAAAATACCCTAATCACAAGGCTAGGCTCTAGGTCAACCAGTCTCCAAGGTTACACTATCAAAACACCAAAATCATAAGTCATGATTTAAAATAGTTTTAAATGATTAAAAATTACTAAAAGTTATATCATGATTTAAATATCATTATTAAAAGACTAAAATTACAAAATTTCAAAATTACCCTCTTCTGGAAAACTAGGTGTTACATCACCTGGAGATTTTATTAGCCGTGGAGCAGTTTGAGCATCAGACCTTTGATGCAGTCTTGAGAGCAGCTAGGAGGCATGAGTATACCTCCCAGAGAATCGTGGATAGGACCGGGGGTCAGAAGCGATCCTACGGCCAGATGAATCAGTCTTCAGCACCAGCCCCGGCAGTTCGGGCTTTGACCAATAGATCTCCGAGACGGGCGGCCTCAGTAACGTCGGTTCAACATTCAGCCCCGACGTACCCTCAACAGCAGAAGCAGAAGCACTCTTTCGCAGTGGGATGTTCTCATTGCGGGAAGCCAAGACATGTTATGGCAGAATGTGGCAGGGCACAGGGATTATGCCTGGCTTGTGGAGCAGCAGATCACAAGATTGGATCCTGCCCGAATAGGGGTAGTTCATCATCATCCAACCTTTCTAGTCCTTCGGTGAGAGGACCAACACCAGTCCAGCAGCAACAGTATCAGCCTCAGAGGCCCTTGCCACCTCAGTCCCAAGTATTCCAGCAACAACACCCCCAGCAGTATGCACAAGCCCAAGCCCTGAGTCAGAGCAGGCAGCGAAGCTTTCAGCAGAGGGGACCAGCACCCCGAGGACATGGTCAGGCTATGGTGATGACCGTAGAGGAAGAATTGGCACCAGGAGAGGTAGTGACAGGTACTATTCTCGTCAACTCCCTTTCAGCTTCAGCTTTATTTGATTCTGGTGCATCGCATTTATTTATGTCTGTACGATTCGTGACACGGATAGGACTTGAGCCCGAGTCATTATCAGTAAGGCTCAATATACTTACTGGTAATGGACTTGTGGGAGTAGATAGAGTGTTTTTAGATCTCGTGTCGGATCGTAGTTAGCGGTAGAGAGTTCTCCGCTAGATTGATAGAGTTCCCGATGGCCGATTATGATGTAGTCTTAGGGATGGATTGGTTGAGGAACCGGTATACTAGAATAGGCTGCCATATTAGCAGGGTTGTTTTTAGCATTCTAGGCGAGCCAGAGTTTTCTTTTTCCCAAGGCAAAGTTAAACCTTCTCATCCAGTATTGCGGATGGCAGTAGCAGCGGTGCAGTTACCCCGGATAGTCGAGAAGTTTTCGAATATTTTTCCAGAAGAGCTTCCGGGGATGCCGCCAGAGCGAGAGATCGAGTTCACTATAGACTTGATCCCCGGGACAGCCCCAGTGTCAGAAAGAGTCTACAGGATGGCGCCGTCAGAAATAGAGATATTGTACAAGATGATTGAAGAACTTAGAACCAAGGGATTCATTCGTGATAGTGGATCGCCTTGGGGAGCCCCAATGCTTCTTGTGAAAAAGAAGGATGGTACATCCAGATTATGTATTGATTATCGTACCTTGAACTCAGTGACAATCAAGAACAGATACCCTTTCCCGAGGATAGATGACTTGTTTGATCAGCTCAAAAGGGCAGCAGTATTCTCGAAGATTGACTTGCGGTCAGGATATCATCAGATCAGAATCAGAGAGCAGGACATTCTGAAGACAGCTTTTAGATCGAAATATGGGCATTGGGAGTTCCTTGTTATGCCATTTGGAGCAACCAATACGTCGGCTGTATTCATTGACATCATGAATCACATCTTTATGCCTTATTTAGATCAGTTCGTAATTGTGTTCCTAGACGACATCCTGGTCTATAGCAAGAGTGTAGTGGAGCATGAGCAGCATCTCAGGGTGGTTCTTCAGATTCTCAGGGAGCATCAGTTATATGCCAAGTTCAGTAAATGCGAGTTCTGGCTCGATCGCATTTCATACTTGGGTCATATCATCACCAGAGAAGGAGTAAAAGTGGATCCCCAGAAGATCGTGGCCATTGAGTCGTGGCCAGTGCCTAGCACAGTTGCAGAAGATCGTAGTTTTCTTGGATTGGCCGGCTACTACCGTCGATTTGTTTCGGATTTTGCTCGGATTTCAGCGCCATTGATCCAGTTGACCCGCAAGGATGTGTAGTTTGCTTGGATAGCAGAGTGCTAGGATTCTTTTGAGAAGTTGAAGCGAGGCTTGATGACGGCACCTATTCTCATACTTTCAGATGGGACCGAGGGATTCTCAGTGTATTATGATGCTTCAGGCAGAGGTTTGGAATGTGTTCTGATGCAGCATGGGAAGGTAATAGCTTATGTGTCACGACAACTTCGTGATCATGAGAGGAATTACCCAACCCATGACTTGGAGCTGGCAGTAGTAGTGTTTGCACTTAAGTTGTGGAGGCACTACTTGTATGGAGATAGGGTGGAGATTTTCACCGACCACAAGAGCCTGAAGTATGTTTTCACCCAGAAGGATCTTAACATGCGTCAGAGGAGATGGCTAGAGCTACTTGTGGATTATGATGTCAACCTGCAGTATCATCCCGGGAAGGCCAACATTGTCGCGGATACGCTGAGTAGGAGGGCTAGAGTTTATTTCCTAATAGCACAACCAGAGCTGTTAGCAGATCTTCAGAAGATGGGTATAGAAGTTGTTCTCCCTTCCAGTGTGGCATTGATGGCAGTATGCAGGTTCAGTCCACTATAGTCGAGAGGATTCGGATGGCGCAGTCAGCAGATTCCAAGCTTTAGCGACTCAGAACAGAGTGTAAGGTAGGACGAAGACCAGAGTTATGCATCCATAAGGACGGTACACTTCGACATGGTAATCATCTTTATGTACCCAGTGGAGATATCAGACAGAAGATCATGACAGAAGCTCACAGTTCTCAGTATTCCATTCATCCCGGCGGTACGAAGATGTACCGTGATATCCATTAGCAATTTTGGTGGAATAGCATGAAGATGGAGATAGCCCGATTTGTCTCTCGGTGTTTGGTTTGCCAACAAGTTAAAGTTGAACATCAGAGGCCAGCTGGACTTCTTCAGCCCTTGTCGATTCCAGAATGGAAGTGGGAGCATATAACCATAGATTTCGTGACTGGATTACCTAGATCCCCAGCTGGCCGATATGCTATTTGGGTCATTGTTGACAGGCTCACGAAGGTGGCTCACTTCCTCCCGTTTAGAGTTGGTCAGTCGACGGCTCAGCTAGCGGAGATGTACCTCAGGCAGATTGTCAGATTGTATGGGGTGCCAGTCAGTATTACCTCGGACCGAGATTCAAGATTTACGTCACACTTTTGGCGTAGCCTACAAGAGAGTTTGGGGACTCACCTCAAGTTCAGTTCAGCTTACCACCCGCAGACTGATGGTCAGTCGGAATGCACGATCCAGACTCTTGAAGATATGTTGCAGTCATGTACACTCGACTTCGGTGGTTCGTAAGAAGATCACCTGTACCTGGTGGAATTCTCATACAATAATAGTTTCCAGGCCAGTATCCAGATGGTACCGTTCGAGGCACTGTATGGTAGGAAGTACAGATCCCCGCTAGCCTGGAATGATATTGGAGAGAGCCAGATGCTCGGTCCCGAAATGATTGCCCAGACAGTTGAAGTGGTCAGAAGAGTCAGGAATCACCTTCGAGTTGCCCAAGACCGCCAGCGCTATTGGGCTGATTCTCATCGGCGCCCTCTTGAGTTTTCTGTCGAAGACCATGTATTTCTGAGGATTTTGCCTAACCGTGGCTTCATTCGTTTTGGCGTGCGAAAAAAGCTTAGTCCTACGTATATAGGACTGTTCGATATTCTGGAGCGAGTAGGAGATGTGTCCTATCGTCTCGCTCTCCCGTCGTCGCTACGTGAGGTGCATGACGTGTTCCATGTATCCCAATTACGACGGTATATCCCGGACCCGAGCCATATCCTGGATCATTCGGAATTGGTTGTTGGTACCAACCTTTCGTATGAGGAGAGGCCCGTATCCATATTGGACCGAAGAGAGAAGATACTCAAGAACAAGACTATCAAGTTAGTCCGTATTGCTTGGGGTCATCACTCTTTGGGTGAGTCAACGTAGAAGCGTAAGGATGATATCCGATCGCGATATCCTGACCTGTTTGACTCGTAAGATATAATATCTTTCTTATGCCTTATGCTCTCAGTTCCTTGTTTGAATGAGTGATTGCTTGATTGATTTCCTAGTTATAGTTTGCTTGTGATTAGTATAGCTTGTCTTGCCCCTCTATCCTCTTAATTAAATTCCTAGGACGGAATTCTTTTAAGGTGGGTAGAGTTGTAATACCTGTGGTTCGTATTACGTATCTTGGTATACGCGTACATATTTTGACTCGTACTGCATGTCTCCTTGCTTGGTTTGGCTTGGTTCGGCTTGGGTTGCTTTTGGTTCATCATGGACCAAGGGGAAAATCCCTACCTACCACCACCATCACCATTTATTAACCCCACTCCTTTCTCTCTCCTCATTTACTCTTCTTTTTTCCCACCATTACTCTTCACCTACCTGAGAGAGAGAGGGAGAGCTTAGGCAAGTGCATCTTGCTTCATGGGGGGAACTCAAGTTTTATTGTTCCATTCTCTTTTCCACAGCATTCTAAAATACTTTAGTACTTAGCATTTTTAACTTCCATGGCTCATTGCTTGTAAATCTGAGTTTATTTCATTTTCAGATTTCTTGGGTTTTGATCTACTTAATCTGGTTATTGTCAAGTTCTGATAGTTTCATGTTGTAGAGAATCTTATTCTGCCCCATTTTGACCTATGGAAGTTCGGATTTAGACTCTGGTTGAAGGATTTATGGAGCTAGGGAGCCATGGCTGGTATGGTTCTTCTTCTCGGAAGAATGTAGAAGAAGAACAGTTCCCAGCCGTATGTTCCTAGCCGCATGAACTTTGCCGCATAGCATTTTATGTGGCAAGTTCTTTTCCTGGCCGCATAGCCCTTGCTGCATGACTTGGCCGCATGGCCTATGCTGCACGAACTTATCCCCAGCCGCATGAGGATTGATCTATTGAGCCGCATGGACTTTCCCACATTAGCCGCATGAGCTTCTGATTCTCCCCCGCATGAACCTTATCTTTCCTGCCGCAGGAACTTCTAATCCCCCGAGTCGCATGGACTTGATTCCCAGCCGCATATGACCCCCAGCCGCATATGCACCCGTCTCCTCAGCCGCATAAGATCGAGACTCTCCCGAGCCGCATGGACTTGATTCCCAGCCGCCTATGACCCCCAGCCACATATGCACCCGTCTCCTCAGCCGCATAAGATCGAGACTCTCCTGAGCCGCACGGACCTTCTTTCCCTGACCGTATAAGGCCCCTCCATTCCCAGCCGCATAAGCTCCTGCCCCTTCTAGCCGCATAAACTTGATTTCCTCCGAGCCGCATAAGCTCCTGCCCCTTCTAGCCGCATAAACCTGATTTCCTCCGAGCCGTATGAGCCTTTCCCTCCTCAGCCGCATATGCCTGCCCTCTCTGAGCCGCATGCACCCTGAACCGCCCTCAGCCGCATGTACTCCCTTTCCCTGGTCGCATATGACCGAGCCCCATGGCCTCTTCAATAGCCTTGTATTTTATGATTTAATTGTTATTATTAGGCTCATGTCTTGTGACCCTCAGTGTGACTTGGGTCTCTTGATGAATACTTGTACTATGTTATCCTGTACATGTTCCCTAAACACGACAGTGGCCCGCAGTGGTGTACTTTTGACAAGTAATATAACATGATAGTGGCCCGTCGTGGCGCACTCCTGACAAATATACCTGACATGATATATCTCGAATTGCTGTTACGACAGCTAACATGATATGACATGACATGACAAGTATAAATAACCTGGACACCGTGGGCGATTGTGCTTGTACAAATAAACCAGTCTTGTCTTGCATTATGTTTAGGATGGGGCTCCTGAGTACCACGGTCACGGGTACCTACTGAAATTGACTAAGGCTAATAACTAGAATAACACAGTAGTCATGAAGAGATTTCCCAGCTATACGCAATCCCGTTACCTGGGCCGCTTGTAGATTTGTAGCCTGCCGACGAGTAGGGCACATTTCCAACACACTGTCATGTGTTGCACCCGCCCTCTTGAACAAATATTTAACCTGGGTAACCTGGATGGTCTGCAGGGCTTGTGGCTGTCGAAACAATCTCGCTGCATCTTGCTAGTAACTAGGCCTGTGATAACCCTAGTTAGTTAAAGTATCAAGCCGTACTTATTGCTTGGCCGTGATTGTTGGATGAGGCATAACCAGTCTAGTCTTGTCTTGATCCTGTACAAGATTGTTACATGACCTGATTTCTTATGTTATCTTGCCAATAAATGGTAGAAAACCAAGTTCCGTTCAGATGAAGGGTTACAACCCCGGTCGGTCCTTTTTTGGTTTACGGGTTGTAACCTGGTTATCTGAATAGTTCCATGGTTATCTCGTCGTATATCATCCTAATTTTTTTTTCCATATTTCCAGTTCTTACTATTTATATATACTCTCGTGCTAATTGCTGGTTTTAGTCCCTAAGTGAAGCCTCCTTTGTGGCACTTGCTCTTTCTGGGATCTGACCCAGCTGGTTTTGTATGGCCAGATACCGGAGCAGCTCCAGAGGATCTACCGACTTTCCAGCTCGATGGTGACCACCAGGCGTAACCAGGGCAACGAGTGGATTTCTTTTGTTCTCACACTTTAATGTAAAAATATTCTTTTGAGACGTTTAGCCGACGGGCACTTGTTTAGCTCGATTGTACTTTACTTACTGTCTGTCTACGGGCTGTAACATGATTAACAAATCCTAGGGTTGATCATGTATGACTAAACTCTTGATAGTCCTGACATTTTGTAACGACAAGCTTCATGATCAGCTAAATATGTAATGTATGGGATACCTTACTATTGTATATTTGATGATCTTGCATCTTGTAACATTTACTTACTTGCTTATGATTGAGACACTAGGCTTGTTCATGACCATAAGAGACTGATGGCTTGTAGTTAAACTCTCATGTATCTAGACAGCCGTGACCGTATAGCGAGGTGGGTCGCACTTCGATGTACGTAGCCGGCTATGTATGCCCCCGCTCTCCAGTATTCTGGTTCTGGGGCGTTACAGAAGGCCCCGATGAATGCTGCATACCATGGCTGGGAGTAGAGCTAGCATGTACCCCAAAGACTAGCTTGACAGTAGGGAGGATCAGGTTGCGGCTGATCCTCTCAATAGAACCAAAACCCCCCGAGACCACGTAGATCCTCAGCCATATCATCAGAAACCCAGCCAGGATGGACTTATTGGACAAGAGTTGGGTATCTTGATAGAAATAACTGAAGGTGTCGGTCTGGCTTCCGAATCTGTCACCGGAAGGTTTGCACCTCTTGGCACTTTGAACCTGAGCAACCACCTCTTCTTGAGTCTGAGGGCTCCGAGGGGCAACCCAGTCCAAGGCCCCAAGGTTGAACAGATAACTGATCCAAGCCTTGGTGTGAGGAAGATTCCCTTCAGAACTGTCATCCTTCTTCTTCGACATTTGCTGAGAAGTGCTATGTTGACATAGCACTTCCCGATAAACGGTAAGAAACCCGGGGAACCACTGCTCTAACTCCCCAAACTCCTCATTTGTGGGAGTATACTCCTCATAAACTTCGTCTCCCTAGTGCAACTTGGAGACGTCATGCATCTCGTGGAGAGCGAGCCCCATCTCCCCAGCAGGCGTAAAAAAGGTCCCCGTACGACGGTTGTACATCTCGAGGAGTACTATTAACAGCCTTGTGTTCACAGGAAGACCGTAGCAGGTGCCCCTTATGGCATAGTAGAGGCCGAGCTGCTGCAAAGTATCATAATACATCGTCAGAATCTAGGATGTCAAGTTGATCCACGGAGGGGAATGATGCATCCAATTCAGCAGCGATAGTCTGTCCATGGGATATGACCCTTTTCGAGCAATCTGGTTCAAGAAGGTATCAGCTTTAGAGAACCAATTATTGGGCCTTATCTCATTTATGAAACTGCCAAGGGCTAGTCCAACAAAAGAATAACTGACTGACTCCTTGGTCGCGACCGCCGACCTCACTCGTCTATTACAATGGATGTTGCCTATGAAGACTCCCTGCCGGTCCTAAGTTATGGGATCCGTCATTCGCCTCTCGATAGGCACCATGTTAAAACCTAATAGGGAGAAATGGCATTCCATCTGAGGAAGGTGAACCGCTATTTCGTTGGAAATAAAATCCCAGCTCTCAAATGGCTCCAGCATGCTTGGGTTCGAGACAGTTAGAGCATCTCCAAACAAGAATGTAGGCTTTAGATAAGTGTCCTCCAGTTTCCCGGAATTCATCATGCTGAGTAAGTAGAAGAAGGATTGGCCCCTGATCTCCCTTAACCTGGCCTCAGTTTGACCTCGGATAATCTGAGTCGACACACGTTTGACTATTTGGTCAAATCTCACACCCAAAGCAGACTGGGCGTATCCTATCTAGAGCTCCCCCGATGGAGCTGTAGGTAAGTTCACTACAAGGGACAAAGAAGAAATATAGTTAGAGGAAAACAAAGTTTATTCTTCAGCTATGTGGCATAGTCAAACAGAACCTATGCGGCCTAGTTATGAGGGATGCGCATGCGGCTTAAAAACATGAGATGCATATGCGGCCTAGTCAGGTCGAGCTTATGCGGCTCAGTTATTCAATGCTCATGCGACTCAGTCATGAGAAGCTTATGCGGTTCAGTTATGAGACGCGCATGCGGCTCAGTCATGAGGCACTTATGCAGTTTAGTTATGCAATGGTTATGCGTCTCAATCATTGTAATGCTCCAGTCCCAAAATAGTAGGACTAGAAACGTATCATGCCAGCTGTATACATACGAGTAAATAAAAGGCTCGTATGTATACATAAGCTGTAAAAATGTAGAAAGCCAAGACACTAAATCTCATCCACGAAGATGAATAATGATATAATAGCAACTTTGAGTTTGTCATGTATACAATCGTTGGGTGGAGACAAATCCACTACCAAATAATTTAAATAGGGAAGAAATATACAAAAAAGTGATTTGGTCGAACGAAGGGGATGACGATCCAAAAGCAACATCTCGACGTAATAGAGCGCAAGTCGGCCTTAGCTAGAGCACTTGCAGGAAGTCACAAAACACACCTGGAGAAATCATCACGTCCTCAGAGGGACGTAACAAGACACATAATATCATGCCATAAACTGAATATAAATAGCTTAATAGAAAAGTACATAAACCTAAACAGATAAGGTCCCTAACCATTCTATGTGAAACCATGCACTTTTGGAGGCAACGTTCTACGCAGGGGCTGTATGATAAGCCACGCAAGTAAAAGGGGATTGGCAGCACGTAGCGCTCATACGAGACACTATCTGCCCTGGGCCACAAGTAGCGCTCATCTGAGTCACTATTAGCCCGAAATGTGCATAAAAATAAAATGTAGTCCCTACGCTAATAGCTGTCTTCTCCCTCCCTATGATACTATATATGCGTCATCTCTACGACACACAACATGAATCGTTTCCATGACACTATTTTAGTCTTAATAACTGCTAGGTCTTCTATACAAATCTATTAGCAGCTACATCCTAATGCACGGCCTGTACGCACCAATGATCAGTCAACACGCAAGTCTGTATCTATATGCGACTTACGACTTCGTGGCACACAAGTGTCGAGGCCAATGAATGCAACACACACAAAGGGTGGTCTTTTAACTCTTGGCCAAAGTGCAACAAGAAAACTAAAGTATAGTAATTTGTATCTACATACAGTTTTGAAAGAACAATTTTATATTTGCTAGAAATAAGTAAAAGCATGCATGATATTGAGCAATTAAATAAACAGTAAAGGCAAGGTGTCTTGCCTGAGGGTGCCTGGTGCGACGATCCTGATGATGTTCAGATAGTTCGACAAGCCAGGGTTGATATGAAGAAGTCCGGTTACGGCAAGGAAAGAAATGGTTTATTTAGTCGTAAAAAAAACAATCTAAGTTGAGAGAAAACTTGGTTTAGGAAAAGTTATTTCTTTTAATCAAAATATATACCTTATAAATTATTAAAAATATTTATATTCTCAAAAACCCTTTAGGAAATAAAGTATATATCTACCCCTTGAGAAATATGTTTATATATGATAAGCTATTTACTATATATATAAAAATTAATTTGCCTAAATTGTTTCCAAAACCAAATCTTATCAAATTACTAGTCATAATTATTTATGCCCATTTAAAATACACTTACAGACATATCTATAAATTTACTAAAATTGCTTATTTATAAATTCTAAAAAATAAACTTATAGATAATTATAGTTTGAAAGTATTTATATAAGGTATATTAACATTTTAAGCCTAATACTATTAAGCCCAAATAAAAATTTATCCTGTTATTTTTCTAAAATCTTTAATAAAAATAATAAAACCCTAAGCCCAAATACTATTTAAGCCTCTAGTATATATTTATATATATATTCCCAAAACAATAATATTTTACCCAAACTTGTTAAATAACATAATTAATTATATAGTCCAATTTTTTTCTTACCCAAAGACAAAACCCAAACCAATTTCTTTTTAAATCCAAAAATATATTTCTTGGGCTTGGCCCAATAGTTCAGCCCAATAAATCTCTCAGAATTTATAACAGAGAGAGAGAGAGAGAGAGAGAGAAAAGAAAGGAGGAGCAGAGAGAGCGAAGAGGGGAGTAGAGAAAGAGGAAGAAGGACGAGTGGGACTCACCTGTGTCGCTGCTCAGAGCGGAGGTCGACGCCGCGGAGGAGAATCGGCCAAGCGCTGCTCCGGAACTCATTGGAGCTCCAGTCGTCGAGGCATGGCTCTGTAGGGGTTCGGGAAGTGAGGGGGATGCGACAGCGCTGTCGCAGTCACCGTGGCGACGCGGAGAGGGCGACGCGACCGGTGGTGGTTGCGCTGCTCCCCGGTGCTGGAGAAGCACCGTTAAGGAGGTGAATCGGTGATCGGGACAGGTGGTGGCGGTCACGACCGGCGGCTAGATCAGGTTTGGGGTTTGGGCTTTAAATTATTTTTTTTTATGATGGTGGTGTCGATCTGATTTGGCGGTGGTGGTGGTAGTCGGTGGCCGGGGAAGGCTTCGGCGACGGTGGCGGTAGTGATTTCTGGTGGTCATGGTGGTTGGGATGGCTGTTGGGGATGACGGTGGCGGTGGCTGCGATGGGCGGTAGTGACGGTGAATGTTGTGTGGGGTTTTTCGGCTGGCCGTAATGAGTACGGGGTCAGGGTTAGGAGTTGGTTGGAGTCAGGGGTAATATGGTGGTGGCTGGACGGTTGTGCAGTCGCGATGCTGGAAGGAGTATGGGTGGTCTGGTATCGTGGGTCAAGGGGGTGGTGCTGGTCGTGGAGGCGTGGTGGACTGGAATAGCGCTCGGGGTGAGCAGAGAGATCGGCCAGGGAGGTGTTGGTAGTGAGGAGACTGGGTCGGGGAATACAGATTCTCGTCGAGGTGATGGCGGACAGGATTTAGAGTAGGGTTAGGGGTAGGAATTTTGATGGTGTCGGGGGTGATGTGGTGGCTGTGTCCGGGGTTGTCGGACACGGAAGTAAATTGTACTTGTACTACAAGGATATAGTGGATGGGAAGGCACAGACACGGACACGATGCACCGTTGGTTGTGGAGAATTTGATGGTAAATTATGGAAACAAGAGAATATGGGCTCTCCTTATATAGGAGGTGGAGGACCTAGTTGGATAAGGACTGTAAATGCTTTAATTTTCCATTAAATATCCCTTTGTTTAGTTTAAAGCAAGTCGATCATATCCAATCGTATAAAATAAAATCTTTTCCAAGATAATTATCATAATTAATTAAATTTAAACCAAAACAATATTTTTAAAATACTTTTTCGAATAATAAAATATTAATATTAAATAAATTTTGAAAATAGAATTATATATATAAATCTACAATTATGTACCGTGTATGCAATGAATATATGCATAAAACCTTATTTTCAAAATTACTATTTATATAACCTTTCATGATGTAAAATAAAGGTTTGGAAATTCCAATATGACGTATTTTTATAACTTTACGAAAAAAATATTTATTATTTATTATTTGAAAACCATGCTTCTAAATAAAATGTTTCTACATAAATATGTACCTCGCACATATTCGCACTCGACGAGCCATACGAAAATACGAGCTCATACGCGACGTACAATACAACTATGCGACATACAAATACAAAGTAAAAATTTAATACCAAATTTATTTTTTAAAAAAATTATAGTAGAAATTTAGGGGGTTTACAGTCATGAGGAGCTTATGCGGTTCAGTTATGACGCGCATGCGGCTCAGTCATGAGCAACTTATGCAATTCAGTTATGCAATACTCATGTGGCTCAGGCATGAGGAGCTTATGCGGTTTAGTTATGAGACACACATACGGCTCAGTCATGAGGCACTTATGCAGTTCAGTTATGCAATGCTCATGCGGCTCAGTCATAAGGAGCTTATACGGTTCAGTTATAAGATATGCATGCAGCTCAGTCATGAGGCACTTATGCGGTTCAGTTATGCAATGCTCATGCGGCTCGATCAATAAAACACTCATGCGGCTCGGTCATGAGGCATCCATGCAGTTTAGTTTTGTGGCGCTCATACGGCTCTGTCACGAGGCATCCATATTAATGACGCTTATGTGGCTCAGTCTATGCGGCTCCATCACACAGAACGTATGCGGTCCAGTGAGATAGGACACGCACCGATTATGCCAAAGCATAGAGACGATACATGACAAGCTCGCGCATAAAGCATGCGACATGACCATTCAAATTCAAGTCGTCATTCTCCTACCGTCCTTACCCTAAATGGGGGGTTGCACGTTGGGATGAACGGAAGGAGAATCCGCAGCTCTCGACGGAGAGGCGGGCCCCTTCCCTTTGGCCATGACACTAGTCAATTTGGAAGCTTTTGGAGCCATAGATGATTGGAACAGAAAGGACGACGAAGGTGATGAAGACGAAGGAGAAGAAGTTGAAATTGAAAATTCTCTCTCCACCGTATGACCCATGTTTATAGGTCTTCAAAAGAGCGTAAACCGATAGACACCACTTCGATTCTCGTGTCCATTAAAAGATAATGATGACCCTTGGGATTATATCCTTTGTAATCGAAAAGGCAGCCCCAAATCCAAAAACAAATTTGAACATTAAATGCTATAGTGACAGCTGGACAGCATGGATGGGATCTCCCTACGGCTCAAAATCTCCTTGCGGCTCGAAATCTCCCTGCGGCTCGAAGTATCTCCACGGCTCGAAGCCTTCCTGCGGCTTGACATATCTCCATGCTTGTTATTCAAAGTATTCCAAATTTGCAATTTAAAAACTTTAAAGGGGGTCTTGTAGAAGAATAGAAAATATGGGGTTCATGCGGACCACATTTACAAAGCTAACCGCATGAGTACTTTGGGCCAAGTTGGTCCGCAGAAGGAAGAGCCGCATGACAAATTCGGTATGCCCCTGCGGCCCATCTTCACTGTCTCTGATTATATTAAAAATGACCATACTAATTTAGGCCGCAGAAGGAAGAGCTACTTATGCGGCCAAAGCTAAATCAGCCGCAGAAGCCCCTCTGACAAAGCTGACAACTCTGTCAAAACTGACAACTCTGACACATCCTGACAAAAAGAAGATAAGACATGACCTTTCAAAAAAGACAAAAAATGTCATATCACCAGACATAGGGCCCACGTGCCTGAACCTCGGGCCCACGTATGTCATGCGGCCAGGAGGACTGCGACCTGAGCCGCATGAGCCTTATGCGGCCCAAACTTCATGTGGCTAAGAGTGACTGCGACCTGAGCCGCATGAGCCTTATGCGGCCCAGAATGTAGGATCTATGCGGCTCAAAAGTCTTCAAGCTGCATGCGGACTAGTGGTACTACTAGAGGGACACGTGGCTAAGGGAGATTGTGACCTGAGCCGCATGAGCCTTATGCGGCCCAGTATGGCCGAGCACTAAAAGACCTATATGGCCCAAAATGACCCAAGCAGATTGATTCTATCCTACGATAGGATACGTGGCAAGTTGACTAAGTCTCAACCACCCAGATTTGTTGTAAAAAAATCTCAACAAATCAACAAGCTGGCAGCTAAAGACCGACTCCTCGTATGCTGTTACAGCCACGTGGCCATCTATGCGGCCCAAAATATGTTTTATTTAGAAATTACTATAAATTGCATGGTACCATTATAAATAGCAGGTTACCACAGCCATGCAGCCACTTGCCTACCGGAACACCCGCGAACAGAGTGCCCTCTCTGTTCTGCAACTTGACACAGGTACCTATATTCCCGATCTCATATCTCCCTCAATTTTTGATCGTTTTTTATTATACGAAGTTCCTTGGAAAGCCCCCATGATCCTTTTCGAAATCCATCAGATGGATTTTGACATCACACCCTTGATTGACCATGAGATCGACACAAAGTCGAGAAAAATAAACTGCCATGAAACAGAGTATTAAAACAACCTAGGAATCCAACTTGGAAGCCAATTTCTGGACCATATACTAAGGATTTTGATAAACTAATTAATAACAGATGAAAACAACATATACAAGATTGCAACACACTTTCTGGAAGTACTTTTCATCCAGTATACAAGAAGTTATACGTAGTTAAAGTTCCAAGAAAAACTATTTCAAAAATTGTGAAAATTTTATAAAACTTGACCGATATGGCGTGCGTCCCAAAAAACTGGATGACGTGTTCATGCACTATACGCATGAAAGGCGCATATGGATGTTGCCGACTTATGGGAACTGACGTAACTCGATTTTGTTGCGTGTGCGCGACGAAATCAATGCGTATCCGTCAAGATACCCTCGTATCGACCTTTTGCAAACTTGGCCATAACTTTGTGTATAGTCGCCGGTTCGAGACAAAACTTGTGCCAACAAGACCGTATCAAAATTCTGGTCTTGTGTGCCAAGTTTGGTCTGATTCTGAGAAGGTCGACCGGAACGCCTATTTGGCAGGCCCGTAATCCGATCCAACGGGCAAAATTGTACACGATCCGCCGAAATCCAACTTTGGACATACGGTTGGGTACGTCTCGTCAAACCAGACCCGTAGATATGTAGTTTGAAGACTATAGAGACCATAGATATTGGCAAGCATTTCGGTGCAAAACGGGTCTAACGACGGATATCGTTTTGATCTAAAATTATGATTTTGCCTCTGTTCCAGAATTAGACTTTTGGACAGGCGTTTCCTAGATATATCTTTTACACCAGGAATGTTCTTGATTTTTGTTGCAGCATCCGGAGTCGTTCGTAGATTTTGAGATTTATTGCTGACGTACTTGATCGTTGGATTACCATTCCCGCATCGCCAGACAAGATACCGTGCCACCTTAATCTGTGATTTACTTATTCTTATTTTCAGTTATTTATATTCAGCATTACTTATCTATTGTTAGTATTATATCACTGTGTGTCCGAGTCACACTCGGGTTGAAGCGACTCTATCGGTCGTTTTTACTTGCTTTTGTTATTTTTCTTGTATTGACTTAGCCTAGTGACCACCCATTGATGATGAGGTATTGGTATATCTCATACGGCCTTGACACTTGCTTTATCACGTATTGTGAGTCACATATAGGATACGTACTCGCATAGTCAGCTGGCCACCGATATGTCTGAGGCATGCGACGGATAGGAGTAACTGCCAATAGAATTGCATACTAGTAGACTTGGCAGTTACTAGAGGTTCATATTAGTCATAGAGATGACGATACTAGGCATTGGGTGGGGAAAACAATACCTGACATATGGTCTTCTATTACACTTTTTCTTGTAACCCGAAAGCTCCGCTGGAGATACGGGTATGATTATCCACTCAGGTTGGCCACTGACGTTCTTAAATGTTATGCGCTTGGTCACTGGTACCTGGGAGGGGACTATACCGGATCCTAGTATCAGCCAGGGCTCATGCGTCGAAGGATTGTATCTCAATTGCATATTCATAGTAGAATGGTTAGGAACCCTATTGCATGCATCCCCTTTTACTCTCTATTATATATCACAGTTTATATGACATGGTATTTTCTTGTATCTTGTTATGTCCCTCTGAGGACCTGGTTATCTCTCCAGGGTTAGACAATTTCCCACAGGAGTATAGAGTGGCACTGGATCCTTCACACATTGATGATGAGGCATCTCCCGCTGATTTTTAGATTATTGATTCATTGAGACATTTAGTAGACATTTTTATACCTCTTTTCTTTCTATTTTGCGGAGGTTGGACTCCGATAATTTGAGACTATTTTTCATAGCTATTTGGAGTGGGTATGTCCATCCGACTATCTCTTTGATACATTACTCATCTGGACTCTATTATCCTTTGTATTGAGCTGTGATGAGATTAGATGATTATATTCTGGCTTGTGATTATTTTATATATCCACCTTATGTACGTATACGAGGATTTCATATATTGGAGTATTCTTTGTATATGTGCAGCTGACATATCTACGTACTTTGTCCTAAGTATTTTGGGACTGGGGCGTTACATATTTTGTTGTGGCCCATGTAGGTCAGAATATTGTTGGGTTACATGACTGTGCCCAACAAGCCTGCATATAAGAATATGAATAGTATCTCATCCAGAACTATTACCTCCTTTGACTTCCAATCTTTTTAAATTTCTTTGATTACTTAAATTACCTCGTATTTAACCCTTCCTAATATCATCCTATTTTCTTCGTGCCAACAGTATGAGTCTAAGAAGCGGATGCTCTTCTGCCTTGGCCCTCACATCTGGTGAAGAGGCTACCCCGGAGGGACAGAATCCTCCGATGACTCCGATGACACCGTACCAGCCAGGATAGTTGCAGCCTACTATGACTCCGACAACGGTGCACCTAGAGATTGCAGCACCCCAGTCAGCAAGGGTGGGCAGACCACTACCGTGCCACCAGGAGGCAGTGTACCACTACCTCCTCTACCACCAGTCCCTCAGCAGTTCCTACCACAGTCGGGACCTCAGATGCCTCGACCATCGACTGATGGGAGCCCTACTTTCCAGTTCATGTATACCATAATGTAGACTCAGTGGCAGAAGACTGAGCTGATGAGGAAGACTATGATGGCAGTATGGGCTAGGCCTCCACCTCTACCTCCGTTACCGGTACCAGCACCAACACCGGCTCAATATCCTTATGAAGGCTCTATCAAAAACTTCACAGACATGAACCCCAAGGCCTTTAGAGGAACGGTAAAGCCACTAGAGGTGTCTCAATGGCTTATTAGTACGGATAAGCTATTGAAGGCATCCCAGTTGCCAGCTCGAGATTGGATGACAGTAGTAGACCTACTATTAGAGGATAATGCCCACAACTGGTGGAGGCGGAAGAAAGGTGATTAGGCATTAGAATCACCTGGAAGTAGTTCTATGATCTATTCTATGAGAGATTCTTCCCTATTCATGTTTGAGACGGTCTATACGACCAGTTCCTTCATTTGAAGTAAGGAAATATGACAGTTGATGAGTATGACTCAGAGTTCAATCGCCTGAGTAGATTTGGTGTGTGATTGATCCTGACAGAGTTAGAGAAGACGAAGAGATTCCATCAGGGGCTTGCACCAGAGCTCAAGTCTTATATGACTACATAGTCTCGAGTCTTCCATTCAGCTGTCTTAGAGGAAGCTCGTGCTCAGGAGATTCTTCGTAAGGAGCAGCAGCAGACATCGAGATGACATACTCCAGCAGTCATCGGCTAGAACTACTCAGGGTGGACTTATCAGGAGGCCCACAGGACAGTACCAGCAGAGGACTATACCCTACCATAAGCCCACTTGCAACTTTTGTGGAAAGTTAGGTCATATCAGGAATGACTGTCGACTTCGACTGGGATTATGTATGAGATGTGGATCGGGACAGCACATGGCCAGAGTTTGCCCCAAGCAGCAGGTACTTGTACATGCCCATCAGGCCTTAAGGCCTACAACTTCAGCACCCCCAGCTCCCCGGCTAGCAGCAGGAGTACCTCGCCCACCATTGCCTCCTCAAGGCGTACAGTATAACAAGGCCAGAGCTCAGGGTCCAGGACAGAATTATGGGTAGGCATTCTCTCTAGTTGTGGAGAATATAGAGACAGAGGCAGAGGCAGAGGTCATGGCAGGTATGGTTTTAGTTGTTTCATTTTCTGTGATTACTTTGCATGACACTGGAGCCACTCATTCATTCATGGCCACTAGTTTTGCCACTAGATACAACATTCATATCACACCCTTATCTAAAAATATTATAATCCTCACTGGAGGAGGAGTTGTACCTTTAGTGGTGTTTATAGACTTTGTCCGATAGTGATATGTGGAAGAGAGATAAAAGCACGACTTTTTGTATTTCCTATGCCTACGTTCGATGTGGTTCTCAGAATGGACTGGTTAAGCCAGCATTTTGCTCTTATAGACTGCCATAGGGGCAGTATCGTCTTTAGTCCATCGAATGAGATGGAGTTTGAGTTCACCAAGGAGGAGGGAGAGAGTTGTGATGTACCCACATTGGGGACTCACATGATGATGTAGGACATCCCTCAGCACCCTGTCATCTCTGAGTTCCAAAATGTATTCCCCGAGGATTTGCTAGGACTGCCACCTGACCGAGATATCGAGTTTTCCATTGAACGTATTCCGGGAGCCGAGCCTTTTTCATCTCGAGTATATCGACTAGCACCCAAGGAGTTGGTAGAGATGAAGATGCAGATAGATGACTTATTAGAGAAATGATTCATTCGTGCCATTGCATCACCATAGGGAGCACCGTTCTTTTTGTGCCTAAGAAAGACGGGACAGTGCGCATGTACATCGACAACAGAGCCTTGAATGCAGTGACAGTGAAGAACAAGTACCCCTTGCCGCGTATAGATGATCTATTCGATCAATTGAGTGGAGCAAAAGTATTCTCCAAGATCAACTTACGATCGGGCTATCACCAACTAAAGGTTCGAAAGGAAGATATTCCGAAGACGATATTTCGATCGAGGTATAGACACTACAAGTTCTTGGTCATGCCTTTCAGTTTTACCAACGCTCCCGCGGTCTTCATGAATTTAATAAACAAGATCTTCCACCAGTACTTGGACAAAATTATAGTCGTCTTTATAAATGATATCTTGATATACTCGAAGAGCCCAGCCAATCATCGGCATAAAGGATGCCCTCGGTTTCCTTGAACTCTCTGGGGTACATCTCCTTGAAGTCCTTGACAGAACCCTGCCTCGCCTGCTGCTGCTGGGCAGGAGCACCCAGAATTGGAGCTTCTACCCTCCTCTCTACAGTTGCAAGAGCCAGCTGAGTATTTTCCATGCTCTGCCTCAGTACTTCTGCCAGGCACTGCGATGCCTCATCCTATGCTCGCTGTGCCCCCATCATCTGCTGAAGGAATGCGAACATTTGAGTGGCGTCGGTCGAAAATGCAGGTGGAGGCGGAAGAGTATCAGGAATAACTGGAGAAATCCTCGGAACAGGTGGAGGAGGACCTCCAAAAGTAGCAGATACTCATGATGGATCTCAAGTTTTATTGTTCCATTCTCTTCCTTACTTGATTCTAAGCCTCTTTAGAACTTGACATTTTTTGAGTTGATGGAAGGATTCTTGTAGATCTAAGTTTGTAATTTTTTCATTTTTTTTTCTTTTGATCTCTAAAACTTTGTTATTTTCGAAATCTAATGGTTCTATGTTGTAGGAAATTCAATTCCCCAATTTTGGCTTTTGAACCGCTTGATTTCGACTTTGTATGAGAAAGTTATGCCATTTTTGAGTTCATGGGTTCCCAACACCTTTTGGTGCTGTCGGGACGATAAACAGTGTCGCGCGCAGTGTCTTCGCTGTTGCGCACCCGCGCGCAATGCGCACTTGCGCGGCCGTGCGCCCGTGCACTTCGCTTTCGTGCGCCCGCTGACCGCGCTTGCACGCAACGTGCTCCGTGGGTGATTGCCCGCGGGCAATGCGCAACTTGCGCGCCGCGCGCCCGCGCACTTCTCTGTAGCGCGCCGTGCTTGCGCGCAACGTGCGCCGTGGGCGATTTTGTTCGCACGCAATGCACAACTTGCGCGCCGCGCGCCTGTGCACTTCTCTGCCGCGCGTCGCACTTGCGCGCAACGTGCGCCGTGGGCGATTTTGCCCGCGCGCAATGCGCAACTTGCGCGGCCGCACGCCGCGCGGGTTTCTGCCGCGCAATGTGCGCCATGCTTGCGCGCAACGTGTAAGCCCCTGTTTTTCAAATTTTATTTTTATTAGTGCTAATTAATTTTTATGTTAATTTTAGCCTTAAAATAATTATTAGGATTTTTAGGAATTTTTCTAGAATTCTTAAATAATTTTTAATGAGTTTTAAAATACAAAAATATTGATTTGTAATTTTTCTAAAATATTTTAATATCATTTTGCAATTGTTTGAAATGTTTTTATATCAGTTTGTAATTAGTGAATTGTTTTTATTTGAGAAGTGCAAATTTTATTTTGCATTTATTCACTGATAAAACCTTTGTGCAATAACCAAAACCTAGAGGACCTAACTGCAAAACTACCCAAACCCCCCGACCGACCAGACACTCTCTCTCCTCACCCACTCTCGTTGACCCCCGACTGCCCCGACCGCCACGCCGCCCTGCCCCCGCCATTTTCGGCTGTCCAACCGCCCTAAAAACTCTATAAAACTCCCCTCTCTCCCCCCCGACCTAGCAACCACCACCACGATGCACCACCGCCCCCAACCGCCTAGTTCTTCACCAAAAACTCTAGCCCTAACCCTAACTCCGGCAGACCCCCAGCGCCGCCCCCACGCCGAGCACCACCGCCCGCAACCACTACCGATAGGTTCGCCGTGACAAGGCGAGTCGAGCTCCACCGGAGCGCCGCGACGACGACGCCTCTGCCGCCGTCCAGACCCTTCGACAGCCCTCGATCGACCGGACACGTGAGTAGCAGTGTCCTTTTTGGGTCGTGCATGTCTCGTGTTGTGTCCATATTGTTCGCCGTGTCTTGGCGAACATGAGCGTGGAACTGGACACGTGAGACTCGTGTCGTACATGTCGAAATCACCCCGGACACATTGATACCTGTGTCCTTAACTGTCAGGACACAGGACAGATATTTTTTTTATTATTAATCTAACCTAAACGAAATAAAACAAAACTAAACCCTAATCCTAACAAAACTATGGGTTGACCCCCTGGCCAGCCCAACCCGACCTAACATCCCCCCCCCGCTTTGTTGGCTCGGGTTCGAGCCCCCTTCCTTTCTGTTTTCTTTTTTTGTTTCTTTTCTTTTTCCTTTTTCAGTTTTATATATATATATATATATATATATATATATATATATATATATATATATATATATATATATATATATTAGTATATATATATATGTATATACTGTTTTTGACAGTATTTTATATATATGTATATATATTTTATAGTTAGTAAATTTTATATATATATATTTATATTTATATATATATACATATATGTATATATGTATATATATTTTCATGTGTATATATATATTATATATATACACTATATTATTAAGTGTTTTCTTAAATATATATAAATTTGTATATATATATATATATACTTTATAAATTAAGTATTTTCCTTATACAAGGATATATGTACCTTTTTCATATGTAGGTATATAATTATTTTGTATAATTTTACCATATTAAAATAATAATATTTATTTTGCACTATTACCAAATTATATTTTTAGTGTAATTAAATTACTGCAACCATTTGGTGTCCAAGCCTAGCATGGGTATGTGGGTCCAAATGTGTTTTCACACATTCAAGACCTGTACAAGTCATATTGGACTTGATTCATGGCCTTGGGTCCTGTATTTGAACTTTGGTTCAAATTAAATACATGGACAAAATACGCAGATAAATAAATTATTGTGTGCAATACTGTTTTTGATTTTCTAAAAATACTTAAAGTACTGCTAAAATTATGGAAAAATAGTATTTAGATACTATGTTAAGTTAGCTAATTTAGTATAATTTTTGTGGTATTTAATTTACTGTTTTGCCACTAGTTTGGCATATGAAACAAAAACTCATTTTCTATATACATAGGAAAACTGATTTTTATAAAATATTTGTACTGGTTAATAAATTCCAGAAAAATTATAATAAATTTCTATGATTAACAAGGATCACTTTGGTACTTTACTTTAAACAAAACTAGGCCTTTGTCTATCTCTAAAATTGTTAGAACACAATGGTCTTTTGATTTATTTATTGATTAATTACGACTTGTAGCTTTTTGTGTTATTTTGAGCTTTAGCCGTGTTAAACCTCAACTCCTCACTAGTGTAAAGACCCTAGAAAGTTAGTTAAAGTAGTGTGTTACCCCACATTGGTCTCCTATGCCAAAATCATCATTTTGGCTAGGTGCCCAATCACAAGTCGTGTTTCACCAATTAGTGTCCTAGTGTTTTAACTTAGTGTAAAAACTAAGTTATTGTATTTACTTCTATAGTGACGAGTTATCGGACATCCGTAGCACTGTTATCGCAGCTTGTTTTGTTTTGCTTTGCTAGAGGCAAGTAATTTCTACGAACTTTACATATTGTCACATAAATGAACTGCAAACTCCACCATGTTAAATGCTGATCCTTGGGGTAGCAAGTTAGAATCTCTACATGTTGTACTTCCAGTTACTACCATGCTTAGAACTGTCTTTATGTATCTCTCACATGATAGAATACGGGTTATGGGGAAACTAATGGTAGAGTACGTGATCATGACCCCCCTATAGTAGCGAGCGAGGTCGCATTTTATATGCATACCTTGCCGTAGGCCATTATCCCGCATTTTTGTACGGATGTACACCTATGCCTGTTGACTTGTACGTATGTACATTTTATTTACATGAACCACAGTACATTGTACATCTATTGACCGATCACGTACTTGCTACAGTTTTAAACACTACATGTACATCTGTCTCTATGACATATGTATCCTTGCCATGATAGACTATGTGATGCCATGTTTCCAGTTATTCCTCATATGTTTATTTTTATGTTTCATATGCTAGTTTGCTAGATTCAGTACTTGCTCCCGTCCTGACAGGATAACGTTGTAGGTGTCCTTTCTGAGGAGGAGTTACTCTGCGACACCTATTATGGGGTTACTGCCGAGGACCCGGCTCTGCTTTACGAGGATGTTCCTGCGGAGAACCTCGCCTAGTTGTCTTTGTTTACTTAGACTTTTGAGAGTAGACATGTATTAGACTATATCTTTTTGTAACTGGACATGTATCCAGTTTTACTTTGCAGTTCACTTGTACTTGGACATTTTACTATATACGACGACTTTTGTGTTTGGAGCATTTATGATTCTTCTTCACTTATAGAACTGTTAGCACATTTAGTCTTATCCTGTTGTCTTTAGAACAGCTTACTACGTTTTATCTCAACGTAGGCTGGGCATGCCTCGGCCTGGCCCAACAATTTGGGTAGCAGATCGTGACATGTTTTTAGTGGTGGCCCATGCAGGTCCTGACTAAACTGTTTGGTTACGTTATTGTACCAAGCATGCCTGCAATTAGGAACTTAAGGTAACTAGACAACATTAGGAAAGGCGCTTAGAACACCTAGTGGAATGCTAGGATAGCAACATAGGAAATATATCACATGTTTGCTATTGTAATTAGATTTTCTTGCCTATGATTGCTTACTTTAAACAAGTCCTTATAAGTCTTTTTATGTGTAATTTAGATGGTGCTTACTCGTTCGTCCCAGTAGGTTACCCCCGAGAATGGGGCCCTCCATATCCAGTCAGCTGACCAGTTGACTGATACATCTCCACCTACCTCATTCCCCCACTCCACAGATCCACAGACCCAGATACCACAACCACCTTCCACATCACAAGCCCAGCAGGACCCGATACTTCCACAACCCCTATCACTATACCCACCCAGGATTCCGTCACACTCGACGGGAACCAGCTGCTCACTCTGATTCAGGGGTTCCTAACAACCCATCAGAAGCAGACTATCCTACTCCGCCAGAGCATGGAGCGTTCTGAGGGACATCCCGTGGTCCCACCACATGTAGAGCCACGACAAAGAGCGGAGACGATCAAGGACTTCATGGGTCTGAATCCCAAGGAGTTCTCAGGGACTGAAGGCATAGTAGTAGCTGATGACTGGCTAGATTCGGTAGAGAGGAAGCTTCTGGGAGTTAGGATGTCGGATGACCTCCAGGTCGAGGCAGCAGGAATTCTGCTGATAGACTTAGCAGGAGTCTGGTTCCGGAATGAGCCGTTATTTACGAGAGGGAGAGCCACTTGGGACCAGTTCAAGACCCAGTTCAAGAAGAAATTTTTCTCGACCACTGCTAGAGTAGCCATGGGGCTACGATTCCAGAACATCCAGCAGGGGAACCGTTCTGTTGATGACTATGCGACAGAGTTTAGTCGCCTGAGCCATTTTGCTCCTAGTCTGGTTGCAGATCCAGAGGAGATGACTCGTAGGTTTTGCCACGGTCTAGTTCCAGACATTGGCATCCTTATAGTGGCGAACGGTACGACTGACTACTACCAGAGCCCAGAGTTGGCCCGGAGCATCGAGGAGCGTCTTCTGTCATGCAAGAGGCCGACTTCTGTACATCATGAGGGACCGTCCAAGCGTCAGACTTTCCAGCAGAGAGCACCGATGCCACCCCAGCAGACTTACCGTCCCCCTACACCACATCATCAGACCCCGCCAGTTAGAGCCCCGGGACACCAGCAGCAGCAGCAGAAGGGAGCTATATGTTCTTTTTGCAGAAAACCAGGGCACGACATGTCCATTTGTAGGAAGAGGTTGGGTCAGTGTTTAGTTTGTGGGTCTGCCACCCATCACTACGGAACTGTCCAGCAGCCAAGGGACCTAGAGGACCACTCCCGACTCAGCAGCAGAGGTTTGGGCAGCATCTGCAGTAGTAGAAGGGACCTCAGGGGAAGGTTTATAGCCTAGCCCTTGAGCCGGAGCCGGAGCAGGTTTCGGAGCCAGATTACTTAGCTGACGTCATTACAGGTCATGTTTATTTGCATACTTTTCTAGCTCTATGCTTGTTTGATTCTGGTGTATCTCATAGCTTCCTGTCATTAGAGTTTATGCATAAACATCACTTAGTATCTACACCTACTGCGGAGATTAGTAGAGTAATGACGGAAGGAGGACCAGTGCCTATTAGAGCTAGCTATAGATGCTCTATTATGATAGCCGGGAGAGAGTTCGAGGGGCGATTCTTTGTGATGCCACTCTCCGGTTATGATATCATATTGGGGATGGACTGGCTTAGCTATGCCCATGCATCTATAGATTGTCATGAGGGTAGTATTTTGTTCAGTCCCCCAGGCACAACACCATTCAGAGTCAGGAGGACAGGACCGGAGATCAGCCTAGAGCCGAACTGTTGTGCGACAGTTGGGGACGTAGCACCGCCACACCCTATCATTAGGGAGTTTATGGATGTATTCTCAGAGGATCTTCCAGGACTTCCGCCTGACAGAGATGTGGAGTTCACTATAGATTTAGCAACGGGTTCATCACCAGTATCCCGGGCTTGCTATAGAGTGAATCCCAAGGAGGCCATAGAGATGAAAGAGTAGATTGATGACCTGTTGAAAAAGGGTTTCATTCGATCCAGTGCTTCTCCATGGGGAGCACCAGTGCTCTTTGTGCCTAAGAAGGATGGTACAGTCCGGTTATGTATTGACTACCGGGCCTTGAATGCCATCACTATCAAGAACAAATATCCTCTGCCCAGGATAGATAATTTGTTCGACCAGTTGAGCGGGGCGAAGGTGTTTTCCAGGATAGACTTGAGATCCGGGTACCACCAGGTAAAAGTTAGGCCAGCAGACATCCAGAAGACGGCGTTCAATACGAAGTACGAGTAGTACGAGTTTCTGGTGATGCCATTTGGTCTCACAAATGTGCCAGCTGTCTTTATGAACTTGATGAATAAGACATTTCACCAGTATCTAGATAAGTTCGTCGTAGTGTTTATCGACGACATCCTGATATACTCGAAGATGCTAGAGGAGCATGCAGAGCACTTGCGGATAGTTTTGGGGATTCTGAGGCAGGAGAGATTGTTTACCAAATTGCCGAAGTGCGAGTTCTTTTTAGACCGAGTGGAGTTTCTCGGCCATATAGTCACTGGAGATGGAATCTCGGTGGATTCTAGGAAGATTGCTGCAGTTGAGACGTGGAAGGCTCCGACGTCAGTTTCAGAGATCATGAGTTTTCTGGGTTTAGCAGGCTATTATAGAAAGTTCGTCCAGGACTTTGCTAGGATAGCTGAACCCATGACGAAGCTGACGCGAAAGGACGTAGAGTACATTTGGTCAGAAGACTGCCAGACAGCATTTGAGGAGCTGAAGAGGAGGCTGACGATCGCTCCAGTTTTGACTTTACCTTCAGGTTCTGGAGGTTTCACCATATACAGCGATGCTTCTAGGAAAGGGCTAGGATGTGTCCTACAGCAGCATGGAAAGTGATTGCTTATGCATCTAGGCAATTGCGGACTCATGAGCGGAATTATCCTACCCATGACCTCGAGTTAGCTGCGGTGATCTTTGCACTCAATTTATGGAAACATTACTTATACGGAGAGCGTGTGGAGATCTTTACTGACCACAAAAGCTTGAAGTATGTGTTCACGCAGAAAGAGCTGAATATGAGGCAAAGACGATGGTTGGAGTTGATGAAGGACTTCGACATCGATTTACAGTATCACCCCGGAAAGGCAAATGTGGTGGCGGATGCGCTGAGCAGGCATCCGATGGCATGGTACCTGATGATTGATCGGCATTTACGGAAGGATCTGGAGAAGCTCGGTATCGAGCTAGTTCGGCCAGGATCAGTGATACAGATGATGGCGCTTGACATTCAGTCAGGTTTGATGGAGCAGATCCGGGAGGCACAGTCTACAGATGAGAGCCTTCGTAGACTTCGACCCCAGGCTTTAGCTGGATTGCTGGATGACTTCACGATAGCAAAGGATGGATCCTTGAGGCATGGCAGCCGATTGTGCGTGCCGAAGGAAGAGCTGGTAGAGGCAGTTATGCAGGAGGCGCACCGATCGAGATATTCTATTCACCCTGGTGCTAACAAGATGTACCGTGACTTGCGGGAATATCTTTGGGGGCACGGGATAAAGAGAGATGTATCACGTTTCATTTCGAGATGCCTAGTTTGCCAGCAGGTCAAGGCGGAGCGCCAGAGGCCAGCTGGTTTGTTGCAGCCGTTACCCATTCTCGAGTGGAAGTGGAAACATATTACGATGGACTTCGTTTCAGGGCTTCCTTGTTTCCAAGGAGGGAAGGATGCCATCTGGGTCATCGTAGACAGGCTGACGAAGTGTGCGCACTTCATACCCTTCAAGGTGGGACTTTTCACCGAGAAGTTGGCGAAGCTATACATGCAGCAGATAGTTCGCCTATACAGAGTACCGGTGAGCATCGTGTCAGACAGAGACAACAGATTTACATCCCACTACCGGAGGAGCTTGCAGGAGGAGTTGGACAGTAGGCTCAAGTTCAGTACGGCGTACCACCCGCAGACAGATGGGCAGACCGAGAGGACGATACAGATACTGGAGGATATGCTGAGGACCTGCGTACTGGACTTCAGAGGATCATGGGAGAGCCATCTGCACTTGGTAGAGTTTTCATACAACAACAGCTACCAGGCCAGTATTGGTATGTCTCCTTTCGAGGTGCTATATGGATGACGATGCCGCACACCGCTCTTTTGGGATGATGTCGGAGACAGAGTTATGCTTGGGCCAGAGATGATCACGAATGCAGCAGAGAAAGTCGGGATGATCAGAGACAGGCTCAGAGTAGCTCAGGATAGGCAGAAACACTGGGCTGATGCTAGTCGCAGACCAATGGAGTTCGCAGACGGAGATATGGTGCTAGTGAAGATATCACCTACTAGAGGGACGATCTGGTTCGGACGAGGGGGGAAGCTGAGCCCCAGATACATCGGGCCATTCGAGATACTTGGCAGGGATCGGAGAGGTAGCTTACAGAGTTGCACTTCCACCCAACCTAGCAGGAGTTCACGATGTCTTTCACGTATCTCAGCTGAGGAGATATGTTCCAGACCCAGTCATATGCTAGATCATTCAGAGTTGGAGGTCGGACCGACCCTTACAGTTTCTGAGCAGCCAGTGGAGATATTAGACATGAGAGAGAAGAGGCTGAGGAACAAGGTTATACCCCTAGTACGAGTAGCTTGGAGCCGTCACTCCCCAGGTGAATCTACTTGGAAGAGGGAGTCGGACATGAGGGAGAGATACCCTTACTTGTTCGATCCAACCGCTGCGAGGGAACCACCCGTTCCCGCTTGATACCTTAGAGGTTAGTTTCGATCACAGCCTTAGTCATTTTGTTGTATGCTTGCTATGTTAGAATATTGTCAGGTCTTCAATCCTTGTGAATTTCGAGGACGAATTTTCAAGGAGGAAGACTTGTAAGCCCCTGTTTTTTAAATTTCATTTTTATTAGTGCTAATTAATTTTATGTTAATTTTAGCCTTAAATAATTATTAGGATTTTTTAGGAATTTTTTTAGAATTTTTAATAATTTTAATGAGTTTTAAAATACAAAACTATTGATTTGTAATTTTTCTAAAATATTTTAATATCATTTTGCAATTGTTTGAAATGTTTTTATATCAGTTTGTAATTAGTGAATTATTTTTATTTGAGAAGTGCAAATTTTATTTTGCTTTATTCACTGATAAAACCTTTGTGCAATAACCAAAACCTAGAGGCCTAACTGCTAAACACCTACCTAACCACCCGACCGACCAGACACCTCCTCCTCTCCTCACCCACTCTCGTTGACCCTCTCTACTGCCCCGACCGCCACGCCGCCCTGCCCCCGCCATTTCCGGCTGCCCAACCGCCCTAAACTCTATAAAACTCCCCTCTCATCCCTCCCCACTAGCTACCACCACCACGACGCACCACCGCCCCCACCGCCCAGTTCTTCACCAAAAACCCTAGCCCTAACCCTAACTCCGGCAGACCCCCAGCGCCGCCCCCACGCCGAGCACCACCGCCCGCAACCACCACCGATAGCTTCGCCGTGACAAGCGAGTCGAGCGCCAACGGAGCGCCGCGCCGACGACGCCTCCGCCGCCGCCGTCCAGACCCTTCGACAGCCCCCCGATCGACCGGACATGTGAGTAGCAGTGTCCTTTTTGGGCGTGCGTGTCTCCTGTTGTGTCCATATTGTTCGTCGTATCTTGGCGAACATGAGCGTGGAACTGACACGTGGACTCGTGCGTACGTCGAATCACCCCGGACACATTGATACCTGTGTCCTTAACTGTCAGGACACAGGACAGATTTTATATTTTTTTATTA
>JANAVB010025196.1:64802206-64880368 GCA_029216955.1 Iris pallida
GGTATATGCCCCATCTTAATTTTGAGCTTAAGTTTTGAAAGTTTCTTCTTGGCTGACATCATGGTAACTGTTTTAAGCATATATTCCTGCAAAAAAGTTTGATGCATATTCGTGATTTATGAGGAGTTAATTATTGTATTCCTAGAATTCATTAATGACAAAATATAGAGTGATATACTTTTACAATCTTATGTTTTATCTTGGCCTTTGTTACCTGTCTACTGTGCTCTTACAATTTCAAATTATTGAAGTGATCCAGATATCCAGTGTAAACTTAACATGCATGATCGATTTGAATGTTTCTATTTACTTAGCAGAATGAAGCCCACCTTTGTAAATGAAGCCAACTAGTGCTTTAAGATCACTATGCATATAATTTGATTGATATTCTTATGATTGTTTCAATCTAGTTACTAAGAACATTTTGTGATGGCTCTCTTCTTTGAAGACCCTATAATCTTTTCTCAAGAACCTTGGAGCATGCACACTAGATTAGTTCTTTGTCAATTCGTCTACATTTTGTACTACTCATAAGTTTCACGTGTTATACTAATATGCTTTTCTAATCCCCTCAATCCTAGCTCAATCACAATTTTATCTCAACATTGAGAAAGAAGTTTTCCTGAACCATCACATTTTCATACATTAAACAATCTCTGTATTTTAAAGGTCTGATGTAGTTGTAACTAATAAAACAGGTAAACCTAGAGGATCCTTTCGTTATCATATACTTGATTAAATTAATTTCTGATGTGGTCTACTTTTTTTTTTTGCTGAATTTTATGTATGAATGACGTCATACATAAATAGTGGGACACGTCTCACAGTTTACATATCTGACAAACTTCTTGCTCGTCTCTTTTTGGTACCTTTTGTAGGTAAGGATGGTCTGGCTAATGGTTCATTATTAAACCCATATATATATAAGCTTATGGTTCTTCTGCGAAAGAGGGCCACAGATTAAACCCATAGATTATTAAACCCATATATATATAAGCTTATGGTTCATTTGCAATAATCTATGGGTTTAATTGGTCTCTGTAACTTATGGTTCATTTGCAATAATCGATTATATAAGCTTTTCACTGTCAGTCGGGATGGGCTCTATTACGGGCAGCAGGGGTAAGGCATAATCGATTTTTTTTCTTTACACTAATGATTTGTATTAGTGCACTGGTAAGGCATAATTTGGACTTATACTCTACTGTATCATTAGCCTAATGATTTTTCCAATTTGTGCACTGGTAATGCATCACTAGTAATTTTTTTCTACACTAATGATTTGTATTAGTGCACTGGTAAGGCATCACTAATGATTAATCCTATTTTTGTATAGGCATCACTAATGATTTTTTCCTTACACTAATGATCTTTAGTGCACTGGTAAGGCCTTCAGTCAAAAATACACGCACTCGAGATGGTTTTTTCTTTACACTAATGATTTCTCCCTATTTTTGTGTAGGTTGGATAAAGGAAGAGGATGCTTTCTGAGGGGTTTTGGTTGTGGATAGGCTCAAAGGGAGCTAAATGTTAGATAGTCAACATTTTGGGATATATGTAGCTGATACACTGTTAATGTTTAATATTTGGACATATGTTTGGTACTACTTCATTATTCTGTTGGAGAAATTAAGGATTTTGAATGTTTGGTACTACTTTGTTGTTCTACATGGAGAAATTAAGGATTTTGAATGTTTGGTACTACTTCGTTGTTCTACATATGTTTGGTACTACTTGATTCTGTGATTGATTCACATTTAAACATTTGAATACCTGCATTTTGTGTAACTGTGGGCTGCATTCTGCAAATTTTCGAATACAGAATTTTCACTCTGCAATAGCATTCTGACATGCTATTGTTGCAAATATAATAGCAGGAAAGAAATACAGATATATAGCATATATATAACGAAACGCTATTATTACTCAACAGCGTTCAGGAACGCCATAACATATTTATAGCGTAAACAAACGTTATTAATAATCTATAGCGTTCTAAAACGCTATAAAACCTATACAGCGTTTTCAAGTGCTATAAAATGTCTATAGCGTTCATGAACGCTACAACTGATGAATAGCGTTCATGTATGCTATTAAAGCTCTATAGCGTTCTCAAATGCTATAATCCATTTACAGCGTTTCGAAACGCTATACATGCTCTATAGCGGCCCTAAACGCTATAAACCATCAACAGCATTTTGGAACGCTATACTTTTATAGCGTTCTTGTACATGGGGTTATTATAGCGGGGGCATTTATAGCGGACGTAATATGCTATAATAGACATTCTACAGCGTTCCGAGCACGCTATTATATCCCATATCTGTTGTAGTGTATTGGTGGACCCGTCGAATATCGATGGATGTACCTGTTCGAGCGACATTTGAATCACCTAAAAGAAAGGTGAAAAATAAGGCACGGGTCGAGGGTTCTATTTTTGAAGCCTATGTTCTCGAGGAGATTACAAACTTTTGTTCGATGTATTTCAAGTCTCATGTTGCAACTAATAGAACGAGAGCTTCCAAAAACGACGACGGAGATCATGAATGTAATGATACAATACTGAAGGTATTCAATGCTCCAGGAAAGCCATCGGGTAAAATGAAGAAGAGATATCTGAACGATGATGAGCTAAGGGCTGCTCAGGTGTATGTATTACTCAGCTGCGATGATGATAAAGTAGAGAAGCTGGAGGGGTAAGTAATTAATACGTCTATATTATTTAATAGTGTTGATTATTATACTATTACATTAATTGAACGATATTATTTTAAGCATATTTAATGGTGATGTGAGGTCAGGTAGGCCACACATAACAGAAGAAGAACTAGAACAAGAAATGAGGCGTTATTTTCCATCATGGTTGAGTGCATATGTAAGACTTGAGAACTCTGTAATTACCTTTCTGTATATACACTTGAGAATGAGCTTAATTTATTTTTTTATGGTATTTAGGTCGATCGTCCATATGCAAGACTTGAGAATGAGTCTATTAGAACGCTAGCCAAGGGACCAATTTATTCTACAAAAATATGGCCAAGCTACTGTGTTAATGGGTTTAGGTTCAAGTCAACAACTTGTCCGATCAGAGACAACTTTGTGTATCTCGATTCCACCAAAAATAGTTGTTTGTATATCAGATCTTCGAACTACAAAGATGTTGATGTGGGCAACGATTTCTATGGCGTCCTACGAGAGATTGTGGAGCTGACATATAGTTATGGAATAGAGCCTGCTAAGATTGTGTTATTCAGGTGTGATTGGTTCGATCCGATTGAAGGTCAAGGTTGGAAAGTAGACAAGCACGGTCTTGTGGATATAAACTATCGGCGTCGATATCAAGCCTACGAACCATTTGTCCTATCAAGTCAGGCTCAGCTCGTGTATTTTACAAGTTATCCTAAACGGGAAACAACAAGGTCGGACTGGTGGACAGTATGCAAGACCAAAGCAAGAAATACCTTTGAGGTTGACGATATAGCTTATCAAGAGGATGAACTACCTCTTGTAAGAAATATTATAGAAGTGGACACGACGAAAGTTCCTCATTACACATCTAATTGTGTAGAAGAAGTAGAATTATCTGAAGAGGAAGATGAAGATGAAAGTAAAGATGTAGAGGAGGAGGAAGAAGAAGAAGATGAGCTAAACGAACTAGATGAATTTTCCGAAGAGGATTAAATCGGTACGTTTGTTTTATCATCATATTTGACACTTTCGTGACACTTTTATCATATAAATCTGTGACACTTTAGTGACACTTTTATCTGTGACTATAATATTTTTCAAAAATCTGTGATGTCTATCATATAAATATATATATATATATATTTATTTTATTGTCATATGTTATTATCAGGTATGACTAGACCACGAGGACGACGCGGAGGATATTATATTAGGCAGTCCCGTCTGCCTCGGGCTGGGGATACAGATTCCGTACCCTTATCCTCATCTCCGAGTACGCCAGTGTACCGTTCTGTTCCCGGTCCATTACCGGGATAGGGCAGTTCCAGCAGGTTGGCCGCTCCTCCCTCGTCGTCCAGCATTCCTGATCCCACGTCCAGCATTCCTCCCACGTTCAGCATTCCTCCTGCCAACGGCTCCATGGGGAGAGCCGACGCCCAGCATATGGAGGACGGCGATCAGACTGATTATGCCTAGGCAGGAGGTGAGAGCGACCCTCCATGCGCTCCCCCGGACGAGACGCGTATGGAGATTTGGATGGACGGGCCTACGAAGTAAGTTAATTAGTTAATATATATTTCTCAAATGATTATATGTACATATATATTCATGAAATTTATTATTGTATAGATATCGGCCTCCTGCAGTACAGAGACAGCTGGGGTTATTTCTGAGGCAGAACTATGGTGGGCCTTGGATTAACTACTCAGATGCTCCCGCAGATAGGAAGGCCTTTTGGTTGGCCCACTTCAAGGTAAAAATTTTATTTATTTTTAAATTTTAATAATCATTTGTGTATATTATACAAATTTTCTATTTTACTTCTTGTAGAGGACCTATTTCTATCCACCACACCGGACAGCGAAGATCGAGGCCCAATTTTCTGCCATCGCAGGCAAGCTCATCCGTGATGTGATCTACGACCAGAAGTCTCGTGATCGCTCCGGAAAGTCGATCCATGGTTGGATCACGTCAGAGCAGTGGACTGCGATGAAGGCTAGATTCGGCGAGGCCAGGTACCAGGAGCGGTCTAACAAGGCTAAGGTGGCGCAGTCGAGCGCCAGTAAGTGGTGTGGTGGCTCCATTCCGATGACGGAGCATTTTCGTCGTCTGGTACTTTTTTTATGACGGACATCATTTTATATATAGTTGGATAGAATGTTTAATACTAATAATAGATAATATATTTTAACAGGTAAAAAAGGGTGAGGACCCCAACATGGTGACCGTCTTTCTGGTCACCCATCGGAGGGCTGGGGAGTTCATTAACGAGAGGGCGACGCAGGCATATGTACGTTCTATTCTTTATATTAATTTACTATAATTTAGAAAACAGGAAAATAGATATCAATATAGACTTTAGCAAACACTTAGACGTTAGCAAACATTGTTCTAGGTCGAGTTTCTTCGGCTATAAGAGGAGGCGGCTGCTGCTGCTAGTGCGCCAGCAGAGGGAGGGGTTGGTACTTCCTCCCAGCCGCCTACAGCTCCATTGCCGGACGACCTCTGGATGACCGTCGTTGGTGGTCTTCAGAAGGGTACGTACTACGGTACGGGATCCTATGGTGCCTATTTGGCTTCAGAGCCATCCCGGTCCCCCTCTGTCAGTGCGCAGTCTCCAGCTTCCCAGGCGTCATCACGAGCTCAGGATATGGTCGTCAGATCGACGAGCTGTATCGCGAGTTGCAGCAGCAGATTTCTGATCACCATAGCACAGAGCAACGATCCGACGATCCGATGATCACCGGACGATTTGATGCGGTCGAGCGCAGTATACAGGAGTTGATGAGTCTGCAGCATGCTACAGTTGCCAGCTTGCACACGCTCACCGAGTCTACGCAGCGCACAGAGCGTAGACAGGTCGAGCTGGAGGGATCGCAGAGGACCATGTCTGCCTCACTCACTCAGGTACATACTTCGATTGAGGAGAGTACTCAAAGGATGGTGAGTACCCTTGCTGCACATGCTGAGCGACTGCGAGAGCTGGAGCAGATACGTCCTCCCGGTCCATCGATGGCGCCGACTCCAGACATTGTACTGCCTCCTACTGCACCTACGGTACAGCTCACACAGGAGCAGTATGAGTACATGCTATCTCAGATGCGCAGCAGGGGTCGTTAGTGATCCAGTAGATTTTTTATCATCTTTGTATGTATTGGCCCTATGGGCCCATTGACCGTTCTGTACACTGATTTTCGTTCTTATTTGACTTTGTTGGACATGTATGTTTGTTGGACATGTATGTTTGTGATATTTACTTTGTTGGTATTTTCATTGAGTACATGTATGATATTTACTTGGACATGTATGTTTGTGATATCTGCGACGGGGATGACAAATATACCAACGCTGGCTTATAAGCGATGATCTGATATACAAAGAAGGTGTTGCCCAAATTTTTAAAAAATATGTTTGGTATTTTTGTGATGATGTGTGTCTGTGTAAACACAGACACACAGCATAACAAAAATACCAAACATATTTTTTTTTAAAATTTTTTTTATAATATCACAAACATTCTGCGACGTATAGCGACATTCTGCGACGTATAGTGACGTATCCAGACGTCGCTAATTAGCGTCGTCACGTCGCTATCCGTCGTAATCCGTCGCTCAATAGCTGACGTGGCAGAGAGTTGACGTCACTAATTTGGTCGATGTACGTCGCTAAACTGCTGACGTGGCAGGCATGCCATGTCATCACATAAAAAGAAATTACGTCGCTACATAGTCGCACTACGTCGCTAATTTGGCGACGTTTAAATTCGTCGCCCTCCGTCGCTAATTTTGCGACGACCCAGCGACATTGGGGTGACGTCGCAAACAACGACGGAGGGCGACGAATTTTTCATCTGCGACTAGCTTTTCCGCGACCTTCATGTTTCGTCGCTAAAGTCGTCGCTAATTACGTTTAGCGACGTATTTTTCTTAATTAGCGACATATCCTGACGTCGCTAATTTGCCTTATTTTAGTAGTGGCCTACCCTCCGAACACTCCCGTGCATGCACGAGACATCCTGGAGTCCGTGTCCGAGTCCGAGTTCGCACACAAAAATTAATTTGAATCCTTGTTGGAATTAATCCTTTTTCCTTCTAGGAAAATACTCCCACATGGCACACACTTGTGCCCCATTACATCTCATGTGCACACCTCAACACAAGCAATGTATTATATTGAGATATTTATCATTTGGTGTAGCCGATGTGGGACTATCTTTCCTAGTCTAAAGGCAAAAACACCAACAATATCAAGCATGATACCACAGTCACCATGTTCATCACTAATATCCTAAAGGAAGGGGATCGAGAGAAGATTGCACATAGCCTCTACCAAATGTGGATAATATGGAAGTCAAGGAACAAATCGATTTTCGAAGATAAGCCAATTTGTGGAAGCAACATACTTGATGAAACCATGCGCTTGGAGGACAAATTTGAAGCCTGCAACAAGGAGGTCTACAACTCTGATACCACTCCATCTAATCATCAGCACATAGTACACTGGACTCCACCTATCTCAGGCAATTGGAAGATCAATTACGATGGAGCTTTTCTAGATGGGATGATGGCGGCGGCTGCGATATTGAGATATGCGCAAGGACTATTCAAGATTGCTCTAGCTAAATACGAACAAGGAGGCTCCCTAATAGAAGTTGAATCCATGGGGCTACACTTGGCAATGGATATCTGCACTAGACAACATCTCAATTGTGTCATTATCGAAGGAGATTGTAAACCATTGATTGATTCCATCAACAACAAAGTTACTTCACCACCATGGCGAGCCAGGCACGTTGTAGAAGATGCAAGAAATGTTAAGGAGAGTGCAAATGATATTACTTTCTCCTATGCCCATAGGAGTTTAAATCAAGTAGCCCATTATTTAGCTTTTAATATGCTTCTTCATGATCACTCAATTGGAATATCTGTCTTTGATGATATTCCAGATATAATATTTCAGATTGTATATTGACTCATGTTATTCATGACATGAATCATATTTCTTCTTAATGTTAATGAATTTCCTTTCAAAAAAAAAAACATTTTCTATCCATTTTTTTAGTCCAACCACTTGTTGTCTTCAACAAGTTCCCACATATCCTTTGAGAGAGAAACGGTCGAGTACTTTGCACACGTTCAGACAATCATAAATTTCTTTCAAATTATAATGAAATGGTTGCGTGGTTATCACTGCAAAATGGAAATTCTTGTCATATGCATAAATAATAATCAAATAAAAAAATCCAATAATATTACTACTCAAAACCAACACAGAAAGAAATGATCAAGAAAAAAATTGGGTTTCTACTAGAATTTCCTTGGAGGTCAGTTTGACTACTTCTAGATGTAATGATATATAATAATAAGTAAACAACAACAGAAAAATAATATACAATACAATTTCAATGTTTAAAATTACTTAAAGGGACTACCATTAGTTCCGAGAAGAAATTTACAGACTACAGTAGAGTAGCAGCAAAAGATTTACAGGAAAGAAGTAAAATTAAATAGTTGACAGAAGAATCGGGAAAATATTTACTGTAGAGATCTAGCAAAATCTAAGAACCTATTTGGTTGGCCTATTAAACTCGGTTTACGGAGTGCAAATGTTACAGCAATTTAAAATTTTGTTTGGCTGCATCTTCTTCAAATTTTTTAAACAATCTCTCAAAAACCAACATTATAACGTAGTTTTCGGAAAGAGAGTAAAACATGTTTTTTTGAGTGAGTTTTTCTCTATCTTCGACCGAGGTCTTCCTTAAAAAGAAAAAAAAAATCTACCTCTCTTTCTGACTCTTCTCTAAACTCGAAGAAGAAGCAGCTAAAGGAAGAAGAAAACCATAACCCTAATTTACTCCTCCCGATCTCCATGCTCCTCTTCTTCGATGAGACCCTAACCTTAGTTTTCTTTCGGGACCGACACCCCCGCCGTCCGTCGCTCCTCCTCGTCAAACCCAAGGAGGATCTTGGAGTTGAAGGGGAGTTTGGGGGAGGAGCGAGAGGGGAAGTGGCGGCCGGAGACGAGGCCGTCCTCGGCAGCACGTCGGAGCTGACGCCCCTGCTCGATCCCTCCACGCGATGGCCAGAGCCCCTCGCCGCTCCTCGCCCCCTCTCCACAGCCCGCGGCCCCTCCGTCTTCCGCCTGCCCAACCCCTCCATCCTCCGGCCTCCCCTACCCTATTCCGGCGGCGGTGACCCAAAGCACATTCCCACACCTCCGCAAGCATCCTCCCCGTCTCCACAACCTTCATGTGGGACCCGACCGGGTGGTGCAAACCCCTGGCGACGTCCTCGTTGTAGATTTAGTGGCCTCGAAACAATTTGGAAGAATTCGCCAATCTACAACCCGGTAATGATTTGCAAACAATTTGGGAGAATTAGTTTATAAAATTTTATTTAAAAATTATTTTCTAATTTTTTAATTTTTTTAAAATTATTTTTCACATGAAAGCAACCAAACACAAACTCGAAAATTGTATATTCAGAAAACAACTTTATAACATGTTCTTTGAAAACTATTTTCAGAACAAATTTTTCAGAAAATCTATCTAAACGGACCCTAAACAATCCTAAAAAAGACCAAATAAAATATCCCCAAAAACGTGCCATCTAATGAATAAATAGGCATGCTTTAAAGAATATTTAAAGAAATATATAAAATATTAAAACATAGTGAATTTAAAACACACCATATGATTTTCTAGTGAAGCTTCTATCGGATATATACATATTATCGAAAAGAGATGATCAGAGATTGTAGAGATGTAGCACAATTTAAGCAAACCTGGAAAGACCAAAAGAAATATAGAAAGTGTCATCAAATGTAAAAAGCGTGCCCTAAATATTTGAACAAATGTATAAAAATCCACACACAAAATAATGAATAAAAAAATAAAGAGATTTTTTTTTTGAAAATTAAAAATTAAAAATTAAAAATTAAAAATTAAAAATTAAAAATTAAAAATTAAAAATTAAAAATTAAAAATTAAAAATTAAAAATTAAAAGATAAAAAAATTAAAAATTAAAAATTTAAAACTAAAATTAAAAATTAAAAGTTAAAAATTAAAAACTAAAAATTAAAATTCAAAAATTCAAATAAAATTTCAAAATTCAAAATTCAAAATTCAAAATTCAAAATTCAAAATTCAAAATTCAAAATTCAAAATTCAAAATTCAAAATTCAAAAATAAAAACTGCTGCTACAATAATTATTGGAATTGCTACAGTAATTTTGGGGACTCTACAGTAATTCCTGCTATGATCCCTCCTCTCATCATATAACACACACTCGTCTCTACCTATCACTCTCACAAGCACACATACATCTCACTAAACAAATCTCCTTTCACAGCACATATACTAACATCATTCCCTCTTCACAAACACATACTTCTATCTCTATCTCACTCACACAAGCACAAAAACACACATGCCAACACAACCAATCTCCCCTCTCCACAACACAACACAATCACTCTCATCTCATCATACAAACCCCCTCTCATAACCACTCTAACATCCCCTCTCTCACACAACCACACTCTCAAAGACACAACAACACACACCTATATATATATATATATATATATATATATATATATATATATATATATATATATATATATATATATATATATATAACATATCAAAAACAGTCAACTATATAATATATATCAAAATTTGATATATTTACATAAAAATATGACTTGGAGGCTATAATACAAAGATTCAAACTTTGGTATACAAATGAGAACAAATCGAGACATCATAACCATGGTTAATCTACTCTCTAACACATCCAAAACTGAAATTACAAGTCAAAATAGCCTATGGGGCATTCCTACAAACACTTGGTGGGTCACCCACGGAATTTATCCATAGGTGACACCAAACCACTCCTAACTTCCAAATGAGGACTCAAATGAGCCTCTAAATCATTCCTAAGGGTGGTACATGCATGCGGGTGGTTTCTATGGGTTCAAAACTAACAAATATACAAAGAAAAGATAAAATAGAGAAGGTATAGAGAAAGAGATACCTATTGGGAGTTGATTCTCAATGAACAACCCAAAGGACACGAATCTGACACGGACTCATCTAGCAAAAGGACTCCCCTCCTTGCTCTTGACTCCACAATCCTTGTAGGCTCCTTCTCCTTGCAAGAATGAGAGGATTTGGTGGAAGAATGAGTGGATTTGAGGGAGAAAACAAAGGGATTTGCTCTCAAGTTGGGGAAGAACACCAAATAAAGCAAATAGAGGCTGCTTGGAAATGATGAAGATGAATCCCCCCTCCCTCTCTTGGCTACCATAAGGGTTAGGTGTAGGCCAATAAAATATATCTAATATGCTCCTAATAGGTCCCCTTTGGTTAATTTAAGTCATGCAAGAAGTTGGGGTCAAATTGGTCAAAGTTCTAAACTCTAAATGACTAAACTTGTCATGTGGGATTAGTATAAATGCACTAGCCTAATGAGATGAGTTTGTGGGCCATTCCTAGCTAATCTTTGGATTTCGACTAGAGTCTAAACTACCCCGGCCACTAACACAAGTCAAAACTAGACAAAATTCAAATCCGACTAAACTAATCCCCAAAATACAAAATTAATAAATAAATATTTACAAAAATATTAAAATATGAATAATGATAAAATAGCCCTCATTTTTGAAAACAGGCAGTTACAATCCTACCTCCTTAGAAAAATTTCGTCATCGAAATATGAAATAGTTGTACTCTTCTTTAGGTCAAACCCCCAACAATCAAAGTCTACAAAATTCTATCCAAAGTTATACAACATGCAATTCTATGGAATAGGAACAAACATGAAGGGTTTTAATCTCTACAGTATCATATTATTGCAATCTCCATTGGGGTTTTCTATTAATCTAGCATGATCATCACATATGCAAGCTAAGGGTACTAAGAAAGCAATCAGACAATCAAGGGAGGGAAAGAAAGAAAGAAAGAACAAGACCTAAACTCCTAGTCCATCACCTGCAGTATGGGTCTCCTCGACCGTCATCGCGAAAGCCCTGCCCAGGCGGGGTATATCTCGTTCCTGGTGCGTGGCATGATGCTGTGCCACAGGTGGCCTAGCTCCCACTCTCTTCTCCAAGATACCCAAGTAACATCTCCATCGATACCTACTCCATTATATTAGGGTACCCTCTATAGGGTATCTATTCTGTAATCTGATAACCATACCCGTCTACCAAGAACCATATTATCGGAATCCTCGTCACGCTAGTAAGTATGGCTGCAATAAACCATAAGGTCCGCAACTAAGGATATACCTCTAAGATCGTGGTATCTAACATTTTTGCATTGCCGCATGCTTGACTGCGAAAACCTTAAATTTCCACAATCCAAAAAATACATCCAAAATCAGACCCTATGTCTTCGCCATGCCTGCTAATACGGCTGTGGAAGACTCTAGATTCCATAACTGAGGAAAATTAGTCCAAAGGTTTATCCTTGTAGAAAATTAATGAACATCAAGAATCAAATTCAACCACGGACAAGGAAGAATAAACAGAAACAGTTGGAATCAAATTTCGAGATAGTTTATCATGAGATTATTAAGGGTCGTTCCTGGAATCTTCTCATAAAGTCCTAATTGTGATTGAGTATCCTTAGCCTATAGCCTATATTCCCTAAACCTATAGCATGCTCGTAGCAACACTCTAAGTCGAGCACTACTACGAAATCACACTAATTGCGACTTCTGACCTGCATGGGCCACAACTAAAACTGTGTCATGACCAGTACCCGGAGTGAGGGCACGAGTGCATGACAGCGTCCCAGCCTACGTCGCAGTAACAACGTAGAACGATGTCTAGGTCTACTATCTAATAACAGTTATAATATCAAAACCTGTCGAGAATGGTCAACTCCGAATGGAGGACAAGCAATGCCAATATAATATACTCAATCACAAACTCTAAGAAGGATAGATGATACTGAAAGATAAAGACAACAAGATATGAAAATATCATCCAGAAAATCCAACACAAAAATAGTACAAGTCCAGAGTCAACAATCTCAAATAAAAATACCAATATGCCAAGGTATAATTTGGACATAAAGTCCAATACCAAACTAATCTAGCTGAGCTACCACTAATGCCACATCAGCTGGAACTAAACCCTGCTGGACTGGGGTCTTCCGGTCTATGCTCACTACGTCATGAGGACCATAGTAGGTAGGACACTCGTCCTCGCCATAATCTGTAAAATTTTGTCAATATATCCAGTCAGGATGGAACGAGCACAAATCTCTAATAACAGTTCTAGTTAGACGATAAAGAATATGTAGCAGTAAAAAGAGAGAATATACAAGGTAAAATAATAGGTACATAAATCATGGTAAGGCATATAAGGACTGTAAATGAGTGTAAGAGCAAGAGAACAGTGTATATTATGTATAAGAATCAAGAAACTACTATCTACGTGAGTTAGCACCAGTTTCAACATGTGATCGGCTTAAGAACTTGATACAAGATTTTATGGCCTAGTTAATCATACGTGTAGTATATGATTAACACTGTTCAAGGTTCAAGACTTGATACAAGGAGGGTATTGATCACATATCTATGCTAAAACTCTTCGCCCCCGACTAGTATAGTGGATGCAACCATGACACGTTATGACACGTATTCTCTGAGAAGGTTGCGAGCCTTCACAGGAATCGTGTCTATACAATACACAAGGAACAAAGACAAGGTTTGCACAAGATATACCAAGAAATACAAAAATAACATTCATGACGGGATCCAGATAAATACCAATCCGTGTGAACAATGTGTCAAGAGAACAAGGATATCTAAACTAAATACAAAAAATACAGATGATATCATAAAACAGAAATATTATCAGAGAATATACTCGCCTGAGATCTAGTGGAAAATGTCAACAGTGTATCGAGACTCAGAGTGAAGTCACAGACCTAAATATGAGATATACATGAGTTAAATAGGGTTTAACAGTGTTAGGCATTATTTCTAGGGTATGCTATACAAATCCAGGTCAAACTTAGTCAAACTAAGTCACATCAAGTCAAACTAAGTCACACCAAGTTAAACTAAGTCACACTAGGTCATACAAAGTCGAACTAGATAAACTAGGTCAAGCTAAGTCAAATAAAGTCAAACTAGGTCAAGCTAAGTCAAACAAAATCAAACAAGGTCAAACATTGTCAAGGGTTGACCTACAGTTGACTTTTGGTCAACTGGTCAACTCTAGTAAACTTCTAGTCCATTCTAAGTCAAATGTTGACTCTACTTTGACTTTTAGTCAAAAAAGTCAACCTTGGTCAAATAAGGTCAAATCTAAGTCAAATATCCTATTCCTAACCATTACCTACCAAGATACCATATACCTTGGTCCTATTGGCATCCCAATACCTATACCTTGGTCTAGGTACAAATACCTTAGTCTCCAATACCAATACCTTGGCTATCTAGTATCTATCCATCTACTCCAAGCCATTAGATAACCAATACCTTATTATCTAGCCTCTAACCATCCACCCTAAACTATTAGATAAACATGTAGGAACGAATCGTAAAGCGCAATACTCTAAAGGGGGTGAATAGAGTAGGCAGAGAAATATTGCTCATTTAAAAAGTTAGCAACAAGATCACAGAGAAATATCACAAGTAAATAAATGTAAAAGTAGAGATCAGAAAGCAAACACAAAGACGGCGATGTATATTAGTTTTCCTCTTGTGAGGACTATTCCAATCGGAAGAACTCTAGCTTATAGTTGAATCCACTATTGAAAAATATCACAAGTTTTCATACGAAGTCCTTACAACTTCTACAAACACGAGCTTTAATCTGAAGTACTCGACCAACTTCAATTATGAAGTGTCTTTCTTCAATCAAGCCTCTGATTACAATCGCTCTAAAGCTTCAAGACCGTACCGTACAAACTAATCGACTAGAGGATTGTAACTGGCTTGGGATTTGAAAATTAAATCTTAGAACACTTTGGAAGCGAGCAGTAGGCTTTAGAGAGAAGAGATGAAAGTGAATGAGTGAGTTGAAATGATCAAAATCCTTCTCTATTTATAGCTTTTCCAAAGGCAGAACTCTGTCAGAATTCGGGAAGAACTCTATGAGAAAATCTCGGCAAGATCCGTAACTACAGAAGGACCAAGTTTAAAAAGCAACGTTCACTAACCGAACTCTGGCCGAACTCGGGCCGAGTTCTGTCAGGGTTTTGTTAGGTTTTTGCAAAAATAATTTTTGGGATTTTTTAAATATTTTAAGTCGTTAGGAGTTTTTTGTAAATAGGGGGCTATTTTTTAAAACATGGGATATTTTGAAAACATTTTTAGGGTAGCTATTTGCCAGTACGACTCGGTGTACAATGTATTCCTAGACTCAAAAAATGTAAAAATTATAATGCATAAAGGAAATACAGACTCAAGTGGCAAATACAACTTCGGTCTTGAACAGAATGGGTAGCAGTTCTCTGACAGTGTCCAAGAGTCCAAATAAACTTGAGTAGCTCTTATATCGAGACAAAGTTTGATCAATTATTAAAATCAGGTTTGACCATGACCAATGGGCCAACAATCTTCTCCATTTTGATAAATGATAAACCTTGACCGATATAACATCTTAATCAATAAGATTTAAAAGATAATCAAAATTGTACTGTATCTTGAAAAAAAATTGTTCATGTATCCTGCATAAGATGTTATATCCTATTTCTCTCCCGTTGTCACTTAGCAAAATAATTACAAAAAGAGAAAGCTCCCCTGCAATTTATGCATAAGGAACAATCAGTGAAGAAATACAAATATAATATATAAAAATAAGCATTTCACAGGCAGTTTATATTAAAGCATAAAGAGATAATGCTATAACAAGAATATGAAGCTAAACTAAAATAAAATATGCTAAGCAAAGCATAAAAAATGTTCACCATACATCAGATCAGTCAATCACAATCTCAGTGCAAAATAAACTAAAAGATAGATTACTAATGATATCTTGGACAGCAGAGTGTCATAGTTCATTTGAGAAGTTGAAGCAAGGATTGATGACGGCACCCATTCTTACGCTTCCAGATGGGACTGGAGGATTTTTGGTTTATTGTGATGCTTCCGACAGAGGATTGGGATGCGTCTTGATGCAGCATGGTAAGGTAGTAGTTTATGCGTCACGTCAGCTTCGTGATCATGAGAGGAATTATCCAACTCATGACTTGGAATTAGCAGCGATAGTTTTTTCACTTAAGTTGTAGAGGCATTATTTATAGGGAGATCGGGTGGAGATTTTCACCGACCATAAGAGTCTTAAGTATGTGTTTACTTAGAAGGATCTTAACATGCATCAGAGAAAATGGCCAGAGCTACTTGTGGATTACGGCATCAACATTTAGTACCATCCTGGAAATGCCAATATTATTACAGATATATTAAGCAGAAGAGCCGAAATTTATTTTTTAACAGCACTGCCAGAGTTGTTAGCAGATCTTCAGAAGATGGATATTGAGGTAGTTCTTCCTACCAATGTGGCATTGATGGCCAGTATGCAAGTTCAGTCAAGTATAGTTGAGAGGATTAAGTTAGCTCAGTCAACAGATTCTAAGCTTAAGCGGCTTAGGAAAGAATGTGTAGCAGGACGGAGAGCAGAGTTATGTATTCATAAGGATGGTACACTTCGACATGGACGGCGTCTTTGTGTACCCAATGACGACATCAGGCGAAAGATCCTGGCAGAGGTTCATAGTTCGTAGTATTTAATTCATCCCGGTGGCACGAAGATGTATCGTGATATCCGTCAGTATTTTTGGTAGAATGGTATGAAGAGGGAGATAGCCCGGTTTGTCTCTCGTTGTTTAGTTTGCCAATAAGTTAAAGCTAAACATCAGAGACCAACTGGACTTCTTCAACCTTTATCGATCCCAGAATGGAAATAGGAGCACATTACCATGGATTTTGTAACTGGGTTACCTAAATTCCCAGCTGGGAGAGATGCTATCTGGGTTATTGTTGACAGACTCACCAAGGTAGCTCATTTTCTTCCTTTCAGAATTATCTAGTCGACGGATCAGCTAGCAGAGATGTACCTCAGGTAGATAGTCAGGTTGCATGGAGTACCAGTTAGTATTGTATAGGACAGAGATTCAAGATATACATCACACTTTTGGCAGAGTCTTCAAGAGAGCTTAGGGACTCGTCTCAAGTTTAGTTCAGCTTATCATCCGCAGAAAGATGGTCAGTCGGAACATACGATCCAGACTCTTGAAGATATGTTGCGGTCTTATACGCTTGACTTCGGTGGTTCGTGGAAAGATCATCTGCATCTAGTAGAGTTCTCCTATAACAACAGTTTCTAGGCCAGTATCCTGATAGCATCATTTGAGGCATTGTATGGAAGAAAGTGCAGATCCTCATTAGCATAGGATGATATAGGTGACAGGCAAATGCTTGGTCCAGAGATGGTTACGCATACTATTAAGGTGGTCAGGCAAGTCAGAGATCATCTCCGAGTTGCGCAAGATCGCCAGCATTATTGGGCCGATTCTCATCGGCTCCCTCTCGAGTTTTTTATCGACGACCATATATTTCTTAGAAACTTGCCTACCCGTGGCATCACTCGATTCGGCATGCTGGGAAAGCTTAGTCTAGGTATATAGGGTCGTTCGATATTTTTGAGCGAGTAGGTGATGTATCCTATCGTCTCGCTCTTCCACCGTCGTTACGTGAGGTACATGACGTATTTCATGTATCCCAATTATGACGGTATATCCCGGATCCGAGTCATGTCCTTGATTATTCGGAATTGGTTGTTGGTACCAACCTTTCGTATGAGGAAAGACCCGTATCTATATTGGACCGAAGAGAGAAGGTACTCAAGAATAAGTCTATTAGTTTAGTCCGCATTGCTTGGAGTCATCACTCTTTGGATGAGTCAACGTGGGAGCGTGAGGATGATATCCAATCGTGATATCCACACCTGTTTGACTCATAAAGTATAATGTCTTTCTTCTGCCTTATGCTTTTAATTCCTTGCTTGGATGAATGATTGCTTGATTGACTGCTAGTCGTAGATTGCTTGTGATTAGTATAGCTTGTCTCGACATCTCTAGCCTCTTGATTAAATTTCGAGGATGGAATTCTTTTAAGGTGGGTAGAGTTGTCACTCCCGTTTCCCGTTATACGTATTTTTAGTATACGTGTACGAATTTTCGACCCGTATTTTGACTTGTCTAGCATGGATTAGTCTTGGTTAAGCTTGGCCTGGTTTATTTTAGTTTTGTTTGGGTCAAGATGGTTCATCATGTTGAACCCTCTATATAATCCAACCCCTTTCTCTCTCCTCCTCTACTTTTATTTATTTCTTTATCTACTTTTTTTCTTCATTTATTTTCTCCCCAACCCTTAGGCAAGTGTAATCTTGCTTCATGAGAGATCTCATGTTTTATTGTTCCAATGTCTTCCTTACATAGTTTTATGACTCTTTAGTACTTGGTATTTTTGATTTTGGTGGATAAAATCTTGTAAATCTAAGTTTACTCAAATCTTGGTTTTATTGGGTTTTGATCTATCAAATTTTTTTATTTTCAAGTTTTGATTGTTCCATGTTGTAGAGAATTTCGTTCTACCCAATTTAAAAGTCCCAATTTCGAGTTGTTTTGAGGGATTTATGAACTTGGGAAGTTTATGGGTTCTATGAACTCATGCTATCGGTATGGATAAGAAGAACAGTGTTGGACGCATAGCTCTTTTTATGCGCCCACAATAGCCTTTCCTTTGGGCGCATAGCCCTATATATGCGCCCAAAGCACCCTATTTCCGTCAGTTTGGGCGCATAGCTCTTGATATGAGCCCAAAGCTTTTTCTCCTGCCTGGGCGCATAGTCTCTGATATGTGTCTAAGGTACCCTGCTTTCTTTTGCTTGGGTGCATAGCTCTTGGTATGCACCCACTTAGCCGTAGAGGTAAGTCTCTAGGCTTGTCTTCCAGTGCACCTTGTCTCCATCATGTGGGCGCATGCACTCTTGGGCGTATGCCCATCCATAGTACATGCACCCTGGGCGCATGCTTCCTTGGGCGCTTGACTGTTTATGGGCGCATGATGCTTGGACGTATGCTGCCCTGGCGCATACTGCCCTTGGGCGCATGTTGTCCCTGGCCCCCTTTCTTTTGCCATAATAATTTATGTTACTTTCTCCATGCTTGACCCCATGGTCCTTAGTGTAAGTTGTGAACTTTGAGCATGATGGGCATCTCCCATGATAGCCTTGTATAAAGTTATTATCTGTGTTTCGTATGTACTCTGGGCTTTAAGCACGATCTTAACATGACATGTATACTCCTTGATAACTCTTTCGGTGGCCTGTCATGGCACACTCTTGACCAGTAAATCCTTGGCATACAAGTATACTTAGCATGATCACGGCATGACAGCATGAACACGACATAACAATATGGCTTTACATGATAACTCTTGATAATGGCCCGTTGAGGCGCACTCTTGACAAGCCCCTTGACATGATAACTCTAACAGTGGCCCTTTGTGGCACACTCTTGATAAGTAATAAGTAAACATGACATGTACAAGCTTGATAGTGGCCCGTGGTGGCGCACTCCTGACAAGTAACAACTAACTCTCATCTTGACACCGTGGGTAATTTCTCTTAATTGTGTCTGTACAAGCTATGTGTCCCATATTGCATCATGTCTAGGACATGAATTCCTGATTTCTATGGTTAGGAATTCATACTGAATCTGACTAAGTTAATGACTAGTTTGACCATGTAGATCATAAAGAGAATTCTCAGTCACAGGTAATCCCGTTATCTGGGCACCTCAAGTGGACTTGTAGCCTGCCGACGAGTTGGACACATTTCCAGCATACTGTTATTTGTTGCACCACAAAGTCACCTAATCAACTCTCTTAACCTGCGGAAGGATAACTGGATAGTCTATAGGGCTTGTGACTGCTGGAACATCATATTGCATCTTGTAGTAACTAGGCTTGTGATAACCCTAGCTAGTTAAAGTATTAACCCGTACTCATTGCTTGGTCGTGATTGATGGATGGAGTCCAGACTAGTCTCGTCTAGACAGTGCCAGTCTATGATTACTTTGGTATATTTCTGTTATGCTTTACTCTGGTTGATAAATGATTAGAGACTAAGCTCTGTTCAGATGAAGGGTTACAACCCCCGTCCTTGTTTGATTTACGAGTTGTAACTTGGTTACCGGAATATTCCTTTAGTTATTTTATCGTTTATCACCATGTTTTCTCTAACTCATATCTTTCGTTATCATTTATGTCTTTATATGCTAAAATGCTGGTTTTAGTTCTTAAGTGAAGCCTCTCTTATGGCACTTGCTCTTTCTGGGATCTGACCCAGCTGGTTTTGTATGTCCAGGTTTCGGAGTAGCTCTCGATGATCTACCTATCTTCCAGCCAAATGGTGAACACCAGGCGTAACCCTGGAAATGAATGGATTTTCTTTTTTTATTTTCCGCTTTATTGTAAATTATTTTTTTGAGGCATTTAGCCGTCGAGCAAGTGTTAGCTCGTGTTAAAACTTACTTTTGCCTTCCTAAGGGCTGTAACATGATAAACAAATCCTAGGGTTGATCATATATGACTTATACTCTTGCTAGTCTTCGTATTTTGTATGACTAGCTTCATGATCATCGGAATATGTAATATTTAGGACGTCTTACCTCGTATGTCTGATGATCTAATATCTTGTAACATTTACTTCTTGCTTGAAATTGTGACACTAGGCTTGTTCTTGACCATAAGAGACTGATGACTTGTAGATAAACCCTCATGCATCTAGACAGCCGTGACCGTATTGTGAGATGGGTTGTACTTCAATGTACATAGCTGGCTATGTCTATCCCCCGTTCTCCAGTATTCTAGTTCTGGGGCATGCCACGGTTTAAGTGTTGGCCCATACAGGTCTTGTAAATCAAGATGTGTGACAGTTTTACCAGATAAATGTCTCAATCAGCACTCGCCCTTGATCTCTACTCGTGTCTTCTAATCTTTCTGAAATCTGGACTTAATCACATGCTTATATCCTCGATCTATCTTGGTCCTTCCTTATTGTTCCCCATGTCATTTCTTCAATGATATTGCTCCTGGTCCTACTGATCCGTAAGGTGGAGCACCTCCAGTAAATCATCAGCAACCTGGGGACCAAGTCCAGCACACTGGAGCAGCTTTCCGAGTCATGTATTCTGGGAAACCAGAGCCCCCGATTCAGCCAGTCCAGGCTGTAGAGCCTGACAATGGAACCCTGGTAGGACTCATTAAAAAATTTCTTGCATCACAAGGTCGTCGGGGCGAAGCCCTGCACCAGACCGTACAGACGGCCATGGGCAGAGTTGGTTACCAAGGGAACAATATGGCTAATAACTTCAAGCGCCTGAACCCTCCTTTCTTTGACAGCAGTAAAGATGTTATTGCTACTGATGCGTGGCTTCAGGACACAGAGGTTATCCTGAAAGCATCTAGGATTCCTGAGGAAGAGAAGGTGGCCATTGTGTGCCTACAGTTTTTGGACTTAGCCCGCAGCTGGTGGACGAAGTTAGCATTGGATTGGTGACGCCTGTTTTGTGGGTGGTATTCAGCGACAAGTTCCAGATAAAGTATTTTGATGCAGTAGTCCGGTATGATCTGCAGACGAGTTTCACTAATCTCAAGCAGATGGGAAGGACGGTCGAAGGATATGCGATCGAGTTTTCTAGGCTTAGTAGGTTTGCTCCTACCTTGGTAGCAACCGAATTGGACCAAGCGCAGCAATTCCAGCAGGGACTCCACCTAGAGATCATTATATCAGTGGAGCAGTCCGAGAAAGAATTCCAATGGAGCAGTCCTTGATTAATGAACGTCCCATTGTTGGTTTATTTGATTTGTAGTCCAGGAAAGAATTTTAGTTCTCCCATCATGCTCATCTCAAACTCATTCTGCATACACTTTAAAAATTCTTGACAGAGAGATTCATCAGTAGATCCAAAAATGATATCATCTACATAAATTTGAATTAAAAAATTGTCATTAAAAGAATTTATAAACAGTGTAGTATCAACCTTTCCTTTTGTAAAACCGTTGTCAAGTAAAAAAGAGCTTAGACAATCGTTCCAAGCACGAGGGGCTTATTTCAAACCGTATAAGGCTTTTTTTTAACTTGAAAATATAAACAAGATTTTTGAAATCAGTAAAACCTGGAGGTTGAGCTACATAAACTTCTTTTATAAAACCATTCAAAAATGTACTTTTGACATCCATTTGAAATAATTTAAAGTTATAAAAATATGTAAATGTACATAACATGCGAATGATTCTAATCTCGCAACTGGGGCATAAGTATCATCGTAGTTGATACCTTCTTCTTGATTGTATCCTTGAGCTACGAGTCGAGCCTTGTTACAAGTTACTAAGCCATTCTCATTTAGTTTATTTCGGAATACCCAGCAGGTGCCGATGACCGGATGATCAATGGGCTTGGAAACAAGTTTTCAAACTTGATTCCGTTCAAATTGGTTCAATTCTTCTTGCATAGCATCTAACCAAAAATTATCACTATATGCTTCTTTAATATTTTTGGGTTCAAGCTGTGAAATAAAAGCAAAACAGGAAGCTATATCTTTACCAGATGAACGAGTACTTACACCCCTGGTAATCTCACCAATTACCAAGTCCTTTGGATGGTATGCCAAAAATTTCATTTCTTTTGGCATATCCTCTGGATTGTTGGTTCCGACTTCTAGTTCTGTACGTGATGTGCTTGGAGAATCAGCTGGTGCTTTGTGTAAAGGTTTTGTAGGAGCTGTACTTGGTGTACTTATGTCTTCATCATTATCATCGACTGAATATTGATTTAGTTCATCAAATGTAACATTTATTGATTCTTCGATGATCTTGGTTCTCTTATTGATGACCTTGTACCATTTGCTCTTCGCCGCATAACCTAAAAAGATACCTTCATCGGCTTTTCGCCAAATTTTCCCAGATTGTTTTTAGTATTAAGAATAAAGCATTTACAACCAAATATTTTGAAATATGAAACAGTGGGTGTTCTATCAAACCATAGCTCATAGGAAGTCTTCTTCGATATAGGTCGAATTAGAACCCTATTGAGAACATAGCACGCTGTATTGACAGCTTCAGCCCATAGGTATTTAGGTAGACTAAATTGATTTAACATAACTCTAGCCATTTCAGATAGAGTCTTGTTCCTACGTTCCACTGTTTGCCATTGATTGTAAATGTACAGAATAATTATATAGGAGGACTGAACTTAGACTCACAATACAAATTCGCTCGTACAAAGAAAGCCTAGGGACGAAAACCTAGGTACAGCAATCTAAGTACAATTGTTTATTTTTGATTCTGGGAGGTGACGGTAGAGGCTCAGGAAAGCGATGGCAGCTCTGTCTTACTCCTTGGACGATCGAATGTAGCCTTGGCTCTGGTGAAGAAATGCTCTCGGGATGCGCAGGAAGAATCCTCTGTGCGTGCCTTTGTCTCTCTGTGTGTCCAGCCGGGTGGAGAGACTCGCTTTCGCTCTGGAATTTTTCTTCTTTTTTCTACCCAATTCTCCAGTTCTCCAGGCGGGTTTGCAAGGGAATGGCACCTTGCTATTTATAGAAGTGGGGGTGTGATCATTAGGGTTTCCGATGATTCCCCTTTGAAAAGTTGACGGCCAATTATCTGGACCATTAATCTTGATTGCATTACATCTGAGCAGTTAATTCTTGATTGCGCTAAATCCGTATGGGCAATTAATGCTGATTGCAATAAATCTTCATAATTTGTCATGAAAAGCTCGGATGTCTAGCCACATGTTCAATTTGCTTTACAACAAATCTGATTTGATCCGTGCAATTATGGTGATTATACTAAATCTGGTTGTTATCATTTGCGAGCAGCCATAATTTCGAGGGGATAAGATAGCCACGTGTCTCAACTGTCGTGAGTATCGCCACGTGTCTTGTCTGACAGAGCCATATGAGTGCGGCCTCTAAGTGAGCCACATACAGGTGGCCCCTTCATAATCCTAGCCGTGTGAAGGTAGCAGCCGCATGAAGGTAGTGGCCGCATGAGGGTGGGCAACTGCATGAAGATGGCAGCCGCATGAGGGAGGCGGCCGCATGAAGATGGTAGTCGCATGAAGGTGGCAGCCGTATAGGAGTGGCAGCCGCACTGGAGTGGCAGCCGCACAGGATGGCAGCCGCAAGAAGATGGCAGACGCATGAGAGAGGCAGCCGCATGAGCATGGCAGCCGCATGAATGTGGCAGCCGCATAGGAAGCTTCGGGGTCGGTGGATCGTGCCAGCTGTAACAAAGATTTTCTTCGTTTTCCTAGGAACAACCATCATGTCAGAGTCATTATTTCGACTTTATGTCAAAGTTGTCACTTGTCAAGGCTGTTATTATCAGAGCTGTCTTCAGGGCATTTAATACGGCAATTGCTTTGTGGCCAGCTGTAGAGGAGAACTACTTAGGGCCACGTGGCTCTTTTCTGAGCCGCATGGAGCTATTCGAGCCGCATGAGGCTCTAAAGGACTTTGAGCCGCATGCGTTTTCTAATGGATTTCTAAGCCGCATAAGGCTCCTTCTATCTGAGCCGCGTGAGCCTTTTCTTGTCATTTTCCATGCTTCTACAAGACCCCCTTCAAAGTTTTCAATTTGCAAAATTGAAACACTTTGAATAAGAAGCATGGCTATGTAAACTCTTCTGGCCGCATAGGGTGTTCCGACCGCATGACTTCTTAGCCGCATGGACTTCTCAGCCGTATGGACTTCCTAGCTGCATGAACTGTCTGGCCGCATAGGCTTCCTGCCACGTATGCGCTTCATTTATTGTCCTTGATTTGCTTTGATTTAAAGCCGTCTTTTGGGATAGGATCCCAAGGGTCAGCTTTTTTTAAATATTTAGATTTGACTCGATGTCCGAAGAGTTGATTCTGTCTTTATGTAGCACGCGGATCGAAGCGTCCGTCGGTTCATGAGCCCCCCTCCTTCTGCCTATAAATAGGAGCATTTTTGGACAGAGAGGCTTATTTACTTTCTCCTATCTTCAACTCTTTTTGCCTTAGATTGCTGTCTTCGTCTTCTCCGATCATCACTCCACAATGGCCCCCAAGTCTTCCAAGGCTGTCCCTGCTGCGACGAAGGACAAGAAAGCAGCTTCCTCGTCGGCCACGGTGCCTGAAGTGCACCCTGACGTCCACCCCACCATTGCTGGTAAGGATAAACTCAGAACTATGGCTACGTCGCATATTTTATGCACGAGCCTTCTTCGTCTCCGTATACTGTGCTGTGTGTGCCTCCCGAGCCGCATGGGGACTCTCTGAATCGAACCACATGAAGCCCTCTCAAACAAGACTGCATAAGCTCGTCTGGATTGGGCCGCATGAAGCTCTGGCCATCTTCTAACTTTGTTTCTTTTTTATCTTTGATTCTTGCAGCATCCCTGCCGAAGACTGAGATCATTGTGAAGGAAGAGTTGCTGCCTCCTATCAAACAAGAGTCATCGTTCATTAAGGAGGAGGTAATACCAAAAACGGAGGAATAGACAGGAGAGCTGGCGCCTATTGAAGTTACTGTAAAGGAGGAGCCCCAGTCTGGCGACGGTAGTATTGGGAGTTCTGACCCTCCTGCTCCGGACGAGGATCTTGCTCAAGTAGATCCTTCCTATGAAAAATAGTTGAGGGATTGGTATATGCGCCCTCGCAATTAGGATTCGTAGGCTCTCATAAATGTCTGTCTTTTGTCTTGATATTTTTATCTGTCTTTAGCTGCAGTTTGTGTTTTGCTTCTTTTGGACATCAATGTAATCTTCTTCCTTCTTGTCTTAATAAAATGATAGGTACTTTTCTGGCTTGCTTATATGATGTAGTCGTATGAATGTAACTGATCAGAATATATTCGCTCTATTCTTTGCTTGTAGTAGTTGCCTCAGTGGGAGACTTTTTGTGGACCTATTATCCTTGGCGTACCCTAGTTCTGGATACGGATAATAAGTTAGGAGAGAACCAACATACTTACTCAGAGATAACGAGGACGTGGTAAATATGAGGGTTTCTTCGATGGAGCCTTCCCACTCAGAGATAATGAGGACATGGCAGGAGTGGGCTCCATGAAGGGGTACATAGAACAACTCAAAGGTAAGAGGACATGGAAGTTCTATGTGAGGAGATGGTTTGTTTTTGATGGAAGTGAAACAACTCAGAGGTAGCATCGACATGGTCGTCTCAGGAAATTTGTGGATCTGTTACCTTTTTTGTGCACCGGAAGTGCGGGTAGTGGATCATGAGGAAGGAGCTCCTTTTAGGAAGAAAGTTCAGAGGTATGATCATATGTGACTTACTACCCAAAAGATGTGATATAGATTGACCAGGATGGGAGTTCAGCGGTACCTGCGGGTATATAACTCGACAATGTGGAAGATTTGGAGGCAGAATGTGAGTTCAGCGGTACCACAAGGTACATAACTCAACTATCTGAAATATTCGGAAGCCGAATGTAAGTTCAGTGGTACCAGAGGGTACATAACTCTATAATTTGGGATATTTTGAGGATGAATGTAGGTAAGTTCAGTGGTACCAAGGGGTACATGACTCGATAATCTAAGATGTTTGGAGGCCGAATGTGAGTTCAGCAGTACCAAGGGTACATAACTCAACAATCTGAGATATTTGGAGGCAGACTGTGGGTTCAGCGATACCGGAGGGTACATAACTCAATAGCCTAAGATATTTACGGTATGTCATTTCAGACATAATACTTCTTTAGGAACTTGTCGTTGATGGGCACCATGAGTAAGTCTCCATTTTGCTTTGCGAGGCGGTAAGCTCCATTGGAGAATACAGTCTCGATGATGAACGGGCCTTCCTACTTTGGCTGGAACTTGCCGGCGGTCTTGTGAGTCATGACCATCGGCCTCCGAACTGCCAAAACAAGATCGCCTACTTGAAACATTCTGATTTTGACCTTCTTGTTGAAAGCTCTGGAGATTCGGGCTTGATACAGCTCAATTCGTTGTTGAGCTAACTGGCGCTTCTCGTCTAGGGCCTCCAACTCTTGTAGTCGACGATGGTGATTATCGTCTATCGTCAATCGATAGGTGAGGGCGACGTGGAGTAAGAAAATTTGAGTCTCCAGGGGGAGAACTGCCTCACTCCCATATACCAAGGAGATTGGTGTATTCCCGGTGGTCGTCCGTACTGTAGTACGGTATGCCCATAAGCATTCGCCAAGCTTTTCATTCCAGTCGCGTTTGTTGGAAGACACGAACTTCTTGAGCAGTTTGATTATAGTTTTATTGAACGCTTCTGCCAACCCATTAGTCGCTGGGTTGTATGGTGTTGAAGCAATATTCTGGATCCAATATTTGTCGCAGAACCGATAGAAGGCGTGGCTTGCGAACTGTGAACCGTTGTCGTGGATGACCCTTCGGGGAAGTCCAAAGCGATATAGGACGTGATGCTTGAGGAACCTGATCACATTTGAAGTCTTGACTTCTGTGAGCGGAACAGCTTCCGTCCATTTGGAGAAGTAATCTGTGATTGCGAGTATGAAGCGATGTCCTCTGGACGAAGGTGGAGTGATCGGACCAATGATGTCCATTCTCCATGCTTCGAATGGCCAGGATGCTACCATCGGATGTAGAAACTCGGATGGCTGGTGGATGAAATCTGTGTGGACTTGACAGGCTTTGCATTTTTGTGCATAGTCTATTGCATCTACAACCATAGTGGGCCAATGATAGCCCATTCGGCGAAGGCGGTCTTATAATTTCGGGCCAGGCTGATGGGACCCACAGACGCCGTCGTGAGCTTCGCGTACAGCTTCCTTGGCTTCTGTATTTGATAGATACCGAAGCAGTAATCCATCGTATGATCGTCGATACAGCATTTTTGTCTTTGTATCGTAGAAGAATCTGAGGGAACGTCTTCTGATAGAAGTGGCTTCCTTTGGATTCTCTGGTAGGATGTCGTAAACTATCAAGTCAATAAATGGCTGTCTCCAGTCTGGTGCTTCATCAACAGTCAGAACGGAGTAACTCTCCATATATTGAACATTATTCTTGGGACAGACCAATTTACGGCCTATTATGTCAACTAAGTAGTGAGCATAATTTGGAACCGCTAAGGAAACAGAAAGGCCTGCTAGGGCATCGGCTTCAATGTTCTGGAGCCTGGAAATGTGTTCTATGAAGAACCCTTCCAATGACGAGATGATGTCAATCGCTATTTGGTGATAGGGGATCATGTCTTCATGGCGAACCTCGTATGAACCCCGAATTTGATTGACGATTAACTGCGAATTGCCGTATGCTTCAAGATACTCTACCCCCAGCTCCTTTGCAAGTCGGAGGCCAATGACCAGAGCGTTGTACTCAGCCACATTGTTTGAGCAGGACTCCATGAGGGAGTAAGACTGATTGATCACCAGCCCGAAGGAAGAAATCAACACCACTTCGACTCCAGCGACGATGTTGCCCTTGGGCCCCGTTCTGGAAGCACCGTCGAAGAATATTCGCCATACGGTATCATGAGAGGCCACATTTGAATTGGTGACCTCATCTGGAATCTCTTCGTCTATTCTGGTTGACTCCAAACCTGGATGAGCCGCTAAAAAGTCTGTCAGAGCTTGACCTTTAACCGTTTTCTGTGGATCGAAGATCATGTGGTAGAGGGACAGTAATATCGCCCAGGTAGTGAGGCGAGAGCTGAGTGCGCCCGGCTTAGTCATGAGGACCCTGAGGGGATTGACTCTTGATATGACATAGATGGTTTGTCCCGTGACGTAGTGTCGCATCTTATGAATGGCAAAAACCATAGCAAGGCACTCCTTTTCTACGGCAGTATATCGATGCTCCGGCCCCATCATCATTCGGCTGAGATAATATATAGCTTGCTCATGGCCTGCATCATTATTTTGTGCTAGTAGAGCACCGAGAGAATGCTCCATAGCTCACACATAGAGCAGGAATGACTTTCCAGCAACCGGGGCCACCAGGACTGGAGGGTTCGTCAGATATTCTTTGATGCTATCGAATGCACGCTGATATTCTTTATCTTATTCGAATGAAACGTCCTTCTTCATGAGGTGGGTGAATGGTTGACATCGTTCAGAGAGGTTAGAGATAAACCTCCTGATGTAGGCCAGCCTCCCTTGAAGGCCTCGGAGTTCACAGATATTTCTCGGAGGACCCATCTCTATGATTGCCTTCGTTTTCTCAGGGTCTATGTGGATACCCTGGGAAGTAATGATGAAACCCAAAAATTCCTGCTGGATATGCCCAAGATGGATTTTATGGGATTCATCTTCAAGTTCTGCGCTCGTATCAAGTCGAACACTGTCCTCAGATCATGCAGATGATCTTCCTTAGAACGGCTTTTGACGGCGATGTCGTCGACGTAGCATTCCACTGTCTTGCGCAAGTGGTCTCTAAAGATGATGCTCATAGCTCTTTGATAGGTGGCGCCAACGTTCTTTAAATCGAAAGGCATGACTGTGTAGCAGTATGTGCCAATTGGTGTTCAGAATGATGTATGCTTTTCGTTGTCAGGGAATACCTTGATTTGGTTGTACCCCGAGAAACCATCCATGAATGACATACGCTCGAAGCCGCAGGTGTTGTCAATCATGATGTCTGTGATAGGGAGGGGGAACTCATCCTTAGGACATGCCTCATTCAGATTACGAAAGTCGATGCAGATTTGAATCTTTCCATTCTTCTTGAGGACTGGTACTATGTTGGCGACCCAGTCTGGATGTTGTTCCTCGTGGATGAAACCACTGGTTATCAGTTTATTGACCTCAGCTTCAATGGCATTTATGACGTTGGGGCAGAACCGTCGTTGCTGTTGCTTGACCGGTTTTGCGTCCGGACGGATGTTGAGTTTGTGAAGTACAACCTCGAGATTCAGTCCTGGCATGTCTTCGTAGCTCCAGACGAACACGTCAATGTATTCTCTGATGAGCTGTAGTAGCGATTCTCGCTCTTCATCTGTCAGACTCTTGCTGACGAAGATGGGCTTGGGAGAGGACTCATCACCGAGATCAACTTGTACAACCTCATCTTCGGTGGGAGCCTCTCTTTGTCCGAACCGCTTCTCCCATTGCGTGTCCAGTTGTTGTCCCCACGGCTCTAACTCAAGAAGTTCAGGAATGTCTTCATCTTCTTCGTAGGTGTCGACAAATGCCATATTGACGGACCAGACTTGCCTGAGCATGTCCCCAATACTGACGTCTGAATCAGAAGTTGGTGATCCGGTTGAGTGTGAATGCCAGTCGCATTCCTCATCTGAACTTTCAGGGGTCGTTGCAGGTGTAACATAACCTAGCCCACATCTGGTCTTGTTGTAGTAATCTCGTAGTTTTCCAGCCGGGATCGACAACTGTAAGGGTAGCCGCCGTCCAGTGCCATAGTTCAAGCCTGGTGTAGTTTCCAGATCATACCCCTATTTTTATATGAGGTACTTGGATCGGAAACTATATAGATAAAGGGACAGCCTCCCCGTGTCGGGTTCGAAATCAACTTCTTCTACCCTGAAGGGTTGTGGGTCATTCTTCCGGCCGAAGATGATTGGATGACCCTCTCCCTCGATTATGCGGTAAGCGTCTTCCACTGGAGTAAGTTGGTTTGCGGTGTAGACATTTGTCACCTGTGTGTGCATGTGGGTGCCTATACCGTGTTCCATGGCATATTTTGTACAAAGCTTATTAAGCTCGAGGTAATTCAAAGATAGCCCTTTATTGATGAAATAAGGTATCTTTTCTAGTGGGATTACATCATCTGCGGATGGAACATTAGTGTGAGCAGCCACATACTTGGCCAGCTCTGGCTCTTCTTCAACCACCTCCTGTGTTAATGTAGATTGGAAGGATGACTTGGGCAGCTTAATCATTAGGGGCTCTATGAGTGGAGCAAAACGTAGAGTCGTTGGCATACTAGACACCCCCAGTTTGGTGCTTGGTGCTAGGCGGGGGATTATTGGCTGGCTAGCAGTCCTCGACTTAGCACTCGGCTGCTGATTAATTCTGGGAAGACGGATCATCATCGGCTTGACAGAGGGATTATGCTCCTCTATTTATTGCTGACTCACTCTAGGCATCCTGATTGTTAGTGGCTCTGTCGTGGGTCTTGGCGCTTGGCCAGACCTTGGCAGTCGGATTATCATCTGCTCCTCCTGTGCAGAGAGGCTGATTGCGTCCTTACGTAGAGTGGCCGTAAGGGGTGCAGTTTTGCCAGGTTTGCAGGCTTGGAGGTGCATCGTTAGAGGTCCTTCTGATCCAGTTGCTGCCTCAGTTTGAGCTTGAGTATCTTCTTCGACAAGGTGCCTTTTTGACTTCTCGTACAAGCATGAGTCGGAGTAGTAAGATTCAACCCCTTTAAAGGGGTCGATGTCGGCAAATTCTGTCTTCATGAAGCCATGCTTATCGACGTACTTGAAGCATTGGTACAGTATGGAAGGCACGATCATGTAATCGTGTATCCAAGGACGCCCCAGGAGAATATGGTAGAAAGTATCCGTATCTATGACAAAACAGGTCACTTCTGATTGAAGATCGCCAATTTGGCATTTCAGACGAATCTTTTCGATCGGATAGCTTCTGCCTGAATTGAAACCGCTAATGGCAGTGCTTGTCGGCGTCAGACGATGTATTGGGATGCACAGATGGTGTAGCAGGCTCTTTGGGATAATGCTTATGGAAGAACCGGGGTCAATGTGCATCCGATCCACCTTGATATCGCCAATGTACCCAGTATAATATAGAGTGTGATCATGCAGGTTGGTCTTGATAAGCATATCCTACGGAAGTGAAGACAATGTTGGGTATTGTACCCGTACAAGCGCTGTCTTGAAGATCTGTAGGTGAATTCTCCCCAGTGAGATTGGACTGAGCCAGATATCCGTTGGTATTCTGGAGTGCCTCTCTCAATACGACATGAACGTCTTTGGAGAGTCTCAGGAGCTCGTATAGTGATAATTTGGCCGGTGTGTTGGCCAATTGTGCCAAGATGTCAAAGTTGTAAGGCCTCTCCAGCCCCTGAGGTACCTCTTTTCGGAGCGGCTTGTCAAAGCGAGTCTCCTTCGGCCTAGGCTTGTCGGTCGTCGAAGGCTAGAAGGTCCTGGGACATCAACAGCTATCGGCTGATGATCTTCAGCTGAGTTACCCGGTAGAGGTTAGGTTTGTGCGCCGGATCGGGTAACAACAGCTGTAGCTTCTTCGACCTCTGTCGAGATTGTGCGGCATGATTTGACTTTCCCTACTCTTCTTCTTGTTGGAAGTGGGTGGTGCGGACTGAGTTACTTCCGGTACCAGGTCCGGGTGGACCCACATGACCTCCCCTCGTGATGTGGTAAGGGGCACTAGACCAGCAGCCTGGTCTCGGGGAGGTAGAAGGTTAACGACTTCTATTCTTGCCCTGGGACGGGCACTACTCCATCTTGAGTCCTTGTCGGAAGAAAGCTGCCAAATTGTACTGACACCATGTTGGCTGCTACGGTCACCTCTTCAAAATTAATGGCCAAGGCCTTAGAATCGATGAGATGCTGGATGTATCGCTTCAGTTGGTAACAGTCTTGTGTAGTATGGTGGACATAGCGATGATAGTGGCAGTACTTGGGGCCTTCCATCTCTGCAGGACGAGGTTCACGCCTTGGAGGAGGGAGCTGGATTCGACCTCCTTGTATGAGCATATCCAAGATGGGCTTAACAGGGCCGTCTTTGAAGGAATAGGTCATTTGAGGCCACTGCTTCTTTGTCGGCTTCGGTTCAGGCTTCGGAGCAGTGTCGGCCACCATAGCCTGTTTCCCCTTGTTGTCTCGATTGTTGGAGGGGTTACCACCATTACTGCTGTTAGTGTTAGGGCGTTTGCCCTTATCCTCTCCTTCGGAGACGTGTAATACTAATTGGCTGGCTTTCTTCAACTTGTCTTCTGAGCTAGTGGCGCTGATAATAAAATTCTTCCAATCCTTAAACTGCTTTCGTCCATCCAGAGGCTGATTGTGGGAAGCAGCCTCTTTTGGCAAATTTCAATCAAGGAGGAATCGGGGTTACTGGAAGGCAACTTCATCGCGGTTTGACGAAACCGTTCGATATAGTTCCTTGTCAGCTCCTTTTCTCCCTGGACAACATCCATAAGGGTGGACATCGTCACGTCTTGTCCTACATCGTAGAACCTTTCCAGAAACATGTGTTTGAAGCCGACGAAAGAATAGATGCAGTTGTCTAGCAAGTTGCGGTGCCAGTCAAAGACAACCCCTTCCAACGCTCTAATGAACAGCCGCGTGAGAATGGCGTTGTCATGAGGCAGATGGTCGGTTGTGACTTTGAAGTAGGTGATGTAGCTGCTTGCAGATGTCTTCCTATCATACGGATTGATGTTGAATGCTTTATATCTTGGTGGGAAGGGCACATCTCTCCATGTAATAGGATACAGTTGTCGTATCCTGAGGTCCTGGCAGTTTTCTCGGGCGTAGAACATGGCCCGAAGCTACTTGGACCTCTCTTCTTACCTTCCTGGCCTCGTCTGCAGTAGTGGGAGCCGATGTTGTCATAGGATTATGGCCCGGGATTGGTGCAGCAGAGTTTGAGTCCGCATTGACCGCAGGACCCAAGCTTGTTTGGCCAGGCATCCTCCCTTGCAGAGTTGGAAGGGCCACTTTGATCTCATCCACAGACTTGACCAAGGTGTGCAGTATGGCCTCCAGAGTGTCGATGCGTTGGCGATCACTAGAACCATCTTGGTTGCTGTCTGTCATGAATATCGTCCTCACATGATGAGAGATGGAAGGGACGGTGGAGGACGCGCCCTCTGAGTCATACCCTTGTACAGAGAAGTCGTCAGGGTATGTGGGAATGTTCTCCTCTGGTTCGGACTCAGAAGGAGTGGTACCCCCAGCTTCAGAGCTTGCCTCGTCTTGAGAGTCGTGGACGTCCTCGGGGACGTCAGAACCTGCTGCGTCTGTTGGGGAAACCGTTTCCCCTGGATTATCTTCTTGGAACATCGGGTTGTCGCGGATATTTGGAGGAGTACTACGCCCAGCTCCAGCGTATCCCAGAGATGTGGACGACGATTCTCCAAGCATGGCTAATTTCGTCTTTGAGCGAGTACCTTGGAAAACTCCTCATGTGGCAGTCGTGGAAAACCGCTTAGAAGAGAGTTTTTTGGTTAAGATTTTAGGGCTGGAGATGTTTGTTTTCTTTTCTCTCCCGCTACCAGGGAACCTCTGAGCAGAATTGGAGGAGGCGACGAGAAGTGCCTCGTCTTCTGAACTTGGCTGTTGTAGTCGTCGGAAGACGGATTGTCGGTCCTCTTGTGTGGCCGCCTTGCTACAGCAGCAGTTGTCAATAACTTGAGTGCAGTGATGTCCAGGGAAGGACTCTCTGCACACCGAGGCTTCTTCTCTTTCTTTGCGCTTGTGAAGGATCACGTCATGCAAGTCAGGTACGTCTCGAGCAACCTTTACACCCGATTTGTGGGCCCGGGAAACCCTAGCATCCGAGTGTATTGGCACCATGTTTGCTTCCCTGATTGTTGGAAGACTTTTGGAAACCACTCTGTCCGTTTGCCGCCGGGAGCTGGACTCGAGTGGTTCGGTACAACTTTCTATCGGAGGCCCGCATAACAGTGAGCGGAGCGCTCGGATGGTCAGAGGTTGGGACAGCTGACTGAGCTCGCCGAGCCCGCGCTGTCCTAGACTTCCTCGCTCTAACACCCGAGGGTGCATAGTAAGAGGAGTCCAAATTGTGCCGCACAGAATCTGGCGTATTCTCTTGGTAGCATCTTGAGTCAGAACCGCATGAGAGGCGATCAAAGACTGACCGTGAGCCGCATGGAGCAGATGGTATGCGGTTGGGATTGGTGACCGTACAGGCTGTCTGTATGCGGCTAGCATGTGTGGCCGCATGACCCTTCTGTATGCGGCTAGGAGCGGTGGCCGCATAAGGAGTCTATATGCGGCTGGCAGTTGTGGCCGCATGAGCTTCCTTTATGCGGCTGAGAGTTTTGGCCGCATGAGCCTTCTGCATGCGGCTGGCCTTCTGTAGCCGCATGAGTCTTCATGCGGCTGGCGTCCTTATGCGGCTTCTTCTTAGACCGTACAGAGTTCCTCTTTGCCCCTACAAGTCCTAGCATCGTAGTATTTTCCTCTACCGGACTTGGGGACAGCAGAGTCCTCTATGGTCTGAAGTGGGGCCGCAAGAGGGTCTTTTTTGCCGTCTTGGACAACAGAGAGTACTCCTTCGACACTACCAAAATAAGTCAAATTATCGACGAAACTAGCGACGTTTTTGGAAAACGTCGCTAAAGTAACGGACTTTAGCGACGCATAAATAAAACGTCGTAGGACGTCACTGTCAGCAACGATTGGCGACGTCTTGCGACTGTTTTTTTAGTAGAAAAAAATTACGTTGCTGATAAGTCGGTAAACGTCGCTGATCAGCGCTGTTTACCTGACGTTTATTCCTTACATCGTTATATTTTTTTGATATAGCGACGTTTAGCGACGTCTTTATTAGACGTCGCTGATGAATTTCATTTAGGTCAGCCAGCCGATCGAAATTTCATTCTTAAAATTTCACTTCCCCCAACCATTCCCTCTCCCCAACCCGACCCCCACACCCTCCTCCGGTGACCGTCACCCCCCGACACCCTCCTCCGGTGGCCCCCGACCCCCTACTCCGTTGACCACCGACCCCCGACCCCCTACCTCCTCCTCCATCTCGCGAACCCCGCCGACCTCCTCCCCCGTCTACGGCAACCCCTGTCTACCCTCGACCCCCTCCTCCGGTGACCGCCGACCTCCTACCCCAGGCGGTCGAACCCCTCCTCCTCCTCTTCCTCCTCCTCCTTCCCGACAGCCCCTCCTCCTTCTTTCTCTGTGAGTTAATAATCTTTTTACATTTTTTACTAAAGAAAAGTAGGAGTGTACTTTTGCAACTTTAGTATACTTTTGTACTTCATATCAGGAGTTGTGAATATGTGTATCTATTTATTGCTTTGATGAAGCATATAATGTTCTTGCTTTGATGAAGCATATAATATAATGTCCTACATTAAAATTTGAACCAAATTGATGGATGTAGATAATGATATTGACTTAATATTGAGGTTGTATCTAACAGAATGGTATTTGATGATAAAGGTTATTCTATAAGGTATCTTCAGGGTTGCCTCTTCTTTGATAAACTATTCATAGGAATGGTCTGATACCGATTTCAATACCGGTACTTATAGGGGTGCTATGGGGTGGTTTGTGACAGCAAATAGCTGAGTTATAGGGACTGAAATGGGACAGGTTTAAGGGGCATATTAAGGACTGTTATGGGACAATCTATGGGCTGTCATGAAGGCTGAATGTAGGACAAATTTGGAGGTTATATGGACTGCTATGGGGCAGCTAAGGATAGGTATTATGGACTAGTTTTGGAGTGCTTATAGGCTGCTAAATAGGGGAGTAGTTGGCTGTCAACCTTGGACTGGAACGGGGGTGTTAAATGGGTTAATATGGCTGATATGGTTGATCCTCTGCCCTCCCTCACTGCTATTAAATAGCAGTAAGTTACTGTTACTGCTGCTACTAAATAACAGTCCCCTTTGGGGACTGTTGAGTCTCCAGAGATCAGTCCCCTGGGTGGGGACTGATATACTCCAATGCTGCTGTTCATAGCAGTGAAGTCCCCCTCTTTTCACTCCATCAGTCACTCCCTCTAATCCCTCACTCTCTCTAACTCTATATATACACACACTACACAAAACCAAAACCCCACACTCTCAATCCTCCCTCTCTAACAAATACACATACACTCACAATATCAACCAATTCCAACTCTAATTCACCACCCCATTGGCCGAACTCTCACCCACATGAACACAAATGTAAACACACATAATATCACATATATATACATATATATAAGCCACAAATATATATACATATATATATAGAGAGAGAATAACATATATATAACCATTGATATATATATATACATATATACATATAGTTAAATAATATGATACATAGAAAAACACATTGGATATCCGGATATCCGTTATCTTAACCAAAGTGAAATATATCTGAAATGTTAATAACATACATCTTACGAATTAAGCAAGGAAGTAAACAAACACAAATGATCCAAGAAATTGTATACGAGCACATTGGACTTAGACACGATTTCGATATCGATACTAATAGGAATATCCTCAAATGCTATTACTTTCACAAGTGTTTCAACTGATGTGCTTGTATCTATCTTACAGAATTATCCTCAAATGGATATGGAGCTGAATTACTATTTGCAGAATCATACTTGGATGTACAACCGTCATCCTGATGATATGTGCGGTGTGCGAGATGAATTCAAAGAGGGTGTACACCAGTTCCTGCAGTTTGCCAAGGCGTTCCCTCAATATATGGACGGTACCAAAATTAAGTGTCCATGTGTGAGATGTCGCAACTTAAAATATCATCCAGAAGTGGATGTCACGTATCATTTATACTCGAAGGGTTTCACGGCTAATTACTATCAATGGAGCGAGCATGGAGAACTTGTGTCTTTAGCATCGGAGTACGAGCCTTATGTGGATGTCCACAACAACGTTCCTTACGACGATGGATTGGTGAACATGATTTTTGACGCGACCGGGCCTAGTTTCGATCCGGATGATCATGATGCACCTGAGGAGGCACCGAACCCCGATGCTGCGCAGTTTATGGAGTTGCTAGAGAATGCAAGGACTCCACTATATCCTGGTTGTGAGGATCATTCACCGTTGGAGGTGGTTACAAGATTGTTGAGCATCAAGTTCGATTTTAACATGTCGCAAGATTGCTACAACCGTCTTATGGAGATTGCTTATAGAAATATTGCCTGAGGGTAGCCAAGTTGCCTAAAGACTTCTACCGATCTAAGAGGATGGTTAGATCGCTCTGGATAGGATACAAAAAAATTGATGCCTGTCGCAACGGGTGCATGTTGTACTACAAAGACTGACATGGATGAAGACGTCTGCAGATTTTATGGTGTCGATCGCTACAAGGCATATGGTAGAGGAAAGTCTGTCGGTGCCAGGAAGCCTACCTCTTCGATGCACTACTTGCCGTTGACGCCGCGGTTGCAGCGGTTGTTTATGGTGAAGGAAACTGCAGAAAATATGAGTTGGCATAAGCGAAAACATATCGAAGGAGTATTGGATCACCCATCTGATGGTGAAGCATGGAAGCACTTTGATCGAGAGTATCCAAATTTTACTTCTGATCTGCGTAACGTCAGATAGGGTCTCTGTTCCGACGGTTTTATCCCATTCGGACTTTCGGGATCCCAGTATTCAGTGTTGGCCTGTGATCGTCACCCCGTACAATCTACCGCCTTGGATGTGCATGAAGACTCCGTATATGTTCCTCACCGTTATTATCCTAGGTCCGAACAATCCGAAAAGGAACATCGATGTGTATTTACAGCCATTGATTGATGAGTTGAATCATCTGTGGGAAGTAGGTTCCAACACGTACGATGTATCTAGAAAACAAAATTTCCAGATACGGGAAGCACCTATGTGGACCATCAACGACTTTTTGACCTATAGAATATTATCTGGATGGAGCATGCATGGTCGTCTTTCATGTCCGTATTGCATGGACAGTACTAAGGCTTTCCGTTTGAAACACGGAGACAAACCGTGCTTCTTCGATTGTCATCGACAATTCCTGTCGAAGGATCATCCGTACCGGAGGAACATGAATGCTTTTCGTGCTGGCATTGTGGAAAATGCTAATCCCCCGCCAAGGTGGCCCGGATACACGATATGGGAAGAGGTAAAAGATTTACCAAGAGCTATTGAGCAGCCTGCTACGGGCTACAAGTGTGACGGAATTTGGTCGTACTCATAACTGGACGAAGAGGAGTATATTCTGGGATCTTCCATATTGGAGCACCAATCTAATTTGACATAACCTTGATGTCATACATATCGAGAAGAATGTGTTTGACAATATAATTAATACTGTAATGGACGTAAAAGGGAAGACAAAAGACAATCCAAAGGCTAGATTGGACTTGGAAGAAATATATAGACGTCCTGCATTGCATTTGATAGAGGAACAGGAATGGGAAGTTGAAGCAGCCTAAGGCAATTTTCTCACTGGAGAAGGAGGATAAAGTAAGGCTTTGTAGGTGGATTCAAGGTCTGAAATTTCCAGATAGGTATGTTTCGAACTTGAGAAGATGCTGTCGACCTCAAGGAGAACAAACTGACAGGTATGAAGAGCCATGATTGTCACGTATTCATGGAGAGGTTAACTTCTGATTGCATTTCAGGAATTCTTACCGCTAGGCAGTTTGGGATCCATTGACGGAGATTAGCATATTCTTCAGGGACCTTTGTTCTAAGAAATTGCTCATTGATCGTCTAGAAAAGCAAGAGAAGGACATTGCGGTAACACTGTACAAGCTAGAGAGGGTGTTCCCTCCTGGACTCTTCGACTCTATGGAGCATTTGCTGATTCATCTTTCCTACGAGGCACGTGTTGGTGGACCCTGTCGAATATCGATGGATGTACCCGTTTCGAGCGATATTTGAATCACCAAAAAGAAAGGTGAAAAATAAGGCTCGGGTCGAGGGTTCTATTTGTGAAGCCTATATTCTCGAGGACTGGAGTTTTTCCTTCGGTACCTCCTACTGGTACCGGCATCTGGATCCTCAGTCGTCGATTACTCCTCCATATCGGACAGTAGTTGGGCCTGCTGGGACGACGTCACGTGGCATATCTCCTGGGACGAGTAGTTCCAGGCCTGTTGAGAGTGCTCGCCCGTCTAGCGTTCCTGCTGCTGATACGACGATGGAGACGGATGAGCAGATGGCAGAGGCTACGTCGACGGCCGAGGAGGATGCTGCTGACGGCCGACCAACATCATGCAGATGATGCGTACGCACCTCCGGAGGAGAGGAGGACGAAGATCTGGGCCGACGGTACAAAGTAGGTATTTTGGTTTATAATTTTTTCTATTTTTATCATAAATTAACTTTTTTCATGAATATAATATGTCTGTATAGATATCGTCCCCCAGAGGTATAGAGACGCCTAGGCCACATACTGAGGCATAATTATGGTGGTGCTTGGATTAACTACTCTGATGCTCCAGACGAAAGGAAGAACTACTGGTTTACGCGCTTCAAGGTTAAAATATATTTGCTTTTAATATGAATCATATAATTAATTTATATTATATATAACTGATAAATATTTGGTTTGCGCTCTTCTAGGATATGTTTTTCTATCCACCGTACCGGGCCGAACTTATCGAGGGGATGTTTCCTGCCGTCGCTGCCAAGCTGATCCGCGACTCTATTAACGATCAGAAGGCTCGTGATCGTACCGTAAAGCCGATCCAAGGTTGGATCACCCCTGATCAGTGTAATGCGATGAAGGCTCGATTTGACAAGCCAAGGTACAAGGAGAAGTCGAAGAAGGCCAAGGCGGCGAGGCAACATGCCTCGAAGTGGTACGGTAGGGTCGAATTCCGATGACGGAACATTTTCGTCGTCTGGTATGTCTTTTCTCTTTTAAAATATTATTTTAATGCAAAATTGATAAATTATTACTAAGATAATATATTTAATTACAGGTAAGGAAGGTCGGTAACGCCGACATAGTGACCGTCTTCCTGGCCACCCATCGGAAGGGCGAAGGCCTTATTGACGAGAGGGCCGAGCAGTCCTACGTAAGTATTACAATACGTTATCTCAATTTAATACTTCGTGTCAATTTTAATATAACTTAGTAAATATGATGCAAATAAATATTCATGTAGTTAGTAATAATAAGTACATTAATTAGGAATTAGAAATTATAGAGTAATATCCATACTTTCTAGTCCGAGTATCAGAGGCTACGGGAACGGGCGGCTGCTAGTGCACCTAATGCAGGAGAGGCCGGTACTTTCTCGCAGCCCACTCAAGCTTCGTCGGCGGACGAGCTGTGGATGACCGCCGCTGGTAGACTCTATAGGGGTACGTACTACGGTACGAAATCCTATGGCGCCCTAGTTGCGACCCAGTCCTCTAGGGTATCTCCTGCTAGTGTGCATGGTCCACAGCCGTCCCAGGAGTCTGCCCGAGTCCACCAGATGATGGAGTCTCTTCGTGACGACCTGCTATGATGGATCGATGAGCAGTCTCAGCACCCTACGGACGATCCTGTGCTGCTAGCACGATTGGATGCGCTCGACCGCAGGCATTATGGAGCTTATGAAGACGACTGAGAGGACAGAGCACAGCGTTGGAGGGTTAAAGGCACACGGTGACGGAGCTGCAGACAGCACAGGTGACCATGACCGATAGGCTGAGGTTGGTGACGGATTCGATGGTTCAGAGCACTGATAGACTGTTATCTACCATGGATACATACAACCAGCGACTTACAGCGTTGGAGCGTGCTGGTCCTCCGGGTGCGTCCTTCATCGTCATCGACTCCGTCGCCTCCACCGCCTTCTTCATCGATACCGACTCCACCGACGTCGCTGCCTGCTCCATCCGTATCGATTTTACTTGAGGAATATGAGTTGTTCTTATCCCTTCGTCGCGACGGTGCCCCTCCAGCACCAGATCCCTAGTAGTCCTAGTTAGGACTGTTTGTTTGTGTTTGTTTCATTCTTTGTTTGTGAATTGGATATTTGTTGGTTGTGTAGACTTGGATGTTTGGATCCTATTTGTTGGATTCTATTCTATTTGTTGGTTGTGTGTAGACTTTGGTTATTTGGTTGTAGACTTTGTTATTTGGTGTATTTGGATGTTATTATTCGTTCATGTTACTATTCGTTTCAATTGGATGTTAATGTGCTTCTATGGTTTACGTTTACCGGTGTTGAGTGTTCCACCGAAGGGGTCGGCGAACCCGGGGAGAAAAGAATATCTGTTATACTGTGTCATTATGGTTATCTTTTTAAACTGTAGGGAGGAAATAAATTCTGTATTTTTTTTTATTTTTTTAGATTTACCGACGTTTACCGACGTTTATCGACGACAACCGACGTACGTTTACGTCGGTAAACGTCGGTAAATCTTCAAAATTTTCCAGTGTATCGACGTTTAACGACGTCCTTCTACGTCGGAGACCGTCGGTAAGCGTCGCTACACGTCAGTAATAATCCTAGGAATTACCGACATTTAGTGACATTTTAAACGACGGTAAACGTCGATAAATTCCCAGGATTTTACCGACGTGTAGCGACTTTAAACACGTCGCTAATCCACCGAAGAAATGACGGTAGACGTCGGTAATATACCGACGTAAATATACGTCGGTAAACGTCGGTATTTGTGACGTTCGACGACGTTTTAAATATTACCGACTTACGTTTCTGCGACAAGTCCAAAACATCGGTAATTGCGTCGGTAAATATTTTTAGCGACGAAATTTGTCGTTTTAGCGACGTCTTTAGGCGTCGCTAAAACGACTTATTCTGGTAGTGCGAGAGCTTGGGGAGGAGCGAATGATTTGGGCCTCCACTCCCTGCGGACCTTCTTCGTGCGGGATCGCCGCTGGACCGGGCCAGCGCTCCCGTCGGAGAAAATTTCTTCAAATGCCTGCTGGTTGAACTGGGCGACCAGTATTTGTTGAGTGGAGCCAAGTTTGGCTGCGTCCGATTGCGTCTCCAATTCCTCAGCCGTGGAGAAGCTTGTCCCCAGCAGAGTCACCATCGTATTTTCCATTGATTGTAAAAGTACAGAACAATTATATAGGAGGACAGAACTTAGACTCACAATACAAACTTGCTCGTACAAGAAAGTCTAGGGACGAAAACCTAGGTACAGCAATCTAAGTACGATTGTTTATTTTTGATTCTGGGGGTGACGGTAGAGGCTCGGAAAAGCGACGGCAGCTCTGCCTTACTCCTTGGACGATCGGACGTAGCCTTGGCTCTGATAAAGAAATGCTCTCGGGATACGTGAAAAGAATCCTCTGTGCGTGCCTTTGTCTCTATGTATGTCCAGCGGGGTGAGAGAGTCTCTTTCGCTCTGGAATTCTCCTTCTCTTTTTCTTCCCAATTCTCCAGTTCTTCGGGCGGATTTGTAAGAGAATGGCACCTTGCTATTTATAGAAATGGGGGTGTGATCATTAGGGTTTGCGATGATTCCCCCTTAAAAGTCGGCGGCCAATCATCTGGACCATTAATCTTGATTGCATTACATCTGGGCAGTTAATTCTTGATTGCGCCAAATCCGTATGGGCAATTAATGCTGATTGCAATAAATCTTCATAATTTGTCATGACAAGCTCGGATCTTCCGCCACGTGTTCAATTTGCTTAATTACAACAAATCTGATTTGATCCGTGTAATTATGGTGATTGTACTAAATCTGGTTGTTATGATTTATGAGCAGCCATAATTCCGAGGAGATAAGACAGCCACGTGTCTCAACTGTCATGAGTATCGCCACGTGTCTCGTCTGACAGAGCTGCATGAGTGCGGCCTCTAAGTGTGCCGCATATAGGTGGCCCCTTCACAATCCTAGCCGTATGAAGGTAGCAGCCGTATGAAGGTAGTGGCCGTATGAGGGTGGGCAACCGCATGAAGATGGCAGCCGAATGAGGGAGGCGGCCGTATGAAGATGGCAGCCGCATAAAGGTGGCAACCGCATGGGAGTGGCAGCCGCACAGGAGTGGCAGCCGCACAGGATGGCAACCGCATGAAGATGGCAGCCGCATGAGAGAGGCAGCCGTATGAGCATGGCGGCCGCATGAACGTGGCAGCCGCATAGGGAGCTTCGGGGTCGGTGGATCGTGCCAGCTGTAATAAAGATTTTTTTCATTTCCCTAGAAATATGCCATCATGTCAGAGTCATTATTTCGACTTTATGTCAGAGCTGTCACTTGTCAGGGCTGTTATTGTCAGAGATGCCGTCAGGGCATTTAATGCGGCAATTGCTTTATGGCCAGCTGTAGAGGAGAACAACTTAGGGCCACGTGGCTCTTTTCTGAGCCGCATGGAGCTATCCGAGCCGTATGCGGCTCTAAAGGACTTTGAGCCGCATGCGTTTTCTAATGGATTTCTGAGCCGCATAATGCTCCTTCTGTCTGAGCCGCATGAGCCTTTTTTGTCATTTTCCATACTTCTACATCTACAACTCTATTTTGTTGTGGAGTCCTAGGGCAAGAGAACTCATGCAAATAACCATGTGTGTCACAAAATTGCTTGAACTCTGCATTTTTAAATTTGCCGTCATGATCACTTTGAATACGAGTAATCAAGAAACCTTTTTTATTTTGAACTTTCTTGCAAAAGGTGATGAATTATGATAATACATAGTTCTTACGTGCAAGAAAATATACCCACGTGTATCTAGAGAAATTATCTACTATTACAAAAGCATATAACTTACCACCTAGGCTAGCAATTCTACTAGGTCCAAATAAATCATATGCAATAATTGTAGAGATCTAGTGGTACTTACAACGTTCTTGAACTTAAAAGCGGATCGGGTAGCTTTGTTCTTTTCACATTCACTACATACCATATCCTTCTCGAAAGAAATGTCCGGTAATTCCTCGTACCAGCTTCTTTGTGGATAATCTTGAAATTGTGTCCATATTTGTATGACCGAGTCTCATGTGCCATAGTTGACTCTCATTACTTTTAGCCATTAAGCATCTATATGCTTTGTTAGCATCTTCTAAGAAATAGAAAATATATATATTTCTTCCGTGATACCTTCAAAGATAGTACTACCAGTTGAATAGTACATTTGTCTTTGACGAATTTAATACCATAACCTATGGTCAGCTAAATGGCTTATTCTGAGCAGATTATGTTTTAACTCGATAAGTAGACATACATCTTTAATCACGGGGTAAGGGGCCTTACTAATATTTTCGATACCAATTATGTACCCTTTCAAATTATTATCGAAGGAAACGTATCCTTCTTTCTTCTTCGACAGTGTTACAAATAATGAAGCATCATCGGTCATGTGTCGTAAGCAACCGCTATCGAGGATCCATTTGCTTCTAGCATGTGATGGGTGTTTCACCTACAAAAGAATTTGCAAATAAAAATTTTGGTACCCATTTCTTGTCGGATCCTGAAATGTTAGTTTTTTGTATCCATGCATGCCACGCCCCGATCCCGCAGAATCCTTTCGTCCTCGCTTCGGACTCTTTGAGACCGATCGTCCTCGCTAAGGCGTGATGTCGTGCAAGCCTAAGTTGCGCTTGCACAAGGACAAGAACTGAAGCAAGACAAGATTGACAATACGTAGCAGAACATATTGTAGATAATTGAAGCAGCAGCGGACATATTTCAGAATACATACATTGAACACAATGGTAACAAGAAACAATTCTCTTTATTGATTTATTTGAACAGATTACAATCTCTCGATTCTCTCTGATATAATGTTACATTCTCTTAGAACTTTACATATTACAATGATTCCGTTCCCATACATTACATCCCTTTATATACAAAACCAACTCTTGCAACAGATGTCATCTCTTGGCATCTCTTCTGATTTCTGGCTCCTCAGGACGAGGCTCGGGCTATCACTTCAGGACTATCCTTCTCGATGCATATTGTACCTGCATGCAGACTGATGGTAGGGTCAGTATATCAGCATACTGGTGATTATGAACAAAGAGCTACATATGTCTGAAACGATCACTGTTCATTTAGTGAGAAAAATATTTCTTGTGATGTGATCTTGCTACTTTTTACCTATGTACATTTCATGCATACAGAGACAGTTTACAATTCTTTGAAAACATCTTTGAAAAGCCACAGTTCATTTCATTTTATTGCATTTCAAGCATACAAGGGACTGTTCAATTCGAGCACGATGACTATTCATTTCATGTGCAGTACGCAGCGTGTTTCATGAGCATAATCATTTCTTTGTTCAAGCAATTCTGAGGGACAATTATAAGCATGATATCATATCTTTTCTTTAGTGGAACATAGTATTTCTTTGTAAACGGATTAATCTCTGCAAACAATTCATATAGCAAACTCAAGCAATACATATGTATCACTTTTAAGTGATTCTTACCATAGCCGACGGTCCATCCCTGTACAATACAAGGATTAGCATAAACATGATAATACCAACTATTGTTCCCTGTTCGTCTCTACATTGTTAGCTCTTAGCAAAATATTCTTGACACATGCAGACTCGATTGGCAGTTGTGACTCTCCGATTCAGCTCTGCACCAACCAACTACCTATCTATATGATGGTCCATGGAAAATCCCATGATTAGCCGCTGTGACTCTTTGGTTCAGCTCATCGCTAAGGAATCATATTTTGGCTACCCTATTAAAATGAGGTCTCTTTTACCTCAGGGAGCTCTTAATTTCTTCCTAGGCCGAGTGGTTCCAGGCGCCCCCAGATTCCACCCGAGAGACAAGTTTTACTCGTGTACGAGTTGTCCGAGACCAATGCATTCTCTAGCAGTTCTATCAGATAAAACAGATTTTGTGATCAGATGTACGACATATTCTTTTCATGCCTTTTCAGAGGTACGACACGTTCATTTCGTGCCTTTCTTCTTTTCGGATCATATAGCCAACATCTTGTCTCTTTTCTTATCAAGCATGATAATGAGTCATATTCAGAATAAATATCTATATTAGCATGGCAATATCTCGTTTAATTTAACATAGCAAACATTCATTTCTTTTTATCAGGCAACAATCTTTCTTTAGGCATACAGGTTATCTCTTTTCTTGTTCTTAGCATGGCAGCATGTGGATTCTTTTATAAGCATACTCAATGATTTACCATCTTGTTATTAGCAATATCATTCAATCAAAAACTCAGATTCTTATCAGGCATAAGCGAATCAGCAAATCAGACTTTGTCCACTCACCTAGATCAATCGTCTTCTGTTGCAGAGCCAGCAATCCGATCTTTCTGTCTATCTAGTGCCTTCACGGAGCGGGACACTACTATAATTACCCACCGAAAAGAAGTTTCGTCCTTCGAAACTTAAGGAGAAACTTACGATATCCATAACAGCGATAGTCCTCATTTTTTGCCATCATCAATCCATGAAATCACAATTCAGATATATCAAAACTCTTGTTCAATAAAGCATTTCAATCTCAATCAATCAAATCGATAAAACATATGCCGAAATCATAAAAATATTTACGGACTTATTGTATGGAATGTTTATCTCATCGATGATATCAAGTAGGCAAGGAAATTTTAATCAGGAGAACATGTTCGAATTCAATTGAAGCAAAATTGGACAGAGGATCGTGTTGCTCTGATACCATTCTGTCACGCTCCGATCCCGCAGAGTCCTTTCGTTCTTGCTTCGGACTCTTCGAGACCTATCGTCCTCGCTAAGACGAGATGTCGTACAAGCCTAAGTTGCGCTTGCACAAGGCCAAGACCTGAAGCAAGATAAGATTGACAATATGCAGCGGAACATATTGTAGATAATTGAAGCAGCAATAGACTTATTTCAGAATACATGCATTGAACACAATGGTAACAAAAAATAATTCTCTTTATTGATTTTATTTGAACAGATTACAAGCTCTCGATTCTCTCTGATACAATGTTACATTCTCTCAGAACTTTACAGATTACAATAATCACGTTCCCATACATTACATCCTTTTATATACAAAACCAACTCTTGTAACAGATGTCATCTCTTGGCATCTCTTCGGATTTTTGGCTCCTGAGAATGAGGCTCGGGATATCTCTTCGGACTATCCTTCTCGATGCATATTGCACCTGCATACAAACTGATGGTGGATCTGTATATCAGCATACTGGTGAATGTGAACAAAGAGCTAAATTTTTCTGAAACGATCACTATTTATTTAGTGAGAAAAATATTTCTTGTGATGTGATCTTGCTAATTTTTACGTACTGTACATTTCATGCATACAAAGTCAGTTTACATTCTTTGAAAACATCTTTGAAAAGCCACAATTTATTTCATTTTATTGCATCTCAAGCATACAAGGGACTGTTCAATTCGAGCACGATTACTACTCATTTAATGTGCAGTGCACAGCGTATTTCATGAGCATAATCATTTCTTTGTTCAAGCAACTCTGAGGGACAATTATAAGCACGATATCATATCTTTTCTTTAGTGGAACATAGCATTTCTTTGTAAACAGATTAATCTCTGCAAGTAATTCATATAGCAAACTCAAGCAATACATATGTATCACTAGCCGACGGTCCATCCATGCACAAGACAAGGATTAGCATAAACTATGATAATACCAACATTGTTCCTTGTTCCTCTCTACATTGTTAGCTCTTAGCAAAATATTCTTGACACATGCAGACTCAATTGGCAGCTGTGACTCTCCGGTTCAGCTCTGCAACAACCAATACCTATCTATATGATGGTCCATAGGAAATTCCATGATTAGCCGCTGTGACCTTTTGGTTCAGCTCGTCGCCAAGGACTCAGATATTGTCTACCCTTTTAACATGAGGTCTCTTTTACCTCAGGGTGCTCTTAATCTCTCCTAGGCCGAGTGGTTCCAGGCTCCCCAGATTCTACCCGAGACACAAGTTTTACTCATGCATGAGTTGTCTGATACCAATGCATTCTCTAGCGGTTCTATCAGATAAAACAGATTTTGTGATCAGATGTTCGATATGTTCTTTTTATGCCTTTTCAGAGGTACGACACGTTCATTTCGTGCCTTTCTTCTTTTCGGATCATATAGCCAGCAGCTTCTCTCTTTTCTTATCAAGCATGATAATGAGTCATATTAGAACAAAGAACTATATTAGCATGGCAATATCTTATTTGATTTAACATAGCAAACATTTATTTCTTTTTATCAGGCAACAATCGTTCTTTAGCATACAGGTTATCTCTTTTCTTGTTCTTAGCATGGCAGCATGTGGATTCTCTTATAAGCATACACAACGATTTACCATCTTGTTATTAGCAATATCATTCAATAAAAAACTCAAATTCTTATTAAGCATAAGCGAATCAGCAAATGAGACTTCGTCCACTCACCTAGATCATCGTCTTCTGTTGCAGAGCCAGCAATCCGATCTTTCTGTCTATCTAGTGTCTTTGCGGAGCGGGACACTAAAATGCACAAATCTTCAAATCAACAAGCTTTCTAACTCTACATGCAGAAGAAATATGACTAATGGTGCCACAATAGTGACATCTAGCATGTTGAGTGTTGAATGCAGCGTGTTGTGCATTGTTGGTAGGTCTAGGTTTTCTAGTGTAAAAGAATGCATGCCTATTTGTCTTTTTGGGCAAAAGTTTGGCTTGGTTAGGTCTGATAGTGTTGGGTTTGACCGTGTTCTGATGATTCGGTAAGTGATACGTGTTAGGGCAGGAAGTAGCACCTTCAGGCTATTTTCCTAACCTAATTTCCTACTTTTTGGAGGTGTCATGTAACAAGCTATATTTAGCAGTGAGTGCATCATTTCTAACAATAGCTTGTTGGAGACTTTTCTTCTCTTTAAGTAAGTCTTCCTCTAATTGGGTAATAGTCTTGTCCTTCTCTTCGGATAGTCTTTGGGTCTCGTGTAATAACAGCTTAACAGAAGAAAGCTCACCTACCTCACAAGAACTATTACTTACTTCTAACCTCATCAAGTAGGTCGGTAAGTCTTCCTATTTCACCTTTGTACTCTTTGAGTACCTTTTTTGAGGTCTGGTATTTACTATACAGTCTTCTGTAATCCCCTAAGATGTCAGTAAAGGCTTCTCCTAGTTGCTCAAAGGTAAGGTAAAATCATCATAAGTATCAAACAGGGGGTTAGTGGTTACCTGATCGTAAGCCATCAAACATACATTTGCAGCATCATCTGATTGCTCGTCTTCTGAGTCATTGGCTTTACTTTCATGTCGTATGCTTGTATTGGCATATCTTCAGGGTGTAGTTTTCTTCAGGTAGCCTTTGTCATATTTGCTACTCTTCTGGTTGATGATGATGCTGTTGTACAGTCCTTCTTTATGTGTCCTTTCTTTTTACAGCCATAACAGATTGGATCTTCTTCGTTGTTATTGTTGTTGCTGTTGCTGTTGTAGTCCTTCATTCTTCTGTTGAATCTCATGAACTTTTTAAAATTTTTCACCATAAGAGCTTGACCCTCAGTGTCAGAGTTACTGTCGTCAGAATTATCTTCGACAGTTCTTCTATGTTGAGCTTTGAAAGTAATCGACTTCTCTGACTTCTCCTTTGGTATAGCATCTTCAAAGTCTTGAAGTTCCAGCTCATGAGTGAGTAGCTTACCCATGAGTGTTTCAATTGACATGGTTGTAAGGTCGTTCCCTTCAACGATTGTTGTAGCCTTTAGAATCCAATTCTTTGTGAGCGCTCGCAGCAGTTTACGAATCGTTTCATAGTTACTGTACTCCTTGCCTAATGATGATAGAGGATTTATAATATCCATGAAGCTCGTAAACGTCTGGGTGACAGATTCGTTTGGCTTCATCTTGAACGCCTCATACTCCTTAGTAAGTTTGCTGATCTTTGACTCCTTGACTTATGTTGTTCCTTCGTGGCTTACTTTGAGAAGTTTCCATACTTTATTTGATTTTGTGTATCTAAACACCCTGTTAAATTTAGTCCAGTCTAAAGCAAAAAATAAAATGTTAATAGTACGAGCGTCAAGACTGACATTTTTCTTTTCATCCTCAGTATAATTATCATGGGGTTTTTCAACCAAAACATCTTCAACGAGAACACGATGTGGCTTTTTGTAGCCATCAATAACTATAGACCATAAGTCAAAATCTAGAGATTTCAAGAAGAAACTCATCCATGTTTTCTAATAGGTGTAATTTGTACCGTCAAACAGTGGAGGTCTGTTTGTGGTTTAGCCTCACGTGAACTTCACATTTGCCATGTGTTGTGATGTGATATATGTAACAGTTAAGAATAAAAAAAATATAACTGCAATGTTACCTTACTTTACCTGTATAACTCGCTCTGATAGCAATTGTAGGAACGAATCGTAAAGCACAATACTCTAGAGGGGATGAATAGAGTAGGTAGCGGAATATTGCTAATTTAAAAAGTTAGCAGCAAGATCACAGAGAAATATCACAAGTAAATAAATGTAAAAGCAGAGATCAGAAAGCAAACGCAAAGACGGCAATGTATACTGGTTTTTCTCTTGTGAGGACTATTTCAGTCGAAAGAACTCTAGCTTCCAGTTGAATCCACTATTGAAAAATACTGCAAGTTTTCATACGAAGTCCTTGCAACTTCTACAAACACGAGCTTTGGTCCGAAGTACTCGGCCAACTTCAGTTATGAAGTATCTTTCTTCAATCAAGCCTCTGATTACAATTGCTCTGAAGCTTCTAAACCGTACCGTACTGGAAAATCGACTAGAGGATTGTAACTAGCTTGGGATTTAAAAATTAAAGCTTAGAACACTTTGGAAGAGAGCAGTAGGCTTTAGAGAGAAGAGATGAAAGTAAATGGGTGAGTTGAAATGATCGAAATCCTTCTCTATTTATAGCTTTTTCAAAGGCAGAACTCTGTCAGAATTCGAGCAGAATTCGGGCAGAACTTTATGAGAAAATCTCGACAAGATCCGTTACTGCAGGAGGTCCAAGTTCAAAAAGCAACTTTCACTAACCTAACTCTAGCCAAACTCGGTCCGAGTTCTGTCAGGATTTTGTTTAGTTTTTGTAAAAATAATTTTTGGGATTTTTGAAATTGTTTTAAGCAGTTATGAGCTTTTTGTAAATAGGAGGCTGTTTTTCAAAAATGAGATATTTTAAAAACATTTTTAGGGTAGCCTATTTGCCAGTATAACTCAGTGTACAATGTATTCATAGACTCAAGAAATGTGAAAATTATATTGTATAAAGGAAATACAGACTCGAGTGGCAAACACAGCTTCGATCTTGAACAAAATGGATAGCAGTTCTCTGGCAGTGTCCAAGAGTCCAAATAAACTTGAGTAGCCCTTATATCGAGACAGAGTTTGATCAATTATTAAAATCAGGTTTGACCATGACCAATGGGCCAACAGGATATACCTTAGTATCTAATACCTTAGTATAAATTAAACCCCTCTACCTTGTAGGCAAATCCATTACCTTGTAGGTAAAATACATTTCCTTAAGGTAATGAGCAAAACTAAAGAATTCCTAAGATACCACTGTTCGACTATACAAAAGGTTGAACGAACATTTTGCTTTATTGAACATATAAGATATCTGTGTACAAAAAGGAAGTCCTAAACAGGATATTCTAAGTATAGGGAGAAGAGGTTTCTGGAAAAGTGTGACGGTGGAGATCGAGCGCTGCAGTGGCTCCTTTACTCCATTGACGATCTAACGATGAATCAACCTTGCTATGTATCTCTGGCACCTTTGATGGGACTCTGGGGTCACCGATCAAGAGGCTGTCTAGATGATAAGATCCCTTGAAGATGGTTGGTTGGATGGTTCTTTGGTTGATAGGTGGATGAGGGTGGTCGACTCTTCGTGGATAAAGATCGCTGATTCTTTGAAGATTGTCGATTGTCAATGTTCCCTCTCTCTTTTTATTTTTATTTTTTGTTGGGAGAAGAAGAACTCCTTCTATTTATAGAGAACTAACCACATATGCGATGTGTATTAGGGTTCTTGTGATATGAAAGAATCTACCGTCATAGCATGGTACGGGCTTCTGCAGCACTGACACATGGCGGACATCGATATTCCCTTCAAACGAGATCTCTGGTGGTTATAAACATATCCGAAGGAGGTGACACATGGCGAATACCAATTTGCTTGCTCGGATACAGCCGATTAAATCTTGGGATTTTATCCTAGATTTGGAGTCTAACTGATCCTCATCTAAGATTTAAATCAATATAATATGATATCAATCATGATTTTATCCCAATCTTTTCTGCAAGAGGCGGCTTAAACAAACCAATTGGGGCTTGCTCGGATACAGCCGAGTAAATCTTGGGATTTTATCCTAGATTTGGAGTCTAACTGATCCTCATCTAAGATTTAAATTAATATAATATGATATCAATCATGATTTCATCCCAATCTTTTCTCAAGAGGCGGCTTAAATAAACCAATTGGGGTAGACCCTTGCTTTCTGCACCTTTGGTGAGGACTAAGTGCTGTTGTGCTTCTGGGACGACGAGTAGACCGTGCTTTTGGAGACGACGGAACCTCTGTACTTTCAGGTGATGAGTGGACTTGGCTCCGAATGACGACGAGACTTCTGTGCATATAGAGCAACATATAAAGCTGTGTTTCGGGCTACCAGAGTCACTGTATTATAGACGACAAGTAGGCTTGTAATTCAGGTTGGCGAGGTTACTGTGCTTTTGGAGCGACAGGTTGACTTACATTGGTTGCAATGAGAGTTCCCAAGTCTCTTCTAGAAAAGTGACTTAAGCTTCTGATTCGGAGCAGATGACTACACCATGGGAATGGAGATGGTATGAGCATATCACCATCATGTGTCTTATGCGGACGCTGGTAAGTAGCTGCGCCTCTGAACAGTGAAGGCGTTGGCTGCGAACGAAAGGGTATGACACCCTTACGCGTCTGAGATTGGCGCAGGCAAGTAGCTGTGCCTCTGGAATGAAGACACTGGCTTCTGAAGTAAAAGAAGGGGAGGAGGGCCTACCACCATCTTGTTTCTGAGGTTGGCGCAGGCAGTTAGCTACGCCTCTGGCTTGAAGGCTCTGGCTTCTTCAAAGTGCTGAGTTACTGATATGCTTCTGAGAGGCTGCGCCCACAAGAAAATCAGAACATACTTCGGTGGAGGTCAATCTTTCGGCATGTATATCGAGAAGAAGGAAGGCTGCGCTTCGATGAAGGCTTGTAGATCCCTCTAGGCTTCTGTCGAGTCTGTACAAGATCTTTTGTAGAAGAACAGAATTAGTCCCTTATTTATTGTCCTAATGTCACCCCCAGTTTTCAGAAACAGGGATATTTTTGTTTTTTTACATTTTTGAATATTTTTAAAATTTATTTTATTATTTATGATATTGTTTTGGGGTTATTTGAGTCGGGTTCGAATTTCAACTCAATTCGACTTGAAACGGGGACCCGGGGGATAGTTTGACTCTAGTGGGACCCACATACTAGTTAGACATGGCCCACATGATATTAATTTTAGTCCACATGATATTAATTTTAGTTAGTAGTTAGACTAATTATTTATGGATAGGTTTAGTTTAATTAGAGACTTAAAACAAGACTAAATTGACCTCAACCTTTAACCCATTCCTAATTTAAATCAAATAGATTAGTGGAGGACATTTTGGACATTCAAATAGGGGACAAATCACCCTTTTTGGGCAGCCACCTATGGAGGGGATAAGGAGTGAGTCACTCTTTCATTCATTTGTTTTCATCCACTTTCTCTCTCTTGTTCTTCTCCAAATTAATTTAGAGATGAACCTCCATTGATTTCATCTCCAAATCAACCCTTTCTTCTACCAAATCTTCTTCATTTCTCCTCTACTCCATGGTTAGAGGGTGCTAGCCAAGTTTGGGAGAATTTGGAGCTCGTTCCTGTCCTTTTAGAATCTCTACGTGTCGGTGTCGTGTCGGAAGGATTTTCCTTTGAATCTCTCTCCCGGAAGGTATAATCTCTCCTCTAATCCATCCCTACATGCATATAGAAATATTTTGAACCCATAGGAATGACCCCCATGGTTGTATCTCCATTTGTGTCCATTTTTTGTCCATTTGGAGGTCATAGGAGTGTCCTTCGTGTTGTGGTTGTGTCCATGTGGGAAAACCCCAAATTTGGACACACTATGTGTTGTTGTTATTTATGAATGAATTATTACATATTTAATCTCATATTTTTGTATTGGAGATGTGTTCTATAGTGTCTCATATATATATATATATATATATTTTTTCTCATATATATATATATATATATATATATATATATATATATATATATATATATATATATATATATATATATATATATATATATATATATATATATATATATATATATATATATATATTAGTGTAGAGAGTGAGTTCTTGATATAAAAAAAAATATATATATATATATATATATATATATATATATATATATATATATATATATATATTAGTGTAGAGAGTGAGTTCTTGATATATTATGTTATATACTTGTGTTTCTTTTGTCTCAAACTACCTAAATTCGTCATAATATTTATCCACGTTTTTAGTAGCAATACCAACTTAGAAATGTCATAACTTTTAGCTTAAAACTCCGATTTATCTTCCGTATTTTTGAAAAGAACCGTATCGAAGTTAGCTTTCCAAATATATATTTTAATAAGCCAAATTCGTTCTAAAACTTTCTGTGAAATTAGTTGAGTGTCAGCTGTATGAAAGACGAACGCGTTTCGGTGTTTTTGCAATTTTGGGAGCTTCCGGACACGAAAATACGATCCGTTTAATATTTCAGAAAGCTAACACAAAGATCTATAACATACTTTAATTCTAGAATTTAATGAATGCTTAATTTGTACAATATTGATTTTAAGTAGAAGATTACTATACGACATATGCATTTTGTGTATCCTTGTATGTACAAATATGTATGTATGCATGTGTATATATATATGTGTGTGTGTGTTAAAAGAATTTAATATAATATAGAGTATGCATAAATGATATAATGTATGAAAGTATATAATGTATTCAAATATGTATGTATAGGTGCATGAATGAATGAATGAATGCGATGCATGAATGAATGGATGAAATGAAAGCATGTGGGTAATGCAAGGTATTGAAACATGTATGCAAGTATCCATATGTAAGTAAGTAACGTAATCAAGTATGAATGTATGCTATATATGAATGCCAACATGATAGGAATGTATGATGCCGTATTAGCACTTAGCACCATGTTCGTATGTTAAAACCCCCTTCTACATGTTGACAGTAACCCCAAGCATGAATACACATAAAACCTACTTACTGTTATAAGTAAACCCTTTGATGTATAAATAAACCCTTTTTGTTATGATTAACACCCACACACACATATGCTAAACATATGCTTTACATGTTATTTCTTCTATGTGACACAATGAACCCTTGCTAAATGTTATCCTTCTAACATAATACCCTCACACTTGAACACATTGTACTGCTATGTACACATTGCCATATCCACATTCATGTATCACTCACTCCTTGTCTTTATGCACATTGCTTGTAATAAAAATATATATGAATATATATGTAATGTGTGTTTGATAACTTGTGTAGCTTTGTAATTTTGTGTGCGTGTTAGTCTATGCTTGGTTAGGCCTAATGAGACTTGTTAGTCTAGGTTTAGACCTAGTACTGCCAAGTTAACCTAATTTGACTAGTATGGTTGACCAGAGTTGACCAAGAGTTGACTTTGACCTAGAATGACCTAGAATCATGTAGAATGCATAGTAGAGCTTTATTTTACCATTTTGGACTTGTTGTGACTTGTGCTGTTCTAAATAGGAGCCAGACACCTTGTAACATGTATTGCTTTAAATAGGACTATGTGGCTTCAGTTGGACCCCCTATACTTATCAGCTGTTCAGGTTATCAGGCGAGTACATTCTCTGATCATTTCATATCCTGCTTAGAATTATTTCCTGCATTAAATTACTTTACTTGATACTGACAAGTTGGTCACACGGATTAGTACTATATGGATCCCTTCTTGAGATGTTATCCCTTCAGAGAGCATCGGGTACTCTATGTTCTGTGTGTTTCACTTACATAGCGTATCATATGCTTCTTTGGTTCTTTGATCACTTGTGAAATATACTCATATGATCACAGAGTCTTCCCTGAATCCTTATTCCATTTATTGGATCTATCAGAATCCCTATTTATGGGACTACTATGTACCACCCTTCGGGGGCTTATCACCCTTTGGAGGCTTATCACCCTTCAGGGGCTTATCACCCTTTGGGGGCATATCACCCTTTGGGGACTTATCACCCTTTGGGGGCATATCACCTTTTGGGGGCTTACCACCCTTCAGGGGCTGTTACATAGAATCATAACATAACCTGGTTGGATCCTTGTGTGTTAATTGGGGGTACGGGGGAGTATAAATAGCCATGTGAACAATTCCAAAGTAGAATAGCCATGTACGCCTCTTTAGTATAGCCATGTACAAATCAAGCCATTCACATGTCGACTTTGTGCTCTAAAATCACTAGTCACTGGTAGCTCTCTACTTATAGTAGATATTTCTATTACAGTTCTCTCTATCTGTTTACATACTGCACTTCTTTCAGTATCTATATCTTACTTTACTGCATGATTATATTTTCTAACCTGCTATGAACTGTTGAGATGTACTGTGCTCGCTCCTGTCCTGACTGGACCTGTTGATAAATTTTACAGATGGCCTAGGATTGCCTGCTAGCCTAGAGGAGACACAGTAGAGGTTGTTTAGATAGTTATTTCATTTTGTCTGGAGTTGTATTTACTTTGTGGATTACTGTATTTGAGTTTTGAGATGTATTTCTGGGTTTATGTATCTTAAACACTTAGACTTCTATCTCATGTATCTCTTTTGGATTTCATATTTTATCTATCTTTATCATGCTCTACGTTAGATGTGATTGAGACTGTATCTGCTATGTCACCCCCATTCGGGGAGTATAAACTGCTTAGCATTATTTTGTTAGATGATGTGACCTAGGACAGTGTTCTACCGCCGATACTGCGGCGTAGGCTGGACGTTGTTACGTTCTTGTGCCCTTACTCTAGGGTGCGGGTCGTGACACCTAATGTGTCTGTACTAGACTTTGGTAGACATGACAATAATGAGCCTCAGTTTTTTGCATCTTCTACGCTTTGGCGAAGGGATGTCTTCAGCTGAGATTTTTATGCTAATACAACCACTTAGGTATGTCACCCCCAGTTTTTGAATTAGGGGTATTTTCATCATTTTTCCAAGTTTTATAATTTTAAGGAATTTTATTTAATTTTATATGATTTTTAGGGATTTGTTTGATTTGGTTTGGATTTTATCCAATTTGGACTTAAGTTGGAGACCCGGGTAGCCTGGACATTAGTGGCACCCACATACTAGCTGAGCTTGGCCCACATACCATCCTAACTAGGCTAGAAACCATAAACCCTACTTCCATGGCTTAATTAGTCATTTTAGAGGCTTAATTAGTTAATTAGAGATAAACCGAAACAAACCGAACCAAACCGAATTCAATACAAACCAAACCAAGTCTATTGGGTTTGGGGGCTTATTGGATCACCACCCAAACCCAATAAACCCCCATGGCCGGCCAAGTAAAGAACCCCCCCTCCCCTTCGCTTCATCACAAAGCAATCTCTCTCTCTCTCTCTTCATTTCTAAATTTCTTTCCAAGCTCTTTCTCCTCCAAGCAAAACCAATTCTAGGTATGCATTAAATCCTCATTAATTTCCCTCTTTATTATTTACTCCTTCACAATAAGTGAAGAGGAGACCACCCTCTACATTTTGCCCATAGAATTTGTAGGGTTCCCTAGAAAATCTCGTTTAAGGATTTTAAATTAGGTTTTTTTCTTTATTAGAGTGGAATATATATATATATATATATATATATATATATATATATATATATATATATATATATATATATATATATATATATATATTGATATGTATTTGTGGTGTCATGAGAGTGGTGGTGGTGGTGTATGAGTGAGAGTTTGCTTGTGTGATTGTGTGTGAGAGAGTGTGTGAGGGTGTGTGTGTGTTGGAGTGCGTATGTGCATATGTATATATGTGCATATATATATATATATATATAAAAATAAATATATATATATATATATATATATATATATATATATATATATATATATATATATATATATTATATATATATATATATATATATATATATATATATATATATATAGACATGTGTGTGTGTGTCTATATAATTATGTATGTGTATGTATTTATATATAGATATGTATATATAACCATATATATATACACACACACACATGTCTATATATATATATATATATATATATATATATATATATATATATATATATATTTATATATATATATATATATATATATATATATATATATATATAAGAAGTAGAGGAGAAAGTAGAAGAAGAAGAGCAAGCTGCAGCAGCAGCAATACCAAGCAGCAGCAGCAGCAGCAAAACGCAGCAGCAGTAGTAGCACTGGCAGCAGCAGTGGCTGCCAGTTCCCCCCCCCCCCCCCCCCCCATTTTTCCCCTTAACCCCTATATAATCCCCCCCATATGTATATATATATATATATATATATATATATATATATATATATATATATATATATATATATATATATATATATATATATATATATAGATGTATGTAGAGAAAAAAAAAATATATATATATATATAGATGTATGTAGAGATATATATATATATATATATATATATATATATATATATATATATATATATATATATATATATATATCTCTACATACATCTATATATATATATATATATATATATATATATATATATATATATATATATATATATATATATATATATATATATATATATATACATACAAAAAAAAAACAAAAAAAATATATATATATATATATTTATATATATATACATACATCTATATATATATATATATATATATATATATATATATATATATATATATATATATATATATATATATATATATATATAGATGTATGTAGAGAATTATAAATATATATATATATAAAAATATATATATATAAAATATATATATATATATATATATATAAAAAATATAATATATATATATATATATATATATATATATATATATATATATATATATATAGTAGAGATTAAGAAGAGAATTAGAAGAAGAGAATAAGAAGAAGATTAAGAAGAGAATGCGAGGAAGTTAGGAAGGGAATTAGAATAGGAAAGAATGAGAGGAAGTTAGGAAGAGAATTAAAATAGGAAAGAATGAGAGGAAATTAGGAAGAGAATGAGATTAGGAATTAGAGGAAGTTTAGAAGAGAATGAGAGAAAGGAGAATAGGGAATTAGAAGAATAATAGGAAGAAGAATGATTGGAAGAATTAGGAAGAGAAGAATTAGAATAGGAATTAGAAGAGGAATGAGAAGAGAAATTTAGAGGAGATCGAGTTAGAGGGTGAAATCGAGCCCCGAGTGTCGGAATGAGTTGAAACTTGGAGGAGACCTAGAATACGTGAACTAGACTTTGCGGGTAGGCTCCCGAGTTAAAATCAGGGTTTTAGGACGACGGTATCGTGCCGTACCATTGCATATCGCGAGATATTCAAGATATCGGCAATAGGCCGTAAGATGGACTAGACGTCCACTCTACCTTGGAAGCTTGGTAGGTAATGAATGTATAGGCTAGTATCCTACTACCCTAGGGAGCACGGGTCGAAATACCAAGCGTAGGTAGGCTAACTTGGTATTCACCTAGGCTAGAAATTTACCTTTGAAAAGGGTAAATTTAGGATATTGGCCTACGGCCAAGATGCGAGTTTAGGAGTCCAAGATAGACTTGGATATGGGTTGTAAGGGTTGGTAATGATTAGAAATAGTTGCCTAGACCTAGTCTTGACCTTGGTTGACCACGGTTGACTTTTTAGACTAAAAGTCAACTATGGGTCAACACTTTATCCAATTTAGTCCCAAATTCCATTAGACTATAACGGTTGACTAAATGTCAACTGTTAGTCACCATTGACCTAGGATTGACCTAGAGTTGACAGGAGTTGATCCGTTGACCAAAAGTCAATTGTAAGTCAACTTTCGACCTAGTTTGATACGGATTGAATTCCAATACTCTCCCATGACCAAAGTTGACCCAACTAGACTTGTCTTGACCTAGAATGACTTAATAGGGTCTAATTTGATTTGACTTTACTTCCTAAACATAGTATTGATACATCTTGTTCTCTAAAGGTCCTCGAGACGCTGCATTGGATTCCGTTGACATATCTTATCATATTACAGGCGAGTACATTCTCTGACACTTTTCCAATTTACGATGATTGTTATAATTCATGTAATTAGTGTAGATATGCTTGTTCTTGACACATTGGTCACACGGATTGGTATTCATGGATCCCGACATGAGATGTTATTCTTTATTATCTTGGTATATCTTGTGCAAGCACCCTTGTAGTTCTTGTGCAGTATATGGACACCGATTCTCGAGGAGACTTGCTGCCTTCTCGTAGAATCCCGTGTCATAACGTGTCTTACTTGGATCCACTCTACCAGTCGAGGGCGGGGAGTATTGGTGTAGATATGTGGTCAAAGCCTATTGTGCACCCATTGTGCACCTATTGATTGTGAGTGTTGATCATACACCCCACGTATGATTAGCCAAGCCTGTTACTATTTGTACAAGTTCCCAAGCCGGTCATATATTGTAGCTAGTACTCACACACCTAGATACATGATTCTTGATTCTTGTACATGACATGATCAGTGTTACTTGCCTTATTCTAGCTCGAGATTTACAGCTTACCTTGCCATGATACTCACATGTACAATCCATGATTTTCTTGTATATACTCTCTGTTTACAGTCTTATAGCTTTTGTCATATCTTGTGAACTGTTGTTAGTTGATTTATACTCGTTCCATCCTGACTGGATATGTTGATAAAATATTACAGATGCTGATGAGGGGGATTATAGTACCTACTACGGTCCGAATGACGTAGTGGGCTTAGACTTGGAGACCTTGGTCCAGCAGGGCTTAGCTCTACCTGACGAGACTTTACCTATTGCTTAGTTAGAGTAGGTCTTTTGTACTGGACCTTGTCTCCAACTACTTTTGAGACTGTTATTATTTTGGATTGTATTAGAGACTTGGACTTGGACTTGTATATTCTTTGTGTTGGACTTGACAGGTTATATTTTATCGTCTTGTTGTCTTTATCTTTCAGTCTTTACTTTATCATCTTAGAGTTGTGATTGAGCACTCATATATATTCATTGCTTATCCTCTGTTCGAAGTTGACCATATTCTCGACAGGTTTTTGATATATATATAAACTGTTGTTAGAGTAAAAAACCTACAGCGTTCCACGCCGTTTTTACGGTGAGGGCTGGGCGTTGTCACGTACACGTGCCCTTATAGCGGGAGCGGGTCGTGACACGTTTTAGTTGTGGCCCACGCAGGTCCTGAAGTCGCAATTAGTGCGATGTCGTGGCGGCACTCGTCTTAGAGTGTCGACTATGAGCCTGTGTTACATATAGGAGGTAGTAGGCTAAGAGTACTCAATCACAGTAGGATCTTTCCTTGCTTATCTTGCTTACCGTCTTTGATATTGATTTTGCATTCTAATTGTCCTCCTTGATATCATATTTTCTATGCCGTATTGATTTCCTTCTTTTATTCTATCTTCAGGATTGTGCAGACCAGGTCCCAGCATCCTGAGTCCGCGAACGCGGAGAGGTCTGCTATGACTCGCGGACCTGATCCGGACACCCCTGATGCAGTCGAGGTATCGGACGCAGCTCTTGGGGGCGCTCCTCTGCCAGTTACGAGGGCTGACCCCAGGGTTGCTACGACTTTTTCGGCCGCAGTACCAGTAGTTGATGCGGGCGCTCTTCCTCCTCCTGCGCAGCGGATTCCTCCGCTAGTTGCAGACATACTTCCACCTCCACCTCCTCTGCCTACAGATATGGGGCAGACGCTTACTTTTCTCCAGCAGATGCGGGAGACTCAGAGAGCCCAGGCCGAGGCTCAGCAGAGGCAGACAGACGCGATGCGTCAGGGCATGGAGGATGCCCATCAGTTGGCCCTTGCAGCCGTGGAGCAGAGGGCTCCGCATCAGGAGACGCGTACCAGGTACGGAGATATCCAGGACTTCAAGAAGCTCGGGCCCCGTGACTTTAGCGGGACCGAGGGTGTGGTCTATGCAGATGATTGGCTCGAGGATATCGAGCGACAGATAAGGGTCTCCCGCCTGGCAGACGACCTGAAGGTCGAGGCGGTAGGTTTGCAGTTGCTAGACATTGTACGCACCTGGTTCAGAAATAAGCCAGCCCTAGCTGGAGAGGGCCATACTTGGGCAGAGTTCAAGCTTCTCTTCAATGAGAAGTTCTTTTTCCCCACGGACAAGATCGACCTGGTGTGGCAGTTCCAGGATCTGCAGCAGGGCAGTTTATCTGTGGGGGAGTACGCCGCAGAGTTCGGCCGTCTGAGTCGATACGCAGAGTACATGGTTCGAGACCCGGAGATCAGGGCGAGCCATTTCAGGGAGGGGCTGACTTGGGATATCAAGATCCTCATTCCCTCCTTCTATTAGACTTATACCCAGATCTACGCGGAGGCCTGCAAGGTAGAGCGGGAGTGGGGCTTGAAGCCCAAGAGGGAGCGTGATCTTTTCTCGGGGGCTACTAGCAGCGTGGGGACTGCTAAGCGCCCTCAGCTTCAGCATCGTTCTTTCCAGCATCACCAGCCGCAGGTTCAGGCTAGAGCACCGGTTCAGCAGGTGCAGCACACTCAGCAGAGGCAGGCACAGCATGGGGCTCCTTGCCACTTCTGCAAGAAGCCTGGTCACGTTTGGGAGGTTTGCCGGAAGAGGCTAGGAGTGTGTCTCTTTTACGGCAGTACAGGCCATCAGTTGAGGGAGTGTCCAGTGAACCCTCATGTTACTGGTACAGCTCAGAGGGCACCGACGAGAGTTCCTGCAGTGCAGCCGAGGGGACCACTTCCGACTCAGCAGCAGCGGTTTGTTCAGCACCACCAGCAGCGGGGTGGTCAGGATAGAGCCTTTGCTCTCGCAGCCGAGGAGATGGAGCCTATTGCAGATGTTGTCGCAGGTTCTATTCTGCTCGATTCTTTTCCAGTTTTAGCCTTGTTTGATTCTGCTGCTACGTACAGTTTTGTGTCTGTTTCTTTTGCTCTTAGGCACAATATCATTGCTGAGTATCTTGGTAGGACTTACAAGATTATGACTGGAAATGGCATCATCCTGGTTAATAATGTTTACAAGGGGCAGAGAGTTTCTTTGAGAGGCCGGGAGCTGAGTGCGTGTTTACTCGTAATGCCACTTCCGAGTTACGATGTAGAACTCAGTATGGACTGGTTGAGCATGCACCACGCTAGCATCGACTGCAGAGGGGGCAGGATTCTGTTTATGCCGCCGGGAGAGCCGGAGTATGAGTTCACAAGGGGTACAGCGGAGCAGGGAGATGGATTCTGCGGAGCGTTGTTGTCGGGGCCAGTGTTGCCACATCCACTTATTGCTGAGTTCTTGGATGTCTTTCCCGAGGAGCCGCCCGGGATGCCGCCAAATCGTGATGTTGAGTTTTCTATAGACCTAGTGCCGGGCGCTGAGCCTATCTTCCAGCACGTCTATAGAATCAACAACAGTACGTTAGCAGAGCTGAAGAGACAGGTCGACGAGCTGGAGGACAAGGGCTTTATTCGATCTAGTTCTTTACCTTGGGGTACGCCAGTTCTTTTTATCTCCAAGAAGGATGGTACGGTACGTTTGTATATTGATTACAGGGCGCTCAACAACCTTACCATCAAGAACAAGTATTCTTTGCCAAGGATTGATGACTTGTTCGACCAGTTGAGCGGGGCGTGGGTGTTCTCGAAGATCAACTTGCGTACCGGGTACCATCAGCTGAAGGTGAAGCGGGATGACATTCCGAAGACTGTCTTTCGGACTCGCTATGGCTAGTATGAGTATACCGTCATGCCGTTTGGGTTGACCAACGCCCCGGCGGTATTCATGAACTTGATGAACAAGGTATTTCATCAGTACCTTGACAAGTTCGTGGTGGTCTTCATTGATGACATTCTCATCTATTCGAAGACACCAGAGGAGCACGAGGAGCACCTGAGGATAGTGTTGGACACTCTCATGAGGGAGCAGCTGTATGGGAAGCTGTCCAAGTGCGAGTTCTTCTTGGATCGCGTAGAGTTCCTAGGCCATGTTGTCTCTGGCGAGGGGATTTCAGTGGATCCGAAGAAGATTTTTGCAGTGGAGTCCTGGTCAACGTCGATCTCAGTAGTAGAGGTTCGGAGTATTTTGGGTCTGGCAGGTTATTACCGGAGGTTCGTGCAGGACTTTTCCAGGATTGCCCAGCCGATGACCCGTCTTACCAGGAAGGACGAGGAGTTTGTTTGGTACGAGGAGTGCCAGGCTGCCTTCGAGGAGCTGAAGGCAAGGTTGACTACAGCTCCTATCTTGACGCTGCCATCTGGAGCTAGTGGTTATACGATCTACAGTGACGCTTCAGGATGGGGTTTGGGTTGTGTACTTCAGCAGCACGGGAAGATGATTGCCTATGCATCGAGGCAGTTACGTCCTCATGAGAGGAACTACCCTAGCCACGATCTGGAGCTGGCAGCAGTCATATTTGCTTTGAAGTTATGGAAACACTATCTGTACGGAGAGCGAGTTGAGATCTATACAGATCACAAGAGCTTGAAGTACGTGTTCACCCAGAAGGAGCTGAATATGAGGCAGAGGCGATGGTTAGAGCTGATGAAGGATTTTGATATATTCTTAAAGTACCATCCGGGGAAGGCCAACGTGGTCGCGGATGCTTTGAGCAGGTATCCCGTGGCCATGTGTTTGACGATAGATCGTCACCTTCTGGCAGATCTGGAGAGTTTGGGCATAGAGGTGATAGTTCATGGGTTCAAAGCGCAGATGTGGGGTCTCCAGTTGCAGTCAGAGCTATTGGACAGAGTCAGGGCAGCTCAGTTTGAGGATGAGGCTCTGAGAGTCATCAGGGAGCAGGTCCGGGCAGGACTGTTGGATGAGTTCTCTATAGCGGGGGATGGGTCGTTGAGGCATGGTACCAGTTTATGCGTGCCGAGTAGAGGACTTCGGGAGGAGGTTCTTCAGGAGGCGCATCGTTCTCAGTACTCTATGCATCCCGGAGCCAACAAGATGTATATTGACTTGAGACAGCATATTTGGTGGTATGGCATGAAACGCAAGGTGGCTCAGTTCGTTTCGAGATGCTTGGTGTGCCAGCAGGTGAAGGCCGGGAGGCAGAGACACGATGGATTGCTCCAGCCACTACCCATTCCTGAGTGAAAGTGGGAGCATATCACTATGGACTTTGTATCTAGGCTTTCGTGCTCTCTAGGAGGGAAGGATGCGATTTGGGTCATTATTGATCGATTGACCAAATCGGCCCACTTTTTGCCTTTCAAGGTGGGTTTGTCTACGGAGAGGTTGGCCGAGATGTACGTGCGACAGATAGTCCGATTGCACGGGGTTCCAGTGAGTATAGTCTCGGATCGGGACAACCGATTCACTTCCCACTTCTGGAGGAGTTTGCAGCTTAGCTTGGGCACATCGCTCAAGTTCAGTACCGCATACCACCCCCAGACAGACGGGCAGTCAGAGAGGACGATTCAGACCCTCGAGGATATGCTTCATACCTGTGTCTTTGGACTTCGGGGGATCTTGGGAAGACCATCTTCACTTGGTAGAGTTTGCTTACAACAACAGCTACCAAGCCAGTATAGAGATGTCACCTTTCGAGGCTCTATACGGACGGAGGTGTCGTACTCCCTTATCTTAGGATGATGTCGGCGAGAGGGTTTTGCTTGGCCCTGAGATGGTGGTGGATGCTACAGAGAAGGTCAGGGTTATCAGAGATAGACTTCGGGTGGCGCAGGATAGGCAACGGCATTGGGCCGATAGCCACCGGAGGCCATTGGAGTTTGAGGTATAGTTTAGATTTTTCTAGTATTTTAGTCTGATTGTGATGTTTAGATCAAGCTTTAAGTCTTGTATTTTTGTTCTAGGTTGATGATCTTGTGTTTCTGCGGATTTCTCCGATGCGTGGCACGATTCGTTTTGGTGGCGGCGGGAAGCTTAGTCCACGATACATCGGACCATTCCGTATCTTGGGCAGGGTCGGTGCAGTGGCTTACCGATTGGAGTTACTGTCCGCACTAGAGGGAGTGCACAGCGTGTTCCACGTGTCATAGCTGAGACGGTACGTGGCAGATCCCAGTCACGTCTTAGACCACTCCGAGATCGAAGTGTGACCGACACTCAGCTATCCAGAGAAACCGGTTGAGATCTTGGACCGAAGAGAGAAGGTACTCCGAAACCAGGTCATTCCCTTGGTTCGAGTTGCATGGAGACACCACTCTCCAGGTGAGTCTACCTGGGAGAGAGAGGACGACATGCGGGAGCGATTTCCATATCTCTTCGAGCCTTGAGGTAAAATTCTTTCTTTTTGTAGCTCCCCTTCCCGGAAGTTTTGAAATTATTTTTATTATTTATTTTATTGAATTGGTAATTTTTAGAATAATTGTACGAAGTTCTAGGATCAAATAAAGATGGGGTATGATATGTCCACCAAGAACTCTTAGTGGACATTCTAGTTGGTTATTATTATCACTGTTATTATTGTTATTATTATTATTGTTATTCTTATATTATTCTTATGACTATTATTATTTGCATTATTTTATTCTCAAAATAATATAAATAGTATTAATTTATTCTTCAAATAAATTATAAATATGTTTTGACTATGGAGTATTCATTTATGTATATAGGGCATTGTCACCTAGTTATATATAGACACAGATACATATTTATATGAATACAGAAATATAAGCATAAAGCTATATATATATACATATATATATATATATATATATATATATATATATATATATATATATATATATATATATATATATATATATATATATGTATATATATATGTATATATATATGTTTTTTTTTTTTTTTTTTTTTTTTTTTTTTTTTTTTTTTTTTTTTTTTTATATGTATATATATATGTATATATATGTATATATATATGTATATATATATATATATATATATATATATATATATATATATATATAGAAATACATATATATATATGTATATATAGAAATACATATATATATATAAAATATATATATATATATATATATATATATATATATATATATATATATATATATATATATATATATATATAGCTAATGAAATAGAAATAAGATAGACATATATATATATATATAGAAATATATAATCAATAACATATAAGTATTGTATATATAGAAATACATATAGGGAAATATATAATTATATATATGTGTGTGCGTATAAATAAATACGTATATGAAAAAGTGTGTAGATGTATATGTATATATGTACATAAGTTTTTATGTATATATATACATATACATATATATATAAATATATATGTATAGGAATAAGCAAAGGATAAAAGAAAAATATATTAGCCTGTTAACAGCCCAGCTGAGCAACTAACCCAAGTGCGCCAACCGAGCCCACATGCTAAACCAAAACCTCCCACAACATTTGCTAAAGAAAATATATAACACCCCAGCACGAGTAATCCCCTGAACCCGAGCGCTAAAACACTCCCTGCGCGATTACTTAAGGAGAGATCGAAGGAGAAGAATACTCAAAACCCTAACGCCTGACCTCGCCGCCACCTCCCCCAGACCATGGTGTGCCACCCAGGTGGCTGTGCGACGCCGCAGCCACCGCAGGCCGGTGGCAGAGGGCCGCGCGCGCGGGCGCGCGCACATGCGCAGAGACGACAACAATCTTTGAGTCCCACTTCGTGACGCGATTCCCGTCGCCTCATTACGATGTTTCGCGTGTCGTCTTCGCAGGTACATCGCCAACTTAAACCCCTATGAGCCTCTTCAAACAGAATATTTTATTTTGCGATGAACGCGACGTATTACGATTCAAAAGTCGTGGAAAAACAGTCCTAAAACAGGACATAAAACCGACCCAAACCCCTGATTTGGAAGGCAGATTCCAGCCAATCCATCGATCGATTGGGGAATCCAATTGAACAGATTTATAGCTAACCTATAGGAGATCAAGACCTTTCTCGTAGATTTATTTTTTGTTCACTATGTGCAAAGAAATCAACTTTCAAAGTTTTCCAAAAATCTGTTTTCAAAACTAGAAAATTGTTCCACACGACGTGCGTCCCGCCAAACCGGGCGACGTGGTCACAAACCGATGGCATCGAAAGTTACGTAACGGCTTCGTGGTCGTGTGGGCTTTGGCGGAATTCAAATTGGTCGCGTGTGCGCGACGAATTTGATGTGTATCCGTCGAAATTCACCGTATCGTGCACTTTATAAATTCTTTAATTACTTTGTGCACGCTCGTCAGATCGAGACAAAACTTGCGCCAACAGGACCGTATCGTTTTTCTGGTCTTGTATGCCAAGTTCGTTCCAATTCTGAGACAGTTGATCGGATCGCCGTTTTGCGGGCCCCACGGTCCGACTCAACGGACGATTTTGTACACGGCCCGCCGGAATCCAACTTAGGACATACAGTTGGGTTCGTATCGAAAAATTGGATTCGTAGACATATAGTTTGACGACTTTAGAGACCGTTGACTATGGCACGCTTTTCGGTGCAAAGCGGGTCCAACGGCGGACACCGTTTTGGCCCGAAATTACCGTTTTGCCCCTGTATCCAGAATTGGACTTAAGGACAGGCAATCCTAGCTAATTTGACTATTCTGAGAACATTGATAATATTTATTTTAGCTTCTGAAACTGTTGTACGGATTTTGACTATTGTGGCACATTGAGTAGTTCAGACTGTCGGTTTCACCAGCAGAGGACCACAGGCGAGTACAGTTTATTGTCTGCATTTCGATATTGATCTTTACTATATTTCATTGATTAGTCATTGGTTATGTAATTTTTATACTCTATTATAAATTGTTTAGTCGGGAATGAGAAGTACCAAGGATGTGTGATCCGACCATAGACCGTATTTATTTTCATGCAGTAGATCTCGTAGACCGTGTTTATTTTCATGCAGTAGATCTCGTAGACCGTGTTTATTTTCATGTAGTAGATCTCGTAGATCGTATTTATTTTTATGCAGTATATCTCGTAGACATTGTTTATTTTATTGCAGTAGATCTCGTAGATATTGTTTAATTTCTGCAAGTAGATCTCGTAGACCGTGTTTATTTTTTATGCAAGTAGATCTCGTAGACCGTGCGGTGTAGTGGCCCAGACTGATCACATATCAAAGGTACTTCTAACAGTTGGGGAAAGTATTTTGTGTCTATTTATTGTTATTGGTTTTCCGTATTTACTGTTTATTTTCAAAACTCATGATTGATGTCTAACCTTTGTTTATAGTCATTTTCTTTATTTGAAATTGCATTCAGTGAATTGTGCTCATTCCATTCCTGACTAGAAACCAACATTTTTAGGTTAGCCGTGGATTCACTTAGCTTGGGGAGTGACGGGAATACTTGCAGACAAAAGCCTAGAAACTAGCTAGATAGCGGAGTTGTAGTCATTCCAATATTTGTACAAGTTTATATTTTCCTACAAATGTAAAACTTGTGATCATTGTAAATTAAATTAGTTTTGTGAATGAGTATTATTTGTGATTTTGATCTTCATGGCCGTGACAGCGTTCTACCGCCGACACTGCGGCGTAGGCTGGCTTGGACACGTCTCGCATCCGTTTAAAAAAAAACGGGTGCAGGTCGTGACAAGTTTTTGTGGTAGTCCATGCAGGTCAGTCTTCGCAAATCACGTGAATTCGTGATGGTACTTAAGTTAGTTGTACTATTGCGAGCCTGCGGCAAGGAAATGCTCATTCACGAATTATGATTAATTTAATTTAAGTGAATGACTAGGACTAGGAGTCCCTTATACAAATTTACCGATGGGTAGTCTAGGCCATGCATTATAGATGAGGAGTTATTAATGTTGATAGTTGTCAAATCCCCCTAGGTACACGATTACCTTTTGATATGATGATATGATCCAAGGTGGATAGGTTATTCACTTGGTGAGATAGGGTTTCATAGAATTAATGATCTAACCTAGACGGATTATTCAATTCCTTCTCCTTGCCTCTTTATATATCATCCTCACCTCTTAGACCAAATTGCCTATTTAGTTCTTATTTTTCCTAAGAATTATTATTTTTATATAATTTTGATTATGTTACCCATATATGAACCTCGAGTTAGTTTCGATCCAAGTTTTTCCTCAAGGGCTTGAGTACACATGGAAGGGTTAGGATGTTTGTATTCCTTTTATCCTCAGTTATTTTTCCCTGTTCAATCTTTTATCTTAAGGGTTGTGACTGTTGGGGCAGATGCTTACGCTTTATTTATAGGCAACTTGTTTGAATCTCTAGAAGCTCAGGAAATTTTACAAATATAGTTAAAGGAATGTTGATTAACTCGTAATGGCAGGACAGCAGCGCATTGTCGCCATTTATTTGAATTATGGAGACTATGGATTCACTGTAGCCAGCAGCGCACTGGCGAGACACGACCCCTAGAGTTGAAATTAGTTTAAGAAAATATAGGTTATAGAACATTCCTGAAACTATGGCTAGCGGTCCACTCCTGATCGTAGTTACCCTTGAGCCAATATTGGATAGAGTTAGGTAACGTTCGATTGTGTCATATTTGAGTTACGAAACCAAGGGTTTACCACAGCCCGATTTTACGGGCGAGGCGTATTCCTCGGTAAAATAACTTCAAACATGATTACAAGTTTGGGATACCATAGAGGATAGGACAATGTCATGTATGTCCCATAAGATCTAAAGCCGATAGTAGTGGAAGTTTTGTAAGTTGGGTAGCATGTCTCCCGACCCAGCATTTTGTAGTCCTTGTGACTTACTAACGAGGAATTGATTGACACTAATAGGTTTCCCTAGAATACAGAAGTTAGAGGTCATAACCCATTAGTCGACCAAGTCCTTGTGGATAAGAAGATAGTAGGAAGACTGTATAAGCAAGAACACCAGGTAAGTTTTGATTCTCTCTAAATTCGAACTACTTGTGCCTCTTTTCAAAAATCTCGCGTACTTGTATCTTGACTATCTTGACCAATGCTGCTATTACAGCCTAGTTTTTGCAAGCTTACTCTGTTCTCAAGCTTGATTCGAGGCATATGTTTAGTGGGGACGCCTGCTAACTTATTGTCTAATCAGAATCAGTGTATTATGGTCTGATCAACCATAGTGCACCCGGTTCGCTCTCCCTCTTATTAACCTACGTGGATTGAGATGTAGATGTCTCTAGGATCTCATCCGAGACTGCATTGATAATTCCTCTTGAATTATACATTCGCTTTTGAATCACGAAATTGTATTCAGTAACATCTTCCTTGAACTCTTTGTCATTTTTGTCTTTCTCCGATTTGGAAAGACGAGAGATCGTGATGGTAGAGAGATACAGAGTACCCCCATGGCTATGATAGTGGTATACACAAGTATAGCTACCATCGGCCAGTCATGTGATTGAGTTACTCGTTCTCCCATCGACCCACAAACTACTGTTGAGACTTTCGAGCCATCTGAATTTGAGAATGATTAGGGTTTTAGCCTTAGTCAAAATGCCAACCTAGGAGACTATCTATTCTCAAGAAACCAGTTGTTGTGAGCCTCTAACTTTTTGCTTGAAGCTTGCCTTAACTAGCAACCCTTAAGCCTTGAACCAACCCTTCCTCGATCGAAGCCCACAGTTAGACATAAGATGAGTGGACAATAGGGTAATTATTTACCGTGACACTTATCCCGAGATTGGTTACCAACAAATATTAATCTAGTTATATAAATTTTATTATTAAGACCTAACTAGTGTTGGAACACCACAGTCACTAGCTTAGCCAATACCATAGCTTAAATACCCTGTCATATTATGATCTACCAGTTGTCAACAGTAATACACGATCACTACAACTCTTGTGACGACATTCTGGCAGGTTGACACAAATAGAAATTCACGACTCAGTTGTTAGAAATCTGGTGCCTTAGAGTTGGTTACCCCGTCGATAACTCTAGTATATTATAGTCGAGTAGATCATCCTATTTTATTGACCATGTGTCATTGTACACACTCGTTCTCCATGTATTGAGCAACGATCCTTGACTTGACTTATATCTACCGTATCCCAATACGCCGTGCCTTATTTCCTATTACCAAAGGGTCGAGGTACAGTATCCGGACTTTGGGAACCCTTTAACCTCAATATTCCTAAGATAATGTTCTATTTCTAAGGTGGGTAGACTGTAAGCCTCCTAACGTTTTAGGATATATGAAGATCACCAATTGATTAGAATAAATTTTTATTAGGATGATAGTTAGTGCCCTATGGACTCCCACTTTCCATTTAGAACATTTTGTGTCCCCGGTTGTGTCATTAATATTCGGAGCACAAGACCAGCTCTTACCTTCCAACAAACTTCATATGCAAGATCTAGACGAATCCACCTTCACCTAGGTATATCATGTCCCACTCAAATCTATCCCCTTGTACTCTATTTTTGGGGTACGATTTTCAGGTTAAAAAGGGCTAGTTATGACCCTTACCGTAATACCGGTATACTTTTCGCTCCCATTAGAGCCTCAACTTCGACCAAATTCTTGCAACCCAATATATGGTTGTGACCTACTAGAAGTCCACTACGCACCTGCCACTTGTATGCCACTCAATTGTGTCTTTTCGTGCTATTTAAAACACAAAAGTCACTGAAGGCACATTTTGAACTTTAGGGACCTAGCTAACAGATCTGACTAGCAACTAGCCCAATCCCTTGGGTAAAAATCTATTCTAAGATACCCTGATCTAGTAGGCATAGTTTTATCTTGGGATCTTGTTCAGTCCATATAGATTGAGATCCCAAATTCATCCAACCAGCGAGTGATACTCAAATAGAGAACCAATTAAGACCCAGCAAAACCCATCCATGCATACCACCATATTTCGGACTATAAAATCGAACTGTTTGAAATAGGTCCCAACACCTTTGGTGTAGTCTCCACCTCTTAGAATGTGAAGTCATTATAGCCATTATTCCATCTACCCGGAAGTCGCGGTACGATCTTGTATTGCATTTATATCCCTTGCTCATGTGTTAAAATAACCACAGAATATATCACAACCTTGATTTCCCAAATTTTGTTCTATTGTGGAACCTTGTTTAGAATGGCGGGAACGAAATTTTCGTATTGCATGGATTGTAAGGCCCTCTAAGAAGCGAAGGGTTCTTCGGGTTAGCAAGTGACTGGACTAGAGTAGCCCAATTTTGCAAATAAGGCAGTGGTTCATAAACTCCCTTTCTATCTGTAACATTAGATACTCTCTGCTGCTCTTGAAAACTTTGTAGTTACTCTCGATTATTCTTCCTTACCTTCCTGTCCTGCCTATTTCAGAACGACGAATGGCCATGTTATTAGAGTTTATCAACATTTCTTAGCTACTTGTGTAAATTGTTGTTTGTTAAATTTTGGACTGCCTGATAGGTAGGAGAGGGTTGTTGAAGCCTTATGCTATAGATATCTGTCGGTAGTTACTTTTGCAATTAGCTGGAGGGTTACAATGTTATGACATCAGGTGTTTGAAGTGTGTAGTGTGACCAAAGGTAGGTAGAAGTCCTCGATGATTCGCAGTTACAAAATGGCTAGGAGGAGGATATAAACAATTTTTGAGGAATTAAATTTAAAGAGATTGAGGTTAAGACAGACTTCTTTTAGAATTTTACGGAATAACTACGAATTAGAATTTCGAGGACGAAATTATTTTAAGGTGGGTAGATTTGTAGCTCCCCTTCCCGGAAGTTTTGAAATTATTTTTATTATTTATTTTATTGAATTGGTAATTTTTAGAATAATTGTACGAAGTTCTAGGATCAAATAAAGATGGGGTGTGATATGTCAACCAAGAACTCTTAGTGGACATTCTAGTTGGTTATTATTATCACTGTTATTATTGTTATTATTATTATTGTTATTCTTATATTATTCTTATGACTATTATTATTTGTATTATTTTATTCTCAAAATAATATAAATAGTATTCATTTATTCTTCAAATAAATTATAAATATGTTTTGACTATGGAGTATTCATTTATATATATAGGGCATTGTCACCTGGTTATATATAGACACAGATACATATTTATATGAATACAGAAATATATGCATAAAGCTATATATATATATATATATATATATATATATATATATATATATATATATATATATATATATATATATATATATAGCTAATGAAATAGAAATAAGATATACATATATATATAGAAATATATAATCAATAACATATAAGTATTGTATATATAGAAATACATATAGGGAAATATATAATTATATATGTGTGTGTGCGTATAAATAAATACGTATATGAAAAAGTGTGTAGATGTATATGTATATATGTACATAAGTTTTTATGTATATATATACATATACATATATATATATATATAAATATATATGTATAGGAATAAGCAAAGGATAACAGGAAAATATATTAGCCTGTTAACAGCCCAGCTGAGCAACTAACCCAAGTGCACCAACCGAGCCCATATGCTAAACCAAAACCTCCCACAACATTTGCTAAAGCAAATATATAACACCCCAGCCCGAGTAATCCCCTGAACCCGAGCGCTAAAACACTCCATGCGCGATTACTTAAGGAGAGATCGAAGGAGAAGAATACTCGAAACCCTAACGCCTGACCTCGCCGCCACCTCCCCCAGACCATAGCGTGCCACCCAGGTGGCTGTGCGGCGCCGCAGCCACCGTCGGCAGGTGGCAGAAGGCCGCGCGTGCGCGGGCGCGCGCACAGGCGCGGAGACGACAGCAGTCTTTGAGTCCCACTTCGTGGTGCGATTCTCGTCGCCTCGTTGCACCGTTTCGTGTGTCATCTTCGTAGGTACATCGCCAACTTAAACCCCTACAAGCCTCTTTAAACAGAATGTTTTATTTTGCGATGAACGCGACGCATTACGATTCAAAAGTCGTCGAAAAAACAGTCCTAAAACAGAACATAAAATCGACCCAAACCCCTGATTTGGAAGGCGGATTCCAGCCAATCCATTGATCAATTGGGGAATCCAATTGAACAGATTTATAGCTAATCTATAGGAGATCAAGGCCTTTCTCGTAGATTTATTTTTCGTTAACTATGTGCAAAGAAATCAACTTTCAAAGTTTTCCAAAAATCTGTTTTCAAAACTAGAAAATTGTTCCACACGACGTGCGTTCCGCCAAACCGGGCGACGTGGTCAAGAACTGATGGCATCGAAAGCTGTGTAACGGCTTCATGGTCGTGTGGACATTGGCAGAATTCAAATTGGTCGCGTGTGCGCGACGAATTTGATGCGTATCTGTCGAAATTCACCGTATCGTGTACTTTACAAATTCTTTAATTACTTTGTACACGCTCGTCAGATCGAGACGAAACTTGTGCCAACAGAACCGTATCATATTTTTGGTCTCGTACGCCAAGTTTGGTCCAATTCTGAGACAGTTGATCGGATCACCGTTTTGCGGGCCCCACGGTCCGACTCAACGGACAATTTTGTGCACGGCCCGCCGGAATCCAACTTAGGACATACGGTTGGGTTCATATCAAAAAATTGGATTCATAGACATGTAGTTTGATGACTTTAGAGACTGTTGACTCTGGCACGCTTTTCGGTACAAAGCGGGTCCAACGGCGGACACCATTTTGGCCCAAAATTACCGTTTTGCCCCTGGTTCAGAATTGGACTTAAGGACAGGCAATTCTAGCTAATTTGACTATTCTGAGAACATTGGTAATATTATTTTAGCTTTCAGAACTGTTGTACAGATTTTGACTATTGTGGCACATTGAGTAGTTCAGACTGTCGGTTTTACCAGCGGAGGACCACAGGCGAGTACAGTTTATTGTCTGCATTTCGATATTGATCTTTACTATATTTCATTGATTAGTCATTGGTTATGTGATTTTTATACTCTATTATAAATTGTTGAGTCGGGAATGAGAAGTACCAAGGATGTGTGATCCGACCATAGACCATGTTAATTTTTATGCAGTAGATCTCGTAGACCGTATTTATTTTCATGCAGTAGATCTCGTAGACCGTGTTTATTTTCATGTAGTAGATCTCGTAGACCGTGTTTATTTTTATGCAGTAGATCTCGTAGACATTGTTTATTTTATTGCAGTAGATCTCGTAGACATTGTTTAATTTCTGCAAGTAGATCTCGTAGACCGTGTTTATTTTTCATGCAAGTAGATCTCATAGACCGTACTGTGTAGTGGCCCAGACTGATCATATATCAAAGGTACTTCTAACAGTTGGAGAAAGTATTTTATGTCTATTTATTGTTATTGGTTTTCCGTATTTACTGTTTATTTTCAAAAGTCATGATTGATGTCTAACCTTTGTTTATAGTCATTTTCTTTATTTGAAATTGCATTCAGTGAATTGTGCTCGTTCCATTCCTGACTGGAAACTAACATTTTCAGGTTAGCCGTGGATTCACTTAGCTTGGGGAGTGATGGGAATACTTGCAGACAAAAGCCTAGAAACTAGCTAGATAGCGGAGTTGTAGTCATTCGAATATTTATACAAGTTTATATTTTCCTGCAGATGTAAAACTTGTGATCATTGTAAATTAAATTAGTTTTGTGAATGAGTATTATTTATGATTTTGATCTTCATGGCCGTGACAGCGTTCTACCGCCGACACTGCGGCGTAGGCTGGCTTGGACACGTCTCGTATCCGTTTAAAAAAAATGGGTGCGGGTCGTGACACTTTTCCTTTCTTGTTCTATTCATGATTGCTGTGTTAGTTCTCATTCAATTTCGAGGAAGAAATTTTTTAAGGAGGATAGATTGTCACCCCCAGTTTTCGAATTAGGATTATTTTCGTCATTTTTCCAAGTTTTGTAATTTTTAGGAATTTTATTTGATTTTATATGATTTTTAGGGATTTGTTTGATTTGGTTTGGATTTTATCCAATTTGGACTTAAGTTGGAGATCCGGGTAGCCTAGACACTAGTGGGACCCACATACTAGCTGGGCTTGGCCCATATACCATCCTAACTAGGCTAGAAAACCGTAAACCCTACTTCTATGGCTTAATTAGTCATTTTAGAGGCTTAATTAGTTAATTAGAGATAAATCGAAACAAACCGAACCAAACGAATTCATTCAAACCAAACCAAGTCTATTGGGTTTGGGGGCTTATTGGATCACCACCCAAACCCAATAAACCCCATGGCCGGCCAAGTAAAGAACCCCCTCCCCTTTGGCTTCATCACAAGCAATCTCTCTCTCCTCTTCTCTCTCTCTCTTCATTTCTAAATTTCTTTCCAAGCTCTTTCTCCTCCAAGCAAAACTAATTCTAGGTATGCATTAAATCCTCATTAATCTCCCTCTTCATCATTTACTCCTTCACAATAAGTGAAGAGGAGACCACCCTCTACATTCTGCCCATAGAATTTGTAGGGTTCCCTAGAAAATCTAGTTTAAGGATTTAATTGGGGGTTTTTCCTTATTAGAGTGAATATATATATATATATTATATATATATATATTATATCTATATATATAGATATATATAGATATATATATATATATATATATATATAGTATATATATATAATGATATATATATATATATATATATATAT
>JANAVB010025196.1:64882179-65067678 GCA_029216955.1 Iris pallida
ATATATATATATATAATATATATATATATATATATGATATATATATATATATAGAGAAGTAGAGGAAGAAGTAGAAGAAGAAGAGCAAGCTGCAGCAGCAGCAATACCAAGCAGAGCAGCAGCAGCAAAAGGGCAGCAGCAGCAGTAGCACTGGCAGCAGCAGTGGCTGCCAGTCCCCCCCCCCCCCACCCCCCCCCCATTTTTCCCCGTAACCCTATATAACCCCCCCATATGTATATATATATGTATATATATAGATATGTGTGTATATATATATATATTTTATATATATAAATATATATAATATATATATATATAATATATATATATGTAGAGATTAAGAAGAGAATTAGAAGGATAGAATAAGAAGAAGATTAAGAAGTGAATGAGAGGAAGTTAGGAAGGGAATTAGAATAGGAAAGAATGAGAGGAAGTTAGGAGAGAGAATGAGATTAGGAATTAGAGGAAGCGTCATCCCCATTCCTGCATTTCGTATTTGTACTCATAATTTGATTTTTGGCACGTATTTTATTTTCTCGACTTGTGGATTCAAGTTCTCGTAAATGGGTTTTGGACCATGGCTTGGTTTTTATTTTGTGGAGTTGGTTTGGTTTTATTTGGTTCATCATGAGTGGAACACCTTAGCCTATTCTCCACCTCCATTCCATCACAACCACCCTCATTAAAACCTACCAACCTTTTCTCTCTCCTCCATAACTCCATTAATTTCTCTCAACTTCTTCTTCTTCCTTCTTCCACACAACTCCCCAACCCATAGGCAAGTGCACCTTGCCATCAAATAAGCACCACCTTTTATTTGTCCATTAGCTAGATTAGGCCATGGAAAACAACTTTAGAACTTAACATTTTGTGATTTGGAGCTTTCATTTTTCTAGATCTAGGTTTTGACTATTTTCGGATTTACATGGTTTTGATCTATTTTGGTTGGATTTTTGTGGGTTTTGATGCTTCCATGTGGAAGAGAATTCGATTTTACTCAAGTTAGAACCTTGAAATCTAGATTTGGTTTTGATTTGACCAAGATATGAAGTTTTGAACATTAGAGTTCTTGGAGTCTTCTTCTCGGCCTGGAGAAGAAGACAGCAGCCTGCGCTCTTTAGCGCAGAGCTGGATTGCGCATCTCCCCTCGGCCAGCGCTCCTTAGCGCAGCGCCGACCGCGCAGCTTGCCCCTTGGCGAACTGCGCTCAACCCGAGTGCGCATGGATTCATGCGCAGTCTGCTCCTGCGCAGTCTACTCATGCGCAGTCTGCTCATGCGCCATCTATCCCTGCGCACTCCACTCATGCGCAATCTGACCCTGCGCCATCCATTCCTGCGCAACCTGATCCAGTGCAATCCATCTGCTGCGCCATCCACCCCTGCGCAGCTCACCCCTGCGCAGCTCACCCTGCGCACTTGGTACCCTGCGCAGCTCACCCCTGCGCAGCTCACCCCTACGCAGCTCACCCTGTGCACTTGGTACCCTGCGTAGCTCACCCCTGCGCAGCTCACCCTGCGCACTTGGCACCCTGTACAGTACATACCCTGCACAACCTACTTGTCTATGATGAATTTGTTATTTCTTGATCTTGGCTCTTCTATAGTCCTATTTTATATTAGTATTTTATTAGGTATTTTACGCCCATTTTATATCCTTACGCCTTTTGACATAAACTTGATTTTGCTTATTATGATTGGAATGACTATTGTACATAGCATGGTATGACAAGGAACTAGCATAACACGACAGTGACCCGTAGTGGTACACTCCTGACATGACCAATCTGACATGATAGTGGCCCATCGTGGCGCACCCCTAACAAGTACCCTGACATGATTTATCTTGATAACTTGATAGTGGCCCGTGGCGGCGCACTCCTGACTTGACTTGACTTGTAACTTGTAACTTGACTCGTATAATCAACTTGACACCGTGGGTGCTCCTGCTTGCTTGCTTGTACAATCCACTTGCCTTATCTTGCATCATGTCTAGGACGTGACTCCCTGGATACCACGGCCAGGGACTCGCGCTAAATTGGATTAGGCTAACGATTAGATCAAACTAGAACATGGAGAATTCCCAGTCACAGGCAATCTCGTTATCTGGGCGCTTTAATGGACTTGTAGCTTGCCGACGAGTAGAGCACATTTCCAGCACACTGTCATGTGTTGCACCCTCTAAGTCACCTAAGGGTACATTTGTCTCCCGGGCAATGTACCCACCTATAACTCTCAACCCGCGGAAGGATAACTGGATAGTCTGCAGGGCTTGGGACTGGAATTCTCACTTGCATCTTGTTAGTAATTAGGCTTGTGATAACCCTAGTTAGTTAAAGTAGTAAGTCGTAGTATTTGTTTGGCCGATTGCGAATGGATGGTGTCCAGCCTTGTCTAAGTCTTGTCTAGCTCCAGTACCTGCTATCTCCTGAGCAAGTTTGTTTTACTTATCTTAACGATAAATGAGTAGAGACGGTGAGCTATTCAGGCGAAGGGTTACAACCCCGGTCCTTGTATGGTTTAAGGATTGTAACCTGGCTCCCGGAATGGTTCCACGTCCCTAGTCGTTTATCGCCCTGTGTACTTTATTACTTGTACTTTCCTTTTATTCTTTATGTTCTGATATGCTGGCTTTTGTTCTTATTTGTGGCCTCCTTTGTGGCACTTGCTCTTTCTGGGGTTTGACCCAGCTGGTTTTGTGTGGCCAGATTTCGGAGCAGCTCCCGAGGATCTACCAAGCTTTCAGCCCAATGGTGACAACTAGACGGAACCCGGGCCAAGAGTGGGTTTTCCTTTTTGTTTCACCCACTTATATATAAATTTATTCTTTTGAGGCGTTTAGCCGACGAGCACCTGTTAGCTCGATGCACATTTACTTACTGTCTGCCTACGGGCTGTAAACATGATTAACAAATCCTAGGGTTGATCATGTATGACTGAACTCTTGTTAGTCCTATCATTTTGTACGACTAGCTTCATGATCATCCAATATGTAATATTTGGGACGCCTTATATATATATATATTTGATGCTCTAACATCTTGTAACTCTGTTAATTGCTTGAGATTGAGACAATAGGCTTGACCTTAAGAGACTGCTGGCTTGTAGTAAACCCTCATATCTAGACATCCGTGACCGTATAGTTGAGATGTATTCTATTTCAATATACGTAGCTGGCTATGTATGTCCCCGCTCTCCAGTATTCTGGTTCTGGGGCGTGACAGGAAGTTTAGAAGAGAATGAGAGAAAGGAGAATAGGGAATTAGAAGAAGAATAGAAAGAAGAAGGATTGGAAGAATTAGGAAGAGAAGAATTAGAATAGGAATTAGAAGATGAATGAGAAGAGAAATTTAGAGGAGATCGAGTTAGAGGGTGAAATCGAGCCCCGAGTGTCGGAATGAGTTGAAACTTGGAGGAGACCTAGAATACGTGAATTAGACTTTACGGGTAGGCTCCCGAGTTGAAATTGGGGTTTTAGGACGACGGTATCGCGTCGTACCATTGCGTATCGTGAGATATTCAAGATATCGGCAATAGACCGTAAGATATACTAGACGTCCACTCTACCTAGGAAGCTTGGTAGGTAATGAATGTATAGGCTAGTATCCTACTACCCTAGGAAGCACGGGTCAAAATACCAAGCGTAGGTAGGCTAACTTGGTATTCACCTAGGCTAGAAATTTACCTTTGAAAAGGGTAAATTTAGGATATTGGCCTACGGCCAAGATGCGGATTTAGGAGTCCAAGATAGACTTGGATATGGGTTGTAAGGGTTGGTAATGATTAGAAATAGTCGCCTAGACCTAGTCTTGACCTTGGTTGACCACGGTTGACTTTTTAGACTAAAAGTCAACTATGGGTCAACACTTTATCCAATTTAGTCTCAAATTCCATTAGACTAGAACGGTTGACTAAAAGTCAACTGTTAGTCACCATTGACCTAGGATTGACCTAGGGTTGACCTAGATTTGACCGGAGTTGACCCGTTGACCAAAAGTCAACTGTAAGACAACTTTCGACCTAGTTTGATACGGATTGAATTCCAATACTCTTCCATGACCAAAGTTGACCCAACTAGACTTGTCTTGACCTAGAATGACTTAATAGGGTCTAATTTGATTTGACTTTACTTCCTAAACATAGTATTGATACATCTTGTTCTCTATAGGTCTTCGAGACGCTGTATTGGATTCCGTTGACATATCTTATCATATTACAGGCGAGTACATTCTCTGACACTTTTCCAATTTACGATGATTGTTATAATTCATGTAATTACTGTAGATATGCTTGTTCTCGACACATTGGTCACACGAATTGGTATTCATGGATCCCGACATGAGATGTTATTACTCGTTATCTTGGTATATCTTGTGCAAGCCCCATTGTAGTTCTTGTACAGTATATGGACACCGATTCTCGAAGAGACTTGCTCCCTTCTCGTAGAATCTCGTGTCATAACGTGTCTTACTTGGATCCACTCTACCAGTCGGGGGCGGGGAGTATTGGTGTAGATATGTGGTCAAAGCCTATTGTGCACCCATTGTGCACCTATTGATTGTGAGTGTTGATCAAACACCCTACGTATGATTAGCCAGGCCTGTTACTATTTGTGCAAGTTTCCAAGCCGGCCACATATTGTAGCTAGTACTCACACACCTAGATAGATGATTCTTGATTCTTGTACATGACATGACCAGTATTACTTATCTTGTTCTAGCTCTAGATTTACAGCTTACCTTGCCATGATACTCACATGTACATTCTATGATTTTCTTGTATATACTCTCTATTTACAGTCTTATAGCTTTTGTCATATCTTGTGAACTGTTGTTAGTTGATTTGTACTCGTTCCATCATGACTGGATATGTTGACAAAATATTACAGATGCTGATGAGGGGGATTACAGTACCTACTACGGTCCGGATGACGTAGTGGGCTTAGACTTGGAGACCTTGGTCCAGCAGGGCTTAGCTCTGCCTGACGAGACTTTACCTATTGCTTAGTTAGAGTAGGTCTTTTGTACTGGACCTTGTCTCCAGCTACTTTTGAGACTGTTATTATTTTGGATTGTATTAGAGACTTGGATTTGTATATTCTTTGTGTTGGACTTGACAGGTTATATTTTATCGTCTTGTTGTCTTTATCTTTCATTCATTACTTTATCATCTTAGAGTTGTGATTGAGCACTCATATATATTCATTGCTTATCCTCCATTCGGAGTTGACCATATTCTCGACAGGTTTTTGATATATATATATATATATATATAAAAACTGTTGTTAGAGTAGAAAACCTGTAGCGTTCCATGCCGTTTTTACGGTGAGGGCTGGGCGTTGTCACGTACACGTGCCCTTATAGCGGGAGCGGGTCGTGACAAGGTATCTCAAGATACCTTCAATCTATTCCTAAGACACTAATACTAGTATCCCAAGATACTTCTAGATAGGACACTAACATATCCTAAAGTACTAAGATATACTAACTCACTAACTATCTTAACTTCCCAGATATCTCTAACATATAACTCTAACATCTAACCAGCTATCTAACTATCTTAACATTCTACCAATACCTTATTACCTTACCCGTATGTCACGTAATTCCCATTACCTAGATAATACCTTAGATATCTAGTATCTATCCATATACCCCAAGCTACTAGCTAACCAATATCTTAACATCTAACCTTAGTATCTAGGTAAACTGTGAAACCCACAATTTTGGGATTTACTGGATTTTTGGATTTGATTGCACTTTGTAATTGATTGGTTATATTTTTGTTAATTTATTATTATTAGTCAATTAGGAAAATTGTATTTTAAAAAAAATCCCTGGATTTTTGATTGACTGGCTGGACCCGTCATGTTCCTGTGTTCGAACCGAACCCAATCTCGATTTATTTCGAAACCAACTTTTAATCCTTTATATATATTTATATATATTATTTTCCTTTCTAAAGGAAAGAAACTTTCTTTCTAAAATAACTCTTTTTTTTCTCTAACCCGTACTCTTTCCCCTTCCCTGTCCGTTCACAACCGAGCTCGTGACCCCGGCCTCCCGAAACGGCCGAGTCTCCTCCCCTTCCGAAATACTCGACCCCTCATTTCCCCTTCCGTAACCCCCAAACACCTATCTTATATAAACTCCTCTCCCACTCCTTTCTTCTCAACTCAAATCCCTAGCCATTTCTAAATACGTGCCCTAGCCGTGCTCCGGCGGCCTCCCGATGCCGATCCCCTACGAGTCAGCCCCGACCCGAGCCGCCCAGGCCAGCGCTCCTCCGCCCGAGGCCAGCGCTCCTCAGCCCGATCCCGGCAACCCCGCCGCCGCTGTCCCCGCGGCCCAGGCTGACCGCCGGCCACCAAGCCTCCTATGCGCGCCCCTCCGGCCCCGAGCCCCTGTCCGCGTCCGCCCGACGCTGTCGACCCCTGCCATTCTCAATTTGCTGTTCCAGTTCCCGGCTTGTTGTCCCAATCCGCTGTTTCGGTTTCACGTGGCCCGATCCCGCTGTTCGTGTGTTTTGGGATTTTTCGAGTTCGCATGATTTCTATTTTTCCCTATTTTTTATCTGAGAGCTCTAGCCGAGCACTCGAGGTATATTTTCGTGTCCCTGTGTCCCTCCCGTAGAGTCGATGATGACTCGGTCTCGATCCTGCTATGGGTTTTCCGATTTTAATTCGGAATTTATGCTGTGAATTTGGGTTTCGTATTCTGATTCCAATTTGGATTTAGTTCTGTTATTTCCGACTTCGATTTGGAATAGTCCGTTCTGAAAATTGGTTTCCGATTTCGAGCTCGATAGACTATGAGTTCTGATTCTCGGATTTGGGTTCTATTTTTTTTTGGAACACATTTATAAGTGGCTTAAGCTCTGTTGATTCATTCTTGTATATATATTTTGTATATATATATATATATATATATATATATATATATATATATATATATATATATATATATATATATATATATATATGGCATTGAGATAGATTTTGGTTGATTTTTTCAGTTATGTATTTTTGGTGTTGAGTATGTACATATCTTGGTGGAGTATATATTGACTAGACGGTGTTGTTTGGATGGGATTTTTGACTTTTCGGTATCGCCCCATGATTGGGTTATCCCAATTACAGAGAAGGTGCTGCCCAAATTTTTAGAAAATATTTTTAAAAAACGATTTCTATAAAGTTTCGAATAAATCTATTTTTTCCAAACTTTGGTCTTTGCAAAACAATTAGATTTGTTGGTTTTGTGGATTATGTATCACCTTCGGGCGACGACCGTATCGGTCTATAGGCCCTAGCGAAATGCAAACGAAACCGACATTTTCGGACGTTGAGGCATAAGCTAGAATGCAACATGACACTTTGGACCAAGTCTGAGACTTACCATATTTTTTATATTTTACAAATAATTATTATTTTAGAGCATGTTACTGGCCAATAGTATTTTAGGTGCAGGACCTCGGCCTGCTGAATGGACCGCTTTCCGGCGTTCAAAGTTCACCAACAATTTAATTATTTTAATTCATTTAATTTATGTAAAGTGTTGTAAGGGCATAAGCCCAGTCTTTATTTCTTTCTCTGTGGTTTTGTAATTTTATAGTATAGTTTTGGTTGCTTTTTGGTTTTTCTGGTTTCGTTAGTTATCGATAAACGCTTAGAATAATAAATTGAATATTTATTTTATATAGAAAATTAAATAAATCTTTCCACATTTAGTTAATAATAAAATATAAGTTTGTATTATTTAAACAAATTCACGCTTTTTTTATTTAAAGAAAAATCTAGTTTTAGATATATTACAAAATACAAAATTTTGCCAAATAATTGAAAAATACGAATTTTCCCAATAAATGTTAACTTGACTTTTATTTCGTTAAATTAATGATTTTAAATCGCATCGATAAACGTGTTATGATAGAATAACATAAAACTTGACTAGGATCAATTTTAGAGATTGTAACTAGCACACCTAGATATGATTCAATGATGACGGTTCTAAGTAAGAACTTCTCAACTGTAGGATTTCGAGGACAAGTTTGACTTTTTTGGTACCGACTTCCAATCCAGTCAAAAACCAAGGCAAGTACAATTATGTTTGTTTTTCAGTTTAATTAGTAATTGTAATATTGCAAGCTTAAACCACATTGCTACACGGAACTCTCTCCTAGAGCATTGATTGTTATTGATTGTGGGATATTGGGAGAGTAGTGTAGTATTTTATGACCAATACCTTCATATTGCATAATTATATGAGCTTACCCCTCTTCATACAGGGATAAGCCGTATCGTATCACTAGGATACTATTGTACAACCCAAGCCGGTCATAAGCATTACATACTCAAATTACATTATTTTCAATTGTGGAAAATTGCTGGAAAATATTTTTCAAGTATTTCAAACTGTTTAAAATTGCAAATTTCTAATTATTAGTTGAATTGTTAGATATTCATAATTTTACTTTGCTCCTTTCCTGACTGGATCCCCACCCCCAATAGGTCCCATTGATGAAGCTGAGCTATTGATTAATAGCTATTACGATCCTGGGCTTTACCCAACTGTGCTGCCAGAGTCCCAATCGGAGGATGTTGATCTCGGGGCTGATGAGCCAACTTTCTAGATTATGATATTTTCTTGCTAGTTATTATGTTTGAATTTAAGACAGTTTATTTTATTTTTATATTATCAGATGTATCTTTCTGTTGGACAAAGTTTTTAATATTCGTAATTTTAGAAGTTGTGACAAAAATATTATGTTATTGAGATTACCTGCAAGTGGATACAGCTTACTACCGTCGTCTCACAACGGTGCAGGCTGGACATGATCCGATTCGACCCAACAATTTAGGATCGGGTCGTGACATATTTTTAATGGTGGCCCATGCAGGTCTGACCAAAACTTAGGTAAACATATCTAGAAACAATTAGAATACTAGAACATTAATTTATCACAAAATAGGACCGGAATATATTATAAATAAATATTTTTGTTTGTTATAGACTGTTAGGCTACCTTGCTTATGTTTTGCAATCCTAAACCTTCCAGAGTATGGCCACGGACAAGACCAATACTGATGGCGATGGGTTGTCATCACCCGATCACAACCCACCTCCTCAATCAAGTCCGGATCCTACACCTCGGCAACTGACCGATTGTCCCCATAATGCACCAGCACCCCGTAGATTTTACACTACTACTCAAGTGACAGATCCTACATCTTCTCGGACTGAACAGCAAGCCCCTGCAGAAGTGTCCGATCCAGCTGCCCCACCAGTGCCCGTAGACCCCACCGACCTCGTAGGCCTGTTACGAGGAGTGCTTGAGGCCCAGAGAGTCCAAGCTGAAGCTCATCGCGAACAGACTGCGATTATGAGAGAAGGCATGGAGAATGCCCACAATGTGGCTATGGCTGTCCTCGAGAGAGAAGAAGTAGCACAATCGGAACCAAGGCCTGCTAAAGTCAGAGATATTGAGAAATTCAAGAAGTTGGGTCCTCGATCCTTCAAGGGAACCGAAGGAATTATCTATGCTGACGAATGGATCGACAGCATGGAGCGTCTCCTCAGTGTCGTTCGACTTCCTGATGACCTCCAAGTTGAAGCTATGAGACTCCAACTGCTAGATGTAGCAAGCACCTGGTATCGGAATGAACCCCGACTCCATGACAGGCAGCTTGACTGGAACACCTTCAAGAGGTTGTTCCGCAGGAAGTTCTTTCCAACATCAGTGTTACGGAAGATGGAAAGACAATTTCATAATCTGAAGCAAGGAAATATGACGGTTGGTGAATATACGGCAGAGTTTGGTCAACTTAGTCGCCTTGCCAAGAACTTGGTTGCTGACCCCGTCGATCGTGCTGAAAGATTCAGTTATGGACTGAGGAAAGAGATTCGCACTCCTGTGATCATATGCGGCGCCAAGACGTACGAAAGGATCCTAATACAAGCTCAGGATATAGAGAAGAGTCAGCCTGCTCGTTCAAAGAGGGAGTATTCTGGAACTAGCAACTTCCAGATTAACCAGAAGAGGCCCAACCACAACAATAACAATAGGCCTTCTCACCACCAGCAGCAGCACCATCAAGCGAGGACCAATGACAAAGCGCCTCAGAAGCAGATTTTTGTCTACAATTTCTGCAAGAGGTCGGGGCATCATGCGAACATCTGCATGAAAAGGCTATGATACTGCCTAGTTTATGGGTCTGCCACCCACCAAGCGAGGGACTGCCCTACGACATTAAACCGGACCGGAATAACACAGCAGTAGGCTCCCCTATCCACTCAGCAACAACAGTTTGGGCAACACCAACAGAAGACTGGGCGAGCCTTTGTCCTAACAACAGACGAACAGGAGCCAGAGCAGGAACCTACCACCGATGTCATCACAGGTTCTATTTATGTGCATTCGCATCCTGCTTTAGCATTATTTGATTCGGGTGCATCACACAGTTTTATAGCAAAAAAATTCATCTCTGTACACCACCTATTTATGGGATTTAGCAAAAAGATATGTAGAGTTATGACTGGTGGTGGACCCATACCCATCACTGAGACCTGTAACTGCCCTATAACTATCTCAGGACACAAATTTTTAGCACCCTTACTTGTGATGCCCTTACCTAACTATGATGTAGTCCTAGGAATGGACTGGTTAAGTAAGCAGCATGCGCTGATCGATTGTCACAGAGGATGTGTAGTCTTCAGCCCACCTGGAGAGCCGGAGTTTGAAATCTCTCGAGCCCCGGAAGGTATGGAGGGTATTACCTACTCCTCTATCATCGAAGAACCCGGATCTCCTTATCCTATCATAGTAGAATTCATGGACGTCTTCCCTGGTAGTCTTCCAGGATTGCCCCCGGATCGAGATGTGGAATTCACCATCGACCTAGTTCCCAGCTCTTCCCCTATTTCTTGAGGATGCTACAAAGTCAACCCTAAGGATGCCAAGGAAATGAAGGACCAGATCAATGAGCTGAAGGCCTTTGGATTTATCAGAGATGGAGCCTCATCCTGGGGAGCACCTGTCTTGTTTGTGCCCAAGAAAGATAGGACTGTGCGGATGTGCATTGACTACCGGGCGCTGAACAACATCACCATCAAGAACAAGTACCCTCTGTCCCGGATCGATGACCTGTTTGATCAACTAAGTGGAGCTAAGGTATTCTCGAAGATAGACCTTAGATCTGGCTACCATCAAATCAAGGTCAGGAAGAAGGATATTCCAAAGACAGTATTTAACACCAAATATGGTCAGTATAAATTTTTGGTCATGCCGTTTGGATTTACGAATGCCCCTACGGTATTCATGAACCTTATAAACAAGGTCTTCCATGAATATCTGGATCAGTTTGTTGTTGTCTTCATCGATGACATCCTGATCTACTCGAAGACCTAAGAAGAGCATGAAGAGCACCTGAAGAAAGTTCTGGGAACCTTAAGGAAGGAGAAGCTCTATGGTAAGCTATCTAAATGTAAATTCTTCTTAGACAAGATGGATTTTCTAGGCCGTGTTGTCATAGGGGAAGGAATTTCGGTAGACCCAAAGAAGATAGCTGTTATTGAGAAGTGGAGTACACCAAGTTCAGTTGCTGAAATCAAAAGTTTTTTGGGCTTAGCTGGCTACTACCGAAAATTCGTGAAGGACTTCGCCAGGATTGCTGAGCCGATGACGAAGCTCACAAGGAAGAACGAAAAATTTGTGTGGACTGAAGCTTGCCAGTCAGCATTTGAGGAACTGAAGAAGAGACTTACAATGGCACCGATACTTGTGCTACCCGCAGGTACCGGCGGTTTCTCAATTTACAGTGATGCTTCTGGTAAAGGATTGGGTTGTGTTCTTCAACAACACGGGAAAGTAATTTCTTACGCATCTAGGCAATTACGGACTCTTGAGAAGAACTATCCCACGCATGATTTGGAGCTTACAGCAGTTATATTTGTACTGAAGCTGTGGAAGCATTACCTCTATGGAGAGAGAGTAGAAATATTTACAGACCATAAAAGTCTTAAATATGTTTTCACTCAGAATGAGCTGAACATGCGACAGAGACGATGGCTGGAGCTGATAAAAGATTTTGACATCGACCTGCAGTATCATCCGGGTAAGGCTAATGTTGTTGCAGATGCACTTAGTCGATACCCGATGGCAATATTTTTGACCAAGGAGAGGCATTTGCTAGAAGACATAGAGAAGCTTGGATTGGAGATTGTACTGCCTGAAGAGGAAATGAAGAAACTAGGGCGAAAAGCCATTGTACCTGGAGATGATTCATCAATAATACAGTTGGAAGTGCGTTCAAGTCTGATAGACAGAGTCAAGGAGACACAATTCCAAAATGAGGCGCTTTGCAAACCCAAAGATAAAGTGCTGGCAGGAACACTTGAAGGATTCTCAATCGCCAGCGACGGAGCATTGAGGCATGGTACGATACTTTGCGTACCAACTGGCGAACTAAGGAATGAGCTGACGCAAGAAGCGCACCAGTCATAGTATTCCATACATCCAAGAGCTAATAAAATATATCAGGATATGCATACGGTAGTATGGTGGTACGGAATGAAGAAGGACGCATCCAGGTATGTGGCTAGATGCTTAATTTGTCAACAAGTAAAAGCTAGCAGACAGAGACCAGCAGGACTGTTGCAGTCGCTAGACATCCCAAAGTAGAAATGGGAACACATAACGGTGGACTTTGTGTCAGGATTGCCTCGATCCCAAGGAGAAAAGGACGCCATTTGGGTTATTGTGGACCGACTGACTAAGTCAGCTTACTTTATCCCCTTCAAGGTTGGTCTATCCACCGAAAAGTTGGCAGCACTGTACATACAGCATATCTGCAGGATTCATGGAATTTCGATAAGTATCGTATCTGACAGGGATACCAGATTCATCTCTCACTTCTAGAAGAGCTTGTACGACAGTTTAGGAACACAATTGAAGTTCAGCACCTCCTACCCTCCCCAGACTGACGGACAATCGGAGAGAACAATACAGAAGCTAGAGGACATGCTGAGATCTTGCGTCTTAGAATTTGGAGGGTCTTGGGAAGACCACTTGTACTTGGTAGAATTCTCCTACAATAACAGCTATCAAGCTAGCATCGGTATGACTCCGTTCGAGGCACTTTATGGACGTCGTTGTCGCACTCCACTTGCTTGGGACGACGTAGGAGAAAGATTATTGCTTGGACCTGAGATGGTGACCGATGCAGCAGAGAAGGTAAAGATAATCAGAGACAAACTCAGGATTGCTCAGGACAAACAGAAGCATTGGACTGATAGCAGTCGTCGACCACTGGAGTTCGAAGCAGGAGATAGTGTCTTCGTCAAGATTTCCCCTACCAGAGAAACTATCAGATTTGGCAGAGCAAAAAATCTGAGCCCCAGGTACATCGGCCCATTCGAAGTTTTGAGCCGAGTCGGAGAAGTAGCGTACCGATTAGCTCTACCAGCTATCTTGAGGGCGTGCACAACGTCCTCCATGTTTCACAGCTCAGGCACTACATTCTGGATCCGAGCCACATCTTGGACCATTCAGAGCTGGAGATTGGACCCAGCCTCACAGTACCAGAGAAGCCAGTGGCAATTTTAGACAGAGGTGAGAAAAAAACTATGAATTCTGTGACGCCGATAGTCAGATTGATGTGGCAGCACAACTCCCCAGGCGAATCTACCTGGGAGCGAGAAGATGAGATGCGAGAACAGTATCTGTATCTATTTGAGACCTGAGGTACCTCCTAACCCCATCCTTTAATTTCGAGGACGAAATTTCTTAAGGAGGTAAGGTTGTGAAACCCGTAATTTCTTTTTTAGTACTGAGCCTCAGTCTTTTGCATCTTCTGCGCTTTGGCGAAGGGATGTCTTCAGCTGAGATTTTTTATGCTTCTACAACCACTTAGGTATCTCAAGATACCTTCAATCTATATATTCCTAAGACACTAATCCTAGTATCCCAAGATACTTCTAGATAGGACACTAACATATCCTAAAGTACTAAGATATACTAACTCACTAACTATCTTAACTTTCCAGATATCTCTAACATATAACTCTAACATCTAACCAGCTATCTAACTATCTTAACATTCTACCAATACCTTATTACCTTACCCTTATGTTAGGTAATTCCCATTACCTAGATAATACCTTAGATATCTAGTATCTATCCATGTACCCCAAGCTACTAGCTAACCAATATCTTAACATCTAACCTTAGTATCTAGGTAAACTGTGAAACCCGCAATTTAGGGATTTACTGGATTTTCGGATTTGATTGCACTTTGTAATTGATTGGTTATATTTTTGTTAATTTATTATTATTAGTCAATTAGGAAAATTGTATTTAAAAAAAATTAATCCCTGGATTTTTGATTGACTGGCTGGACCCGTCCTGTTCCTGTGTTCGAACGGAATCCAATCTCGATTTATTTCGAAACCACCTTTTAATCCTTTATTTATATTTATATATATTATTTTCCTTTCTAAAGGAAAGAAACTTTCTTTCTAAAACAACTCTTTTTTTCTCTAACTCTTACTCTTTCCCCTTCCCTGTCCGTTCACAACCGAGCTCGTGACCCCGGCCTCCCGAAACGGTCGAGCCTCCTCCCCTTTCGAAACTCCCGACCCTTCATTTCCCCTCTCGTAACCCCCAAACACCTATCTTATATAAACTCCTCTTCCACTCCTTTCTCCTCATCTCAAATCCCTAGCCATTTCTAAATCCGTGCCCTAGCAGTGCTCTGGCGGCCTCCCGATACCGATCCTCTACGAGTCAGCCCGACCCGAGCCGTCCAGGCCAGCGCCCCTCCGCCTGAGGCCAGCGCTCTTCATTTCGAGCCCGGCGACCCCGCAGCCTCTGTCCCCGCAGCCCAGGCCGACCGCCGGCCACCAAGCCTCCTATGCGCGTCCCTCCGGCCCCGAGCCCCTGTCCGCGTCCGTCCGACGCGGTCGACCCCTGCCGTTCTCAATTCGTTGTTCCAGTGCCCGACTTGTTGTCCCGATCCATTGTGTCGGTTTCACGTGGCCCGATCCCGCTGTCCGTGTGTTTTGGGATTTTTCGAGTTCGCATGATTTCAATTTTTCCCTATTTTTCATCTGAGATCTCTAGCCGAGCACCCAAGGTATATTTTCATGTCCCTGTGTCCCTTCCGTAGAGTCGATGATGACTCGGTCTCAATCCCGCTATGGGATTCGATTGTTGCATATTTAGTTCTGATTTCTATGTTGAAATTTGTTCGTTGGATTTTTTGATTTTAATTCAGAATTTATGCCATGAATTTGGGTTTCGTATTCTGATTTCTATTCGAATTTAGTTCTGTTATTCCCGAATTCAATTTGGAATAGTCCGTTCTGAAAATTGGTTTCCGATTTTGAGTTCGATAGACGATGAGTTCGGATTCTCGGATTTGGGTTCTGTTGTTTTTGGAACACATATATAGGTGGCTTAAGCTCTGTTGATTCATTCTTGTATGTATGTATATATATATATATATATATATATATATATATATGGCATAAAGATGGGGAAGAGGAAGTGGCAGCGACAGCCACGCGGCCCCCGCTCGTCGGAGGAGCCCCCTCCGTTCGCCGTAGCCACCGGCCTCCCCCCTGTGGCCGGGTGGTTCCTCTGGCCGGCTGGCCCCCTCCGGCTGGCCGCCGTCCCGGGCTTCTTTTTCCCACTGGGTGCCCCAACCCAATCTCCTCTTCCCCGTCCCCCCGTCGGCCGGGACACGCTTCTTCCGCCTGGCCGGGCGTCTTTTCGCCGAGCTGTTTTCCTCTACATTTCCCCTCCTCCCCTTCCCCTTCGGCATCGCCGTTCCCGGCACTCCCGGGCGAGGCATCGGGCATCCTGCCCTCCTCCGCCACCGGTTGCTCCCCAGGGGGCTCAGCGCCATTGGGCTCCTCGTCGAGTGTCGGCCCCTACCGCCAACCCCCTTGGTTCCCCCCCGGACCCATCCCTCCTTGGCCCTCGGCCGGAGCCGTGCCAGGCTCCGTCAGGCGTGCCCCTTCTTTCCCGGTGGACCTCCCACTCGTCGCACCTTCTGCCGTGCCACCTCTCCCGGCGTGGCCCTGCTCCGTCCACTCCCTCATGTGCTCGCCTTCCCCGGTCGCGCCCTCTGCGGGGACCTCAACCCCTTCCGGCCGTGGAGGATCCTCCTCCCCCTCTCCTGCCTCTACCTCCGGCGCAGCGTCAGCTTTCCCGGCCGCTCCCTCCTCGTGGCCCAACTCCGCTCACTCCCTCTTGGGCTCGTCTTCCCTGGCCGCTCCCACATCGTGGACCTCAGCCCCCTCCGGCCGTGGAGGATCCTCCTCCCCCTCACCGGCCTCCGTCTCCGGCCCAACGGCAGATTCCCCGCCTCCTGCCTCGGCCCCCTCCTCGACGATCTCTGCCGTCCAGGCTTCTCCCTTGGTGGCGGCGCTCCCCCTGCGAGACCCTCTCTTGGGCTCTCGTGGCAGTCCGACGGCCCACGGCACGAGAGCCGACGGCGGTCTGCCTTCCTGCGACGTCGCCCCCCCTCTCGGCCGCTCACCAGCCTCTTCCTCTTTCGTCGTCCCCCCACGACGAGTTCCCCGCCATCCGGCGTTCCCTACGCCGCATGTTGGCACCTCGTCGGTGATTTCCTACGCCCGCCCGGAGGTCGAGCTCCTGCTTCCGCTCCCTACCCGTCGTCATCGACCCCCTCCCCCGGCGGCCGCGCCCCCCTCTCCCTCTCCCGGCTTTTTTTCCCTTTTCGGCGATCCGTCCCTAGCAGTGGGAGGTCTGGGTTTCCCCGTGGGAGCCTCCGTCCTCCTCCCCCTCGTCTTTCTAACCATCGTCGGGCGGGTCCCACTCGCCGGAGCTCCCTTCTCCTGTCCACGCGAGCCTCCGCTCCTACCGTCGGAGCCCCACCCGACGGAGACCCTCCGCTCTCTCTCGGCCTGCCGGAACCCGCCTCCGGTTACTGTCACTCCCCGATCATGGAATACGTATTTTAATACGTAAACCGATAAATTGTATTGACCTTGTATTTATACTATATTTATTATGCTGTATTTCTCCATGCATCTTCCAAAATAATATTTCGTAATTTATTTTCTGCATTTGGGCCTACAGTTTTGGCTCATTTGGGAAACCTATTTTTGGTTCACCCATGGTTCATCAAGAACCCTTTAGTTCATCATGAACCCTTGGGTTCAAGATTATAAATACAACTCATCTCATTCTCTCTCCTCTAATTTATTTTCCTCCACCAACCAAATATTTCCTCCATCAACCAAGGCAAGTACCAACTTGCTCAAGAGATGGATCCATAATTTTGTCAATGATTTCTTACAAAACTATTTGCCAAAACATGTTCTTCTCCTCAATCTATACTAGTTTAGAACTTGGAAATTTTCATTTTGAAGCTTTGATTTTTGTAGATCTAAGTTTTAATCATTTTCAGATTTCCTTGGTCTTGATCTATTTTTGTTGGAGTTTTGTGGGTTTTGATGTTTCCATGTGGAAGAGAATTCCATTTCACCCAAGATGGAACTTTGGAAATTCGGATTTGGAGTTCGGATGGCCAAGTTGTGATGCTTTGAAGCTTTGGGTTCATCCATGGTGTTCTTGCTGTTTGGAGAAGACAGTGAGCAGTGTGCAGAGCTTCTTAGCTCACGCCACTGAGCTGTGCGCGCTCCTTAGTGCTGCGTACGCAGGCTTGGGTACGCTTCCTGTTGGGAGCGTGTCCCTTGCGTGCGTGACTTTTCACGTACGCTGTCCCTTGCGTGCGTGACTTTTCACGTACGCTGTCTCTTGTGTGCGTGACTTTTCACGTACGCCGTCTCTTACGTGCGTGACTTTTCACGTACGTTGTCTCTTGCGTGCGTGACTTTTCACGTACGCTGTCTCTTGTGTGCGTGACTTTTCACGTACGTCGTCTCTTGCGTGCGTGACTTTTCACGTACGCTGTCTCTTGCGTGCGTAACTTTTCACGTACGCTGTCTCTTGTGTGAGCCTGCGTGACTTTTCACGTACGCTGTCTTGAGTGAGCCTGCGTGACTTTTCACGTACGCTGCCTTGAGTGAGCCTGCGTGACTTTTCACGTACGCTGCTCTCATGCGTGCGTGACTTTTCACGCACGCAGCTCCCCTTGAGCGTGCGTGCTTTTGTGCGTACGCTTTTGATATTTTATCAGATATTATATGCCCATTTTATATCCTTACGCCTTTTGTCCCGAGCATGATATGAGCACTAATGAGATCTCGGTGAACAAGTGTTCCCACCTGATATATGTACCTGAATGTCCCAGTTCTTGTTCATGCTCGACAAATGACTCGTAACTCCACGTGGCGTATTTGTAATGATGCATTGCACTAAGGAGGATAAAACATGTTGACATACTGATTGACATGGATCCTCACTTAGGGTACTCGTACTATAGTACGACCTTTTAGGGGGATAATCATGCAGGCCACAGCATGAGAGTCCAAGATTTCACCTAGGGTTAAACTAGGCAACTAAATATACTAGATGCATGGGGAGGGCAGAATCCCGAGATCGTGTTACACCAGCCGCCTTGAGATATTGTCTTGACGTGCCGGCTGGTCTCCACGGATATTGTGTCATCCGCAACGAGTGGATGACTGTATCCGATTAATTCCCGCTATATATTACATGTTTTGGCAAGGTGGCCTTACGAGGGACCTGTGCTCAATAACACCTGTCTACGCGAACCCCTGGGTTGGCTAGCCTTGCTGGAAAGATATGATCTGAGGATTTTCTAATAACATGACGCGAGGATAACCTCGTCCCACTAGAAACTCGTAGACTTGATTGGCCGTGAAAACGACTTGCTTGTATCCTATTACCTTTCGCGAATAACCGAGGGAAGCGGACTGTTTTGGTACGTGATCCAACCCATGTTCTTGTTTGATTGTTGGGTTGGTTATCGTACTATGACAGGCTGTGGACCGAAGTTATGAACGGAAGAATTATTCTTGTTGTGAAGTATTACTTCTATGAATGACTGAGGAACATGGTCTATCATGGTACAAGATCCAACCCATGTTCTTGTTTGATTGTTGGGTTGGATATTGTGCTGCGATAGGCTATCGACCAAAGTCACGATCAGGAGATTTTCTTGTTTATACCTTTTAACTTATGTGAAAGTTATAGAGTACGACACGTCCCGACTCCATGGGCACCTTTTGTCCTCGTTTGGTTGTAAGGGTGCCATATGGGCTCGAAGATGTTGCGCCACCCTATAATAGTAGCATAAGTATTACTATTATCAGTCATTCTATTAGCTGGATTTTTAATCTTAACTCTTGTGCCTCTTTGGTGGTACTTGCTATTCGGAGCTGATCCCGCTGGTTTTGTTTGGCCAGATCTCGTAGCAGAGCTGGAGGACACGATCTTCCTTCCTGACATCCATGGTGCATACTAGGAGCATGGCGGTCCGGGGACTCGAGTGGGTTTCTTCTCCACCACTCCTGCTTATACTTTTGCGGCGTTTAGCCACCGGCACCTGTTAGCCGGATTACTTGATATTTTGTGTCAGTACATAATTGTAATTAAACAGACTGCAGCTGTGTATAATTTTGTACTCCTGACTCTCTGAGATAGCTAAATTATAAAGCTAGTCTCTCATGACCATTTTAATGAAGCGTCGGGGATGCCTTACTGCTTTATCTTTAATGTTCATTTAATTGCTGATGTGACTTGATTAATTGAGACATAGAACTCTGTGGGACCATAGGAGACTTGATTGTAGCATGTACCCCCTCGTCTCTCGACAGCCACGATCGCCGTATGACGTTACGTACCTCATATGGAGTAGCTGGCCTAGTCCGTCTCCATATTTCGGTACTGGAGCGTGACAAGGTTTTAGTGGTGGCCCATGCAGGTCTGATTTTCAAACTTGTGGGGTATTGCAAATTATTAGGAGTCTCAATCAAAAAAACTTGTTCTCCTTAAAATTCTGTTTCAAATTCTCTGTCCTTGCCTTGATCTCTAACCTGACTTGCATCCTCGAAATCTTCTTCGTCCGGACTTGATAATCTTATACCTTTCTCTATAGGGGTGCTTCATTCTCAGTAGCGGGTGAGGCCCATGAGGAAGAGCAGCAAGAGCATGGCTCGACTGGGCAGCAATAGGGGAGAGAACCTTCTCCAGTGCAGGTACGAGCAGAAGTGGGACCAGAGGCAGTGGAGCCGCGGGTTACTGAGGCTCCTGCAGCACCAGCAGCGACAGCAGTACCGGACGCTGTAGCACTCCTGGAGATCATCCGGGGGTTTCTTGTCACTAACCAACAGCAACAGACTCGGCAGTAGGAGCAGAACGTGTTGCTGAACCAGGGGATTCAGTTAGCACTTGAGAGGAGTGTCGGAGCTGACTCGGGAGCATCAGAAAGGTTTCGTCGCTTGAACCCAAGGTATTTTGATGGCACGGAGGATGCCATCACTGCGGATGCCTGGATTCAAGACATCGAAGCCATTCTTGTGGCAGCCAAGGTTCCAGATGATGAGAAGGTTGATCAGGTCAAACTGGTACTTCAGGATCTTGCCCGCGACTGATGGGCCTCAGAAAAAGTTGGTACAAGACGCCCTGTTCGTTGGACCACCTTCAGTGACAGATTCAAGGCTAAGTATTTTGGCGTAGTGGCTCGATATGAGCTCCAGCAAAAGTTTATCAGTCTCAAGCAAGCAGGCAAGACCGTAGATGGGTATACAGCAGAGTTCTGCAGATTGTCCCGTTTCGCACCAGCAATGGTGGCAACGGAGCCAAAGAAAGCTATGAGGTTCCAGCAGGGACTTCATTTGGAACTATTACAGCTTGTGGAAGGACACGACTACCAGACGTTTGACGTTGTTTTGACGGCAGCTCGGAGGCACGAGCTTACCCAGCAGAGGTTGGCATCGAGGACAGGAGGTCAGAAAAGATCTCATTCCCATGTTGGAGGAGGAGCAATGCAGCGAACATCGGCACCAACACCCGGTGTTCGTATTCATGAGGCAGGAACGCCGTGGAGGACGGCCGTGTCGACTAATACAACACCAGCTCAACATCAACAGCCCAGAAACTAGCAGCAGCGTCAGGGAGCACCCCAGGGCTGTACCTTCTGTGGGAAGGCAGGGCACACGAGGGAGTGTGTCGGTCAGCGAATGGCTTATGTTTGAGGTGTGGTCGTGCAGACCACCGTATTTCCACTTGTCCTATGAAGCAGAGGCCAGGAGGGCCAGCTCAGCAGTTTCTAGCATTGCCAGCTCCAGTGGCAACCCCGAGTGGAGGGCCAGTATTAGCAGTAAGGCCCCTAGCCCAGCGTCTGCCAACGCAGGCTCAGATGTTCCGCCAGGCACAGGAAGCCGAAGGCCCTCAGAGGCAGCAACAACATGGTCGAGGAAGGCCGCAACAAGGAGCTCAGCGGGGCCAGGGCCAGGCTCTCACATTATCCTTGGTAGAGGCTCTAGCGTCCAGTGACGTGGTGGCAGGTAAAATTCTTGTCACCTCATTTTCCGTTGTAGCATTATTTGATTCAGGCGCTACTCATTCATTCATCTCTGCACAATATGCTACACGGATAGGATTAGAGTTTGAGGCATTGTCGGAGAGGATGGATATACTCACCGGCAATGGGCTCGTAGAAGTTAGCAGAGTGCGCTTTTCATGTCCGGTAGAGGTGTGTGGGCATTTACTGCCCGCATCATTGATTAAATTCCCTATGGAGAATTTTAATGTTGTTCTTGGCATGGACTGGTTGAGAGACAGTCATGCGACAATTGATTGTAGAGAAGGTAGGGTCATATTCAGCGTTCCTGGGATGGAACAGTTCATCTTTACTCGAACCTTGAAGAATCATGCCGGAGGCGTCATCTCAGCAGCAGTGTCAGAGCCAGGACAGATTCCAAGAGTGGTCGAAGATTTTCTCGACGTCTTCCCTGATGAGCTCCCAGGGATACCCCCAGTCAGAGAGGTGGAATTTAGCATTGAGTTGAACCCTGGAACGAGGCCTACCGCAGACAGAGTTTACCGGATGTCGTCGTCAGAACAGGATAAGTTGTATCAACATGAAGAAGAGTTGAAGTCTAAGGGATTCATCCGAGACAGCAAATCGCCCTGGGCTGCGCCAGTGATTCTAGTTCCCAAGAAGGATGCATCGACGAGGATGTGTATCGACTACCGCAAGCTGAATGTAGTAACAATGAAGAATAAGTACCCACTACCAAGGATCGATGACCTGTTTGACCAGTTGAGTGAGGCCAGCATTTTTTCTAAGATCGATCTTCGGTCGGGATACTATCAAGTAAGAGTCCGGGAGCAAGACATACCGAAGACAGCATTCAGATCTAGATATGGGCATTATGAGTTTTTAGTAATGCCCTTTGGGCTAACCAACGCCCCCGCAGTATTCATGGATTTAATGAACCGCATCTTTCTGCCGTTTTTGGATAAATTTGTGGTGGTGTTCCTAGATGACATCTTTGTCTATTCCAGCAGTGAAGAGGAGCATGAGAAACATCTTAGGACTATCTTGCAGACATTGAGGGAGCATCAACTTTATGCGAAGCGTGACAAGTGTAAATTCTGGTTAGATCATATTTCGTTCTTGGGGCATGTAATTTCTGGGGCAGGAGTGTCAGTGGATCCGAAAAAGATTGAGGCCGTAGAGCATTGGCTAGTCCCGAGAACGGTAACAGAAGTGCAAAGTTTCTTAGGATTAGCTGGTTACTACAGAAGGTTCGTGGCGGACTTTGCCAGGATCTCAGCGCCCTTAACGCGTTTGACGCACAAGGACGTAGAGTTTGTTTGGTCAGCTTGCTGTCAGGCATCATTTGAAGAATTGAAGAAGAGATTGATCTCAGCCCCGATCTTGACGCTTCCAGTAGGAGCGGGAGGCTTTACAGTATATTGTGACGCATCAGGGAAGGGTCTTGGATGTGTATTGATGAAGCACGAAAAAGTGATAGCATATACGTCTCGGCAGCTTCGAGACCATGAAAAGAATTACCCGACTCACGATTTGGAGTTAGCAGCTGTGGTGTTTTCACTCAAGTTGTGGAGGCATTATTTATACGGAGATCGGGTAGAGATCTATACTGATCATAAGAGTTTGAAATACGTATTCACGCAGCGAGATTTGAACATGAGGCAAAGAAGATGGTTAGAACTACTGAAGGATTTTGACTTAGATCTTCAGTAGCATCCAGGCAAGGCGAATATAGTTGCAGATGCACTGAGTAGGAGAGGCAGTGCCTATATCTTGACCTCGCAGAAGCATATTTTAGAAGACCTTCAGAGTATGGGAATCGAAGTAGTTTTGCCAAGGGATATAGGAAGAATGACCAGTATACAAGTTCAGTCAACTTTAGTAGAGAGGATAAGGGCAGCACAAGCAGAAGATCCACGGATTCAGAAGTTGCGGTCGGAGTGTGAATCAGGCCGTAGGAAGGAGTTAGTGATTCATGAAGATGGTACGCTCAGGTTTGGAAACAGACTTTGTGTACCGAGTGGAGACCTTCGGCAAGAAGTCATGTCTGAAGCTCATAGTTCTATTTACTCCATTCATCCAGGAGGAACGAAGATGTATCGAGATATCAGACAGTACTTTTGGTGGAATGGCATGAAAAGAGAGATAGCGAGATTTGTATCCAAGTGTCTGGTATGTCAGCAGGTGAAGGCCGAACAGCAGAGACCAGCAGGATTGCTACAGCCGCTTTCTATTCTAGAATGGAAATGGGAGCACATCACGATGGATTTTGTGACTGGTTTACCTAGATCCCCGACTGGTAAGAATGCAGTCTGGGTAATAGTAGATCGACTCACGAAGGTCGCTCATTTCCTTCCCTTCCGAGTTGGACAGACTAATGAGCAGTTAGCAGAATTGTACATAAAGCAGATAGTAAGACAGCATGGTGTTCCAGTTAGTATAGTATCAGATCGGGATACGCGGTTTACTTTCCATTTTTGGCGGAGCTTGCACCAAAGTTTGGGAACCAAGTTAAGATTCAGTACTGCTTATCATCCACAAACCGATGGGCAATCAGAAAGAACCATCCAGACGTTAGAAGATATGCTACGGGCGTGTACCTTAGATTTTGGCGGGTCTTGGGAGGATCACCTTCATCTAGTGGAGTTCTCCTATAACAACAGCTATCAGGCTAGCATTCAGATGGCCCCGTTCGAAGCATTGTATGGAAGAAAGTGCAGGTCCCCTTTGGCATGGGACGACGTCCGAAAACGGAAGATGTTGGGGCCAGAGATGATCACGCAGACTGTGGAGATAGTTAAGTTGGTCAGAGAACGCCTTTGAGTTATGCAGGACCGACATCGTCATTGGGCAGATCAGCATCGTAGGCCTCTAGAGTTCAGAGTTGGCGACCAACTGTTTCTGCGGATTTCGCCTACTCGGGGTATCATCAGATTTGGAATCCGAGGAAAGCTTAGTCTAAGATACGTTGGTCCTTTTAAGATTCTCGCTCGGGTAGGAGATGTGGCTTATCGACTTGCCCTTCCGCCTTCGTTAACTGGCATACATGATGTGTTTCATGTGTCCCAATTACGTGGATATGTCCCGGATCCGAGTCATGTCCTCGATCATTCTGAGTTAGTCGTTGGTACCGACCTAACTTACGAGAAATAACCCGTATCTATTTTAGATCGGCGAGAGAAGGTACTCAAGAATCGGACGATAAGCCATGTCCGTGTTTCTTGGAACCATCACTCTTCGGGAGAGTCAACCTGGGAGCGCGAGGACGAGATCAAATCTTGGTATCCGTATTTGTTTGACTAATGAGGTATACTTTTATGCCTTATTGACACGATTCCATGCTTTTCTGCACCTGCTTGTTTTGCACTTTGTGATGTATGATAATAACTGCTATGATAGTTAACTTGTATATGATTGTGCCTTGCTTGTCCTGATTTCACTATCCTGTCTTGGCGGGAATTTCGAGGACGGAATTTTTCTAAGAAGGGTAGAGATGTCACTCCCCGATCCTGGAATACGTATTTTAATACGTAAACCGATAAATTGTATTTACCTTGTATTTATACTATATTTATTATGCTGTATTTCTCCATGCATCTTCCAAAATAATATTTCGTAATTTATTTTCTGTATTTGGGCCTACAGTTTTGGCTCATTTGGGAAACCTATTTTTGGTTCACCCATGGTTCATCATGAACCCTTTGGTTCATCAGGAACCCTCGGGTTCAAGATTATAAATACAACTCATCTCATTCTCTCTCCTCTCATTTATTTTCCTCCACCAACCAAATATTTCCTCCATCAACCAAGGCAAGTACCAACTTGCTCAAGAGATGGATCCATAATTTTGTCAATGATTTTACAAAACTATTTGCCAAAACATGTTCTTTTCCTCAATCTATACTAGTTTAGAACTTAAAAATTTCCATTTTGAAGCTTTGATTTTTGTAGATCTAAGTTTTAATCATTTTCGGATTTTCTTGGTCTTGATCTATTTTCGTTGGGGTTTTGTGGGTTTTGATGCTTCCATGTGGAAGAGAATTCCATTTCACCCAAGATGGAACTTTGGAAATCCGGATTTGGAGTTCGGATGGCCAAGTTGTGATGCTTTGAAGCTTTGGGTTCATCCATGGTGTTCTTGCTGTTTGGAGAAGACAGTGAGCAGTGTGCAGAGCTTCTTAGCTCACGCCACTGAGCTGCGTGCGCTCCTTAGTGCTGCATACGCAGGCTTGGGTACGCTTCCTGTTGGAAGCGTGTCCCTTGCGTGCGTGACTTTTCACGTACGCTGTCCCTTGCGTGCGTGACTTTTCACGTACGCTGTCTCTTGTGTGCATGACTTTTCACGTACGCCGTCTCTTGCGTGCGTGACTTTTCACGTACGTTGTCTCTTGCGTGCGTGACTTTTCATGTACGCTGTATCTTGTGTGCGTGACTTTTCACGTACGCCGTCTCTTGCGTGCGTGACTTTTCACGTACGCTGTCTCTTGTGTGCGTGACTTTTCACGTACGCTGTCTCTTGTGTGAGCCTGCGTAACTTTTCACGTACGCTGCCTTGAGTGAGCCTGCGTGACTTTTTACGTACGCTGCCTTGAGTGAGCCTACGTGACTTTTCACGTACGCTGCTCTCATACGTGCGTGACTTTTTACGCACGCAGCTCCCCTTGAGCGTGCGTGCTTTTGTGCGTACGCTTTTGATATTTTATCAGATATTATATGCCCATTTTATATCCTTATGCCTTTTGTCCCGAGCATGATATGAGCACTAATGAGATCTCGGTGAACAAGTGTTCCCACCTGATACATGTACCTGAATGTCCAAGTTCTTGTTCATGCTCGACAAATGACTCGTAACTCCACGTGGCGTATTTGCAATGATGCATTACACTAAAGAGGATAGAACATGTTGACATACTGATTGACATGGATCCTCACTTAGGGTACTCGTACTATAGTACGACCTTTTAGGGGGATAATCATGCAGGCCACAGCATGAGAGTCCAAGATTTCACCTAGGGTTAAACTAGGCAACTAAATATACTAGATGCATGGGGAGGGCAGAATCTCGAGATCGTGTTACACCAGCCGCCTTGAGATATTGTCTTGACGTGCCGGCTGGTCTCCACGGATACTGTGTCATCCGCAACGAGTGGATGACTGTATCCGATTAATTCCCGCTATATATTACATGTTTTGGCAAGGTGGCCTTACGAGGGACCTGTGCTCAATAACACCTGTCTACGCGAACCCCTGGGTTGGCTAGCCTTGCTGGAAAGATACGATCTGAGGATTTTCTAATAACATGACGCGAGGATAACCTCGTCCCACTAGAAACTCGTAGACTTGATTGGCCGTGAAAACGACTTGCTTGTATCCTATTACCTTCCGCGAATAACCGAGGGAAGCGGACTGTTGTGGTACGTGATCCAACCCATGTTCTTGTTTGATTGTTGGCTTGGTTATCGTACTATGACAGGCTGTGGACCGAAGTTATGAACGGAAGAATTATTCTGGTTGTGAAGTGTTACTTCTGTGAATGACTGAGGAACATGGTCTATCATGGTACAAGATCCAACCCATGTTCTTGTTTGATTGTTGGGTTGGATATTGTGCTGCGATAGGCTATCGACCAAAGTCACGATTAGGAGATTTTCTTGTTTATACCTTTTAACTTATGTGAAAGTTATAGAGTACGACACGTCCCGACTCCATGCGGCACCTTTTGTCCTTGTTTGGTTGTAAGGGTGCCATATGGGCTCGAAGATGTTGTGCCACCCTATAATAGTAGCATAAGTATTACTATTATCAGTCATTCTATTAGCTGGGTTTTTAATCTTAACTCTTGTGCCCCTTTGGCGGTACTTGCTATTCGGGGCTGACCCCGCTGGTTTTGTTTGGCCAGATCTCGTAGCAGAGCCGGAGGACACGATCTTCCTTCCTGACATCCATGGTGCATACTAGGAGCATGGCGGTCCGGGGACTCGAGTGGGTTTCTTCTCCACCACTCCTGCTTATACTTTTGCGGCATTTATCCACCGGCACCTGTTAGCCGGATTACTTGATATTTTGTGTCAGTACATAATTGTAATTAAACAGACTGCAGCTGTGTATAATTTTGTACTCCTGACTCTCTGTGATAGCTAAATTATAAAGCTAGTCTCTCATGACCATTTTGATGAAGCGTCGGGGACGCCTTACTGCTTTATTTTTAATGTTCATTTAATTGCTGATGTGACTTGATTGATTGAGACATAGAACTCTGTGGGACCATAGGAGACTTGATTGTAGCATGTACCCCCTCGTCTTTCGACAGCCATGATCGCCGTATGACGTTACGTACCTCATATGGAGTAGCTGGCCTAGTCCGTCTCCGTATTTCGGTACTGGGGAGAGACAGTTACCCTCATCCCTCTCTCAGCCTTCGCCGCCGGAGTCCCAGCCTCCGGTCACCGCTCTGGGGGGGCCCGAGGCTCCTCGAGTCGTGCGCCCCTCGCCTCGGACAGAGAGCCCCCTACCTCGGTCTGCGCGCTCTCTTCGGACCGTGCGCCCCACTCAACCCCCTCCATCGGGCTGAGCTCCCGTTTAGACCCCCCTACCTGCTCGTTTTTAAATTTTCAAATTTTTAGAAAAAAATTTCAAAATTTGGACGTTCGGATATCCGAGCCACTAACCCTTTTGATTTCGTAATTTCAAAATTGTGTTTTGATATTTCGAATCCTAGCAGTTGATCTCTTTCTTTTTTTTCCGACCTGTTCTAAAGGCCCCTTTTGTGTGTTTGGGCCTTGTAACCGTATGTTATGCTCTTTCAGAGCCTCCTCCATTTCAATAAAATGACTGTTTTAAATATATAAATATAAATATATATATATATATATATATATATATATATATATATATATATATATATATATATGGCATTGAGATGGATTTTGGTTGATTTTCCCAGTTATGTATTTTTGGTGTTGAGTATGTACATAGCTTGGTGGAGTATATATTGACTAGACGGTGTTGTTTGGATGGGATTTCGACTTTTCGGTATCGTCCCATGATTGGGTTATCCCAATTACAGAGGAGGTGCTGCCCAAATTTTCAAAAAATATTTTTAAAAAAAGATTTCTATAAAGTTTCGAATAAATCTATTTTTCCCAAAATTTGGTATTTGCAAAACAATTGGATTTGTTGGTTTTGTGGATTATGTATCACCTTCGGGCGACGACCGTATCGGTCTATGGGCCCTAGCGAAATGCAAACGAAACCGATATTTTCGGATGTTGAGGCATAAGCTAGAATGCAACATGAAACTTTGGACCAACTCTGAGACATACCATATTTTTTATATTTTAAAAATAATTATTATTTTAGAACGTGTTACTGGCCAATATTATTTTGGGTGCAGGGCCTCGGCCAGCTGAATGGACCGCTTTTCGGCGTTCAGAGTTCACCAGCAATTTAATTACTTTAATTCATTTAATTTATGTAAAGTGTTGTAAGGGCATAAGCCCAGTCTTTATTTCTTTCTCTGTGGTTTTGTAATTGTATAGTATAGTTTTGGTTTCTTTTTGGTTTTTCTGGTTTCGTTAGTTATCGATAAACGCTTAGAATAATAAATTGAATATTTATTTTATATAGAAAATTAAATAAATTTTCCCACATTTAGTTAATAATAAAATATAAGTTTGTATTATTTAAACAAATTCACGCTTTTCTCATTTAAAGAAAATTCTAGTTTTAGATATATTACAAAATACAATGTTTTGCCAAATAATTGAAAAATGCGAATTTTCCCAATAAATGTTAACTTGACATTTATTTCGTTAAATTAATGATTTCAAATCGCATCGATAAATGTGTTATGATAGAATAACATAAAACTTGACTATGATCAATTTTAGAGATTGAAACTAGCACACCTAGATATGGTTCAATGATGATGGTTCTATGTCAGAACTTCTCAACTGTAGGATTTCGATGACAAGTTTGACTTTCCCGGTACCGACTTCCAATCCAGTCATAAACCAAGGCAAGGACGGTTATGTTTGTTTTTCAATTTAATTAGTAATTGTAATATTGCAAGCTTAAACTACATTGTACACGAAACTCTCTCCTAGAGTATTGATTGTTATTGATTGTGGGATATTGGGGGAGTAGTGTAGTATTTTATGACCAATACCTTCATATTGCATAATTGTACGAGCTTACCCCTCTTCACACAGGGATAAGCCGTATCGTATCACTAGGATACTATTGTACAACCCAAGCCGATCATAAGCATTGCATATTCAAATCACATTGTTTTTAATTGTGGAAAATTGCTGAAAAATATTGTTCAAGTATTTCAAACTGTTTAAAATTATAAATTTCTAATTATTAGTTGAATTGTTAGATATTCATAATTGTACTTTGCTTCTTTCCTGACTGGATCCCCACCCCCAATAGGTCCCATTGATGAAGCTAAGCTATTGATTAATAGCTATTACGATCCTGAGCTTTACCCAGCTGTGCTGCCAAAGTCCCAATCGGAGGATGTTGATCTCGGGGCTGATGAGCCAACTTTCTAGATGATGACATTTTCTTGCTAGTTATTATATTTAAATTTAAGACAGTTTATTTCAATTTTATATTATCAGATGTATCAGATGTATCTTTCTGTTGGACAAAGTTTTTAATATTCATAATTTTAGAAGTTGTGACAAAAATATTGTGTTATTGAGATTACCTGCAAGTGGATACAGCTTACTGCCGCCGTCTCACAACGGTGCAGGCTGGGCATGATCCGATTCGACCCAACAATTTGGGACCGGGTCGTGACATGTACTCCTTTACCTTGAAGGTAAACCCAAAACCTTGCCTTGAAGGTAAACTCAAAACCTTACCTTGTAATAAGGTAAACCCCTTTACCTTAAGGTAAGGTAAATCATTACCTTGCTAAATCTTAGGATACCCATTCCCCATTCTAAGATACTCACTTGTATCTTAGGACACCCAATTCTAGATCCTAAGACACTAACCATGACACTCAACTAGTAAGATACTAACTCCTAGTGAGATAATATCTAGATCTAGACACTAACACATATCTAAACACTAACTTGAAACTCTAACATAAACTAGCTAACTCACTAACTTACTAACATATATTAGCTAACATCTAAGATACTAATATCTAACCATCTACTTTCTAACTAACAACTAACATATAATCACTAACATACTAATTATTCAAGATATCCTAACACATACCTACTCATCTAACTATCCATCTAACTCATCTATACTAACACTCACACATGGAAACAACGGGCAAATGGCAATGAGGGCTAAGGGTGCTAATGGGGCTGCCCTATTGCTACTAAAACTGCTGGCATAGTAATTCCTGGGACCGTTATAGTAATTCCTGGGACTGCTACAGTAATTCCTGCTATGATCCCCCCTCTCTACATCACATAACACACACACTCCTCTCTACCTATCACTCTCACAAGCACACATACATCTCACTAAACAAATCCCCTTTCACAACACATATACTAACATCATTCCCTCTTCACAAACACATACTTCTATCTTTATCTCACTCACACAAGCACAAACACACATACAAACCCAACCACTCTCCCCTCTCCACAACACAACACAATCACTCTCATCTCATCATACAAACCCCCTCTCATAACCACTCTAACATCCCCTCTCACACACAACCACACAACACACACCCATATATATATATATATATATATATATATATATATATATATATATATATATATATATATACACACACACACACACACAATCTAACATATCAACAACAGTCCACTATATAATATATATCAAAATTGGATATATTTACATAAAAATATGACTTGTAGACTATAATACATAGATTCAGACATTGGTATACAAATGAAAAAAAATCTAGACATCCTAACCATGGTTAATCTACTCTCTAACACATCCAAAGCTGAAATTAGAAGTCAAAATAGCCTATGGGGCATTCCTATAAACACTTAGTGGGCCACCCTCGAAATTTTTCCATGGGTGACACCAAACCACTCCTAACTTCCAAATGAGGACTCAAATAAGCCTCTAAATCAGTCCTAAGGATGGTACATGCATGGGAGTGGTTTCTACGGGTTCAAAACTAACAAATAAACAAAATATATATATATATATATATATATATATATATATATATATATATATATATAGAAGGTTTAGAGAGAGATACCTATTGGGAGTTGATTTCCAATGAACAGCCCAAAGGACACGAATCCGACATGGACTCTTCTAGCAAAAGGACTCCTCTCCTTGTTCTTTGTTCCACAATCCTTGTAGGCTCCTTCTCCTTGCAAGAATGAGAGCATTTGGTGGAAGAATGAGTGGATTTGAGGGGAAAAACAAAGGGGTTTGCTCTCAAGTTGGGGAAGAACACCAAATGAAGCAAATGGAGGCTACCTGGAAATGATGAAGATGAATCCCCCTCCCTCTCTTGGCTGCCATAAGGATTAGGTTTAGGCCAATGGAAAATATCTAATATGCCCCTAATAGGTCCCCTTTGGTTAATTTAAGTCATGCAAGAAGTTGGGGTCAAATTGGTCAAAGTTCTAAACTCTAAATGACTAAACTTGTCATGTGGGATTAGTCTAAATGCACTAGCCTAATGAGATGAGTTTGTGGGCCATTCCTAGCTAATCATTGGATTTCGACTAGAGTCTAAACTACTCCGGCCACTAACACAAGTCAAAACTAGACAAAATTCAAATCCGACTAAACTAATCCCCAAAATACAAAATTAATAAATAAATATTTACAAAAATATTAGAATATGAATAATGACAAAATTATCCTCATTTTTGAAAACATGCAGTTACAATCCTACCCCTAAGAAAAATTTCGTCCTCGAAATTCGAAATGGTTATACTCTTCTCTAGGTCAAACCCCCAACAATCAAAGTCTACAAAATTCTATCCAAAGTTATACAACATGCAATTCTATGTAATAGGAACAAACATGCAAGATTTTAGTCTCTACAGTATCATATTATTGTAGTCTCCATTGGGATTTTCTATTAATCTAGCATGATCATCACATATGCAAGCTAAGGGTACTAAGAAAGCAATCAGACAATCAAGGGAGAAAGAAAGAGGAAGAAAGAAAGAACAAGACCTAACCTCCTAGTCCATCACCTGCAGTATAGTCTCATCGACCGTCATCGCAAAAGCCCTGCCCAGGCGGGGTATATCCCGTTGCTGTTGCGTGGCGTGATGCTGCGCCATAGGTGGCCTAGCTCCCACTCTCTTCTCCAAGATACCCAAGTAACATCTCCACTGATACCTACTCCATTATATTATGGTACCCTCTATAGGGTATCTATTCTATAATCTGATAACCATACCCGTCTACCAAGAACCATGTTATCGGAATCCTCGTCACGCTAGTAAGTATGGCTTTAATAAACCATAGGGTCCGCAACTAAGGATACACCTTTAAGATCGTGGTATCTAATATTTTTGTACTGCCGCATGCTTGGCTGCAAAAACCTTAAATTCCCACAATTCGAGAAATACATCCAAAATCAGACCCTATGTCTTCGTCATGCCTGCTATTATGGCTGTGGAAGACTCTAGATTCCATAACCGAGGCAAATTAGTCCAAAGGTTTATCCTGGTAGAAAATTAATGAACACCAAGAATCAAATTCAACCACGGACAAGGAAGAATAGACAGAAACAGTTGGAATCAAATTTCGAGATAGTTTATCATGAGATTCTCAAGGGTCATCCCTGGAATCTTCTCAAGAAGTCCTAACTGCAATTGAGTATCCTTAGCCTATAGCCTATACTTTCTAAACCTATAGTAGGCTCGTAGCGGCACTCTAAGTCGAGCAAATATGGTATTAGTTGTGTAAGAGAGTTGGGTACCAAGGGGTTAGCAGGGTACCCCTTCTCCCTGATGAGTGACTACCTGTAGGAGAGCATAGCAGTTTAGAAATAGGTTTCAGACCTGTATGGTAGCAGAGCATGCTGGAACAAATTCGAAAGCAGTTGCATTAATAACAGTGGAGTGATGGCAGTAGAGGGGTTTAAGCATGTATCTTGGATATATATGTAAAGTGGGGGTTTATGTTGTATCGATAGGATTCCATAAGGGTGTCAATAAGAAATAAATAGGAATGTCCAAACCCTATGAGGCATGGTTTAAGTGGGTTGCAAAAAATAGTGCACATAGTGGGGTATCATGGAATGTTAGTAGTAGTGGTATCATCAGAAATTGGAACTTTGGTGTCTAAAGTATCCAACACGAATGTACCAAGTGAATATATGCCTTGGGTATCATAGCATAGTGTCAAGAGTTAGTGCATCAAGTAGGGGAGTATCATGGAGGTATATGTATAAGCACATATAACACATATGTAAACATGTATATATTAATTCCTTACTAAATCACTATAAGAATTACGAGAATCAAGTAGACAATAGTGACTCATGTAGGTAAGGCTATCAAAAGATGTAGAAATCAAGACCTAGAAGACTAAAAATAGAATGAGATAGGATTCAATGTTTATATATAAAATTTATACTTACTAATTAGTAAACTCTAAAAATAGGTTACTTGGACTCGAGTTTGGCACCGGACCCGTACCAGCAGCTCAGGACACCATGCGAGTACATTTATTGTTTGTTTTCAATATTGTTAATTCCTATATTACACTATTCAGTTATACATACTTGATTTCTTGACACACTCGTTACACAATAGCACTTCATGTCGTCTCTTTCAGTTCATGCCATTTATCTCGTATATTGTGTCGGGTCGGAGAAGTACTAAATAGATATGTGATCAAACCTTAGCCCATGTTTTATTTTTTGTACAATAGACCTTGTGAATGCTAAAGTATAGACCTTGTTATTGCTAATGTAGACCTTATGGTGTAACTGTTCCAAACCGATCACATATGAGTACTTCATAACACATAGATAGTTATTTTCTCTTGTTCTACCATTACATGTTGTCATATATTTTTCCCGCCTGACATTCATCTTATTTCGTGTTACTTTTGCCTTGATATTATCACCATGTATTTTTTTTACTACTATTGCCTTATAGTTGTTAACATATACTTGGAACTGCACTCAATGAATTGTACTCGTTCCAACCTGACTGGGTAAACATTTTAGGTGATTATGATGAGGACGGGTGCTCTGATCAGTATGGTCCATACATGGGAGATGTAGCTGAGGCTGACCTTGCTTTTCGGGAGGAGTTCACAGCATCTGACCCAGCTACGAATGCTTAGATAGATTTAGATTTAGTTGAGGCTAGATTCGTCTCCGATAAGAAATAAGAAAGGTAACTTCCAATAATCTAAAAGGGTACAGAAAAATCAATTTCAAAGTTAAAGAATTGAAGGTCACTTGCATTGAAATCCAATCACAATATATATAGAGAGAGCGTTAGAGAGGGAAAAGCTGGCATTATATAATGTTATATGGTTTGTGTGTGTATGGGTGTATGTGAACAGGTTAATATGGTAAGATAGTAGGCATATGTATAGACGAAATATACATAAAATTGTATATGAGAAATTGGATTTCAAAACAACGGCTATCAAGTTACACTAATCATGGCATATTGGTTAAACAATCTACAATACGCAACTTATTTACTCATAACATGCATGGCTAACCTTATACATATATATAAAGAGGGTGTGTGTGTGTCCTTGTACAGGGTTATAGCCTAGTATTGAAAGGTTAAACCCAGTTTTAGTTCAGCATTTACATGCAAAGTCTGAAAATAAGCTAACATTTAAAAATAGTGAAATATTAACATAATGCAGTCTCAGATTTTAGGGTTTTGAAATATCGCAACCCATCTCAATGGTCCTAATACATCCTAACATGATAGAAATGAAACCCTAACATACTATCCATACATTTATCTATGCACACAGTTCAATATTACATGTTAAATCTGAAATTTAACTAAACATGGAAATCAATGTAAAAATGTTAACATGTAACTAGTTTTCAGGATTTTGGAGAAATTTGAACATTAAAAACTAACTCAATGTTTATCACAACTAACATGTAAGAATATGAAACCTAAATTTATATCCCTACTTCCCACGAGGTATATAGCTCAAATATTACATTTAAGAAATAAAACAGCAATTTGAACTAACATTTGGAATCCCGCATCAAGGGTTAACATGTACACAGTCTCAGATTTTACAAATTTAAACACAAAACTCAACCAAAATTTTGAATTGAAACCCCACGTATAACATACATGTGCAGTAATGTAAACATAACTAATAATATGAAATTTATATTTAATTACGAATTTAAACATGGAAAAGCAGAGAACCAAAAATATTGGGGTTTTGACAATTTAAACATCAACAACATATTAACATGTATTTAGATAGGTGGAAAAATCAAGTGTAGCATGCATACGTGTTAGGCAAAGTGTCTGCTATATATATTCATATACATATTCTCATGTCCTAATATAAAAAAAATTATTTCTACGTTAAGACTAACATTTAGATTCCTACCAAGATTGCAAGCAGGTGATTGACGTAATCAAGACAGTTTTATTATTATTATTTAATACAAGAATAATAGCAAGAAAAAAATAACGATAAAATCTGTTTTGCTTATCTATTTAAAAAAGAACCATTTTGAAATCCAGAGCTAAATTATCAAATCCAAGATAAAGTCTAGCAAAATTATCGATTCATTGCATTAAGAAGAAACTCATAGCAAGAAGTTACACAAAGGTTTATAAAAACAGGCAAACCTACTCTTAAGTTAAATAATGAGAAGCAAACAAAACAAAACAATTAATAATTAATTTTTTTTGAAGGACAGAAACAAAAGTAGAGAAAACATGTTTCAAAAATATTTAAGGTACAATCTGATAATCATATGCGTCTGTCCAAAATCATGGTACACTAAATCCTCGTCATACTAGTAAGCAAGGCTACGATAATCACAGAGTCCTCGACTTAGGCACATACCTCTAAAATCATGGTATTTAACATTTTTGCGATGCCGCTAGCTTGGCTGCAAAAACCTTAAATTCCCACACCCGAGAGATATATCCAAGTCAAACTATATGTCCTCACCATGCTGGCTAATATGACTGTAGAAGACTAGACTCCATAACTTAGATGACCTAGCCCATATAATTTCATCTTGACAAAATTAATTTAAATCAACAATAAATACTCAAAAATCAATTCAAATTTATCAACGAACATCAAAATCCAAAAATGAACAAAAATCCATGAAAATACAAACTCGGATGTAACAGCTATCATCAAAATTTAAGACTCAATAATCATCCTTCAAAATCAATAAATACAAACTCAAATTCAATAATAATCCATCAAAATCAAATTCAATAGCAGAAAGTAAAGATAAATCAATCAAGGAAAAAGAGTTTTCAAATCGAAGTTAAATAAGATTCTCAAGGGTCGTCCCGGGAATCTCTCAAGGGTCCTAACTGTGATTGAGTACCTTCAAAATATATCTTAATCCTACTGCAGGTTGTAGTGGTACTCTAGTTCGAATACCACTACACTTTTAGTCTCGACCTGCATGGGCCACCACTAAAAATGTGTCACGACCCGCACCCTAGAATTAGGGCACGAGAACGTAACAACGCCCAGCCTACGCCGCAGTGTCGGCGGTAGAACGCTGTCCTAGGTCTCAATGCATCTAACAGTATAAGACTAAACAGTTTATACTCCCCGAATGGGGATGACATAGCAGAATGTAAACTCAATCACATCTAAGGTAGAGCATAAAGGAAGATAGATACAACATGAAATCGAAAAGAGATACAACAGATAGAAGTCTAAGTGTCTAAGGTACAAACTCAGAATACATCTCAAAGCTCAAATACAGTAATCCACAAAATAAATACAACTCCAGACAATTGAGAATAGCTAACTAAACAACCTCTAATGTGTCTCCTCTAGGCTAGCAGGCAACCTCCAAACTATCTGTAAAATTTGTCAACGTATCCTGTCAGAAAAATGAGCAAGTACAAACACCAACAGCAGTTCCATATGAATTGAGAAATACTATAAGAGACGGTAATAATGAAATATAAGACAAAGAATATAGACGACTTGGGAACCATTTGAAAGCCGAATTACAACCCTTAAACCAAACAAGGACCGGGGTTGTAACCCTTCTTTCGAACAGAACCTAGTCCCATCATCATGGTACAGTATAAAAGGCAGGTAGAGCATATGAGAAATAAATCATAGCATGGTGAAAGTACAGTAAGTAAAGGTGAACTGGAATGTAAGATATGACAACAAATAAATAAAAAGTGATTTGAACTATTAGGGCGAAATGTGATCGGCTGGGAAACACGAAAAGGTTATCCACTTGGCCCGGCAATCATACGAAAATCTCTGGAAAGGGTCATATCGGCCAACCTGGATAACCGGCACGGGGTATCTGCTACACCCTACGTGAGGTGAGGGTGGCGCTAGCAATATATAGTAACACACGGAGGCTTTGATCACATAACCCCTAATAATTCCCCTCTATCCTCCGAATAGTATCACGGATCCGGACATGGCACGTCATGACACAGGTTTCGAGAGCAGGGGGCCAGCCCACTCCCAAACCAATGTCTATACAAGTACAGGAACACGGAAATATCTCATACCCATATACCAAGAAAGTCAAGGAATAACATCTCATGACATGATCCGACGTATACTAGTCCGTGAACCGTCGTGTCGGAAATCAAGTAAAACACTACGACTGAATCGGATATAGTAGATATCAAGACAATGAAAACTATCAGTGAATGTACTCGCCTGATATCTGAATATCCAAGGTAAAGATACTGTCCGAGAAGAGGTGTCTGGCTCCTAATTAGAACAGCACAAGTCACAACATGTCCAAAGGATAATATAAAGCACTACAATGCATTCTACATGAATCTAGGTCAACTAGGCCAAAGTCAACCCTTGGTCAACTCTGGTCAACTGCACTAGTCAAACTAGGTCAAACTAGGTCATGTCCTAACCCAGCAAGTCTTACTAGGCCTAACCAAGACTATCCTAGCAAGCACACATCAATACAAGGCTATACAAGCCAACATATACCCAACTCTATATAGCATGCAATTATTCAATACTCAAATAGGCAAGAATTTACATTAGATATACACTAGGTAATCTATTACTTTAAGCTATACATGTCTACACATATATACATATGCATATATTGGTATTCAACATTAGGTCTATAATTATGGCATTTCAAATGGTTATATAAACTTATATATATTACAACACAATATGCTAACATATATATAATATACATACATAGCTAAGTTAACTATATTCATAAATACTTATTTAAGAGGCTATGTGTGTGTATGTGAACATGGCAAAGGGGCAAGTGAGGGTTAAATGGGCATACATAGTGTATACATATCAAAGAGTGTCAAAGTGTAAGTGAACAATGTGTCAAGTATGATAGTGTCAACATAGTGTAAGGGGGTACATGAGGTAATATAGGATTTGTGTTAACATAGAACATTACATCTCATTAACTTGTATATTGCATACATTACATCTATTATTACATTACATTCATGCTTGCATTCATTCATCATTCATTTATTCTCTTGCACTACTATATGCACCATACATTACATACTATGGAACCTATATATTCATTACAAGCCATACTTATACATGCTTACATTAGATAGGATACTTACACCTCATACATCATTTATTTACCCATTTACTCATGCTTGCATTCTCTATTTAGTTACATAATGTATATACATTAACATGGGTTAAAATTAAATAGAACATTATATTACACACAAGGGTGCACAAAATGCATATGCCGAATAGTAACTCCTACTAATAATCAATACTGTACCAACTCAGCATGAATTAAATTCTAGGATTAAAGTATATTATAGATCTATGTGTTATCTTTCCGAAACTTTAAACGGATCGCGTTTTCGTTTCCGAAAACTCCCGGAATCGTGAAAACACCGAGAACGCGTTTGTCTTTCGTACAGCTGACACTCAAATAATTCTCCAGAAAGTTACAGAAAGAATTAGGCCTATTAATATATATTTTTGGAAAGCTAACTTCAATACGCTTCTTTTAAATTAAAAACGTGGATAAAAATCATGACGGATTTAAATAGTTTGAGCCAAAAGAATACACAATATATATCCTAATTATCCACAACAATAATAGCAATAATAATATGAGGAACCACACTCACAAACTTGATTATATAATCATCATGAACCATTTATTACATATATAAATATAGATACACTCTCATTACAATATATATATATATATATATATATATATATATATATATATATATATATAAATCTATATATGTAACATGAACACATCCACAACACAAAGGACACTCCTATGACCTCCAAATGGACAAAAAATGGACACAAATGGAGATACAACCGTGGGAGTCATTTCTATGGGTTCAAAATAGACCTATATGCATGAGGAAATGAAAAGGAGAAGGGATTTATACCTCCCGGTAGATCGAATCAAAGAAAAGCTTTCACGGAGCGACACCGACACGTAGAGATTCCAAAAGGACACGAACGAGCTCCGAATCCTCCCAAACTTGGCTAGCTCCTCCCTTTCATGGAGTAGAGGAGAAAAAAAGAAGATTTGGTGGAAGGAGTTGATTTGGTGGAGAAATGATAGGAATTTGCTCTCTAGAAATTTGGGGAAGAACAAGAGAGAGAAAAATAGATGGATAATGACAAATGGGAGGCTCAACCCTATCCTTATTGTGGCTGGCCATAAAGGTGGTTTTGTCCTATTAGGAAAAGTCCAAAAGCCCCTTTTCTAGTCTATTTACTAATACATTGGTAAGGGGTTAAGTCGGGGGTAGTGTGGTCAATCCTAAAACACTAATCCATATTAATACTAACCAAAATAATTAGTCTAGTCACTAACTAAAATTAATATCATGTGGACTAAAATTAATATTATGTGGGCCATGCCTAACTAGTGTGTGGGCCCGCTAGAGTCAAAACTACCCCGGGTCCCCGATACAAGTCGGAATGAGTTAAAATTCGAACCCGACTCAAATAACCCCAAAACAATATCATAAATAATACAATAAATTTCAACCCCAAAATAATATCATAAATAATAAAATAAATTTTAAAAATATTTTAAAATATAAAATGACAAAAATATCCCTGTTTTTGAAAACTGGGGGTGACAATGATAGACTTATTTGGACACAGATTCGTGCCATTGACAAAACCCAAAAGTTTGTAGCTCCGAAGAACCGGTTGCCACAGGGATGTCCACAAGAGAATCTCTCTTGTGAGTTTCACAGGAACAAAGTTGGTGATATTTGGAAAGGTGGGTGTGAGGAGGGTGTGGGTTGATTGATGGTGGCAGCCATTAATGGCAAGGAGGAAGATGGGGTTGGTGGAAAAGAAGGGATCAAACAAAAGCTGGTAGGCAGGGGCTCTGATACCAAGATAGAAAATAAAGAAAGTTCTTATTCGATTATTTTCTTCTGTGGTACATTCTATTTATAGAAGTTGCTGAAAAAACAGAATTTGTTATTCAATCAAAACTTTTGGAGAGTCTGTTGAGAATTTGATAAGATAGGTTGATGTTCAACCTTATCTGCTTGATTATAAGATTTATCTTAACATGGAATGGGGAGGGTGAAAGAGGGGATAGTTTAGGGATTTTGTTTACCCAAAAACTTAATGCTGTACTGATGGAGGGTACCATGTTGAAAATATTAGTTTTGATAGGATATTAAGTTAGTATATATGAAAGTTGAGGTTATTAAGTTAAAAAATTCTAATAGTTGAGGATATTAAGTTGTAATTTACCATTTTTTTTTTAAATTTTGTTAGTTTAAAATTTGTCTCGTCCTCTTCATGCTACTCTTGATGATGTTGTCAAATTAATTGAAGTTCTTTTTTTTTGGTGCGAAAATATGTACCGCTAATTTAGGATTGGAATGGAAAGACCTAATTTAGGATTGAAATAATGACCAATTATGGGCACCTCTGGCTCAAAATCAAAATCAGGTCCCCTGTCCATAATTCCATCAACCTGTTGAGGCTTTGCTTCTATCAGGAATAAGGATATAAGTTTGGCAAGATAAGTTGACAACTACAGCCCAACCTAATCTTTAGTGGGTCTTACATAAGGCTACTAGATATTATAGTTAGAGATGCATATTGCACATATAAATGTGATCATAGAGAGTATTATAAAGAGAGAATCTCACAGAAACTAGTTACATACATATAGAAGCCAACATGGAAGAGCAGACAAGTCAAACAAATGCTAGATGTTATGTTTATGAAGACAGGGAGATGGCAGCAGGAAGTCGATGATATAAACTAGTTTGTCAACAAAGAATATTCTAAAGTTTAAAGCCCAAGAGTCGTAAATTTGAATGACCTAAGGAAAGTAAAAGAGAGCGGTGACAACTACTTGGAAAATATCATAAAAATCTCAGTTTGTCATCCACAAGTTTCTTCCTAGAGCTGGTAGTGATAAACTCAGCTATATTCCAAAAAAATGGATCAAGTTGCCAAGTGACAACTGGTAACAGCCAGACTATAGTTCATCTCCTCTATCGCACAAACACAACATTGATTTTGAAGTGTCATAATATATCTTTTAGTGTTTGGGTCATGTCCAATATATTCTGACACGGACATCACACTGACCTTGGGTGCGTTGTAATTTCCAGTCTCTACGAACATCAATCCGACCTCCGTTATAAGTTTGCTATAAAATTCTAGCGTACATAATACTTTGCACAAGGGACATTAAGGAATGTTTGAACTGTTATGCAAAACTTGGACATATATGATACGTAAGTAAACTTAAATCAGAACATAAAGAACTACACAAAAACAATCATTAACCCTCGTACCTTCTTCTTCATCATATTCTTCGTCAAAATACTCTATAGAATTGTACAAATGAATACATAATTTGTATCTAATCTAAATACTTTATGTACCTCCAAATTAAATTTCATCCCTTCATGTCCCTCCGTCACGTGGTCCTCTCTTATTCGCTCATGTCTTCTCCCAACCTCCATATTTGCTTCAGTCAATAAGGAAATGCCATGTGGCAGAGGGACATGGAGGAATAAGATTTTTGGAGGTACATATAGCATTACTCTCTGAATATATATGGTGCAAATCATTTACGGCTAAGAAAACAATGAGTCAATACTTAGTCGACCGTACATGGATGTACATTCGACGATCGACAAAACAATAAGATTAGTCTGATTGATGATTTCAAGGCGAGCGTTGAGAAATTCTTCAAATATGCCAGTAACCAACATGATTTCATGGATGGAAGGCTTATTAAGTGCCCTTATGTCAAATGTCATAATAGACCATTGAAAGAGGTGGATCTCGTGAGGGAGCATCTATACAAGAAAAATTTCTTACAAAACTATAAGGAGTGGACGGCTCAAGGAGAACATTTGTTTCGGTAATATCAGTCCTCCTTAATTTAATATGGAGGTGGGAGAGTCTACTCTCAGAGTTCACTTCAAATATTGATAGCGAAACATGACATCCGAGATGGTATTTACTGTCTGATACCCAAATCAGAAACAATTGCTATTTTCGTCGCTAAGTTAGTCGCTGACTTAGCGATAGAATTATCAGTTGTGAATTCGTCGCTAAATTTTTGTCACTGTTTTCATCGCAGATTAGTCGATTCAGTGATGGAAAATAAACAACAACATATGAACTAGCGACGAAAATTTTGAGTCGTTCGTCGCTATTACTGTTTAGCGATAAAGATTGCCAATATAACGACGGATTTAGCCCAGACAGCTTGATTTGGCCCAAAAGCCCAGGTCCGGCTCGGCTTAGCCCGTTGTCCATTCAAGCACGACCCATTCATGTTAAGTCCGACCCGTCCAGGTCCCATGTCATTGAATAAATAACTTAAAATTTGATTGCCCAGTGCATAATATAATATTCTTTCCATCCAGGCCAGGCACGATGAGTCAATGAGTCCCATAGAGTATTAGTATTTTAGCATTGGTAGCATTGTTCAATAGGCTATACACTGAAGCGAAGAACATTAAGAACTCATTTGGATGAAGTTTTATATTTCTTAGAATTCATTTTCTAGTCACTTTTCATAGAAAATAAATTCAACATTTTCATACTCATATTTGATTAGTTGAACAAAATTTAATTTTTTCTATTCACATGTTTGGTTCACACAGGAATATAAATCTTAATTGGTATAATTTTCCACAAATACCTTTTGATTAATTTATGATGCTACTATTACCTAAATTCACATGTTTGGAATAAAAATAAAAAATTTGAAAGTAGGAGGCTATTACCGTCCAAACATGGTGTCCAAACAAGATTCCTAGGAAAGCAAAACTATTCCTGGGGAGACTTGGATATAGGTTCATCAATGAAAATATGAAGTCCCTCATGTTCACCCTAATTTTTAATTCTAGACATACCAAACATGAGTAAAGAATTCAAAACTCATTCTCAAACCTCCAAAACTTGAACGAAACGTCCCCTAATATGAATCAGTAGGCTCGATGAGTCATTGTCATTGAGTCCCAACATGGTTGTCGTCTCCTCCAAGGGCCGAGTCTCCACCATAGTCCCGACTCCCAAGCCCAACTTGCCTTCCATTTTTGCTTCAACTCCCAAGACTCCCACCATGGTTTGTCTGTCTCCCACTTAGTCTTAACAAACAATTATGCTATTTGGCTCCCAAAATATTTGGGTGATGCCATCTTCCATTATGTGGCATCTGACATGGCAGCTGACATACCAGCTGACATGGCAAATTTTAACCCAAAACATTAATTATCCATTTTTTTAATGTTAATGTTAATGTTAATATTAATACTAATGTTAATTTTAATGTTAAGGTTAATTTAATGTTAAGGTTAAGGTTAATGTTAATTATCATGTTAATTTAATATTAATTTTAATTTTAATATTAAATTTTGTCATGTCAGCAACTATGTCATATGTCACATAATGGAAGATGGTATCACCCAAATATTTTAGGAGCCAAATAGTATTTTTGCTTAACAAATTCTCGAGACCGTGATTCTTTGCTTTCGAGCCATTACATAAGTGTCCCACTTTGCACATGAGCTCAGCCCGGCCCAAACACATTGTGGCCCGGCCCATTGTTTATTGTGTCTTGGGCAACATGCCAGGCTGGACAAAGGTTTTCCACCCTCGGTCCGACCGGTCCGGCCCGCTACATTGTATGGACCTTATGGGCCCGGCCCGGACCCACTCCGGCAAACCTAAATCTGAGCCGGGCCTGGCCCACTCGACAGGTCCACCTCTATGTAAATTTGTAACTGCAGCTCCATGATGATGCCACCCTACGGTTCGTGCTGGCTCCGTCTCCGCGCCGTCAGCGTACTCACATGGACCAATAGATTGGGGGCCATTCCAATTGCAGCATGCATACACCAATTGCAGACCAGTCCCTCGTACGTGTCCGATCGCTACAAAGCCACATCACATCCGAATCGGAGGCCACGCAACATAGCGTTCGGTACTCGAGACTCCCAGGCTCGTCCCCTTGGAAATACGAAGAGCTAGCGCAGGCGCACATGCGACTCATTTTTTTTTATAGTCAAAATCAAAAACTTTTCTAACTTACGTATGTCACATGCAACATGTCCAAGTCATGCGGACGCGACACCTACGTACGTTAGAATGCAGGTTTCTTCCTGTACCGGATGAGGATACGTACGTCAAAGCATGCAAACCCGTCTGTGTGCATGGTTAGAGTTCCGAGTACCAAACTCTTTCTTGCATCCGTCCCTGTCCTCCCAAAAGGTTACATTGACCGAACCCTAACTCCTTTCCGAGAAGCTACGTGCATCTTGGCCAACATACTTTCTTTCATTCTTCTTCTTTGGTAGTTATTCGCCCCTTTGAATAAAAATTGCATGGAACTTTTAGCTGCAGAGAAGAAATTATGGGCAGCAACAGTTCGTCTGCGGAGTGTTTGGTTCAACTTCTCCGCTTAAAAATCACGCTATATCTCTAGATTCAAACTAGAATATAACCTTTAGCATATTCCAAGGGACCATCCTTATTCCTTCCCATTCAGTTGTAATTAGCATTTCCACAAATACTTTAGAACGTTTACTGTTGGATTTTGGTCTTTTCAAAGTGAATTTTAGTCCCACATCGGCTAGACCGAAGGACTTGTATCTCTATATATTAGCTTTACTAGTTTAGAGATGCACATGTGGTGTGGAGGTGCACATGGGTGTGCCATGTGGGGTTATTTTTCTAATAGGAAAAAGGCTAAATCAACAATTGAAAGCATTCATACTTTTTACTCTTGGAAAATTTATTTCCATGGGAGCTAAGCCCGTAGCGACTCGGACTCATGGACTCATGAGACGTAATGTGGCGTTTTGTTGGCGCACTTTGCGCAGGTTGGCGCAAGTGGCTCAGTGCGCAGTATGCAAGGCGCGCAGGATGCGCGCAGTTAGCGCAACTTGCAGCAGAACGTGCGTTTGCACGTTCTGGATGGTTGCTACATGTTCGGGGTAGTTTTTACCATGTCCCTAACTTCGTGGCAACCGAGCAGTTACTGTAGGGCCTATATAAGGCATCCTCTCTCTCACAAGGCTAACATATACAAGTAATAGAAGCCACTACAGATAGTTTACGAAGTATTTTTTAGCACAAGTAAACAGAGAATTCAGAAGTATTAACACAGTTCTGTTCGAAATTTTCTTACGAATTCCAGCAGCCTTCGAGAGAGAGGAAAGGCGCCGCACCAGCGTTGCTTTTGCACGGGAGTTCGTGTCCATCCGAGGAGTCAAAAGAGCAGGAGTGTTCCAAGTTCTCCGACGAACTTGCTGGTTCCTGGAAGCTGTTCGTGTAGGGCGAATAAAGCTTTGAGCAACGATGATTATTCACCCCAACAGGAGTTCTTCCATCTTTCGCCAGTCACCTTCTTCATTGCTGCCAGTAATTCTGATTGTATCTTCTTTTTAGAAGTACTACGATCAATTGCTGTTGATTACAAAATCTTTTTAGATTCTCATAATTCAGGATCACCTTCCTTGAAGTGTTGATTTGAAACATTGTCTTTACAATCGTTTTATATTCTCAAGTTTTCCATCAAAAATTGTGCCCCGACAATAACAGTCTCAAAGCTTTATTGCTACGATGGAAAACTTTAATGCTTCACTCCTCAATACTGACTTTTGTAAGTTAGAAAAGTTTGATGGAGAGCATTATCAAGTCCAGAAGAGAAAGGTTTATCTCACTCTTCAACTCAGAGACGTTGATCACGTACTTCTTGAAGAGGAATCTACTATTCCAGATACTGGGTCTGCTGCTGCAATCGCTGCGACTACTAAACTTCAGACCAAGTGGAGAAGGAAGAATAGCATTTGCAGGTTGCTTATCCTGAATGTTATGGAGGATTCCCTAGCAGAATCCTACAGTAAGAAACCAATTGCCAGAGACATATGGGAGTCTCTGGAGAAACTGTACGAAGAAGACAAGAACAGGAGTAAGATATTTGTGATTGAAAAATATCACAAATGACTCTTTGAGGACGAGAAGTCCATGTTGCCGCAGGTAAAAAAATTTCTGAAGCTCGACAGAAGTTGGAAGACGAGGCGATGCCCCTCCCCGACAAGTTTGTTGTTGGAGGGATTGTCTCAAAGCTCCCCGCTGGGTGGAGTAAGTTCTATGCAAATATGTATAGGAAGAAGCTTGAGATCAGCCTTGAAGATCTCTTGCAGGAAATCTATGTTGAGGTCCAGATGCAGGCTCAACTGAAAGTGGACGCACTATCCAAGCAATTGGCTAACGCCAATCTGGTTCATACCAAGGAACCAAGGGGAAAGCAGGCGGCTTTCCACAGCAAGAAGAAGGACCCTAATAATCTGAACGTGAAGGGGACTTCCTTCAAGCGAAAGAAGGCAAAGTCTCAGATGCCTTGTTTCAAGTGTGGCAAGAAGGGCCACTTCAAAAGTGAATGCAAAGCAAAGACCAAGCAATCAGAGCAAGGAGAGCCTAGTAAGGTATATATGATCACTGACGTTGTTGCTATGATTGTGCAGGTTGATGCGGTAAGGACTGACTCTGACTGGTGGGTAGACACTGGAGCCTCCTGCCATGTCTGCTCCAGTAAGGAGTGGTTCACCACCTACACACCTACTTCTGAAGTGGTTATGATGGCGAACCAGGCACAAGCTGAAGTGCTCGGGATCGGAACGGTGGTATTGAAGCTGACTTCTGGGAAGTCTCTGACGCTTCAAGGCGTGAAGCACGTACCTGATATCGCCAAGAACCTGATCTCAGGAGGCCTACTCTGCAACGCAGACCTAAGGATGGACATCAATGCTGGCCAGATGGTGATGTCTATCAAGGAAATATATTTCGGAAAAGCTTTTTATACTGAAGGAATGTTCAAAATTCAGCTTGTAAATCAGTCCAATGTAATTAATGTGATTAATGAAATCACTCCTTCTACTTATACTCTTGAGTTGTGGCGTAATAGGCTAGGACATGTTTATTGTAAACGAATAAATAAAATATCTAGTCTAGGACTTATCTCCAAGTGTAGGGGTAAGGTAGAGAAATGTGAAGTTTGTGCTCAAACAAAGATCACAAGAAAACCCTTTCCTCGGGTTAATCGAAGTACAGATCTTCTGGATTTGGTACACTCCGATATCTGTGATTTCAAATAGTTCTCTACAAAGGCCGGAATGAAGTATTTCATAACCTTCATCGATGACTTCTCAAAGTATGCGTTCGTCTACTTGGTGAAGGCTAAAGACGAAACATTTGAGAAGTTCAAGGAGTTCAGAGCCGAAGCTGAGCGGCAGACTGGACAACAACTCAAAAGAATAATAAGTGATCGAGGTGGAGAGTATAGGTCTCATGAATTCGCATCGTTCTGCAAAGAATATGGAATTGTCAACGAGACTACGGCTCCGTACTCTCCTCAATCAAATGGAGTAGCAAAGAGAAAGAACAGAACGTTAACAGAAATGATTAACTCAATGTTGTTGACTGCGGGTCTTCCTAAGTGCTACTGGGGAGAAGCTGCATTGACGGACACTTTTATTCTAAATAGAGTGCCTCATACAACTTCAGACGTTACTCCTCATGAACTCTGGTTCAAGGTCAGACCTAACTTGAATGTCATTCGAGTGTGGAGGTGTCTGGCATATGTTAAGCTTCCAGATCTGAAGATTCAGAAGCTTGGGACAAGGACTACTAAGACGATCTTCTTGGGATATGCCGAGAAGAGTGATGCTCGAAGATTTCTTGATATTGAGTCAAATCATATCATTGAATCTCGCGACGCAGAATATTTTGAAGACAAATTTGCAAGGCACAAGAATATTGTTCTTGCGGATGTTCCGGAGAATAATGAGGGTGCGCAGGTCTTCAATGAAGATGTGGTCCAAGAAGATATTGTTGTTGAAACAACGGTTGAACCAAATCTCGCTGAGCCGTCAACGAAGCGAGTGAGGAGGCCGAAGGACTTCGGAAGTGACTTTGTCACATATCATGTGGAAGCTGATCCGCTTACCTATGATGAGGCGATGAAGACCAGAGACTCGGTTTTCTGGAATGAGGCGATTGACAATGAAATTGATTCCATCACCTCAAATAACACTTGGGTGTTGGTTGATCTTCCTGAAGGAGCGAAACCCATCGGATGCAAATGGATCTTCAAGAAGAAGATGAAAGCAGATGGAACTATTGACAAGTTCAAGGCTAGGTTGGTAGCCAAGGGGTTTTCTCAGAAGCAGGGGATTGACTATTTTGACACGTATGCTCTAGTAGCCCGGATGACCACCATCAGAGTGTTGATATACATAAGATGGTGATACATCAGATGGATGTAAAAACGGCTTTCCTAAATGGCGAGCTGACCGAAGAGATATACATGCAACAGCCAGAGGGATTTGTCGTCAAGGGTCTTGAAGACAAAGTCTGCAAGTTGGTAAAATCTTTGTACGGTCTTAAACAGGCGCCCAATATGTGGCATGAGAAATTTGACAAAGTTATAAGGTCAAATGGCTACATGGTCAGCGAGACGGACAAGTGTGTTTACACGAAGTTCGATGATAGAAGAGGTGTGATCGTTTGTCTGTACGTGGACGACATGCTTATCCTAGGTACGGATATGGGTTGTGTCACTGAGACAGAAATTCATCTCGAACAAGTTCAGTATGAAGGACTTGGGGGAAGCTGATGTGATCTTAGGGATCAAGATCATCCGGACAGACACTGGACTAGCGCTGTCACAGTCTCATTATATTGAGAAAATGATCACTCGTTATGGGTATCGGGATCTTCCAGGGATCGATACGCCGTACAGGTGTGATATGAAGCTGGAGCCTAATTCAGAGGAAAGCGTCAGACAGCTTGAGTATGCAAGCGTAATCAGGAGTTTGATGTATGCTACTACTGCCACAAGGCCTGACATAGCTTTCGCCGTGGGAATGCTGAGTCGTTTCACGAGCAACCCAGGTGTTGAACACTGGAAAGCTGTAAAACGGATTATGAGATATCTCAAGAAGACTCAGACATATGCACTGTTCTACAGCGGAGATCCGCAGGTAGTGGAAGGCTTCAGTGATGCCAGAAAGTCAAAGAAGCAGACAATGCTCTCGCGGTCATCCATGGAATCTGAGTTCTTTGCACTTGATACCGCAGCCGAGGAAGCAGAATGGCTTCGGAAGCACATGTATGATCTTTCAGTGGTTGGGGCGCAAATATCGGCGATACCGATATACTGCGACAACCAGGCGACTGCGACGGTGGCATCAAATGACCTCTTCAATGGGAAGAAGAGGACTATGCGGTTGAAGCACAGGGCAGTACACGATCTCATCAAGAGGGGTGTTATTGCAGTGATTGATGTTCGGAGTCAGGAGAACCTGGCGGATCCGTTCACCAAGGGCCTCAAGCGCCAGCTGGTCAATGACACAGCTTATAAAATGGGCTTGAAGGCATTCTGATATTGTATTATTGTATTCCTACCATAAAGTTTTATGTTAATAGTTCAAAGAGAAATCTACTAGGCATCTAGCTTTTGGTTCAAGGGAGGACCACTAATCGGAAGAATATCAGAAACGGTGGGTACATGTTCTATTGGGCATGGAGAGGTTACGGACCTATAACTACTGTTGTCTACTGTTGTTTTCTGCGGAAAACGGTTCCTGTGGAAAGGTTGGCTTAATTGCCTTAATGAGTTCTCGGGCAGACTGAATGCCTGGTGTGCTTTACAGGAAGCACGGTAGAGCAGCACTACAGGGAGTGGAACTCCATGCTACAGTAGGGTGACTCCACGATGAGGTTCCTATATGTGGGGTGCTGCCCAGGAATAGGATAAAGCCTCGGCTTTGCAGGCCAAGTCACAGCGGCGTAGCACCGCAAATAGGCAGTTAGCCTAATGCTGTATGTTAAATATAAAGAGGGGTGTAGTCAGCACTACAAAGAGGAGGAGTTCCTCATGTTACAGTGGCACGACACCACGATGAGGTACCCGGTTCAGGATAAAGCCTCGGCCTTGCAAGCCATGTCATTGCGACGTAACACCGCAAGGGAGCCTAAGGCTTCATGCTGGGTAGTTTGGCACTACAAAGAGGCAGTTGCCTCATGCTACAGTAGTATGACACTGCGATGAGGTTTCCGGTACGGGGTAAGGCCTCAGCTTTAAGCCATGTCATAGCGGCGTAGCACCGTAAGGGAAGCGTAAAGCACTTCATGCCATGTCTCTTTATAATGAACTCACCTATAGTGTATGGACAAAGAGATATCAGGCCGTCTCTTGAGGGTAAACTTGTAAATGCCAAAAATTATACACTGAAACCAGGCTGGCACAGGGCCTTTAATGTGTAGCCAGAAGCACATGTAACTACATTATGTGAGTGGGAAGAATTTCAGCTATGATGCAAAATTCAAGGCTTAGTCCATTCTTGTATTATAGCCTGTTGTTTGAACCATGCGGGAAGATTCAAGTCGTCAGCGACATCTCTCCTAATGCATGATGGACAGTTACTGTGGGGAACACTTATACTCATATATAGAGATATGTGGGAGATTGTTAGGTTTTGGTCTTTTTCAAAGTGAATTTTAGTCCCATATCGGCTAGACCAAAGGACTTGTATCTCTATATATTAGCTTTGCTAGTTTAGAGATACACATGTGGTGTGGAGGTGCACATGGGTGTACCATGTGGGGTTATTTTTCTAATGGGAAAAAGGCTAAATCAACAATTGAAAGCATTCATGCTTTTTGCTCTTGGGAAATTTATTTCAATGGGAGCTAAGCCCCGTAGGGGCTTAGCGACTCGTACTCGGACTCAGGCTCATGGGCTCATGAGACGTAATGTGGCATTTTATTGGCGCACTTTGCACTTAGCACGTCAGCATCGTTGCTATGCGCATAGTGCGCTTTAGTTGCGCTCATTGCGCGAGCCACTTGCGCTTCCACGTTGTGCGCCCCAGGTTGTGCGCCAGGTTGCGCACAGGTTGCGCACAGGTTACGCCGGGTGCGCCGGTTGCGCACGTTGTGTACGTTGCGCAAGTTGCGTGCGTGGCGCACGTTGCGCGAGTGGCGCAAGGTGGCACAGGTCGCGCAGGTTGGCGCAAGTGGCTCAGTGCACAGTATGCAAGGCGCGCAGGGTGCGCACAGTTAGCGCAACTTGCAGCAGAATGTGCGTTTGCACGTTCTGGACGGTTGCTACATGTTCGGGGTGGTTTTTACCATGTCCCTAACTTCGTGGCAACCGAGCAGTTGTTGCAGGGCCTATATAAGGCATCCTCTCTCTCACAAGGCTAACATATACAAGTAATAGAAGCCACTACAGAAAGTTTACGAAGTGTTTTTTAGCACAAGTAAACAGAGAATTCAGAAGTATTTTTTAACACAGTTCTGTTCGGAATTTCCTTGCGAATTCCAGCAGCCTTCGAGAGAGAGGAAAGGCGCCGCACCAGCGTTGCTTTTGCACGGAAGTTCGTGTCCATCCGAGGAGTCAAAAGAGTAGGAGTGTTCCAAGTTCTCCGACGAACTTACTGGTTCCTGGAAGCTGTTCGTGTAGGGCGAATAAAGCTTTGAGCAATGGTGATTATTCACCCCAGCAGGAGTTTTTCCATCTTTCGCCAGTCACCTTCTTCATTGCTGCCAGAAATTCTGATTGTATCTTCTTTTTAGAAGTACTACGATCGATTGTTGTTGATTACGAAATCTTTTTAGATTCTTGTAATTCAGGATCACCTTCCTTGAAGTGTTGATTTGAAATATTGTCTTTACAATCGTTTCATATTCTCAAGTTTTCCATCGAAAATTGTGCCCCGGCAATAACATTTACAACATTTGGTTGATATATATAAATAGAAAAAATTTTGTTCTGCCCTTCTCCAATTTTTCGTACATCACTATGTTGACAAGTCTTTATGTTTAAAGGCATTTCCTTCACCCATTTTAATCTTCAAATTAATTTGTTCTTAAAGTAAACTGGAAGTTATGTCCTTCTGTTTAAAACTTAAGTTTTGTGTCCTCTTATTTTCTCTCCCACTTCAGCTTTTAATTGATTGTATTTATAAAATTATATATTTATTTTTGACTAACTGTGACTATTTATAACTAACTATGACTTATAATCGTGTAAGTCAAATTGTAACCATTTATCACGTTACTTTTTTTTAAGCATTTATCACGTTACTTTAATAATTTTTCACTTTATGTAACAAAATTATTATATTTTTTAAGTAATAAAAAATCGAAAATGCTCTTTTCACTACAAGAAATTTGGATTTCCGTTTTAATTAATTTGTTACAAGTATAAAATTTGTCGCTGAAAGGAATATTTTTGTGACAAATAAATTTTGCTGTCACTCATAATTTGATTCTGTGACAACAATTGCTTATCGTCATACAGATAAGTCATTCAGTGACTATATTTATATTGGTCGTCACAAAATATTGTCACTGAAATAAAATTTTAACTTTCGACTCATGTCAAAGGCAAGTTTTATGTGACAAATAAAAATACATGTCATTAGTGGTATATTCTATGACATCCTTAAACAATTGTAACACCAAGTTCTATGTGACAAGTAAAAATACTTGTCAATTAAAGTGTACTATATGACAAGTGAAGTTATTGTCCCTTAATATGTATTCTGTGACATTTTTTTTAAAGAATCGTAATAACAAGTTCTTTACGACAAGTGAAATACTTATCACTTAAGCTGTATTATGTGACAAGTAAAAATCTTGTCACGTAAAGTGTATTTTGTGACATTATTATAGAATTGTAACAGTAAGTTCTATGTAACAATAAAATACTTGTCACTTAAGGTGTATTTTGTGACTTCCTTACAGAATTGTAACAGTAAATTTGTCACTTAAGGTGCATTATGTCACTTAAGAAGTATTCTTGCATAATTCATATATATATATATATATATATATATATATATATATATATATAGAGAGAGAGAGAGAGAGAGAGAGAGAGAGAGAGAGAGAGAGATCAACATGTCCTCGCTTTTGCATCCTCCAAGCATTTCCATGATAACACCCATTGGATCATGTTTTAAGTCATCTAATCTTAACCGTTGATTTTTCAGGTTATATAAGATTAGATGACTTAAACAAGGGAATGTTGATCCCTCCTCATATATATATATATATATATATATATATATATATATATATATATATATATATATATATATATATATATATATAACTTAAACCGTTGATAAACTTAAACCGTTGATATATATATATATATATATATATATATATATATATATATATATATATATATATATATATATATATATATATATATATATATATATATATATATATATATATATATATATATATATATCAACGGTTTAAGTTTATCAACGGTTTAAGTTATATATATATATATATATATATATATATATATATATATATATATATATATATATATATATATATAAATATAAAATATATATATATATATATATATATATATATTTTAAACCGTTGATATATATATAATGGTAGGATGTTTGATTCTGGAGTAAAAGGTTGCATATTCGAATCACATAGGATCAAAATTTTTTTTTTTATTTACAAGAAATTGCTATTTGTGATAATATCGTACGTCACTTATAACATTCATAGTGACGATATATGTCATCACGAAAAGAGTACTATCAGTGACAAGATTTTCTTGTCACGATTGAAAGGTTTTATGACGCCATTATGACAAGTTTGTTAGTCACAATTAAAAATATTTTGTGATGCCATATTTAGTCGTCACTTTTTCTTTTAGCTATGGAGGTATATGTAACGGAAGTAAGTCTTCACTGTACTCGTCACAGATGATATGTTGTGACATGTTTTACAACATCTGTGACAACTATACATGTCACAGTAACCATGTTTGTTTGTAGTATAATTTGTCCGCGGGGGATGAACGTGGGCGTCCCGCACGCTGTTGTGTCACCCCCTTTACTGCCCCCATCCTGCACCACTTCGGCTCCACCCCCTCCAATGAAATGGCGACACGTGGCCCACGAGTCAGGACTGCCAGTCCAAGCCCGCGGACAACGTAGCACTGCCGATAAAAAAATACTCTATACACTATATTTAGTAGTTACAGTTTACAAACATAATTATAACATACAAACTCAAAGTATAACTAAATATAATTATTTTTCACATGTATAACCAATAATAACTTAACTATAATCAAATAAATACAACCACATGTAAGCAATTATATAGATAACTATGACCATGAAAACTCAACTATAACAAACATAACCATGCATAGCAAATTGTATCCACTCGGTACAATTATAACCAATAGACCAAATATAGCTATACATTTTTTTTTGTTATAATTACTTTTATTTGCTATAGTTTGTAATATTGTAATCAAGAGCAAATCTTTTTCAACAATTTTTTTTAGAACGCACTTTAAATGGTGGAGTGATCTTCAAGATTTTTCCGTGAACGGACTCTATTCTTTCTCTATCATGTAGCGTGGAGACAAAATGTTATATATATATACTAGAAATTGCTGAGAAATCCAATTTCGGAGTGAACTTTTATGAAAAATCCACCCGCTGGATGAGTTTTATGAAATACCCAGAATTAAGTATTTTCACGTTAAATATTCCAAGATTCCTTTTAGATGCTCTGTATTTACAAAATTAATACCATAACTACCCCTCCGCACAAAACTCAGATTTGGATTGCGATTCTCGTCGTCTTCTTCTTCTTCTTCACGAGAGATCTGAATTTCATTGCTCTCATTTTCAGCAGAGATCGCAAAGATCGTTCGTAGTTCACCGTACTTTTTTTTTCAGTCGAATTCCGATCATCACTCATCTTCTTCTTCTTCTTCTTCTTCTTTTCAGACAATTAGGTCAATTATGGAGAGAAGATCTTCTTCTTCTTTTCCATAAGAGTTGGCATCGTTTTGAAAGAAGAACGAAAACTCTTGAATCTTTATTCATGTCAAATTTCTTCCCACAAAGCAAAAAAAAAAATAAAAAATTAGATTTCTGTCAACTGTTCTCCGTCGATATCCCACGAAGAATAATCATTCTCCTGCATTTTAACAAGGAGAATGTCATTCTCCGTGTTGAATGTCATTTTTCGTGTTACTAACACGGAGAATGGCATTCTCCGTGTTTCTAACACGGAGAATGGCCATTCTCCTGTGTTTTAATATTTGAATGATCATTCTCCGTGTAAATTAACACGGAGAATGTCATTCTCCGTGTAATTTAGAACGGAGAATGCCATTCTCTGTACTAAATTATACGGAGAATGGTCATTAATACTTTGAATAACCATTCTCCGTGTAAACTAACACGGAGAATGCCATTCTCTGTGTAAATTAACACGGAGAATGATATTCTCCGTTTTATTTAACACGGAGAATGCCATTCTCCGTGTTAATTTACACGGAGAATGGTTATTCTCCTGCGTTTTAACACTGGAATGACCATTCTCCGTGCCAAATTACACGGAGAATGGTCATTCTCCGTCTTAATTTAACACGGAGAATGGCATTCTCCGTTTTATTTAACACGGAGAATGGCATTCTCCGTGTTTCTAACACGGAGAATGGTCATTCTTCTGCGTTTTAACACTGGAATGACCATTCTCCATGTTAGAAACACGAAGAATATCATTCTCCGTTTTATTTAACACGGAGAATGGTATTCTCCGTTTTATTTAACACGGAGAATGGCATTCTCCTGCGTTTTAACACTGGAATGTTCATTCTCCGTGCTAAATTAGACGGAGAATGGCCATTCTCCGTGTAAATTAAGACGGAGAATGGCCATTCTCCGTATAATTTAGCACGGCACGGAGAATGGCCATTATCATGCGAAATTAACATTCTTCGTGTTCTAACACGGAGAATGCCCATTCTCCTGCATTTTATGGTCAGTTGAAACTTTGGAGGGCCATAACTTTTGACTGGGAGGTCGAAACAAGGTTCCGTTTGTCGCAAAATGAGCGTATCGTCGAGGAGCCTGAAAGTAACCGCTTCATCGTTAGACGGCCTTCAAAAATTTTAGAATCGCAAAAAAATGATGTTTGGACCTCCTTTTTAGCACTTTTGCCGTTTGTCTCGGTCTTTCCGAAATTTTTCGACGAATTTTTGAAGATTTTTGAGGAGAAAACCTAGATTCGAAAGTGAGCAGCGTATGGAAGAAGATGAAGTATCGAAATATTTTTTTAAGAGCAGTTTCGTGGGTGTTTTCAATAAATTAAAAGGAAGGGCAAAATGGTCATTCGGAACCCGCTTTGGATAAGTTTCTCTAATTCTGGGCACGCGATGAAAGTTTTTTTAGCGGTGGGTTTTTCATGAAACTTTTTTAGTTTTTGGACATTTCATATATATATATATATATATATATATATATATATATATATATATATATATATATATATATATATATATATATATATCAATCGGTACAAATTAATAGTTAGAATTAGTTTTCATTTGGATAGCTACGTATAGATGGTTATAAGTAGTCTCATTTTACTAGATTCAGCTTTAGTGGACTACAATTAGCTATTATTGGTGTTGTTATGTTGCAGATATTCCAATTAGCATTTTTTTTTTTGTATGATATATATATATTTTTTTTTTGAAAGAAGGTAATTGTGACGAAATCCATGTCAATGAATATATTCCACATGGTGGTAGCTTATTTTAATTGACTACAATCGGTACAAATTAATGGTTAGAATTAGTTTTCATTTGGATAGCTAGGTATAGATGGTTATAAGTAGTCTCATTTTACTAGATTCAGCTTTAGTTGACTACAATTGGCTATTATTGGGGTTGTTATGTTGCAGATATTCCAATTAGCATTTTTTTTTGTATGATATATATATATATATTTTTTGAAATAAGGTAATTGTGGCGAACGCTCCCACTGGAAATCGATCTCCTGACCGCTTGGGCCGCATGCATCTCTCTTAACCATTAGGCTAGAGATCATTTGTGATTATATATATATATATATATATATATAGAGAGAGAGAGAGAGAGAGAGAGAGAGAGAGAGAGAGAGAGAGAGAGAGTTCATAGGATGATAGGAGAGGGAGGCATTGTTAGATTGTATCTCGTTTCCGGTTAAGCGCTAAAAAAAATAAGGGTGACAATAGAGTTCGTAATTTAGTCGCACATCGGGTAGGCGATGGAATTATGTGGTGTAGATAATTGGAATAGGTTCATGTCTGACATGAGAATTCTTTTTTAAGACATATGAACCCAATTCAATATCGCACTTAATGGGCCAACTCCGGTTCGGATCATACCGCGTTCCCAACAAGTGGTATCAACCCATGGTTACGGGACTAGTTTGGACGGCCTGAACCAATTTCAATTATCTACACCACATGATCCAATCTCCACATGGAAACGAGATACAACCCAACATGCATAACATAACCTAAAAAGGGAGAGAAAAAAAAATTGAGTTGTTTTTTTAAAAACATTTATTTATTTATTTATTAAAGCTGGTTGGTTGAGAAAGGGCAAGAAAGAGACTTGTTAGTGGAAGTGTATTATGTTTCGAGAAGTTGGAGAGACTTGTATAAAATTTGCTCCATGTAAATGTTAGTTACTTCAACAAAGGTCATAAGATGTATCTCTCATTAAAGCTAGTTGCAACTCCAAAGGCTTGTTTGGTTACTTGGAGGACCTTTCGTATTATAGTACACCTTTAGTGCTTTCAATATAGTGGATTTGTTCAATAATTTGGATTTGAAATGATACATGTGACAGAACCAAGACATAATTAGGGGTGAACATTTGGTCGGTGCGGTTTAACTGACTCAAACTTTAAAACAGAAATTCAACCGAACTATTTTATTAAAAATCGAACTAAGTTGAATGTAAAACTGTACCGAATCAAACCAATTTGGTTCGATTCTTTTTCGTTAATTCTATTTTTGAATAGTAAGCCTGGCTAAGGGTTAATTTTGCTTTGACATACCTTAATTTGCATTACGAGCGGTCTATGATTTATACTAAATTTTTCAGTCATATTTTACAACAAAATTTGACAGTCAAAATGTAGATCAAAATATACAAATGTAATAAGGTTAATATAATTTTACAAATGTTAAACAGCTACAAGCCTGCACCTTAGACTAAAATCAAATACCATTTTTAGAATATGTGGGGCTAAAGGTAGCTAAGTAATTGCAATTCGATTTTCAGCTTGGATCGTTTTTCAAAGCCTGAAACTAAAACTTGAGTCGAATAACCAAAAATTTTCCATAGTCGAAATCGAAAAGCAAATCTAAATGGGAAAACCAAACTGATTTGCTTATATTGGCTCGTGTCGATTTTGGATTAGACCGAGATGTGGTCAGCCTTGTAGACATACAGCGCAGCTGGGTATAGGGCCTCCAGTGCCTACAAATAGTAGGCAAAAGGTATTTTATTCGAAAAATATAAAAATTAAGGCAGCCCCATATTTAAAAATGGGGAAATTTATGAAATGTCCAAAAAACGAAATTTTTTTATGAAAAACCCACCGCGCAATAACATTTCATCGCATGCCTAGAATTAGCAAAAAATATATAAAGAGGGTTCAAATGACCGTTTTGTCCTTCCTTCTAATTTATTGAAAACACCCACGAAACTACTCTTAAAAAAATGTTTAAAACTCGTCGGAAAATTTCGGAAAGACCGAGACAAACGGCAAAAGTGCTAAAACGAAGGTCCAAGCATCATTTTTTTGCGATTCTAAAATTTTGGAAGGTCGTCTAACAAAAAATAGTTAATCTCAGGCTCCTCGAAGATACGCTCATTTTGCGACAAACCGGACCTCGTTTCGACCTCCCAGTCAAAAGTTATGGCCTTCAAAGTTTCAACTGACCATAAAATGCAGGAGAATGGTCATTCTCCGTGTTAGAACACGAAGAATGTTAATTTCGCATGAGGGTGGCCATTCTCCGTGTTAGTAACACGGAGAATTGCATTCTCCGTTTTATTTTACACTGAGAATGGCCATTCTTTGTGTTAGTAACACGGAGAATGACATTCTCCGTGTAATTTAGCACGGAGAATGCCATTCTCCGTCTTAATTTACACGCCATTCTTCGTCTTAATTTACACGGAGAATGGCCATTCTTCCTGTAATTTAGCACAGAGAATGGTCATTCTAGTGTTAAAACGCAGGAGAATAACCATTCTCCGTGCTAAATAAAACGGAGAATGACATTCTGTAACGACCCGCTCCGCCCTAGCGGAACGTGTCACGCCCAGAACCAGAATACTGGAGAGCGGGGGAATGACTCAGCCAGCTACGTATTACGGGCAGATGAATACCGTATAATACGATCAATACTGTCTAAAAGACAAGAGGGTGCATACTACATGAAAATTTCGCTATGGTCACTTCACATCTATTGTCTCAATCATTCAAACAAGAAGCAATAATAGAGAACATTTAAGAATAAGCAATAAGGCGTCCCAAACGCTTAGTCAAAATGTTCTTGAGATCTGGCTTTACAAAATATAGCCAGATGATATAGCAACATATACACAATTGTTATCAGCTGCAGTCTGACTTAATTACAATTATGTAAAAGTAAGTGCAAGACAATCCGACTAACATGTCGGTGCCAAACGGCAAAATATAAAGTAAGTAACAAAACGAGCGGGGAAGTAAGGAACCCACTCGAGTCCTCCTGCGATCATTCCTCTAGTATTGACCATCTTGGAGGTAGAAGTAAGTTGAGTCCTCGGGAACCGGCTCTAAATCTGGCCATGCAAAACCAGAGAGGTTAAACCTCTAATAGCAAGTACCGCAAGGAAGCACGATATGAAGGATTAAAACCAGTAATAAGAGAATATGATATATAGATCTCTGCTTGCTACTAGGATTCACATAATGTCACGACACTTCGATCCAACCTCCCAACCAAACAAGGACAGAGGTTGGCCCGTCATGTCTCGACACTCTGATCATCTTAGTTAGTTAACAGAGTAGGTACAGTACACAAACAAATCAGTTTAACCGGCTATGCAACTACTACGGCTTGCTACTGTGAGTCCCAAGTTATCCTGGAATTATGCAATAAGGATTTCTCAGTTTTTACTATGGACAAGCAAGGCTAGTCTATCCAATCAATCAATTGCGCCAATCATGAATTAGACGAGTCCCAGCGGGACGCCCGTCATCAATATACAATATATAATAATATAAGCAGATACCGCTCCCTGCCCGTGTGGCAGATTTGTAGTATCTGTGGGAACCAGCCGGCCTGTCAGGCACTAATAGTCCCAAGAGGGCTGCCATGTAAGAACTCGAAAATCCATACTCTCCATGCAATCATTATTTTATTTAACTTAGTATCTTCTATGTTAAGTGAAATTCCATGCCGTGGATCATGATCATTCAGAATGAGTACTTTCGTACAAAGTACGATATGCCCAACTCTATAACGATACCTGTGCGGTTAGGTTGTAGGTCTTACATAGCGTAATGCAACAATCAAAACTAACCATGGAATAAATCATGCCTTGACCATAAAGTACATATGCTTCTTTTATAGTAAAATAAATAAATAAATAAATTGAAGCCTGCATGTGTGCCTGTATGTCAATATTCGGGATCGGCCAATCGATTATAGTAGTTCATACTTAATATGAACGTGTCTCATTCATTCATTTCAATAAGACGACTAGCCAGTCTCTTAGTTCCATCTAGGAACGCATGATCGATAATTAATCAAGATAACAATCAATGTTAATTAATGCCAAATTCGGGAAATAAACATTGGGAAATAAATAATGATTGGAAAATAAATAATCTCATACGCCTGGGGAATGATTGGGAAATAAATAATATCATGCGCTGTGGGAAAGGTTGAAAAATAAATAATATCGTGCGCCTGAGGAAAATGATTGGGAAATAAATAATATCATGCGCTGTGGGAAAGGTTGGGAAATAAATAATATCGTGCGCCTGAGGGAAATGATTGGAAAATAAATAATATCATGCGCCTGAGGGAAAGGTTGGAAAATAAATAATATCGTGCGCCTGAGGAAAATGATTGGGAAATAAATAATATCATGCGCTGTGGGAAAGGTTGGGAAATAAATAATATCGTGCGCCTGAGGGAAATGATTGGGAAATAAATAATATCATGCGCCTGAGGAAAAGGTTGGGAAATAAATAATATTATGCGCCTGAGGAAAATGATTGGAAAATAAATAATATCATGCGCCTGAGGGAAAGGTTGGAAAATAAATAATATCATGCGCCTGAGGAAAATGATTGGAAAATAAATAATATCATGCGACTGAGGGAAAGGTTGGGAAATAAATAATCTCATGCGCTGAGGAAAATGATTGGGAAATAAATAATATCATGCGCCTGAGGAAAGGTTGGAAAATAAATAATATCATGCGCCTGAGGAAAAGGTTGGAAAATAAATAATATCATGCGCCTGAGGAAAATGATTGGAAAATAAATAATATCATGCGCTGTGGAAAATGATTGGAAAATAAATAATATCATGCGCCTGAGGGAAAGGTTGGGAAATAATTAATATCATGCGCCTGAGGGAAAGGTTGGGAAATAAATAATCTCATGCGCTGAGGAAAATGATTGGGAAATAAATAATATCATGCGCCTGAGGAAAGGTTGGAAAATAAATAATATCATGCGCCTGAGGGAAAGGTTGGGAAATAAATAATATCATGCGCCTGAGGAAAATGATTGGAAAATAAATAATATCATGCGCTGTGGGAAATGATTGGAAAATAAATAATATCATGCGCCTGAGGGAAAGGTTGGGAAATAATTAATATCATGCGCCTGAGGAAAAGGTTGGAAAATAAATAATCTCATGCGCTGTGGTTCCTGCACAATCGGCGCATGGGATACTCACGATGCGTCTTCAATACATGCGCGTAAGGAACCTACGCGCATGACACGCTCGGAGTCAAAGAATGCGTTGCCGGGACTTCACGACGCATGGCCTCCCGGCGCATGGCCTCCCGGGCGCATGGGGTTCCCGGCACATGGGGTTCATCGTCCCCAAGCAGCCAGTTCAGCCATGAACGTTCCGAAAACTTGTAATGGCCATAACTTACTCATCCGAAGTCGAAATCAAGCGAAACAAAAGCCAAAACTGCATGAAATTGAATTCTCTACAACATAGAACCATTAGTTTTCGAAAATAAGTAAGTTTTAGAGATCAAAACAAAAAAAAACAAAAATATATCAAACTTAGATCTACAACAAATAAGCCATGGAAATTGAAAATGCTAAGTACTAAAGAGACTTAGAATCAAATAGGGAAGATGATGGAACAATAAAAATAGGGATCCATCAAGAAGCAAGTTGGCACTTGCCTAGCTCTTCTAGGTTGGTGGGAGAGTTATGAGGAAGAAGAAGAGTAATGAGAAGAAGTAATGAAGAGAGATAAAGGGTTTGGGGTTTTTAAATGAAGGAGTGGTGGTAGGTGGGGGTTTATTTCGGTTCATGATGAACCAACATAATTAAACCAATCTGAGCCGAACCCGTAGCAAAGCTAAAACAGAGAATAAAATACAGAAAGTAGAATACAGAACAATAATTGTAGGAAATAAATTAACATGAAATTAAAGGGATTTAAATACAGAATAATACATGATAAATATTAAAATATTTACATTTAAACAATACATGCATTCTAAAAATACGTATTCTGGGAATGAGAAGTGACAGAACGCCGATTCAAAACGGCAAGTGCAACGACTCGAACGAGCCGTCGACCCGAAGAGTTGGCATCGACCTGATGAAGAATCGATTCAAGGCTTACATTGGCCCGTCAAGATGAATCCAGACCTAGAGTTTCAAAGGCGCGCTCGGAGTATCGCTCAGCCGATGCGAACATCGTTAAGGTGGGTGGCTCCGATGAACCCGTCTTTGCTTAGCCTAGACACATAACAATGCGGACACTATCACGAGAATTACTAGGCGATAACCCCGCGCATGCTAATAAATGACTCAACGCACCTAGCTAAGGGAATAATCCCATCTTGTATGCTTGTATAGAATATGGAAAGGAACATAGAAAATACGAGAACTCTCGCACCGCGCCCCACGCTCGTGCTAAGGCACAAGCTTACGTTCAAGTCCCTTATGCGTCCAACAATGAAACAATGAATGGGTTACAACAATGGAACGGAAAGACTATCAATATAGTCGTTCCGAGTAGAGTATAGCAACATTGAAAGGCTATGGGACCGATGGGTCGCCAAGGCGACTCCCGCACGGGGAGTTGCAAAATGTATAAATGAATGAATGAATAAGTGAACGAATGAATCCACGAATGAATGAATGAATACGTGAAAATGAATGAATGAACGAATAAGTAAAAGAAAGAAATGAAAGAGTGAATACAAGATAAGACATGAAAGACGTTAGCGACAGGTGTGACGGGCACGTGCAATGAGGCTCGCTACCCGCGCTGCACGGACGCCAACCTGGTCGATAACGCATTATGGCTAAGGGTTAGCCTACGGCTCGGAGATAGCCGTTAAGTTAAAATGACAAGACAATACGAAATGGTCGTGGACAAACGGCACGGGCGATGGGGGAGAATACCGTGGCCGTCATGAGGAAGGATTCTGCGGCACGGGCGATGGAGGGAAAACCGTGGCCGGCCTAGGCGGAATCAATACGAGGCTTACGGACTGCCTGGGTGCGGGCTTGGGCACCAGGAGACGTAAGTGCAGGGTATATTCAAGAGACTTAACGGGGTGTACCAGCCATCACCCTACGCTAAGTTGAGAAATACTACAGGGAAATATCCAAAATGGCTTGTCATGCCAGCGACCGGTGCATATAGACTAAGTGGACTTTGCTGGTGGCTATCCACGTGCAAGTCCTTGCATTGAAATCAAAGTAGTCTAAGTTAAATGAACAAGTTCCTCCTGAACATGCTCGAAATGTAACACCCTGAACATGCTTGAAATGTAACACTCGAACATGCTTAAAATGTAACATACCAAGTGAATAAAGAGTAATTCATGCAAAATGAGTTAGAGAACGTGCCTACGACGTGCTAGAACCCGAGGCAGGAATACGCCCTTGACACTGAATGCTTACATGAATCATGTTTAAGTTGAAATATATGAACTGTTGTCTAACTTTGTTTACTTTGGACAGGGCAGGCCGGACGGTAAGTATGGGTAAGTTGTACATGTATTTCCATGCGACACTTGAGTTTGGCAACACGAGATAGGCTATGAATATGCCATGAAATTGATCCTAAGGCAAGATTAGAAAGACAATGAATGATAGAGATGCACAAAAGTAAATAGAACGTGTTTGTTAATGATAGCATTGTGGGCGAGCTAGCCTCCCCACCAGTGTATAACAATGTACTGATAACCCCTCAGTCTGCATGCAGGATGCAGGAGACGCCAGCGGGTGCGGAGCTTCCCTCGAACGTGCTAAGGCGCGGAGCCAACTCTGGAGCCTTGGGACGTCGCAAGAAGCTGAAGCACCCTATACAGGACATAATGTATCGGAACATCGCCATGAATCATGCCATGTTGTAAGCCACTTGGCACGCCTTTTATGTTTCAGAGAGAGAGCTTAAGCGATTTGTAATATCGGCCTAGCGCCGCTTGTAAACTTCTTGAAAATCAATAAAGAGTTTGAATTCACTTCAATTTTGTGTTCGTTTACTTTTCGCTGCAAATGGGAACACTCTGTGCGACTCTGTGGCCTAGCTCAAATCAGCCGTTTTTGGACTTGGCCTTGCACGGACGCAATCTAGGCCCGTGCGGCATCACGCCTTAGCGAGGACGATCGCTCCTACGGGAGCGGGGCGTGACACATTCTCCGTGTTAAATAAGACGGTGAATATCCATTCTCTGTCTTATTTAGCACGGAGAATGATCATTCCAGTGTTAAAACGCAAGAGAATGGCCATTCTCCGTGTTAGAAATACGGAGAATGTCATTCTCCGTGTTAAATAAAACGGAGAATGACATTCTCCGTCTTAATTTACACGGAGAATGACATTCTCCGTGTTAATTTACACGGAGAATGGTCATTTCTAGTGTTTTAACGTAGGAGAATAACATTTTTCGTCTTAATTTACACGGAGAATGGCCATTCCCCGTTCTAAATTACACGGAAAATGGCCATTCTCCGTGCTAAATTATACGGAGATGGCATTCTCCGTGTTAAATGACACGGAGAATGGTCATTCAAATGTTAAAACACAGAAGAATGGCCATTCTCCGTGTCACGACCCGATCCCAAATTGTTGGGTCGAATCGGATCATGCCCTGCCTGCACCGTTGTGAGACGGCGGCAGTAAGCTGTTCTATTTGTAGGTATTCATAACAACATTCATTTGCATTTTGTCACAACACGAATTTATGAATATTTAAAAACTTTTTATTCAACAATTGAAAAGTACAAACTGAAATTGAAAGTACTGAAATAAAATACTGAAACCAAAATCTACAACTCCAACACAAATAAACTAGATAACGAGAAAAACAACTAGCTAAACGGTCGGTTCATCACCCTCTGGTTCTGCGTCCTCCAAGGGGACTCTGGTAACACCACATAATATAATACCGGGTCATAGTAGCTATTGAACAATAGCTCAGCATCATCAACATCACCTATTAGGGGAGATCCAGTCAGGAAAGGAGCAAGTACGAGTACATAATCCGACATTCTAAATAATAATGGAAAGATGCAATTTTAAACAGTTGAAATACTTTGAACAATATTTTTCAGCAATTTTCAGCAATTCAGTATTTGAAACAATGTGATTTGAATAGGTAACGTCTATGACCGGCTTGGGTTGTACAGTAGCATCCTAGCGACGCGATACGGCTTATCCCCGTGTGTAAGAGGGGTAAGCTCGCACAATAACAATATGCAATATATATGAGGGGTATTGGTCATAAACGCTACACTATTCCTCCAATATCTCCACAATCAATATCAATCAATATTTGAACCCTAGGAGAGGGTTCCATGTAGCAATGTGGTTTAAGCATCCAACATGACAATTACTAAATAAAATGCAAGAAAATATAACTGTAACTTACCTTTGTTAATGACTGGAACAGGATGTCGGTACCTGGAAAGGAAGTCAAATACGTCCTCAAAACCCTACAGTTGAAAATCCTGACTTAGAAACATAGATGAGCCAAATCTAGGTGTGCTAGTTGCAATTTCTAGAAACAGACCCTAGTCAGGTTTTAAGTTATTTAATTAATCTAACAAAATCCGTCTAACGTCGTAAACTATATTGGTTATCAATTTACGGAATAATCGATTATTGATTTATTGGAGAAAATAGCAATTACACTTTAATTGGCAAGACTTTGTATTTTTAATAATATATATAAAACTAAGTGGTCTTTTAAGTGAGAAAACATGAAGTTGTTTAAATTATTAGGAATCTTTATTCATTAACTTAATATGAGAAAATCTTATTAATTTTGTACAAAATAATTAATACCCAATTATAATTTATACGTCTAGCTACGCAAATAACTAACCCAGAAAAGAAAATAGAAAATCTAAGCTACACAATACAGGGTCACAGAAAAATAAAGAAAAACTGGGCTTATGCCCTTACAACAAATTAACTAAAAGGAAAAATACTTTAAAATGAATTTCTCGAAATTAGTAATTTTCGTAAGAAAATAGTTTTTATTTAAATAACATTTAAAAATAAAATTTATTTAATCAGAATAATTTTCATAAAATATGTTTTTTTAGACATTTCATAAATTATGTAGAAAATCACCTTTAAACATAAATAATAATAAATGCACAAAAATATGTTTTCTTACCAAAATATTGGTTTAAAGTTAATATAAAAAGGTTTTCGGGTTTTAATATTAAATACCATTACCAAAATAATATTTTTAAATAAATATTAGTTTTTATTATATTAATCTCTTTATAAACCTTTTTGATTAGAAATTATTTTAAAAGGAGAATATATATAATTTATAATACAATTTTTCTAACAAAACTTTTATTTAAAAATAATAACTTTTAAATGAATATTATTTACCACTATTTTGTAAATAAAATAACTAAATCATTTATTAGGTTTAGAATCTCTACAAATTAACATTACAAAATAAGTGATAATCCTAACTTTTATTTAAACCAATTAAATCATTTAAACCATATTTTAAATTATTAAGGTTAATCCATAAATCAATTAATACCAAATAAGCATGTATAAAGTTTTTTAATATGTATATTATTACCACATTGCTAATTTAACACCACAGAAATCAAATAATCAAAACACAAAACTTAGTTTAATAATCTACAGAAACTAACCTAAGGCCAGAAGGTCTAAATGGTTCTGTGAACAACCAGAAGATGGAAAAAAAATGAGGAAAGGGATTACCCAAGCTTGATGAAGGAGTACCGAGGGGAGGCCTCGGACTCAGAACAATGCCGGGAACGATGGAAACGACGAGCACGGACACGTGTACGCACACGGACAGACACGCAGAGATGGGACACGCGCACGGGAACACACACGGAAGGCGCCGGGCTGTCGGGCTGGCGCGGGGTCGCACGGGGACAGACTCGGAAGGTGGGGGAGAGGGGTCTGTAATCGGAGAGGACGGCGAGGGGAGCGCGGTGGTGGTCTCGGATCGGAGAATGGTGGAACGGTTAGGAAGATAGAAGAGTTATTGTGATGGTGGAAAAATAAAGTTTCTGTGGATTGGGAGAGTTTCTGCTTCTAAGGGTTACGTAGTGGAGAGGGAGAGGAGTACGTGGGCACGGGTTGGACGGATCAGAGAGGGAGACTCAGGTGAGTGGGAGAATGGTTAGCCTATTGTGTTTGGGCTTCGGGTTGTGGGTTCCAGGGCTTAAATCATTGGACTAAAAAATAACTAACTAGTAATTAATTAATAACACAAAAAATGATTAACAAGTTGTGGGCTAAAAACAAAAGGCTCACCAAACAATATAAAACAGGGACATTAAAAATAAAATAAAAGTCATGGGCTTCACAACCTTCCCTCCTTAGAAAATTTTGTCCTCGAAATTTCAAGACGAGGGCCGGGGTACAATCAAAATCACTTAGCTTGATCAAAAGCAAAATTTAAATCATCAGACACGATCGGATTCTAGGTATGATTACTAGGTACAATGATAAAAATATAGGCACGATCAGAATTATCTAGATATGATCTGAGATAGAGATATAAATTTTGTTGTGATAAAAAAAATTTAGGCACAAGAAAAATCTAGGTATGATTAAAATGTGATCATAAAATAGGAGAAAATCAAACGAGGTCTCGTAAAACAGAAAAGACAGGAAAGAAACGAACGTCAACAGTTTACTGAGAAAGCATAAAATAATAGAATCTTATGAGATGAGGGACTAAAAATTCCAAATAAAATTAGAATGGGTTATAAGGGTTTGTGACGCAGGAAAATCAACAAGTTGTATGATAGTAGGATAGCGGGGATGATTATAATAATATAACTATGATAGGAATGTAATCGGATATGATATTTTCATTGAAAACTGAGTGATAATCAAAGGGAAATAGAAAGAATATTGTATCACTATTTCAAGTGTCAAAAGATAGGGTATGCAAAAATAAAATGACTTACAAGATAAAATCTTATTAATACACATGCAAAAACCGCTCTAACTCGCTAAACTAGCTGAACTCTCAGGATCTACAGAAAATTAAGGCAGCTGCCAAGGTATTAAAACAAAAAAATATATATATGGAACCATAAATCACCTAAATCAATTTTTCATCCATCGTTGTATGCCAATGGTCTTATCTCAATTCCTCTCTGCTTATTCCTTCTCTAGAACCTATCATTCCATTGCTCGTGTTATTCCTTCCATGGCTATATCCGTCCTTTCTAGGTATAGTAGTCATCTAACCATAAGAGTTGATTCTCGTTAAGTGTTTCTTTATTTGATCATTATATTCACATGTTTATATATATTATCCAAATTCACTTCCTCTATAGGAGAACATTACCAAATCCTATACCTTCCTCGCTAACTCTACCTATGTCTTCCTCTATCTTCTATAACTTTTCCTTTAATCATAAAATTCAAAATCGTCAAATACCTTCATTTGCTTGAATGAGATTTAGGCACTAGTGAGCACTACTAATGGTTTTAACCCAAATAAGTCACGAGCTAAGATATACCACTCTCTCAAGACTAGCTTACTCAAGGTATTATTTTACCTTTTCTACCCTTTAGCTATCTAATATTAATCCCAAGGATCCCTTACAAGGAATGAGATAAGTAACAATCTATGTTTCTCCTGCATATAGCTATCAACTATATACATATGGTCATCCACAAGATGTATATCAACTATTTAATATATAAAGCTAACCACAACTATCTACAGCTTCCAAAATATGTAACTAAAAAAATAATAATACTAAATAAATAAATGAATAAAAAAAATATAAAAAAATATATATACAACGTACTAAGGTTGAAACAGGAAAGAGATTGAGCCAGTAGAGATTGATATGGTCCTAATTAGTTCTAGGAAAAATCAAGTACAATTTTATAGAAAACCTATCCTTTCTGGCTGTGATAAGAGATGTCTGAAAATAGAAAGCCGCTAGAAATACAAATCCTCTAATCGGACAACAGTCAGAATAATTTGATGGTGCAGAAAAGACAATCATATTATGGATATAGTCTTAATAATATTCGAAAACCCAAATATATCCGAAGTCACTTTGCCTCAAATTCATGCCTCGCCCGAGTGCACCTGACTGTAATGAAATTTTGGCTCCATAACTTGAATAGTAATAGGTTTTCGAGTAGTCTATCAAGTTTATCCATTTCCTGGCTGAACAACATAGGAGACAAATTTGATGCATTTAGGACCTAGTCTCAATAATATCCAAAAATCTATATCAACACCTGAATCACTTCAACTTAGAGTCTATGTCCCGCCTGTGCGCAACTGGCTGCAGTATACTCGCAGTTTCTATAATTCAAATAGATGGTTACGACGTATATGTGCGAAGCCATATTAGGTCACTGAATATTTTCTTAACTTTGTCCATGAAAATTTCAAAGGGATAATTCAACAATTCATAAAGTTTTTCAATGACTAAAGGAAATTCAATATTATGATGGAATCGATTCTCTGACCGTTCGTGCTTCATGATACTCAAGCATTGAGTTTAAAAGCTTCCTAGGCCTTGAATTGATCAAGAAGTTGCCTAGAGAGAGTAAGGTTTTGGGTTGAGTGGAGGAAATCAACAAATAAAAATATTTTCGGTACTTGGAATAACTTAGGAATATCAATCCATATTGGAATTATTATTTTTTCGAAAAATAGTTCCCTTGGGAGATATGTGAACCAGCTAAGTTGAACCAATTCTTTGGTAACAATTAACCTTGGGGCTTTATGGTTCCAAAAGAATTCGGTTCGAAATCGGTTCTGAGAAAGTAATTGGAAATAAGGTCAAGAGAAATGGTTGGATACACTAGTCATAGAAATACTTTGGGTAGATAAGAGATTATTAGGTTTGCTATAGAAGAATTTAAACTCTAAATAGTGATTGGATCTAGATTTCAAATAAAGATAGAGGAGTAAGATTTGATCAACAAATGGAGAAGTTGGAAATAGGTTTGCTAAAGAAGGAGATTGAAAAAAAAAATCTAATCTTAGTCCAAAAAAATGGCGAAAGAGTATGGATCTTAAAGTTTGCTAGAATCTGATAAAGATATGGAAGAAAATAATCCCGAAAGCCATGGGACTCTAAAATATACCAAAAATCTAGAAAATAAAATAGGCAGTAAAACATACCATCATACGATCGGCCTAATCTAGATAAGGTTTAGGTACAAACGTAGGCAAGGTAACCGATAAAACTATAACCAAGCCAAAATATTTTAAAATAAATAATTTCAGCCCTATATTGTAACATGGTGAATATAGTAGACTCTCTGTTCACCATGTATATTATATATATATATATATATATATATATTCCAAAATTATATTCTTCCAATTCTTAATCACCAATATATCCTTGATAAATACCACCTTACATACATTCGCATTAAGATTATAATTTTTTAGAAATTGTATCATAGGGGAGACATAACTTTGGGAAAGATATTGGCCAAAAAAAAGTGTAATCAAGGATAATATGTTATGCTTCGGTAGGGTATCATCTAGCGCTAATCAATAATTCTAGGTATCATTTTCTCTTCTGGTACTGGTCTGGTTCGAGCAGCCTCCCACTGCTCAATCTACTAGTACGATTCTCTTATCATGTTTTCACTACAAAAATAAGCCAAATTAGCGACGTCCAGATACGTCGCTAATTAAGTCATATACGTCGCTAAAGTTATTTAGCGACGTATTTAGCGACGAAAAATGAAGGTCGCGAAAAATCTAGTCGTAGATGACACATTCGTCGTCCTACATCGCTGTTTGCGATGTCACCACAATGTCGCTGTGTCATCGCCAAATTACCGACAGAGGGCGACGAACATTGACGTCGCAAAATTAGCGACATAGTACGACGTATTAGCGACGTCCAGATATATTTATGTGATGACATGGCATGCCTGCCACATCAGCATCTTAGCGACGTACAACGACGTATTAGCGACGTCAGTATTCTACAGTGAAGCGACGGATTACGACGGTTAGCGACGCAACGCCGCTATTTAGCGACGTACCTATAAGTCGCTATCCGTCGCTATACGTCGCAGAATAATAAAAAAATATTTTAAAAAATATAATGGGTATTTTTGTTATGTTGTGTGTCTGTGTTTACAGTGTGTGTGAAGTGCAGTGTTCGAACCATCGACAGTTTCGCTTACTGTTCTATGTTTTATCTTGGATAAAAAGAGCAACAGTTCAGGGTACACTTCTCAGAGCTTCCTCTTTACGTCCTTCACCTTCTCGGGATCCTGTACGACGTCCCGAGAGAGTGAAGGATGTGAAAATGAAGCTCTCAGAAGTACACCCTGAACATTTGCTCTTTCTGTCCAAGATAAAACATACAACAGTAATCGAAACTATCGATGGTTCCGAACACTGTATTTCACATACACTGTAAACACAGACACACATTATCACAAAAATACGTATTATATTTTTTAAAAATTTGGGCAGCACCTCCTTTGTATATCAGATCATCGCTTATAACCCAGCGTAGGTATATTTGTCATCCCCGTCGCAGATATCACAAAGTAAATATCACAATAAAAATACCAACAAAGTAAATATCACAAAGTAAATATCCAACAAACATACATGTCCACAATGGAGGGCAAATAAGAATGAAAATCAGTGTACAGAACGGTCAATGGGCCCATAGGGCCAATACATACAAAGATGATAAAAAAATCTACTGGATCACTGAGGACCCCTGCCGCGCATCTGGGATAGCATGTACTCATACTGCTCCTGTGTGAGCTGCACCGTAGGGGCAGTAGGAGGCAGTGCAATGTCTGGAGTCGGCGCCGTCGATGGACCGGGAGGACGTCTCTGCTCCAGCTTTCGCATTCGTTCAGCATGCGTAGCAAGGGTACTCACCATCCTCTGACAACTCTCCTCAATCGAAGTATGTATCTGAGTGAGTGAGGCAGACATGGTCCTCTGCGATCCCTCCAGCTCGACCTGTCTACGCTCTGTGTGCTACGTAGACTCGGTGAGCGTGTGCAAGCTGGCAGCTGTAGCCTGCTGCAGACTCATCAACTCCTGTATACTGCGCTCGATCGCATCAAATCGTCCGGTGATCATCGGATCGTCGCTCTGACCCAGCTGTCTCAGAAATCTGCTGCTGCAACTCGCGACGCAGCTCGTGGAGCTGTCTGCACACATCCTGCGCTCGTGATGACGCCTGCGAAGCTGGAGACTGCGTACTGACAGAGGGGGTCCAGGATGACTCTGAAGCCAAATAGGCGTCATAGGATCCCGTACCGTAGTACGTACCCTTCTGAAGACCGCCAACGGAGGTCATCCAGAGCTTGTCCGGCGATGGATCTGTAGGCGGCTGGAAGGAAGTACCACCCCTCCCTCTGCTGGCGCACTAGCAGCAGCAGTCGCCTCCTCTTGTAGCCGAACAAACTCAGCCTAGAACAATGTTTGCTAACGTATAAGTATTTACTAAAGTCTATATTGATATCTATTTTCTTGTTTTCTAAATTATAGTAAATTAATATAAAGAATAGAACGTACATATGCCTGCGTCGCCCTCTCGTCAATGAACTCTCCAGCCCTCCGATGGATGACCAGGAAGACGGTCACCATGTTGGGGTCCTCATCCTTTTTTACCTGTTAAAATATATTATCTATTATTAGTATTAAACATTCTATCCAACTATATATAAAATAATGTCCGTCATAGAAAACGTACCAGACGACGAAAATGCTCCGTCATCGGAATAGAGCCACCACACCACTTACCGGCGCTCGACCGCACCACCTTGGCCTTGTCAGACCGCTCCTGGTACATGGGCTCGCCGAATCTAGCCTTCATCGCAGTCCACTGCTCTGGCGTGATCCAACCATGGATCGGCTTTCCGGAGCGATCACGAGACTTCTGGTCGTGGATCGCATCACGGATGAGCTTGCCTGCGACGGCAGAAAATTGGGCCTCGATCTTCGCCGCCCGGTGTGGTGGATAGAAATAAGTCCTCTACAAGAAGTAAAATAGAAAAGTTGTATAATATACACAAATGATTATTAAAATTTAAAAATAAATAATTTTTTTACCTTGAAGTGGGCGAACCAAAAGGCCTCCTATCTGCGGGAGCATCTGAGTAGTTAATCCAAGGTCCACCATAGTTCTGCCTCAGAAATACCCCCAGCTGTCTCTGTACTGCAGGAGGCCGATATCTATACAATAATAATTTTCATGAATATATATGTACATATAATCATTTGAGAAATATATATTAACTAATTAACTTACTTCGTAGGCCCGTCCGTCCAAATCTCCATACGCGTCTCGTACGGGGGAGCGCATGGAGGGTCGCTCTTACCTCCTGCCTGGGCAGGATCAGTCTGATCGTCGTCCTCCATATGCTCGATGTCGGCTCCCCCTATGGATCCGTCGAGAGAAGGAATGCTGGACACGGGATCAGAGATGCTGGACGCGGGATCAGGAATGCTGGATGCGGGATCATGAACACTGGACGACGAGGAAGGAGTCGCCAAACTGCTGGAACTGCCTTGTCCCGGTAATGGACCGGGAACAGAACGGTACAATAGCGTGCTCGGAGATAAGGATGAGGGTACAGAATCTCCATCCCCAGCCCGAGGCAGACGGGACTGCCTAATATAAAATCCTCCGCGTCGTCCAGATGGTCTAGTCATACCTGATAATAACATATGACAATAAAACAAAAATACATATTTATATGATAGACATCACAGATTTTTAAAAAATATCATAGTCACAGATAAAAGTGTCACTAAAGTGTCACAGATTTATATGATAAAAGTGTCACTAAAGTGTCAAATATGATGATAAAACAAACGTAAAGATTTAATCCTCTTCTGAAAATTCATCTAGTTCGTTTAGCTCATCATCATCTTCTTCTTCTTCTTCCTCCTCTACATCTTCACTTTCATCTACATCTTCCTCTTTAGATAATTCTACTTCTTCTACACAATTAGATATGTAATGAGGAACTTCCGTCGTGTCCACTTCTATAATATTTGTTACAAGAGGTAGTTCATCCTCTTGATAAGCTATATCGTCAACCTCAAAGGTATTTCTAGCTTTGGTCTTGCATACTGCCCACTAGTCCGACCTTGTTGTTCCCCGTTTAGGATAACTTGTGAAGTACACGAGCTGAGCCTGACTTGATAGGACAAATGGTTCATAGGCTTGATATCGACGCCGATAGTTTATATCCACAAGACCGTGCTTGTCTACTTTCCAACCTTGACCTTCAATTGGATCGAACCAATCACACCTGAATAACACAATCTTAGCAGGCTCTATTCCATAACTATATGTCAGCTCCACGATCTCCTGTAGCACGCCATAGAAATCGTTGTCCGCATCAACATCTTTGTAGTTCGAAGATCTGATACACAAACAGCTGTTTTTGGTGGAGTCGAGATCCACAAAGTTGTCTCTGATCGGGCAAGTTGTTGACTTGAACCTAAACCCATTAACACAGTAGCTTGGCCATATTTTTGCAGCATAAATTGGTCCCTTGGCTAGCGTTCTAATAGACTCATTCTCAAGTCTTGCGTATGGACGATCGACCTAAATACCACGAAAAAAGAAATTAAGCTCATTCTCAATCAAGTGCATAAACAGAAAGGTGATTACAGAGTTCTCAAGTCTTACATATGCACTCAACCATGATGGAAAATAATGCCTTATTTCTTATTCTAGTTCTTATTCTGTTATGTGTGGCCTACCTGACCTCACATCATCATTAAATATGCTAAAAATAACATCGTTCAATTAATGTAATAGTATAATAATCAACACTATTAAAATAATATTGACATATTAATTACTTACCCCTCCAGTTTCTCTACTTCCTTCTCGTCGCAGTTGAGTAATACATACACCTGAGCAGCCCTTAGCTCATCATCGTTCAGATATCTCTTCTTCATTTTACCCGATGGCTTTCCTGGAGCATTGAATACCTTCAGTATTGTATCATTACATTCATGATCTCCGTCATCGTTTCTGGAAGCTCTCGTTCTATTAGTTGCAACATGAGGCTTGAAATACATCGAACAAAAGTTTGTAATCTCTTCGAGAACATAGGCTTCATAAATAGAACCCTCGATCCGTACCTTATTTTTTACCTTTTTTTTAGGTGATTCAAATGTTGCTCGAACGGGTACATCCATCGATATTCGACGGGTCCACCAACACGTGCCTCATAGGATAGATGAATCGACAAATGCTCCATAGAGTCGAAGAATCCAGGAGGAAACACCCTCTCTACCTTGTACAGTGTTACCGCAATGTCCTTTTCTTGCTTTTCTAGACGATCAACGAGCAATTTCTTAGAACAAAGATCCCTGAAGAATATGCTAAGCTCCGTCAATGGATCCCAAACTGCCTGTGGTAAGAATTCCCGAAATGCAATCGGAATTAACCTCTCCATGAATACGTGACAGTCGTGGCTCTTCATACCCGTGAATTTGTTTTCCTTCGGATCGACACATCTTCTCAGATTTGACACATATCCGTCTGGAAATTTTAGGCCCTGGATCCACCGACAAAGACTCACTTTATCCTCCTTGTCCAGCGAGAAAATTGACTTCGGCAGGAACTGTTTTCCATTCTGCTCTATCAAATACAACGCAGGGCATTTGCATATTTCTTCTAACTCCAACCTGGCCTTGGGATTGTCTTTCGTTTTTTCCTTTACGTCCATCACAGTATTAATTATGTTATCAAACACATTGTTCTCAATATGTATGACATCAAGATTATGTCTGATCAGATTGGTATTCCAGTATGGCAGATCCCAGAATATGCTCCTCTTTGTCCAGTTATGATCTCTACCAAATCCATCGCACTTGTACCCAGTTGTAGGATCTTTGATAGCACTGGGAAAATCTCTAACCTCCTCCCATATCGTGGCTCCGTACCACCTTGGCGGTGGATAACCCTTCTCTACAACGCCGGCACGGAATGCATTCATGTTCCTTCTGAACGGATGATATTTTGGCAGAAATTGTCGATGACAATCAAAGAAGCACGGTTTTCCTTCGTGTTTCAAGCGAAAAGCCTTACTACGGTCCATGCAATACGGACATGAGAGACGGCCATGAGTGCTCCATCCAGATAACATTCCATAGGCCAAAAAGTCGTTGATGGTCCACATAAGGGTTGCCTTCATCTGAAAATTTTGCTTCCTGGAAATATCGTACGTGTTAGCGCCTACTTCCCATAACTGATTCAACTCATCTATCAAAGGCTGTAAGTACACATCAATGTTCCTTTTGGGATTGTTCGGACCAAAAATTATAACGGTTAGAAACATGTACTGAGTCTTCATGCACATCCAAGGCGGTAGGTTATACGGAGTGACAATCACAGGCCAGCACGAATACTGGGATCCCGAAAGACCAAAAGGAGTAAAACCGTCAGAAGATAGCCCCAACCTGACATTACGCGAATCTGAAGCAAAATCAGGATACACTCGATCAAAGTGCTTCCACGCTTCTTCATCGGATGGGTGATCCAACACTCCTTCAATCTGTTCTCGCATGTGCCAACTCATATTTTCGGCCGTCTCTTTCACCATAAATAATCTTTGCAACCGCGGCGTTAAAGGCAAGTAGTGCATTGAATCCATCGGTCTTCTTGCACCGGTAGACCTTCCTGTACTAGTTGTCTTATAGCGATCAGTACCACAAAATCTGCACACATTTGCATCCTTGTCGTCTTTGTTGTACAGCATGCACCCATTGCGACAAGAATCGATTTTCTCGTATCCCATCCAGAGCGATCTCACCATCTTCTTAGACCGATAGAAGTCTTTAGGTAACTTAGCACCCGCCGGCAAGATCTCTATAATCAACTCCAACACTCGGTTGTAGCATTCTTGCGACATGTTAAAATCTGACTTAATGCTCAATAGTCTTGTAACCACCTCCAACGGTGAATGATCCTCACAAACAGGATACAATAGAGTCCTTGTATTCTCCAGCAACTCCATGAACTTTGCAGCATCGACATTCGGTGCCTCCTCAATTACATCATGAACGAAACTAGGCCCCGCAGCGTCAAAAACCATGTTCACGCACCCGTCATCGTATGCATGATTATCTAAAACAAAATTAGGTTCCGCATGCATATACGGCTCAACGTAAGGCTTCGGCTCTGATGCTAAAGACACAAGTTCTCCGTGTGCGATCCACTGATAGTAATTAGGCGTGAAATCCCTCGAGTATAAATGATGTGTCACTTCCACTTCTGGATAATATTTCACGTTATGACATTTCACACACGGACACTTAATTTTGGTGCCGTCCTTGTACTGAGGGAACGCCTTAGCAAACTGCAGGAACTGCTCTACTCCCGCTATGTATTCATCCCGCACACCACACATATCATCAGGACGACGATTGTACATCCATAAACGATTCCGCAAGTAGTAATTCATATCCATTTGGAAATAATTCTACAAAGATGGACACACATTATCCAATAGGCACAAATTCATATATTATGTCTTATTATGGGACACACATTAGTAGCGGACAGTTATTAATAACCATGCTATATCGCACATAAGTTCTTGTGCATCCAACGTGTACACATACGCTATCGATTCTTACTGATGCCAATCTCATTCAGACACACTAGATTCGTTTCGATATCGCCAGGGTCAAGTAAAAAATTGTCTTAATTAACATCAATTTTCAAGACTTGAATATAATGTCAAATACAACCGATATCTAAGATCCCATGACAAAGTCAAGTAGACCCCATGAATATAATGTTACCTACAACCGATATCTCATTCTGACACACTAGATTCGTTTCGATATCGTCAGACCATATATATATATAATGTCACCTACAACCAATATCTAAGACCCCATGACAAAGTCAAAGACATTATTGACAAGACTTGAATATAATATCAACCAATATCCTAAGATACTACTTAGAATCCTATGATACTATCTTAACTCTAACATATTAACTGGCTAACTTAGGATACTAAACGTATCCTCTAACATCTTATGTATCCTAGATATCCTAACATCTATCTCTAACACATATATATAGGAACTTGCCGCTGCCGCTGCCTATTGCAGCTGCTACTGCTGTAATTGCTGCCTAGCCGCTGCCGCAGGTGCACCTTGCATGCTGCTACCCTGCTGCCATGTACTGCAGCTGCCACTGCAGCTACTTGTAGCTGCTGCTACTCCATCCTGCAACCATTATGCTATGATCCCCCCTTCTATCACACATACTAACACCCTCACATCCCATATCTAAATTCTCCCTACATCACATACACTCACAAGCACTCAAACACACATACTCCTCTCTACAACACATAACACACTTAACTCTCTCACTTCTCACTAACAAAACACACATACAAACTAACACCACTCTCAAGCACACTCACAAGTGCACTAACACCTCAAGCACACCAATATATATATATATATATATATATATATATATATATATATATATATACAATAACCCCCAAATCAGTCCATATATATAATATATACCAAAATTCATGTATCCACCTACAAAAGTGACTTGTAGGCCAAAAATACATAGATACTAACACATGTATTCAAATGAAAACCACTTGGGACATCCTAACCATGGCTAATCTATTCTCTAACATATACAAATCTGAAATTAGAAGACAAAATAGCCTATTGGGCATAAACCCATCCTAGCCACTCTCGAAATTTCTCCATGGGTGATATCAAACCCATCCTAACTTCCTAATGAGGACTCAAAAGAGCCTTAAAATCAAACCTATGGATTCAAAACACACACAATAGCTGCGTGTGTGTCCGTTTGTGTCTGTGTGTGTGTGTGTGTGTCCGTGTGTCCGTGTGTGTGTGTGTGTGTGTGTCTCTGTGTGTGTGGGGGGGGAGAAGGAGGAGGAGGAGGAGGAGGAGGAGTGTTAGGGTTTACCGGAGAGAAGGATGAGCAGCTCGGATTGGGGGAGGAGGAGCTCGAGGAGGAGGAGCTCGACGGGGGGGGGAGGGAGTCGCCGAGAGCTCGAGGGAAAATGAAAATTTGAAAATTTTCGAGTGAGGGGGAAAAAGGAAACAGTCCCGTGCCGTAAGTAAAAAAGTTAGCGACGTCAACAGTCGACGTCGCTAAACGTCGCAACCTTTTAATATATGGCGACATAATTTAATAATATGTCGCTGGACGTCGCTATTTCGCGACGTAATTTATCTACTGTCGCGGAACGTCGCTATTCAGCGACGGTTTGCGATGTCAATAGAAGGGAGTCGCTATATTACATATTTAGCGACGGTATTTTGTTCCGTCGCTAAACAACGTCGCTAATATAGCATATTTTAGTAGTGTTTCTTGCGTCATGCATAGAAAACAAGATCTTGCTAGTACCGACTGATAGGCATAGGTCAGGTTGTCTTCATAGTCTGAAAAGTTTAGGGGCAAGCGTAAACAAGGTAACATACCGTTCTATAAGCAAGCAAAAATAGTTACTTATATATAGATAATTTGGTCCTATGTTGTGACAAATCAATATTCTAGTGTTCTAATTGTTTCTAGATATGTTTACCTAAGTTGTTGTTTTTGACCTGCATGGCCACCACTAAAAACATGTCACGATCCGATCCCAAATTATTGGGTCGAATCGGATCATGCCCAGCCTGCACCGTTGTGAGACGGCGGCAGTAAGCTGTTCTATTTGCAGGTATTCACAACAACATTCATTTGTATTTTGTCACAACACGAATTTATGAATATTTAAAAACTTTTTATTCATCAATTGAAAAGTACAAACTAAAACTGAAAGTACTGAAATAAAATACTGAAACCAAAATCTACAACTCCAACACAAATAAACTAGATAACGAGAAAAACAACTAGCTAAACGGTCGGTTCATCAGCCTCTGGTTCTGCGTCCTCCAAGGGGACTCTGGCAACACCACAGGATATAATGCCGGGTCATAGTAGCTATTGAACAATAGCTCAGCATCATCAACATCACCTATTGGGGGGGATCCAGTCAGGAATGGAGCAAGTACGAGTACATAATCCGACATTCTAAATAATAATGGAAAGATGCAATTTTAAACAGTTGAAATACTTTGAACAATATTTTTCAGCAATTTTCAGCAATTCAGTATTTGAAACAATGTGATTTGAATAGGTAACGTCTATGACCGGCTTGGGTTGTACAATAGCATCCTAGCGACGCAATACGGCTTATCCCCGTGTGTAAGAGGGGTAAGCTCGCACAATAATAATATACAATATGAGGGGTATTGGTCATAAACGCTACACTATTCCCCCAATATCTCCACAATCAATATCAATCAATATTTGAACCCTAGGAGAGGGTTCTGTGTAGCAATGTGGTTTAAGCATGCAACATGATAATTACTAAATAAAATGCAAGAAAACATAACCGTAACTTGCCTTTGTTAATGACTGGAACAGGATGTCGGTACCTGGGGAGGAAGTCAAATACGTCCTCAAAATCCTACAGTTGAGAATCCTGACTTAGAAACATAGATGAGCCAAATCTAGGTGTGCTAGTTACAATTTCTAGAAACAGACCCTAGTCAGGTTTTAAGTTATTTAATTAATCTAACGAAATCCGTCTAACGTCGTAAACTATATTGGTTATCAATTTACGGAATAATCGATTATTAATTTATTGAGAAAAATAGCAATTACATTTTAATTGGCAAGACTTTGTATTTTTAACAATATATATAAAACTAAGTGGTCTTTTAAGTGAGAAAACATGAAGTTGTTTAAATTATTAGGAATCTTTATTCATTAACTTAATATGAGAAAATCTTATTAATTTTGTACAAAATAATTAATACCCAATTATAATTTATACGTCTAGCTACGCAAATAACCAACCCAGAAAAGAAAATAGAAAATCTAAGCTACACAATACATGGTCACAGAAAAATAAAGGAAAACTGGCTTATGCCCTTACAACAAATTAATTAATAGGAAAAATACTTTAAAATAAATTTCTCAAAATTAGTAATTTTCGTAAGAAAATAGTTTTTATTTAAATAATATTTTAAAATAGAATTTATTTAATCAGAATAATTTTCATAAAATATGTCTTTTAGACATTTCATAAATTATGTAAAAAATCACCTTTAAACATAGATAATAATAAATGCACAAAAATACGTTTTCTTACCAAAATATTGGTTTAAAGTTAATATAAAAAGATCTTCGGGTTTTAATATTAAATACCATTACCAAAATAACCTTTTTAAATAAATATTAGTTTTTATTATATTAATCTCTTTATAAACCTTTTTTATTAGAAATCATTTTAAAAGGAGAATATATATAATTTATAATACAATTTTTCTAACAAAATTTTTATTTAAAAATAATAAATTTTAAATGAATATTATTTACCACTATTTTGTAAATAAAATAACTAAATCATTTATTAGGTTTAGAATCTCTACAAATTAACATTACAAAATAAGTGATAATCCTAACTTTTATTTAAACCAATTAAATCATTTAAACCATATTTTAAATTATTAAGGTTAATCCATAAATCAATTAATACCAAATAAGCATGTATAAAGTTTCCTAATATGTATATTATTACCACATTGCTAATTTAACACCACAGAAACCAAATAATCAAAAAACAGAACTTAGTTTAATAATCTACAGAAACTAACCTAAGGCCAGAAGGTCTAAATGGTTCTGTGAACAACCAGAAGATGGAAAAAAATGAGGAAAGAGGTTACCCAAGCTTGATGAAGGAGTACCGAGGAGAGGCCTCGGACTCAGAACAACGCCGGAAACGATGGAAACGACGAGCACGGACACGTGTACGCACACGGACGGATACGCGGAGACGGGACACGCGCACGGAAACACGTGCGGGAGGCGCCGGACTGTCGGACTGGCGCGGGGTCACGCGGGGACGGACTCGGAAGGTGGAGGAGAGGGGTCTGTAATCGGAGAGGGCTGCGAGGGGAGCGCGGTGGTGGTCTCGGATCGGAGAATGGTGGAACGGTTAGGGAGATAGAAGAGTTATTGTGATGGTGAAAAAATGAAGTTTCTGTGGATCGTGGGCACAGGTTGGACGGATCAGAGAGGGAGACTCGGGTGAGTGGGAGAATGGTTAGCCTATTGTGTTTGGGCTTCGGGTTGTGGGTTCCAGGGCTTAAATTATTGGGCTGAAAAATAACTAACTAGTAATTAATTAATAACACAAAAAATGATTAACAAGTTGTGGGCTAAAAACAAAAGGCTCACCAAACAATATAAAACAGGGACATTAAAAATAAAATAAAAGTCATGGGCTTCACACTCCGTTTTAAAAATACGGAGAATGTCATTCTCCGTGTTAAATAAAACGGAGAATGACATTCTCCGTGTTAATTTACACGGAGAATGGCATTCTCCTTGTTAAAATGCAGGCGAATGACTATTCTTCGTGTGATATCGACGGAGAACAGTTGTCAGAAACCTAATTTTTTATTTTTTTTTGTTTTGTGGAAAAAATTTGACATGAATAAAGATTCAAGAGTTTTCGTTCTTCTTTCAAAACGATGCTAACTCTTATGGAAAAGAAGAAGAATATCTTCTCTCCATAATTGACCTAATTGTCGGAAAAGAAGAAGAAGAAGATGATGAGCGATATCGGAGTTCGACTGAAAAAAAAAAGCACGATGAACTACGAACGTTCTTTGCGATCTCTGCTGAAGATGAGAGTAATGGAATTCAGATCTCTCGTGAAGAAGAAGAAGAAGAAGAAGAAGAAGAAGAAGAAGACGACGAGAATCGCAATCCAAATCTGAGTTTGTGCGGAGGGGTAGTTATGGTATTAATTTTGTAAATACAGAACATCTAAAGGAAATCTTGGAATACTTAACGTGAAAATATATAATTCTGGACATTTCATAAAACCCATCCTGCGGATGAATTTTTCATAAAAATCAACCCCGAAATTGGGTTTCTCAGCAATTTCCAGTTTAAAAATAGATAATTGTTCTGATGTGTGGGTCACACATGTACACATAAGGATGCCACTGACATGTGGACCCAACAAGTGTAAGCCACACCGCTTATTTTGTATGTATATGTAAGCCGCGTACCAGTACCAACTAAAATAATTTCCTGGTTAGGTGTGACCTGGTGGTTCATTAGGACCAACCAGCTTTTCTTTTCCACCCTTTGTTCTCCAATTCCCTCGTATTTCTTGTTTAATTTGGTTCCAGACCACCAACATCCTAACCCTAATTCCTTCATTTTTCATGAAATCAAATTCAAGTTTAGGATAATTTAGGTTATGTGTTACGAATTTTTATTAGTTATTATTAATAAGTATTTATTTGGTATAATTCATACTTTGATTTAACTAGTTTAAATATTGTTAATACTTAATACATGTTATAGGTGACATGAACATGGGAAGTCTAACCCTAACTTCTACAACTTCTGTTAAATATTGTTAATACTTAAAATTTTATTCCTTTCATTTACAATAATGGTGGAAATGAAAAACATGTATTAAGAAAAAAGGAAAACCTTCTGTCAACATTTTATTTATTAAGTTAATTAATACAAATTTAGGGCTAATTAGAGTTTAGATCATGAATTTTATATACCATCTTAGACTTTATATCCTAACATGTTCAATTAGAAAGTTTAGGTCCTGAATTTTTTAATCTTTTCCATTATATCCTTCCTCCCAATGCATGAGATTATTTTTTAAATATAACATAGAGGATATAATAGGAAATATTGAAAAATCTAGGACCTAAACTTTCTAATTGGATATGTTATGACCTAAAGTCTAAACTGATATAAAATTCAGAATTTAAACTCAAATTAGCCCACAAATTTAACGTTAGAATTATGAAATTGGGATATGGACACGTATAATATACCAACATCGATAATGCATGACACAAAAAAGATGCATGTTAAATAAATGATAGTTTAAGATAACGTTGGCACGTTGCCATAATTTTGTGGTGTGAAAACTTGACTAACTAAGCCAGTCATATGTCAGACAGACAGATGTCCACATCTCATTGATGATAATTCGTCGCAACAAACAGTTTTGGTGAATTTTTGCGTTGATCCGTCCAAGTTACCGTTCTTTTTTTTTCTTTTCTTCTTTTTTTCCAAATCTATAATGTGATTGTTGCTTATTATCATATATGCATGCATGTGCACATGATCGAATTTCGAACAGAAAATTATTTATTTGAAAGTCAATTTACACGTCATATATGTTTAAATAATCAACACTAAAGTCATGCTGATGATAAGAATGAGGTTTAGGTCAGCTCAGTTCCGTGCAATTCTTAAAGTCTTGAGTATCTCGTCCCATCTTCTTGGAAGTTTCTCAAGTGCTGCAGGTATCATATAAGTTCGATGAAACTAGGGAACTGGAGAAGAAAGGATTTGTAATGAAATTGGATTTTAATGTAATCGAGTCTAATGGAATTGCATTATATTATTATATTTGGTTGAAACATGTAGTGCCAAACTTTAGATTTTGAGTTCCTGAGAAGAATTCTAAATATGGTACCCTCAAAGTTTAAATTAATGCCCTCAAAACTTATCCGTAGTCTTCGACTCCGACCACTAAGCCGTCTGAGCAGCAATAACTATAGGCATTAAAAAGACACATTTTTTATTAAATTATAAGTCAACCATAAATAAGTCAATAATTATAGCATTCAAATCATTTATACAACAGTTACTATATATTTCAAAAACAATTACTGGATATTTCAATAAATTATTTTCTGAGGTATTACTGGATATTTCCATAATAATTTATAAAAATAAATTAATAAATTAGTTCATCTAATAGAAAATGACCAATTCCAATAGGTATTTTAGAAACAAAACATACTTGTAGTCGTCGACTCCGGCCACTAAATCAACTCGGCATATGCATTAGGCAAGAACATAATTTTTCAATAAGTTATAAATTAACCACAAATAAGACAATCAACAACAATTTATATACAAAAAAATAATAATCATAGTTTCAAATTTGGAGAGTTTAACCATTAGTGCTTTTAGAAAAGAAAAAAAAAAACTCCAACAGCCACAGGTCACTTTCTACAAAAAAAAAAAAAACCCTAAAAAATATTTTATTGTTCTAATAACACGGCGACCACAGGAGTAATCTTTCTGTGGTTTCTTTCCGTGGCCTTAAATATATAGATTAGAGAGGAAAAAAAAAGTTGGCAACCACATGACTCTTTCTACAAAAAACAAAACCTAAAAAAATTCTATGTTCTAATATTTTTCGTAGCTTCTAATCTTTCCATGGCTTCTAATCTATAGATTCGATCCATGAATTTGATTTTCGGGCCAAAATCAAGGTCCGAATTTAATTTTTTTTTTAAAGGTCAAAATTATAGATGACTTACATACACTGTAAAAACACAACTATGTACACTCTAAAAATTTGGACTTATATACACTATAAAATAAATTTGGTGCCTCTAAAATTTTGGTCCTGAGGCAAGTGCCTCATAGGCCTCATATAAAGTCCGGCCTTGGAAACATGTAATCAAATCATGTAACGTAATGTCAATTACATTTATATGTTTGATTTACCATGTAATGTAATTGAGTTTCTAATTTAATATTTTTTAATTACAACATAAAAAAAATAGATCAATAAAAATTTCAAAAACTAAAAAAATTAAAATTAAAAAATAAATAAATAAAGGGAAAAAAAATCATTTTGTCCTCATGCAAAAAATGACCAAAAACGACATAAAACGACCAAAAAATTAAAATAACCAAGTGAAAAACGAAAAAAACAACCAACAACGAAAAAGCGATAAAAATGGAAAATGAAAAATAAAATTCAAAAATGACAAAAAAGGGGGAAAAACCCCATCAAAAGTGATGAAATATAATAAAAAATGACCAAAAAAAACTGACCAAAAAATGACATAGAATGGAAAAAAAATTAAAACAAAAAAATGACTAAAAATAAAAAACGACAAAAACAAGCAAAAGGACAAAAAGCGACCAAAACGAAAAAAAGATAAAAAATGACAAAAAACGAACAAAAACGACCAAAAACGATTAAAAAAAACCAATAAAAATGAAAAAAACGATAAAAAATGACCAAAAACGATAAAAATAAACAAACCCAAAACGATATAAAAGAGCAAAAATGATAAAACGACAAATAAAAAACAAGAAGGGATCAAAACGAAAAAAAAACAAAAAAGATTAATTTTTTTTGCAAAAAACGAACAAAATGACCAAAAAGAAGCAAAAAACGAACAGAAACGATCAAAAAAGGCAAAAAATGTGCAAAATCGAACAAAAATGATAAAATGTGAACCAAAACCGTGCAAAAAGGAGAAAAAAAAAATCAAAAAAGAGCAAAAAAGGAGCAAAAAAGAAAACAAATAAATAAACAAAAACCATAAAAATGATTAAAAAAGTCAAAAAAGATCCAAAATAAGAAAAACTGCAAAAATCGAGCAACAACAACAAAAACGACAAAACGTGTAGAAGCGATAAAAAAGTGCAAAAAGGACAAAAACGAAAAAAATGTACAAAATTGACCAAAAATGATAAGAAATTGAAAAAAGGCAAAAAAAAACGTGCAATTCGTCCAAAAATGATAACAAACGTGCAAAATCGACCAAAAAGATATAAAATGTGAAAAACAGCCAAAAGCGACTAAAAACGATAAAAAATTTGAAAAAACAGCCAAAAGCAAAAAAAAAGTAAAACATACAAAATCGACAAAAAACGATAAACACGTGAAAATACCGCAAAAAATGTGAAAAATCGACAAAAAGTGATAAAACGTGGAAAAAAGGTCCGAAACGGCAAAAAAACGTGCGAAAACGACCAAAAAAATTAAAAAACTTAATAATGAAGCCAAAAGCGACCAAAATAATAATAAAAATATGTAAAAATGGTTAAAAAAAAGTACAAAATTGACAAAAACCGATAAAAAAAATCGCAAAAAATGTGAAAAAATTGACAAAAATCGTGCAAAAACGGCCCAAAACGGCAAAAAAAAATGCAAAAACAATTAAAAACGTGAAAAAAAAACAGCCAAAAGCGACCAAAAATAATAAAAATGGGTAAAAATGGTTTAAAACGTACAAAATCGACAAAAAACAAAAAAAAAACGTGAAAACCCGCAAAAAACGTGCAAAATCGACAAAAAAGATAAAAAAAGCCAAAAAATGACAATTACATACGAAATTGAGCAAAACCAATAAAAACGTGTAAAAGCGGCAAAAAAGACCAAGAACATGCAAAAAAGGCCAAAAATGAAAAAAAAAAAAAAAGAGAAAAAGGTCCAAAACGAACAAAAAGGGCTAAAAAACGAACAAAAACGACCAAAAATTACCAAAAACGACCAAATTATAGCATACCAATTATCTGCTTAAGTTGTAGTGTAATCGCGATGACATAAATTTTATGATGTAATTAAGTTTAGAAAAAACTGATGTAATGTAATCAAACTTGTAAGCACGATTACATTACATCTAAAAATTTTGTCCAGCCAAACACGCGAGTTGGATTGAGAAACCAATCCTGCAAACCAAACGAGCCCTAAATCAATGTTTGATCTTGATTCATATATAGAGGGACAATTGATCAAACGATGGACTGCGTACAAACAGGATTACGATGAAGACGGAGTTTTAGTATTGCTAGATTTATTATAGGTAAAATATTTCACTCAATCCAAACTTAGCATCAACATTGAAGGCGACTCCCTTACAGCTATCCGAATCTTCAATGGTGAGAAATCTCTTATCCCTTGGCGGCTACATGACCTCTTCCAGTCTGTCTTCATTGAACTAGCCTCGTGCAACAAAATCAATTTTTTTTTTTTTTTTTTTTTGAGAAGGATGGGTAACAAAGCAGCGCACAGTCTAGCTGCATATGCAATGTCCGCCTAAATAAAAGCCGGATATGACTCCGTCCCGGAGTGTATTCTCCAGGAACTAGCTAAAGAAGCTGCCTCTCCTGATTCAATTGTATGCGATTCGATCAGATAAGTTCTAATAAAGATCTATTCCCTCGGAAAAAAAAAAATCCAAATTGAAAAAATTATATATTTGATCAAGAGTTGAAATGGACGAATATATAGTTCGGATTTGATCTAAACACATGCATAACTAACATCTCCATTCCTTAACATTGATACTTTATACTTCACACAACCATGATATGGTAAAAATATTAAACTCCACTGACAGTAGTGGACGAGCCACGAATGTAAAAAATTATTAGGTGCTCCCGCTGAATGGTGAATCCGGTCCAACGAATATTTGACACTTGACAATAACCAATTAATTCCACACTTCCCACATCAGAACCCGATATCGGAGAAGATAAAGGAAAAAGCTGACAAAAATCCAACATCAATTCATAAGTTAGCTTAATATTAATTTTAATTTTAATTTTAATATTAATGTTAATATTAACGTTAATATTAATATTAATATTAATACTAATCTTAATATTAATATTAATTTTAATATTAATATTATTGATTTTGTTAGCTTTTTTCGTTATCTTCTCCTATCCGATTATGATGTGGGAAGTGTGGAATTTAATGGTGAGCCAAAAGCACCAAATAATTTCTCTATGAATGGGCAGACAAGACAGTAAAACTTTTCTGAATCTAATAATACCCTTGGAAGCTTGACATAACAACTATGAAGAATTCCGTAGTTTATAATTAGTTATATGAATTTTATAGATGGAACCATTAAAAGTACCCTTTGTAAATAGTAGACAAAATTCAGATTTTACACATGATGTACAACATCTGTCTAGAGGTTAAGTGCAGAACAATTCACTTTCTTATTTTGCTACAGTTGGTTGCTAAGTATTCAGGGCGAAGCTAGAATTCTGTATTGGAATAGGCTAGATTAGTTTCGAATGGACTATCGATAAACTCATACAAAAAAGTAACACACAAAAATATATATATGGATTTTTTTTTTTTTTTTGGGCAACCATAAGTTGACTCCTCCCATGTACGTGTTAACCTCCACTTGCAGCTATATAATTGGCGTTGTTAACTGCAGATAATTAATTCATTAACAAAAATCCTTGAGGAACTTGTGAGTTTTAATTTTTAAAACACGGTCATGAAAGACTGTTGGATTACATACATCTGATTCTATAATTTTTTTTCTTCAAAAAACTAGAGAGTAGAATGCATACATTTTCAATATTAGCAAAATTTATTTGTCACGCCCATACGTAAGTTATTAGTCTGAGTTCTTATTTAAGTATCTGTAGATGAATTGTTTCATTATACGGTGTCCATGTTAAGCACGGTTGTAATACAACTCAAGTAAATTAGCTAGTAATGGGGGGTACATGGTCATGGTATACAAATGCCAACAATTCAGCGGACGGAAAAAAAATAATTTGAACTAGTCGACTTTCAAGAAAAAGCTACATTCAGAACTCAACTTGTAAGTAAATTATGATAAATTCCTAGGTCAATCCCATGGTTTCCCAGTAAAGAAAAAAAAAATGGAATCAAAATGTTGGGCTTTACTTGTACTTGCTGCAAATGAAACTTTGGTCAAAAATTGATTACAAGCTGGCATTAAAAGCACGTTGGTGTTGAGTAAAGACATTCCGTCACGTTACCATTAATAGTCAAAACTAAGTTACATATCAGAGGATGAGGATGAACTTCATTTACTAATTAGTTATGGAAAGTGATAGGTGTGGAAGCAACTGACAAGTTCCACGCACTCGGAAGTTACCATGCATCTGCACTTCCCGACCGAATACCAACCAGTCGCTTCCCGACCGAATACCAACCAGTCGCACCTAGGCGGATAAGATCAGGAAAAAAAAGAATTAGAAAATTGAGTTTAATCAATAACATTATGGAACACTGATATTTGAAGTAAATGTGAGTTTATTATGGTAGGCACTCGAAGATTACATCAGTCATCGACTCATCAGTAAGGAATGGGTCATCCACAGCCCACCCTAGTTAGATATCATATAAACCCAATGGCTGGTAGCCAGACATTTAATCCAAGGAAACACAATACTTATTAATAAAATAATAATATATTATAATAACATATCTATAATTCAAAATATAGCATATATTAATATCAAATGTCATAAACTATTACAATCACTAAGTAATCCTTTTCTTTGACAACAAAAATCTTCAAGCCTTCATAATTTAAAAATATTAAAAATATATTTATTGTCAACGGCATCCAATACGTCTCTTTAAATATATGCAACCAAAAAATCATTCATCATCGTATCTCTCAATGGTTAACTTATGAAGTTTTGATAATTTTCATTGCAGAAAATACTCTCTCTACAGTTGCGGTTGCAACGGGTAATAACAATGCCAACTTCAAGAGCAAATACACCAACGGATATGTATTGATGCTTCTTTAACTGAACCATCTTTCTAGCAAGTCCACTAACCCCCGCAACATCAGAAAATTGGTCATCAGAGCGTACATAAAAAAAATATAATTATCAAGTTGACGATCAAGGTACATTAACTCCATGTTAGAAAAATATGATGGACAAAATTCTGCAAAGCGAAACAATTTTCTCTTATCATAAGAAGAGAATGAATCACCAGGATCAAGACAAGCCATACACAGCAACAACTCCGTATTCACCTCATCAAAACGATTGTTCAACTCTTGAATTTGCAAATCAATCACTTCATAAAATAATTCAAATGATAAAGAATTATTTTTCCTTCAAAGTTGCGACAGGATCTTCCATGTTGTACAAATAATTCGTCCATCTATAAGGTGACTATCTTGTGCTTAACACAAAATGAAGAAACCTCTTTCAACAACAATTTTCATCCATCATCTCTCATGTTTTGCAAGTGTTGCTTGGTTATTCTCACGAGAGTCATGGCATTTATTATATCTCGGTATTTTCTCTATGAACCTTGTGATAAATCATTTGTGATTCTCAAGATATTCTTCATCATATGTAAGTGAAATACGAATTCAAATTGAGAAATGATTCCCAAAATATTTTCTGCATGCTCTCTTACCTTGTGATCCTTTGCATCCTCCTCAACAATCACAATAACATCAACCACCTACGAGTACAAGCAAATCAAACTCATTAGTGTACCGTAATTAAAATGCCACCAGGTGCTTCCTGCTCATTTCAATGCTATTTCTTGATTCTTACATTTTTCAGTCAAAACATCACCGCTATAAATTCCTTCAACAACTTTTTAAAATCATTTTTCACGAAGAATGTCCCTACGCTTGCATGAGGCTCCAACAATATTTGATAAAAATGTACAGTGTCAAAGAATAAAAAAATCTTTCCGTGACCTTCTACAACAGCTACAAGTGTTAATTGAAGTTGTTGAGCAAAGCAGTGAACATAATAAGCCGACTCATTCTCCCTCATAATCAAGCTTTTCAATTCATTGAATTCTCCCCGTATGTTGCTAACTCCATCGTATCCTTGTCCCTGAATCTCGATATCCTTAATCCATGTTGGGACGATAGAGACTCAATAGCTGCCTTAAGTGATGTGGCACTAGTGTCACCGACATGAACAATACCAAGAAAACGTTTTATAATATGCCCCCTTCCATCTACAAAAGACAAAACAACAACCACTACCAAAATATGTCAAATTAGCGACGAAATTAGCGACGCCAGTTAAAAACGTCGCTATGTTTTGTGTATTTAGCGACGTATATAAATGACGTCGCTGAACGTCACTATCAGCGACGTTTACGACTATTAGCGACTATAATTATAGTTTGGAAAGAACAAGTCGCTATGTAGTCGCAAAACGTCGCTGATGTATTTTATTCAGTGACGTTTTTGGCGATATTTAATCATGTCCGTCGCTATCCTATTACTGAACAGCGACTTCTAGTGACGTCTCACTTAGACGTCGCTAAAAACATTCATTTAGGGTTCTGGGAACCCGATCGATTTCATTTTATTTTCCAAATTTCAATCTCCCACCGAGCGCTCTCGTTTCTCTCCCCCTCCCCCTTTCGTCTCCGGCGACCGCTCCCCCTGACGATCTCCTCCCCTCCGGCGACCCCTACCCGACCCTGACGAGCTCTCCGGCGACCGCTACCCGACGAGCTCTCGTTTTCCTCCGGCCCCTTCCCCCTCGTCCCCTGCCCCAACGACCCCCCTCGCCCCTTGGTGACCTCATTGTCGCTTCTCTACCGTCGACCCCCTCGTGCCCTGCTCCGCTCCGGCGACCCCAACCTGACCCCATTCAGGTATACCTAACCCTAACCCTCTCTCCCACTGACACGACACAGACACATTGACACACTCACTGACACGACACCGACACACTCACTGATACGATATTGACATACTGACACACGACACACAGACACTATGTATACTCATTGAAGAAAACCTCTTATACATATGTATACATGTATACATGAAACTCTTATACATATGTATACAATATATACATATGTATACTCATTGATGGTTCCTTTATATACATATATACATATGTATACAATCTCAGAAAAAAAACTCTTATATAACTATAGTTATATCTATCAATCTACATATATACATATGTATACAATCTCAGGAAAAACTGAACTAAACACACATAGGTATACTCATTGAAGAAAACTGAGATTTCACAACGGAACTTGGATTTTGATACATGAAACGAGATGATGGTTCCTTTAGTTAGCTTGCTTATGTTACAATTATATTCTCTGTGAATATCGATTTTACCATATGGCACCCATGACCCGAGCAGCAGTACGTCGTTTGAGGGAAACACAGATTGCTGAGGTGGCTCCTCCTACTGTTAAGGAGGAAGTGGCACTGGTAGCTAGTGAGACCGGGAGTTCTATTCATCCAGCACCTGCAGTGGAATGTCGCTTTCCCGCCGTCAATCCCACTTATCAGAAGATGTTGCGTGATGGTATCATTGAGCATATGCGTGAGCTGCGTGGTCGTCATTAGTGTAGTTTTATGGATGTATTTTGTGTTGGACTATTAGTACTTATTACCAGCTGTACTTGTTTTATGGAGATGAGTTTATGGACTTAATTATAGACTTATTACCAGCTGTACTTGTTTTATGGAGATTAATTATGGACTTATTACCACTTATTTTGTGGAGATTAATTAGGCTAAGTCTTCTGCGTGGTCAATTCTGATACACTATGGTTATATGGTCATGTCATGTGATACACTATTACCACTTGTTGTATCATGATTACTTGGAATTCTATTTCAATGATTTTTCTCTCACAAATCAAACACAGAAGCGAAAAGCACACCTTATACTATATTGGCATCCTATACGACACGTTTGTATCCTAATAGTATATAAGGAGTATCCTAGTACCTACAGTGTATAGAGTATCCTAGAAGTATAGGTACGATTGGTATATCATATAACATAGAGTGTATAGAGTGAGCATCCTAATAGTATATAAGATATTTTAGAAGTAAAGTGTCCGTGTCAGTCCGAAGCCTTGTTAGCAATCACCCGAATAAAACTCGTATTATACGCGAATTTTTTCGTATCTTTCATAAACGTATAATACTTGCGTACTTTTGACAGATCCAAATCAGTACATAAATTTTAAGCATACGAAGTTTTAAACGTGCTCTGTATAAATTATTGACAAATTTGGCACAATAAACATGCTGAAAACCTGTTTAATTAACCAAATTTGACAATATATTTAAGAATATGAAGTTTCTAACCTCAATATTTTTATTTTTTGAATATTTGACCGAATTTTTGAACGTATTTTACTTGTACTGAGCCGATTTATACTCGTACTTTTGCCGTCCCGGATTTTTTCCGTTTGCCGAATTGCTAACAAGGGTCCGAAGTAAGGTGTCCATGCCATCCCTTCTCTGAAAAAGTAAGTCTACTACCGATATCGCCAATACCAATACTCATAGGAATAGTCCGATACCGATTCCTATACCTATATGTTGTTGCTCAAGCAATTTATAGCTACAAATGCGTAAGTACAACATGAAAATCTCATCTGTTAAATATGTTACCTAAGAGCATCATTAGTAAGGGCAATTCATTACTACAGTGTATAGAGTATCATAGAAGTGTAGGTATGATTGGTGTATCGTATTACATAGAGTGTATCGAGTATCCTTTCGGTATATAAGAGTTACTTCACTCATTTTGTCAAGACAAGTAAACTTTTTAAATGTTGACGGTATATATACTGTCAACATTTGGTTTTGCCTTGTAGCTACAGGCAGTTGCCTGTATTTTGCCTTATAACTTGGCCTTTGGCCTGTGCTTGAGCAGTGTGAACTTCTAGGTTAGGGTGTTAGTTCATGATTAGCATTGTTTAGATATTAGTTTCAGTTAAAGGGTTAGTTTAGATTAGGATATTAGAAGGAATATGAGAGTTAGTAGATGTTAAAGTAGGATATTAATTTATTAGTTAGGATAGATAGTTTGAGTTAGGATACTGCTCAAGCACATGCTAAAGGGTCGATATTGGATATTAATTTAAAAAGTTTTACCTTTCTTGACAAACTGGGTAAAGTAACTCTTGTAGACCCAAAGGGTCGATATTGGACAGTTGGGATGAATATCAGAATCAGTATCGGATTAGTATCGACCGTATCGGATCAGTATCGGCCGTATGTACTTAGTGTCGTATACTCCTACAAGTACAATTATACCTCGACCGTACGTACTTAGTATCGACCGTATCGAATTAGTATCAGGTCTATCGGATACGATACTTTGACACAAGACAGTTGTTTTAGTCCCAACACAGTTATTTTTGTTTCTTCCTTCAAATTCTTTGTTTGTAATAGGTGAATAAATAAACAATTTATGTTGCGCACCCATATCTAGACTGCCTTAACATTCATTCACTGACTGCAATGTGCATATATGCATCTATCTTACAGAATTATCCTCAATTGGATATGGATATGAATTACTACTTACGGAATCATACGTGGATGTACAACCGTCATCCTGATGACATGTACAGTGTGCGGGATGAATTTATAGAGGGTGTACAGTAGTTCCTGCAGTTTGCCAAGGCGTTCCCTCAGTACATGGACGGTACCAAAATTAAGTGTCCATGTGTGAGATGTCGCAACTTGAAATATCATCCAGAAGTGGAAGTCACGTATCATTTATACTCGAAGGATTTCACGCCAAATTACTATCAGTGGAGCGCGCATGGAGAACTTGTGTCTTTAGCATCGGAGTATGAGCCTTATACGAATGTCCACAACAACGCTGCTTACGACGATGGGTTGGTGAACATGATTTTTGACGCGGCAGGGCCTAGTTTCGATCCGGACGATCATGATGCACTTGAGGAGGCACCGAACGGCGATGCTGCACAGTTCATGGAGTTGCTGGAGAATGCAAGGACTCCGTTATATCCTGGTTGTGAGGATCATTCACCGTTGGAGGTGGTTACAAGATTGTTGAGCATCAAGTCCGATTTTAACATGTCGTAAGATTGCTACAACCGTCTTATGGAGTTGCTTATAAAAATATTGCCTGAGGGTGCTAAGTTGCCTAAAGACTTCTACTGGTCTAAGAGGATGGTGAGATCGCTCTGGATGGGATACGAGAAAATCGATGCATGTCGTAACGGGTGCATGTTGTACTATAAAGACGACAAGGATGAAGACGCCTGCAGATTTTGTGGTGTCGATCGCTACAAGGGCAGTGGTAGAGGAAAAGTTTATCGGTGACAGGAAGCCTACCGATTTGATACACTACTTGCCGTTGACGCCACGGTTGCAGCGGTTGTTTATGGTGAAGGAAACTGCAGAAAACATGAGTTGGCATAAGTGGAAACAGACCGAAGGAGTGTTGGATCACCCATCTGATGGAGAAGCATGGAAGCACTTTGATCGAGAGTATCCAAATTTTGCTTCTGATCCGCATAATTTCAGATTGGGTCTCTGCTCCGACGGTTTTACCCCATTCGGACTTTCGGGATCCCAGTATTCGTATTGGCCTGTGATCGTCAGTCCATACAATCTACCGCCTTGGATGTGCATGAAGACTCCATATATGTTCCTCACCATTATTGTCCTAGGTCCGAACAATCCGAAAAGGAACATCGATGTGTGTTTACAGCCATTGATTGATGAGTTGAATCAGCAGTGGGAAGTAGGTTCCAACACGTACGATGTATCTAGAAAACAAAATTTTCAGATGCGGGCAGCACTTATGTGGACCATCAACGACTTTCCGGCCTATGTTATGTTATCGGAATGGAGCACGCATGGTCGTCTTTCATGTCCATATTGCATGGACCGCACTAAGGCTTTCCGTTTGAAACAGGAGGCAAACATGTGCTTCTTCGATTGTCATTGACAATTCCTGCCGAAGGATCATCCGTACCGGAGGAACAGGAATGCTTTTCGTGCTGGCATTATGGAGAAGGCTAATCCTCCGCCAAGGTGGCCCGGATACACGATAAGGAAAGAGGTAAAAGATTTACCAAGAGCTATTGAAGAGCCTGCTACGGGCTACAAGTGTGACGAATTTGGTCGCACTTATAACCGGACGAAGAGGAGTATATTCTGGGATCTGCTATATTGGAGCACCAATCTGATTAGACATAACCTTGATGTCATACATATCGAGAAGAATGTGTTTAACAACATAATTAATACTATAATGGACGTAAAGGGGAAGACGAAAGACAATCCAAAGGCTAGATTGGACTTGGAAGAAATATGTAGACGTCCTGCATTGCATTTGATATAGGACGGGAATGGGAAGTTGAAGCAGCCTAAGGCAATTTTCTCACTGAAGAAGGAGGATAAAGTGAGACTTTGTAGGTGGATTCAAGGTCTGAAATTTTCAAACGGGTATGTTTCGGACTTGAGAAGATGCGTCGACCTCAAGGAGAACAAACTGAAAGGTATGAAGAGCCATGATTGTCACGTATTCATAGAGAGGTTAATTCCGATTGCATTTCGGGAATTCTTACCCCCGGTTGTTTGGGGTCCATTGACCGAGCTTAGCATATTCTTCAGAGATCTATGTTCTAGTAAGTTGCTCGTCGATCGTCTAGAAAAGCAGGAGAACGATATTGCGGTAACACTGTGCAAGCTCGAGAAGGTATTTCCTCTTGGATTCTTCGACTCCATGGGTCATTACATCAAACAGGTTTTGATCACCTAGACATGGTACATCAAGTGTAGCAACCAATGTTCCTACTGCTACACATAGATGCATCAAATCAGTTAAGACTTCATATAGGACCTGGGGATTGACAGGTAGTACTGACCTTGAACCCATTAAGAACACATGAGTCCATCTCTCATATTACACTAGAACAGTAATTTAGGCTATAGGCCACCAGAACCTAGGACCTGCCTAATCTGATAAGAAGGGGACATTAAGATTATGGACTGCAGGCTAGTACCAACCTACATAACTGGACACTGTGGGTGCTTGGTACTGTCATATGGGAGTGATCATAATATCATGTAGACTTAGACATGGTATCTCCTTATGAGCATAAATACATGTAGTAGGTGACTTAAGTCCTACGTTTAGTATGGGAAAGACTAGCTCAGAGCCACCTGGTGGCATCAACCAGGGTCCACTGACCTCATAGGCTGAAAGAGTAACATAGAGAATACAGGTTAAAGAGGGGATTACAACATGGGGCTGAGTATCGACAGAAAATACACAGGTTTGGTACTAGTGTATCAAACACCACTCCTATACAGGTTCATCTGACCCTATAGAATCAAAGCTTCAATTGAGTATATCCAAGTGTCCAGGTTATGCCAACAATATAATACAGGTAGAAAAACTGATGGTCAATATAGAAAGTTGTACACAGTACAGGATTATACCAGCTGTTAGCTATTAAGGCTATCTGGCCTAACTTCTATGGTACAGATGGCAGGACAAGCAAATGTGTGCTCTGGCAAAACTGAAAAGTTTGGGCATGGAGTAAATCCTACATCAGAAAACCTGGAAATACTAATACTAGGAACCTGTAGCTACTAAGGGAGCCATAGTACAAGTTGGTTATACTTGAACCTAGCCCAACCTCATATAGAAACAGCCATGTGTTAGCCTAAGATAACCTCCTACTCGATTACTGAATGCTTAGGAACCTGTCATTGGGCTAACAGACACTAGTGACCAGATACCAGAGTGGCAGGATCCTGATAACAGGACGTTGTTTGTAAAAATAAATGTCTTAATTTCATAAACTTTGTAAGAAGATTATAATTGAATTCTGGAAAAGTACAATTATAGGAATCCGATCTGAAGACGATCGCTTTATCCCTTGGACGATGTGAACTTTGAAGACGATAGCCTCTGAAGAATGCAGCAGCACTTGGACAAGAACTCCTGATCTCTTATGATAATAATGATCTGATCCCCTTAATGAAGGACTTGAAACTCTATTTATAGAGTTCTAGAAATAACTAATTTGTAGTTATTCTGGATTGTGTATGCTGAACTGCGCTGGCGACAGACTGCGCAGACTGCAAGCTGCGCTGGCCTATTGGGCAGTTGCTCGATCGTGGGCTAACCATTTTCAGATGCGTGGCATTGTTTGATTGAAATGCGCTTGGTCGTATGCAAACGGTTGCCACGTGGTAAGCAATTGATGGCATGTAAGTCACGTAATAAATGTTAGCTATTTGATAAATTGTGCAAACCAAATAGCGCTAACATCAGGTTGCGCTTCCTTATAATCACTGGACAGCGCTGGGATACAGACTTGGTCAAACGGCACTGAAGTTGAACTGGACGACTGCGCTGAAGTTGTACAGCTGTCTTTCGAGCGCTGTGCTGCACAAGAAACGAACGGACTCCTCATTTTTCGGGCTGTCAGGCTGTCAGAAGATCCGATCTTTGTAAGGTAATGATGACATTGCCATGTCAGCATAGCACGCTCTAGTGGTAGCGCAGTTCAGCTTGCGCGTTCAATTTGTAGCACAATTTGTTTCCTGTACAATCCATTTGAAGGTTGCGCACTTGAGATTTCTCTGAGTATTTGCTAGATGCAACTTGATTTTTAGGACATACAAGACCCCCTTCAAAGTTTTCAAACTTTGAAAATATTCAAAGTTTCGAAATACTTTGAATTTCAAAATTAAAAATCAAGTTGTGCAAGTTGCGCTTTGATTGCGCGTTTGGAGAAATTAGTTCCGTCTTTTGTGGCGCAGTTGGGAAGAAAGAAAAGAAGGTTGTTGAACTGAATGCAGAGTTTGCTCGACTTCAGGAAGAGTTGAGAATCGTTCAAATTGCTTTTGAGGAAGAGACTACACAACATCAAGCTGCAGTTCAGTAACTAGACATTCTGACTCATGAAAAGAATGAGTTTGTCACGTCTCATCAAGATGAAATCGCTCGCCGACTAGTGACCTTGCCGACATTTGACGATAAATCTGGAATGGAGGGAGCTAGAAGGCGAGTGCTGGATTCTCGTGAGGAACGACTTCAAACTTTGAAGCAGCAGATAGCCAGTATGATGACCCCACCAATTGAATGAATCTTTTGTACTTTCTCTTTTGTAATATGTCTTTTTGTAATGCCTTTTATTTTGATCAATAAAAAGACATTATTTTTGTGGCTCTATTATTTTTGCATATCCTATTACGGATATAAATAATAGCAATAGAAAATATATTCAGAGGTTCAGGGCATAATATATTTCTTGATGTAGAAAATAATTATATTCACTATATCTGCTCAGAGATAATATGGACATGGCAGGATATAATTTTCTTTTTGAATATCATTATTTCGGTAGACAACTTAATCAGAGGTAACAAATACGTGACAAGTTGTTGATATGGATGAACGGATGAATCGTCAAAATGTGTGAACGAAATGAATCGTCGGGATGAACCGATGAACCGTCAAATCAATGGAATGAACGGGTGAACCGTCAGATGAATAGAATGAACGGGTGAACCGTCAAATAAATGAAATGAACGGGTGAACCGTCGGATGAATATAATGAACGGATAAACCGTCGAATGAATATAATGAACGGATGAATCGTCGAATGAATGAAATGAACGGATGAACCGTCGGATGAATATAATGAACGGATAAACCATCGAATAAATATAATGAACGGATGAACCGTCGGATGAATGAAATGAACGGATGAACCGTCGGATGAATGAAATGAACGGACGAACCGTTAGATAGAAGTAATGAACGGATAAACCGTCGAATGAATATAATGAACGGATGAACCGTCGGATGAATAAAATGAACGGATGAACCGTCAGATAGAAGTAATGTTCGTGAAAGATACGTTATATCGGTTCACGTAATCGACTGTGTCAAGAATCTCTGTCTATAAATAGGACATAAATTTAGATGGAAGGATAATTTTCACTTTTCAACAGAAAAAAATATCGTCTGGAGATGCATCCAAGAAGGCTGAGATTGTCCCGAAAGTTGAAGAAGGCACTGAGGAACGTCCAGCCCAACCAACCCAGCCCAAGCAGACGGAGGCGGGTGATGGTTCGTCTGCATCCAAGCCACCGCGGGATATCTTGGACTTCCTACTTGAACCAAGGACGACGGACGAGGAGGAAGCCATGAGGATGGCCGCTTGCAAATTTCTGGTGGGTTCGAGCAAAGATGTCCTCGGCTCTTTTGCCGATTATGTTTTTGAAAAGGACGGTAGAGGTCCTCGTCCTGTCTTCAAGAAGGATGATAGTGATTCTCGTCCTTGATATTATGTAACATCATTTATGATGAAATAAAATCAAACTTTATTTATGAACTGTCTGATCATATTTACAAGGAATCCTTTTTACATTCATACATAATATTTTTTGAGGAACTTGCCATTGATGGGCATCATTGCAACTCGACCGTCTAGATTTGTGAGTTGATAGGCTCCATTTGAGAAGACTTTACTCACGATATAAGGCCCTTCCCACTTCGCACCGAACTTGCCTTTGCTCATGTGAGTCATAGTCATGGGACGTCTGACTGTAAGAACGAGTTCTCCTTTCTGAAAGGCTCTGACTTTAACTTTGCGGTTGAAAGTCTTTGAGATACGGCTTGATAGAACTCTATGTGTTGTTGAGCCAATAGTCGCTTCTCGTCGAGTGCCTCTAGTTCTTGAAATCGAAGAAGATCATTGTTCTCTATCATCAACTCATTGGCAATAGCAATCCTTAGAGATGAGATTTGAAGTTCTAGGGGTAGAACTGCTTCACACCCGTATACCAGAGAAAAGGGTGTACAGCCTGTGTGGTTGCGGACCGTAGTACGGTAGGCCCAAAGACATTCTCCAAGCTTTTCACTCCAGTTCTGTTTGTTAGTAGACACAAACTTCTTAAGGAGCTTGATAATAGTCTTGTTGAAGGCTTCAACCAAGCCATTAGCAGCGGGATTGTAAGCCGTAGAGACGACATTGTCAATCCGATGATCGTCACAGAACCTTGTAAACTTTTGACTGATGAACTGAGGCCCATTGTCATGAATGATCCGTCGAGGCACACCAAACCTGTAGATAACATGATGTTTGACGAAGTTGATGACGCTGCTGGTTTTGACTTCAACCAAAGGTATAGCTTCGTCCCATTTGGAGAAATAATCCATTATGGCTAGTATAAACCGATGTCCTTTAGAAGAAGAAGGATTGATAGGACCTATAATATCCATGCCCCAAGCTTCAAAAAGCCAGGAAGCAGCAGTCGGATGAAAAAACTTCGATGGTTGATGGATGAAATCTGCATAGATTTGACAGGCTCGACATTTCCTAGCATATTTGATGGCGTCAGACACCATAGAGGGCCAATAATAACCCATTCGTCGGATACGATCTTGTAGCTTAGGGCCTGGGTGATGTGCTCCGCAAACACCATCATGAGCTTCACGCAATACTTGCTTCGCTTCATCACCATCAAGACAGGGCAAGAGTAGGCCGTCATAAGTCCGTCGATAAAGAGTTTTAGTGATCTGGTTGTAGTAGAATCGAAGAGATCGTCGACGAATACTCGTAGCCTCTTTAGGATCTTCAGGGAGTATATCATGAACCACAAAGTTAATGAAAGGAGCTCTCCAATCTTCATTGATAATATTGATTTCAGCAAAGTTACTGAACTCGATGTTACGATTGTTTTCCACACAGAACAACTCTCTATTGGAAACAACAACCACTTGTTGTCTTTTGACAGGAATTGCTAAGACTGCCGCGAGATTGGCTAAAGCATCTGCCTCAGTGTTACAAGCTCATCGAACATATTCAATGAAGAAAGCCTTAAACGATGTAGCCATGTAAGTCACAGCTTCATGATAAGGCACTAGATCTTGATGGCGAACTTCGTATGTTCCTCTAACCTGATTGACAACCAGTTTAGAATTGCCATAGACTTCAATATATTCGACCTCCAACTGTTTAGCTAATTGGAGTCCGATAAGCAAGGCATTGTATTCGGCCACATTGTTAGAGCATGGCTGATCTAAGGAACAGGCTCTTTGAACGGCTAATCCTTCTGGAGAGACAAGAATAATTCCAACTCCTGCGACAATGATCCCATTGGGTCCAATCCGAGATGCTCCGTCGAAGAACATACGCCAGGTAGGAAATTCTTCAGAGATCATGTTTGATTCCAATGTTTCATCTGGAATTTCATCATAAAGTTTAAATGTTTCTGGAACAAGATGAGCTGCTAAAAAGTCAGCCAGTGCTTGACCCTTAACAGACTTTTGTGGAACATAAACATTGTCATATTAGGCTAGCAAAATGGCCCATGTAGCCAGTCGAGAGTTGAGTGTGCTAGGCTTCTTCATCAGTGCCCGAAGCGGATTAACTCGAGAGATGACGTGAATGGTTTGGTCGATGATATAATGCCGAGTCTTTTGAACAGCGAACATAAGAGCTAAGCATTCTTTTTCAACCGGACTATAACGGTGTTCAGCACCAATCATAGTACGACTAAGATAGTAGATGGCTTGTTCATGGCCTTCTTTGTTCTTCTGGGCATGTAAAGCACCCAATGAATGATCCATAGCACGGACATACATTAAGAATGGTATGCCTGAAATTGGTGGCACCAAGACTGGTGGGTTCATGAGATATTGCTTTATATCGTCATATGCTCGTTGATATTCTTCAGTCCAAATGAAAGATACACCCTTCTTCATTAATTGGGTATATGGTCTGCAGCGTCCAGACAGATTTGAAATAAATCTCCTGATGTACGCAAGTCGAACTTGGAATCCTCGTAGCTCTTTTAGGTTGCGTGGAGGATGCATCTCTTGAATGGCTTTGATCTCCTCGGGATCTACGTGTATACCCTTAGATGTAATGACAAAGCCGAGAAACTTACCACTAGAGACACCCAAGAATGACTTGGTGGGATTCATTTTCAACTGATGTTGGCGTATTAGATTAAAGATACTTCTTAAATCTTGGATGTGATCTTCCTTTAGACGACTCTTGACAGTAATATCGTCCACATAGCATTCGACAGTCTTACGAAGATGATCTCGAAAGATAGTACTCATAGCTCGTTGGTAAGTTGCACCAGCGTTCTTGAGACCAAATGGCATCACGGTATAGCAGTAGACTCCGCGAGGAGTGCGAAAAGAAGTGTATTTTTCATCTTCAGGATTCATCCGAATCTGATTGTATCCAGAGAATCCATCCATAAAGGATATCCTTTCGAACCCGCAAGTGTTGTCGATCATGACGTCTGTGATAGGGAGAGGGAACTCATCTTTTGGACATGCTTCATTAAGATCCCGGAAGTCGATGCAAACTCAAAATTTGCCAGTTTTCTTCAAGACTGGGACGACGTTGGCTACCCAATCGGGATGTTGTTCTTCTCGAATAAAGCCACAAGCTATAATCTTTTTGACTTCATCATCAATCGCGTCCATCATTTCTGGCTTGAATCGTCTTTGATGCTGTTTAACTGGTTTTACATTAGACAAAATATTCAGTTTATGAGTAGCAATTTTGGGATCTAAACCTGGTATGTCATCATAACTCCAAGCAAAGACATCAATGTATTCTCGAATGAGAAGAATTAATTTTTGCTTATCCGCCTCTGGGAGGTTCTTGCTGATGAATATTGGACGAGGTGACCCGTTTTCTCCTACGTCAATTTGAATCAATTGATCTTCCGTAGGAGGTTCACGTTGTTCAAATCGGAGTTCCCATTGGGTGTCCATTCGTTGAGCCCAAGGATCTGTTTCAGGATTTTCTTCTATGTCTTCATCATAGGCTTCTGGGAGTTTAACAGAGACCATATTGGAAGATACGATCAATCGATGAACTTGACCGATGCTAGTGTCAGAATCCTATGATCTTGAATTAGAAGAGTTGGAACGCTCTTCACTATCGAATTCGGAGACTTCTGGGGATAAGACTGGAGGTGAAGCATATCCGAGATCTCTTTTCGTCCTACTGTAGTACATCTCTGATTTTTCGTTCGGAATGACTGTACGGATAGGAGTTCGTCTACCCTTACCATAGTTGAGGCCATTTTTGAAGTCATAACCCATCTTTCGGATAATGTCTTTTGATTGTTGGCTATAACGACATAGTTGGAGACGTCTTGTATCATTACTTTTGCTATCATCTGTATAGCTAAATTTCTATTATGGTCCTGTACTAAAGAGTATTGGACATTCGCCTCCTTTCGAGAGGGGACAACAAAACATGAGTCATCCGGATGTTCAATCAAGACCTCTGTCTGAAGGGATTGCACAACTCCGATTGTTAATGACTGAAAGCTATCTAGCATATCCAAATAGCATTTAGTATGATAAATGACATCAGTGTACTGAAAAGTAGATACTTTCTCATTGATTTGTACATCCATATTTACAACAGGACCTTTAGCCTTAGCAGGCTTGGTCAGATTAATTACAAGAGGGGGAGAAGAAGAACGTGGAGGAGGCTTGCTACGACGAAGGTCAATAACCAGCGGCTCAGAAGATGTGAGCTGCCTTTTATCCTTGTTACGACGTAGATCGATAACAAGTGCTCAGAAGAGGTGAGCTCCCTTTGATCTTGACCACCATCGGTTGATTGCTTCCGGACTGGCAAGTGAATAGCCAGTGGTTTGGAGGACTGAGGATGAGAAACACGCCCTTTGACAGGTATGATGAGAGTGTCATCGGGTCCTGCTTCTTGGTCTTCTTCAGTATCTAAAGCCAGCACTACCTTTATGAACTCATCTTTATACATGCGAGCATCGTTACAATATGCTTCGACACCTTTAAAAGGGTAGAGATCCGCCACCTCTTTTTGAACCTCTCTATTGTCATCAACGTACTTAAAATATTGATGGAGAGTTGAAGGAACAATATTGTGTTCATGAAGGAATGGTCTCCCCAAAAGAGTATTGTAAGAGCAACCATGGTTATCTATAATATAGAAGGTCACCTTTGTGCGGAGATTGCCTATTTAGAGTTTTAGATGAATCTTGCCCAGAGGCTCACTTCTTCCCTGGTTGAACCCCAGGATGGTGGTAATTGTGCTAGAAAGACTATGCACTGGGATCTTCAGTGCGTCTAGCATTGTCTTCGGCATGATGCTGAGTGCTGACCCGGGATCTATCAGAATACGATCGACCTTCATCGTGTCGATGTATCCTGTATAGTATAGAGGACGATCATGCCTATTGTCTTCCATCAGCATATCATCCTGTGTGAAGGTAATATTTGGAATTAATTCCAACACACTGTGACAGTGGAGGCAAGAGACAGGCTCTGATTCTGGCTTCTTTAGAAAACTTAAGCAAGTTTCCGCCTGCATGAGAGCTTCACTCAGAGTTTCTCGAGTCTCTTTGGAGAGTCGCAAGAGCTCAAAGATTGACAGCCTAGTCGGTGTATTAGCTAGCTGAGCCAAAATATCAAAATTGTATAGTTTCTCAAGTCCAGAAGGAGATGACTTCTTCAAAGGCTTGTCAAAGTGGACTTGTTGTTTGCCTTTGTCAGCTGCCATCGGCTTAGGGGGAATGGGTTCTAAAACCGGTAAAGACATAGCAGGGATGCCCTCAGTAGAAGCAGGTTACACTGGAGCAGTCTCTGAAGAAGAGGCAAGGTTTTCTCGAGTTTCGAGAAATTCCCGTAAATAGGCTTTTTCTGACCTGATGCCCAGCAGGATTTCCTCTTCAACTATGGGGTCAAAAGATACCATATTACAGACTTTTGTTCTGCCCTTGGAACGGTCTTTCTATTTAGACGAGGAAGGAGACTCGAAATCTGGTACAAGGTCAGGATGGATCCACATAATCTTATCGTTATCAAGGGATAAGGGGACGAGACCTTCACTCCAGGGAGGAGGGAGATTCTCGATCTTAAGAGTGGCCTTGGGAATAGGGATGACACCATGCTGTACCATCTGTGGAGAAAAATTACCGAACTGTACTGAGACCATGTTTGCGGTAACAGTCTTCTCATCTTGTTGAAGGGTGACAACACCAGCATTGACTAACTCTTGAATCTTGCCTTTGAACACATAACATGCTCGTGTGGGATGACCAATGAACCTGTGATAAACACAATATTTGGGATGATCAATCTTACCAACCTCATCAGGCTTTTTCGGGTCTTGGAGTTGGAGCTTATTGCTTTTGATCAAGCAATCGAAGATGCACACGGTGTCGTTCTCGTCAAAGGAGTACTCTACTTTCGGACGAGGTTTCCTTGGTGGAGGGGCAGAAGGAGTAGAAGTAGATGTAGGTGGAGCTACGTTGACAGCCAGAGATTCTTTGTTCTTCAAATTGATATTCAAGGTTTCTTTACCCTTGCGGTTGTTCTGGCGATTACCGCTACTAGATGTCGGGTGTTCATCTCGGTCGGGGTTAGACATGTGTACCCCTAACTGCTTGAACTTGTCAGCGCTAACTTCAGCTGCTTTAGCATTGCCAATGAATGATGGCCAGTCTTAAAATTGAGTTGACCCCGTCCACATGCTGATGATAGGCAAAAGATTTGCCTTGCAGGTATTTATAGTTACAGCGGCCGGAGTTCCAGAAGGCATCTTTAATGCTTCTCGGCAGAATCTTTTAATGAAACTCTCAGCAGTTTCATTATGCCTTTGTTTGATCTTGTTGAGGGCCGACATGGTCATGTCGTTGATTCTCTCGTAGAATCGCTCCAAGAAGATTTGTTTCAAACCCGAGAAAGAGGTTATACAGCCATCAGGCAAGCTCCTGTACCAATCGTATGCTATACCGGTTAAACAGTCGACAAATACCCTGGTAAGAAGAGCGTCATTTTGCTAAAGTTGAACTGTCATTACCTCAAAGTGGTTAATGAACTGACTCGGAGAAGTACTGCCGTCAAACAGCGAAATTGTGGAAATCATGTACTTTGGAGGGAATGAGACTTCCTTCCATTCAACCGGATAGGGTTGTTTTATCCCCAATCTCTGTAAATTGTTCTTCTCTTTAAAAGCCTCAAATTGAGTGTGCAAGAGTTTGACAGCTTCATTAGCATCCTCCGATGATGCAGAAGGAGTAGGCTAAATTATAGTGTTAGGGGGAGGAACAGCGTGCTAAGTGCTACCCCCAGCTCCTGACTGACTGGGTGTGGGTTGAATTTGTACATGGAGTATTTGAGGAGATACTACCCCCAAACCTGCATTGACAGGCATCGACGATGCGATAATCTCAGGGTTTACAGCAGGTGCGGTTGGTGGTACCGTATGTTGGGCCACGATGGTAGAATGCATACTTGTGACCATTTCAGCCATGGTATTCAGCTTATCCTCCAGTGCAGCTATTCGTTGTTCTTGATTTGCCGAACTAGAAGCATCTGGATCTTCAGTGACAACGTAGGCTGACACTTCTCTAGGTACAGTAGAAGACACTGTCTGTTCAGAACTTTCACTGTATGCATCATAATCAGAGAAGGAATCATCTCCTGAATAAGAAATAGGGAGATGACCAGAGGGATCTTGGAGAAGATTTCTATGCCCCATTGTGTCTCGACTTCGGGATCGGGTGTGTCGAAATACTCCTTCAGAAAATTCTTGGAGTAAATCTAAGTACCGCTGGCTGGACCTGCGAGGCTTGCCGTGTTTAGAGCACTTTCTTCCCCCAGTGTCTCGAGAAGCCATGTTGACGGAAGCATATAACACTTCGTCTTCATCTTCTGACATTGGTTCAGAAGTTGTAAAATTCAGACGATCGAAAACAGATCATTTTGTTGTCTGGCAACAGCACTTGTTGACAACCTTGTGATTACAATGGTGTTCAAGTGGTTGAACTGGAGGTGTTGAGATGTTGTCCCATTTTTGCTTGAGGTGCTCTCGGAGGTCAGGAACAGTGACGGGATAAGAAGAAGTTTGAGGGACGTACTCTTTGACGATATTCGGAACATAGTTCCAGCTTTTCAGATGTTTTGTCCCATGAGTATACAGAGAAGTACTTACTTCGTTAGCATAGCTGTCAGGATTTTTCATCCTGGAAGTTTGCTTATGATGCAGGTTCATCTTCGGTATTGGCTGCTTGCGTTTCGTCGAAGTTGATGTAGACCGAGGTCTATTGAGATACACCCGGAGATCAGCAAACTCACCCCCAGGGGTTTCTATCTGAGACACCAGCAATTTCCCCTGCTTTGAGCGGGACATCCGAAGAGTTGGGAGATCTTGGAAATGTGCAACAGGAGTAGGCAAGATGCCGCTTTGATCAATGTTCTTCCCTTTAGTAGGGAAAGTTTTTATACTGTTTAGTGCCGAGGCACATTCAGAAGGATCTTCTGCGATAAAAACCAAAGAAGACTGAGAAAAGACTAAAGGGACTTTTCCTTTATTTTGTGAAGAAGGGTTGGCCAAGGAGCATTTCCCTCTGTTGTTTTCCGAGTTCTAGACTGTGAAAGATCGAGAAAAGACCAAAGGGCCTTTTCCTTTGTTCTGAGGAAGAGGAGGAACAGTCAATAGCCTACCCCCAGTGGATTACGCTGGAGCAATAGGGTGCTTGGAAAGAGGAGCAGAATCTTTCCCTTTGCTGTGAGAAGAAGGGGGATTAGCCAAAAGGCTATCCCTTTTAGACTGCGCTGGGACAAGAGAGGTATCCACCTGCGCTCGGGTTGAGGCAGCAGTAGGCGCCTTGGTCGATTGTGCCTGAGAGGATTTGACAGATGGCCTTTTGGCCACAGAAACTCCAGGAGTTGCAGCTTACGCAGCAGGAGTTTTGGTCCCAGAAGACTTATGTTGCACTCTGGTTGAAGAGGCAATTGGTTGCGCAGGAGGGAAGGACGTTGCCAACTGCGCCAGAGGAAGAGGGGTCTTGAACTTTGCCAAAGCAGCATAGGAAGTGGCTTGCGCTGTGGCAAGAGGAGCAGTGTGTTGCGCATGGACAGGAGAAGCATTGGCTTTTGCTTTGGCAGCATTGGTGGTATTTTGCGTAAGGACAGGAGAGGCTACTGGTTCCATGGCAGGAGAGACAGCAAGTTGTGCAGATGATTGCGCAGAGGATTTCGGAGTCCATACTGAATGGACTTTACTTTTGGCAGAGGCCACAGTGCGACGAGTAGCCCCAGACTTGATCATCGTTTCATAGGCAGTCTGGTTGACCTTCACAACCAGCGTCTTCTGCATCTTTCTGATAGACGCAACGTCACATTGAGTTGTCACTTCCTCGTCGGAAGAGAAAGTCGTCCCTAACAGAGTCGCTATTTTGTTTGCAAAAACAAAAGTCTTTATTTCAAAAACTTTGTAAGAAGATTACAATTGAATTCTGGAAAAGTACAACTATAGAAATCCGATCTGAATCCGATCGCTTTATCCCTTGGACGATGTGAACTTTGAAGACGATAGCCTCTGAAGAATGCAGCAGCACTTAGATTAGAACTAATGATCTCTTATGATAATAACGATCTGATCCCCTTAATGAAGGACTTGAAACTCTATTTATAGAGTTCTAGAAATAACTAATTTGTAGTTATTCTGGATTGTGCATGCTGAACTGTGCTGGCGACAGACTGCACAGACTGCAAGCTGCGCTGGCCTATTGGGCATTTGCTCGATCGTGGGCTAACCATTTTCAGACGCGTGGTATTGTTTGATTGAAATGCGCTTGGTCGTGTGCAAACGGTTGTCACGTGGTGAGCAATTGATGGCATGTAAGCCACGTAATAAATGTCAGTTATTTGATAAATTACGCTAACCAAATAGCGCTAACATCAGGTTGCGCTTCCTTATAATCACTGGACAGCACTGGGATACAGACTTGGTCAAACGGCGCTAAAATTGAACTGGCCGACTGCGCTGAAGTTGTACAGCTGTCTTTCGAGCGCTGTGCTGCACAAGAAACAAACGGACTCTTCATTTTTTGTGCTGTCAGGCTGTCAGAAGATCCGATCTTTGTCAGGTAATGATGACATTGCCACGTCAGCATAGCGCGCTCTGGTGGTAGCGCAGTTCAGCTTGCGCGTTCGATTTGTAGCGTAATCTATTTCCTGCGCAATCCATTTGAAGGTTGCGCACTTGAGATTTCTCTAAGTATTTGCTAGATGCAACTTGATTTTAGGACATATATACATGTTCTAACAGGAAAACCTATAGGGATTTCTAGTCAGGAAATAGGGTTACCAGGACACTACTGAAGTAGGCTGGATATTAGAGTCAGTTGACTATAATAAATTTCATTATGGCAGTGCTAAGCATTACCTGGGTACTTGCTGGATTGGCAATGGCTCGAACCAACTGAATAAGTCCACCCCTATACTTACCAGGATCGAATGCAGGGCATAGGCCCTATTGACAGGACCAATGTACCTAGGTCCTAAGGCTGGAGTCATCTATCACCAAGATGCTTACACCATATTAGCCTTTCTCTACTTATATAGCCCTGTACTTGCACACACATTGTATCAAATATAAAATGGGATTTAACTTGACCTGTTATACCATGTAGAGTCATGGGAGGAAACCTGACACATGGGTAAGATATATGATAGCCTGTGAAGGCCATATCCAACCTGGTTGAATATTTGCACCTCTCTGAGTGTATTGTGTACATATACAATTTTGAGTAGGGATATGATGACAATCTGGTAAGTTGCCTTGAAGGGTAGGTGTTTGCAAGCAAGTCAGAGTACAAGGGTAAACTGTGGAATGTGAACCTTAGACTATAATGTGATACTTAGAAGTCATGAAGGGTAGTGTCAAGAGTAGGATATGGATATCATGGGTTAATGAGTATAATCAGATTGGTCTAGGAATCAACCTAGAAATAAGAAAACTTATGTTGGTCCTTTAAGCCCAGTTTCTAATGTTAAATTCTTTAATAGGTTCTTTGGATCTCGGTTTGGACTCTGATCAGTGCCAGCAGCCCGGGATGCCAGGCGAGCACAGTTTATTGTTTGTTTTCAGTATTGAACTTTACTATACATCAGTGTTTAGTCAATAGATATGTGATTTCAGTTTTATTTTGATTTGTTCCTTGTTGTGTCGGGAGGGTGAAGTACCAACGATGTGTGATCTAACTTTAGACTGTGTAGACCGTGTTTATTATTTCATTTAGACCGTGTAGACCGTGTTTATTATTGCATTTATACTATGTAGACCGTGTTTCTTTATTGCAGTATTTCTTGTAGACCGTGTAACTTTAGACCGTGTAGATAGTATAGACCATGTCGCATAATTGTCCCAAGACCGACCATATATCAAAGTTATTTCAGTTGGTCAGTTGGTGAGTATTTTATTTTATTTTATGTTCTTACTATTCAGTTTTATTCTGTCTTTCTTTATTTTATTTTTATAACTCATATGTCTAAAGACTAACCTCTGTTATATAGTCACTTTCACATATTGGAACTACATTAAGTGAATTGTACTTGTTCTATCCTGACTGGGTAACCAAACAAATTTTAGGTGATGGCGATGAGATCGTATGTCCTGAGCAGTATGGCCCGTACATGAGGTATGTGTTAGAGACAGACTTTGCTTATCAGGAGGAGTATGCAGCATCTGATCCCGCTGCTCCATCTTAGATATTTTAGTTAGTGCTGAGACCTTGTATTGGATTTATGAGTTGATTTGAGACATGTAGTGGAGATTACTCTGATTCTAGATTTCATACATTGTGAGACGATTCTATTTTTATCTATTTGATGCTGAGTTGAGATATGGAGTTGCTATATTTCCCTTGTGATATATTTTATTGTGTGGTTGTTCATCATATTGTTACAATGTTCCACCGTCGACTCTGTGGCGTAGGCTAGGCGTGTACATGGTTCATGTCCAAATATTGGGTGCGGGTTGTGACACGTTTTTATGGTGGCCCATGCAGGTCAAAGTTTTGCAAGGAGAGCAAAACCATGGTAGTACTTAGTTTAGTCGTACTACTGCGAGCCTGTGACTAGGACTAGGAATAGGGACCTAAGGACTGTCTCCGTGAGTTGAAATTGCGTCATTGACTTCTATATTCGATTTCAAGTATCGCTATGCATCCTGTTGAATCTTCCTATCGTCTAATGATTTTCTTTGTTTTCAGCCAATGGACTCGCAGGACAGGAACAATGTTGTACTGCACACTCCATCAGCAGTTGGCAAATTTTTTACCTACGGGACTCCACCGATGCAGGGAGGCCAGCTTACTCACCAGGATGATCCGGGCCAGCTACAGTACTCGAGATTTCGCAGGGATGACATTCCACCTCCGTCGCAGTTTCCTCCGCAGACTCCGGTACCAGCACACATCCCTCATCCAGCACCGGTTCCACCTACTATGCACTCGACACCAGCAGTCTATCCATCACCTATGATGCATCCAGCACCGGCTATGTATCCAGCTCCGATGATGCAGCAGGTACCTTACATGTACCCAGCAACTGCCATGCATCCATCACCAGCGATGTACCCGACACTTGCTCTGCCCCCGCCACCGGTACTGGATAATATTACCCTCTTCGGTATTTTCCAACAGCAGGCCAACATCTTTTGCGATACCTTGCGAGAGGCCCTTCAGCAAAGAAAGGCCCAACAACAGTGCCCTGGGACGTCCAAGAACTTCATGGACCTCCGGCCCAGAGAGTTACATGGAACCGAGGGTATTATCTACGCTGATGAGTGGTTGGAAAACGTGGAGCGGTATCTGAAGATGGCTCACTTCGCAGAAGATCTAAAGGTGGAGTCAGCTAGCGGACAACTATTCGACATCGCACGGACGTGGTACCAAGGAGAGCCACAATTTGCTACCCCAGATGTGACTTGGAAGGAATTCAAGCGGCTATTCAAGAAGAAATTCTACCCCGACGTAGCACGAGAGGCATTGGTGAGCCAGTTCGAGCACATGGAGCAGGGGAATCTCACCGTTGATGAGCACATTGCAGAGTTTTCTCGCCTTAGTCGGTTAGCCGAGAGTTTGGTCAACACCCCGAAGAGCAAGGCCAAAAGGTTCAGAAAGGGATTATCGCACGAGATTCGTTTAGCTATCGCCACCAGCCGAGCCACTACCTACGAGAAGATTCTGGAGGTCGCCCAGGCTGTAGAAGAAGAACTGAATTACCGGCCGAAGAGGAGTCGAGACACTTTTGGCGGAGGCAGCCATCAACCAACACAGCCGAAGCGTCCTCAGGTGCAGCCAAGGACCTTCTAGCACCAGCAACAATTCCAGTCCACTGGTAGAGCCCCAGTACAGCAGCAGCATCGAGGCCCGGCCAAAGCCCAGACACAACAGACACAAAGACAGTTCCAGCAGGCCCCGTATTATACATTTTGCGGAAAGATCGAACACATTTGGGACGATTGCAGAGCAAGACATAGATCCTATTTATACTGCGGATCACCTTCACATCAGCTGAAGGATTGCATAGTGGCTTCAAACAGAGCAAGATGTGAGGCAGCTCCAGTGCAGAGAGGACCATCCGCCACACAGCCGCGAGGTCCACCGCTACCCACTCAGTAGCAGCATTTCGCTCAGCACCAGCAGAGAGGACCACCCCAGCAGGACTGAGCTTTTGCTATGGCTATTGAGGAGCCCGAGCCTACACTGGATGTGATAGCAGGTTCCATACTTCTCGATTCATTTCCCGCTATAGCTTTATTTGATTTTGGTGCATCCCATAGTTTTATCTCTGTAGCTTTTATATTCAAGCATAGTATAGCATCTGTACCTTTGGGTGGTAGTTGCAAAATTATGACAGGCGGAGGCGTTATCCTAGTCAAGGATATTTGCATAAGTCGGTGCATCACCTTGGGAGGCAGGGAGTTGCGCGCCAACTTACTCGTAATGCCACTATCGAGTTTCGACATCGTCCTCGGTATGGATTGGTTGAGTAAGAATTTTGCCAGTATAGACTGACACCGAGGATGTGTCATATTTAGCCCTCCCGGGGAGTCTACATTCGAGTTTGCCAGAGGGGCGGTAGAGCAGCAGAGTGAAGGTTTTTGTGGAGCTATGATTCAGGAGGGAGAGGAACCGCATCCCATTATCGCTGAGTTCATGGATGTTTTTTTCGGAGGACTTGCCGGGATTGCCGCTAGACAGAGACATCGAGTTTGCATTGATCTGGTGCCCAGTGCAGTACCAACGGCGCAACCGGTGTATCGAATCAACAACAAGGAGGCTGAAGAATTGAAGAAGCAGATAGACGAATTGCTAGAGAAGGGGTTCATCAGAGAGAGTTCGTCACCATGGGGGTTCCCTGTCCTCTTTGTGTCGAATAAAGATGGTACGGTATGAATGTGCATCGACTACCGAACCTTAAATAACCACACTATCAAGAACAAGTATCCGCTGCCGAGGATAGACGATCTCTTTGATCAGTTGAGCGGCACGCGGGTATTCTCAAAGATAGATTTGAGGTCGAGCTACCATCAATTAAAAGTGAAGAAAGAAGACATACCGAAGACTGCCTTCCGGACCAAGTACGGGCAATACGAGTTCATGGTGATGCCGTTCGGGTTGACTAATGTCCCGACAGTCTTCATGAACTTGATGAACAAGGTATTCCATCCATACCTTGACAAGTTCGTAGTGGTGTTTATCGATGACATACTCATTTATTCGAAAACACCGAAGGAGAACAAGGAACATCTGAGGATCGTGTTAGAGACCCTCAGGAAGGAGAAGCTCTATGGAAAACTCTCGAAATACGAGTTCTTCTTGGACAAGGTTGAGTTTCTTCGTCATGTGGTGACTGGCGATGGTATATCCGTCGACCCGAAGAAGGTGACAGCTGTGGAAGCATGGTCTACTCCGACTATGGTGGCAGAGATATGAAGTTTCTTAGGATTAGCAGGGTATTATCAGAAGTTCGTGCAGGATTTCGTTCGGATTGCAGAGCCACTCACTAGGCTCACTCGGAAGGATGTAAAGTTCGTGTGGACAGAAGACTGCCAGGCTGCGTTCGATGAGTTGAAGAAGAGACTGACGACATCCCCTATCTTAGCCTTGCCTTTAGGATCGAAGGGTTTCACCATTTATAGTGATGCCTCGGGCAAAGGATTGGGTTGTGTCCTAGAGCAGAACAAAAGAGTGATAGCCTATGCGTCACGACAGTTGAGACCGCATGAGAAGAACTATCCCACTCATGACTTAGAGTTGGCAGCCGTGATCTTCGCCTTAAAGCTATGGAGACATTATTTGTACGAAGAGCGAGTGGAAATCTTTATTGACCACAAAAGCTTGAAGTACATCTTCACGTAAAAGGTGCTAAACATGAGGCAGCGCAGATGGCTTGAGCTGATGAGTGACTATGACATATCTCTACAGTATCATCCGAAAAAAGCCAACGTTGTTACGGATGCTTTGAGCAGGTATCCCGTAGCAATGTGCTTGACTCGAGATCGTCACTTATTAGCGGATTTGGAGAGTTTGGGCATCGAGATCGTCATTCCAGAAGCCGAGATACAGATGATGGGCATGCAGATTCAGTCAGGGATGATGTACAGGATTCGGGAGGCACAGCACCAGGATGAGCAGCTGAAAAGCATCATAGCACAAGCACGAGCAGGCTTGCTTGATGATTTCACTATTACGGAGGATGGTTCGTTGACGCACGGGACAAGACTTTGTGTACCAAGTGGAGATCTTAGAGAAGAAGTTATACAGGAGGCACACCGCTCCCAGTATTCTCTACATCCGGGAGCCAATAAGATATACAAGGACCTGGGAAACCACGTGTGGTGGAATGGCATGAAACGTGAAGTGGCTCGCTTCGTTTCTAGGTGCCTCGTATGTCAGTAAGTCAAACCCGAGAAACAAAGACCCGGGGGATTGTTGCAGCCGCTACCAATACCCGAGTGGAAGTAGGTACACATCACTATGGATTTTGTTTCCGGTCTTCCACGGTCATCGGGCGGAAAGGATGCGATTTGGGTCATCGTCGACAAGTTGACCAAATCGGCCCACTTTATTCCATTTAAAGTGGGGCTATCTACAGAGAAGTTGGCAGAGCTTTATGTGAAGCAGATAGTCCGATTGCACGGGGTTCCAGTGAGTATCATGTCGGACCGTGACAGTAGGTTTATATCTCATTTTTGGAGGAGCCTACAGGCTAGTTTGGGCACAACACTCAAGTTCAGTACGGCTTATCATCCGCAGACGGATGGACAATCAGAGCGGACCATTCAGACGCTCAAGGATATGCTACGAACGTGCATACTAGACTTTGGCGGCTCATGGGAGGACCACCTTCATCTCATGGAGTTCTTCTATAACAACAGCTACCAAGCTAGTATCGAGATGTCCCCTTTCGAAGCGTTGTATGGCCGAAGATGTCGTAGCTCGCTGTCTTGGGACGATGTAGGAGAGCGTGCACTGCTGGGACCAGAGATGGTAGTAGATGCTGCGAAGAAAATCAAGATGATTAGAGAGCGGCTTCGTGTGGCTCAGGACAGGCAGAAGCACTAGGCCGACAGTCACCGTAGACCGTTGGAGTTCAATGTATAAAATTCCCTTAGTATAAATTACGTGTAATTATAGATTCGTGGTGACAATTGTATGTTATAGGTTGGAGACTTTGTATTTTTAAAAATTTCTCCGACAAGTGGCATTATCCATTTCGGTAAAGGCGGTAAACACAGCCCACGTTTCATTGGGCCGTTTGAGATCCTCGAGAAAATTGGTGCTGTAGCATACCGATTAGCCTTGCCGCCTGCATTGGAAGGAGTGCACAACGTGTTCCACGTATCCCAGCTGCGACGATACGTGGCGGACCCCAGTCATGTCTTGGACCATTCAGAGATCGAGGTGGGACCGAGTCTCAGTTACCAGGAGCAGCCAGTGGAGATCTTGGACCGTAGGGAGAAGGTGCTGAGGAATCAAGTGATTCCCTTGGTTCGCGTCGCGTGGAGACACCACTCCTAGGGCGAGTCCACATGGGAGAGAGAAGACGAGATGCGCGAGGGCTACCCGTACCTCTTTGAGGACTGAGGTACTTTTCTACACCGTATTTCAGTTGAATTTCGAGAACGAAATTAATCTAAGGGGGTAGACTTGTAAACCCCTTGATCAATTTCCATCATGTTAAAATTTTTATTTAATCACTATCTATTTAATTACCATGTTACACTAGACATTATTTTCTAAACAAATCGATATGTAAATATAGGTATTGAAAAGGGGCTTCTTTGCAAAGGAAGAAGTGAACATGGACCTTAGCATAAATTCTGAAATTTGAATTCAAAATATAACCTAGAAGTCGAACACAGGGCAATACACTCTATCAACAATAGATAAATTCGGATTAGAACTCCCAATACTAACTGCTCCTAATCAATCCTTGATCTCTATCACCAATAGCTAAATTCGAATTTAAAGATATCGAATCCACAGGTACGGGATGTGAAACTCGTAATTATTAATGTGTGTTTGCTACTTAATTTTTCAGATTATTATTATTTTAGTTAAATATAAAATTCTTTTGAAAATTAATAACTTGGATTTTGATTTTCTGGCTCAGATCCGTTTTCGAAACCCGACTCGGAATCAATTCCGAAATCGAGATCGATTTTGTATAAAAATATATATATTATTTAAATAATAAATCCTTAATGTAATGAATTCCATTTACACCAGCACACTTAAATCTTTATTTAATTACTCATTCTATCTCTTTTCCTTACTGGAACCAACCCTCTTTAAACTCATTCTTAATCACACTTAATCACACTCTTTCCCTTTACTCTCTGGACCGACCCCTTCTTCTTCCCACGGACAAAACCGTCGAGCCCTTGGCCTTCGGTTTCCCGACCGGCCGCAACCCCCTCGACTTCCCTCCGGTAACTCCTCCTCTCATTTCTCCTATAAAACCCCTCTTCCCCATTCCTTTCCATCACCATTCCACCTCCATCCCCAAATCTTCCGTGCCCTAACCCTCATTTCCGGCAAACCCAAGCAGCACCACCCGCCTCCCGAGCTCCGACGTCGAGCCCCGGAGACCCCGCGCCCAACCCCGCCGGCTCTCCGTGCGGCCTTCCTGCCCGCCGCAGCCATCCGTTCGGCCTTTCCCGCAGCACTCCGCTGATCTGATTTGCTGTTTCTGTGTTTTCGAGTTATGAGTTTGCGGTTCGATTTGCTGTGCCTAACCCGAGACGCTGTGTTCGCGTATTTTCTTTTACTTTTTTACCTGAGAGCTCTAGCCGAGCAACCCAAGGTATATTTCCGTTGTCCCCGTTTCTGTTCTGTTGTCTATGATTAATTTTGGTCCACGAATTTCCACCGAGAATTCGATAATTTATAGACGATACATTTTCGGACTTTCCGAATCCTTTCAGATAGGTTCTGTTAGTTTCGGATTGGTTTTTGTGTGTTTTCTGTTGGTTCGGACTTTCCGAGAATCTCTCGGAAAGAGTTTCTGGGAATTTTGGTTTAAAATTGGATTTTTCGATTGTTGGTATGCTGGTTCTTTATGCTATGGTGAATTCGATTTTGTTTTGGGTTTTTCGAATTCGTTTCGGAAACAAATCTGTGAGTTTATTTTATATATAAAAATGGTTATTCCCTGGTATGGGACTTATATTTGGTGATTGTGGCACACTTTCCCTGTTTTGGATTATCCCGAAAATAGAGGGAATGCTGCCGAAATTTTTGTAAAAGTTATAAAGAAATATTTTTAAATCGGATTTCGGAAATATTTAATAAAGTGGATTTTGGGCGACGACCATACCGGTCCATGGGCCCTAGCTAAATGCAAACGAAATCGGGAGTTCCGGACGTTGGGGCATTAGCTATTTTATGACAATTGGACCAAGTCTAAGACTCGTATTATATTTTTATTTAATTTAATTTATTAATCTTATTTTGTAATTAAATTGTAGGATAAATTTTAGAACTAACCAATGTTTCTTATTATTTCAATTCGTGAAAATGGTCTGTAAGCCCAGCTTTTATTTATTATCTGTGGTTTTGTAATATTGAAATTTTTTTATTTTATTTCTGGTTGGTTGATTGACGTAAAACGTAAAATGATAATATAATTATTTTATAAGATTTAATATCATTTTCTCACAATAAAATAATTAGGAAATTACAAATTTATTGCAAATTCACGTTTTCTCATTTAAAGAAAAATATTAATTTTATATATAATACAAAATACAAAGTTTTACCAAGTAAATCAATAACTACGAGTTTTTCCAAATACAAAGTTAAATTGACTTTTTTTCGTAAGACAGTAACTCACCTCGATAAGCGCTCTAAGTAGAGTTGTAAATAATCTAAAATTTGACTAGGATAAATACTAGAGATTGTAACTAGCACACCTAGATATGGATTGAATATTGGTGCTATGTCAGGAATTCTCAATTGTAGGATTTCGAGGACTGTACTAGCATCATCCCGGAACCAACATCGAATCCAGTCATAACCAAGGCAAGTACGGTTATGTTAATGCGCTGTTTAATTAATGTTAGTATTCTTGCATGTTTAAACCACAGTATTACATGTAACTCTCTCCTAAGTAATGATTGAATCTGATTGACTCGGGATATTGGGGGAGTAGCGTAGTATTCTATGACCAAAGCCCAAATAGATAATTGATTGTGCGAGCTTATTCTTTTTCACGAGGATAGGCCGGACCGTATCATTAGGATACAATTGAATCATCCCAAACCGGTCATAATTATTACATACTCGAATCACATTGTTTACTATCATGTAGTTTAGTTGAAAATCATTATTATAAAACAGTTTAATATTACAAATTGCTAATCATTAGTGGAATTGTTAATTTTTATAATTGTACTTTGCTCCTTTCCTGACTGGATTCCCCACCCCCAATAGGTTCCACTGATGAGTCAGAGTTACTGATAAGTAGCTACTATGATCCTGATTTGTACCCAGCTGTGCTATCAGAGGATGGTGATCTTGGAGATGGCGAACCTATCATTTAGCTGTTGTTATTTTCTATTTCCAGATGTTGTTTTAAAAGACCGTTTCTATTATCAGTTGTAATTTTGCTGGACAAGTTTTATTTATCAAAATATTAAGTTGTGATAATTGGACTGTGTTGTTGATCACCTGCATGAGTGATTCAGCTTACTGCCCCCGTCTCAACAACGGTGCAGGTTAGGAATGATCCGATTCGACCCAAGAAATTGGGACCGGGTCGTGACATGTTTTTAGTGGTAGCCCATGCAGGTCAGATCAACAACTTAGGAAAACATATCTAGAAATATTTAGAACACTAGAACATTAATTTGTCACAACATAGGACCGAAATATATCATAAATAAATATTTTTGTTTATTATAGACTGGTAGGCTACCTTGCTTATGTTTTGCAATCCTAAACCTTCCAGAGTATGGCCACTAATCCTGCTGGCGATGGGATGTCATCACCCGATCACACCCCACATCCTCAACCAAGTCTGAATCCTACACCCCGGCAACTGACTGATCGTCCTCATAATGTACCAGTACCCCGTGGATTTTACACTACTACTCAAGTGTTAGATCCTACTTCTTTCCAGACTGAACAGCAAGCCCGTGCGGTGGTGTCCGATCCAGTCGCGCCACCAGTGCCCGTAGATCCCACCGACCTCGTAGGCCTGCTACGAGGAGTGCTTGAGGCACAGAGAACTCAAGCTGAAGCTCATCGCGAAGAGACGGCGATTATGAGAAAAGGCATGGAGAATGCCCACAATACGGCTATGGCTGCACTGGAAAGAGAAGAAGCAGCCCAATCTGAACCAAGGCCCGCTAAAACCGGAGATATCGAGCAATCCAAGAAGCTGGGCCCTCGACCTTTCAAAGGAACCGAGGGAATCATTTATGCTGACGAATGGCTCGACAGCATGGAGCGTCTTCTCAGCGTTGCTCGACTTTCTGATGACCTCCAAGTTGAAGCTGTGGGACTACAGTTGTTAGATATAGCCAGCACCTGGTATCGGAATGAACCCCGACTCCAGGACAGGCAACTTGACTGGAACACCTTTAAGAGGTTGTTCCGCAGAAAGTTCTTCCCAACATCAGAGTTGCGGGAGATGGAAAGACAGTTCCAGAACCTGAAGCAAGGGAACATGACTATTGGCGAATATGCGGCCAAGTTTGGTCATCTTAGTCGCTCTGCCAAGAACTTGGTTGCTGACCCTGACGATCGTGCTGAAAGATTCAGGTATGTACTGAGAGAAGAGATCCGCACCCATGTGATCTCAGGCGGTGCTAAGACTTATGAAAGGATCCTAGAGCGAGCTCAGGATATAGAGAAGAGTCAACCTGCTCACTCAAAGAGGGATTATCCTGGAACTAACAACTTCCAGGGTAATCAGAAGAAGCCCAACAACAACAACAACAACCGGCCTCCTCACCACCACCACCACCACCAACAGGCGAGGAACAATGACATAACACCCCAGAGGCAAATCCCTGTCTGTAGTTACTGCAAGAGGCCAGATCATCAGGTAAACATCTGTAGGAAGAGACTAGGACACTGTCTAGTCTGTGGGTCTGCCACCCACCAAGTGAAGGACTGTCCCTCGGCGGTCAACCGGAATGGATCAACTCAGCAGAAAGGTCCTCTGTCCACTCAACAACAACAATTTGGGCAGCATCAATAGAAGACTGGGCGAGCTTTTGCCCTAGCAGCATATGAGGCAGAGCCAGAGCAGGAACCTACTGCGGATGTTATCACAGGTTCCACTTTTGTGTATTCATATCCTATCTTAGCTTTATTTGATTCGGGTGCATCACACAGTTTCATAGCAACAAAATTCATCTATGCACACCACATAGTTACGGGCTTTAGCAAGAAGATATGTAGAGTCATGACCGGTGGAGGACCCCTACCCATCAATAAGACCTGTAACTGTCCCATAACTATATCAGGCCACTAGTTCATAGCACCTTTGCTTGTGATGCCCTTACCCAACTATGATGTAGTCCTAGGGATGGACTGGTTGAGTAAGCAGCATGCGCTGATAGATTGTCACAGAGGATGTGTAGTCTTCAGCCCACCTGGAGAGCCGGAGTTTGAAATCTCTCGAGCTCCGGAAGATATGGAGGGTATTACTTACTCCTCTATCACCGAAGAATCTGGACCTCTTCACCCTATCATAGCAGAATTCATGGATGTCTTTCCTGATAGTCTTCCAGGATTACCCCCAGATCGAGATGTAGAATTCACCATCGACCTAGTCCCCGGCTTTTCCCCTATTTCTAAGGGATGTTACAGGTTCAACCCGAACGAGGCCAAGGAGATGAAGGATCAGATCAATGAACTAAAGGCCCTTGGATTTATCAGAGATGGAGCTTCACCCTGGGGAGCACCTGTCTTATTTGTTCCTAAGAAGGATGGAACAGTGCGAATATGCATCGACTACTGGGCGCTGAACAATATCACCATCAAGAATAAGTACCCTCTGCCCCGGATCGATGACCTGTTTGATCAATTGAGTGGAGCTAAGGTGTTTTCGAAGATTGACCTAAGATCTGGCTACCATCAGATCAAGGTTAGGAAGGAGAACATTTCCAAGACGGCGTTCAACACCAAGTATGGGCAGTTTGAATTCTTGGTCATGCCGTTTGGGCTAACAAATGCTCCTGCTGTATTCATGAACCTTATGAACAAGGTTTTCTATGAATACCTAGATCAGTTTGTCGTTGTCTTCATCGATGACATTCTGATCTACTCAAAGACTGAAGAGGAGCATGAAGAGCACCTCAGAAAAGTTCTAGAAACTTTGAGGAATGAGAAGCTATATGGTAAGCTATCCAAATGTGAATTCTTTCTAGACAAGGTAGATTTTCTTGGCCATGTTGTCACAGAAGAAGAAATTTCGGTAGATCCTAAGAAGGTAGCTGCTATTGAGAAGTGGTCTACCCCAAGCTCAGTTGCTGAAATCAGAAGTTTTTTGGATTTGGCTAGCTACTACCGAAAGTTTGTGAAGGATTTCGCCAGGATTGCTGAACCAATGATGAAGCTCACTCGGAAGAATGAAGAGCTCATCAGGACGGAAGCTTGCCAGGCATCGTTTGAGGAACTAAAGAAGAGACTTACAACATCACCGATACTTGCGCTACCCGCAGGTACCGGAGGTTTCTCAATATACAGTGATGCCTCTGGAAAAGGACTGGGTTACGTTCTTCAACAACATGGGAAAGTGATTGCTTACGCATCTAGACAATTACGGACTCATGAGAAGAACTATCCCATACATGATCTGGAGCTTGCTGCAGTCATCTTTGCTTTGAAGCTATGGAAGCATTATCTCTATGGAGAGAGAGTTGAAATATTTATAGACCACAAAAGTCTGAAATATGTTTTCACTCAGAAGGAGTTGAACATGAGACAAAGAAGATGGCTGGTACTGATGAAGGATTTTGACATCAACTTGTAGTACCATCCGGGTAAGGCGAATGTGGTTGCAGATGCACTTAGTCGATACCCAGTGGCGATGTTCTTAACTAAGGAGCGGCACTTGTTGGAGGACATAGAGAAGCTTGGTCTAGAGATTGTACTGCCTGAGGAAAAGATGAAGGAACTGGGGCGAGAAGCTATTTTACCTGGAGCTGACTCAACCATGATGCAGTTGCAAGTAAGCTCGAGTCTGGTGGATAAAGCAAGGAGACGTAGTTTCAAGACGAGGCACTTTGCAAACTCAGAGATCAAGTGTTGGCAGGAACACTTAAAGGATTCTCTATCGTCAGTGACGGAGCATTGAAGAATGGTACGAGGCTGTGTGTACCATCTGGCAATTTGAGGAATGAGCTGATACAAGAAGCACACCAGTCGCAGTATTCCATACATCCTGGAGCTAACAATATGTATCGGGATATGCGTACCATTGTTTGGTGGTATGGAATAAAAAAGGATGTATCCAGATTTGTGGCTAGATGCTTGATTTGTCAACAAGTGAAGGCTAGCAGACAGAGATCTGCAGGACATCTACAGCCGCTGGATATTCCAGAGTGGAAGTGGGAGCATATAACGATGGACTTTGTATCAGGATTGCCTCGATCCCAAGGAGGAAAGGACGCCATTTGGGTTATTGTGGACCGACTGACTAAGTCAGCTCACTTTATCCCCTTCAAGGTTGGTTTATCCACCGAGAAGTTGGCGGCACTGTACATGCGGCACATCTACGGGATTCATGGAGTTCCGGTAAGTATTGTATCTGACAGAGACACTAGATTTACCTCACACTTTTAGAAGAGTTTGCATGACAGCTTGGGAACACAATTGAAGTTCAGTACTGCCTATCATCCCCAGACTGATGGACAATCAGAGAGGATAATCCAGACGCTTGAAGACATGTTGAGATCTTGCGTCTTGGAATTTGGAGGGTCTTGGGAAGACCACTTACATTTGGAAGAATTCTCCTATAACAACAGTTACCAAGCTAGCATCGGTATGACACCGTTCGAAGCACTTTATGGACGTCGTTGCCGCACTCCACTTGCATGGGACGACGTAGGAGAAAGAGTACTGCTGGGACCAGAGATGGTGACTGGCGCAGCAGAGAAGGTGAAGGTAATTAGAGACAAACTCAGGATCGCCCAAGACAGACAGAAGCATTGGGCAGATAGTAGTCGTCGACCACTGGAATTTGAAGAAGGAGATAGTGTCTTTGTGAAGATTTTTCCTACTAGAGGAACGATCAGATTTGGCAGAGCTGGGAAGCTGAGTCCCAGATACATCGGTCCATTTGAGGTTTTGAGCCGAATTGGTGAAGTAGCGTATCGATTAGCTCTACCAGCTAGTCTTGAGGGCGTGCACAACGTCTTACACATTTCGTAGCTCAGACGCTACATCCCGGATCCGAGCCACATATTGGACCATTCAGAGTTGGAGGTCGGACCAAGTCTCACCATGCCAGAGAAGCCAGTGGTGATTTTAGACAGAGGCGAGAAGAGAACCAGGAACTCCGTGACGCCCATAGTCAGAGTTATGTGGCGACACAATTCCCCAGGCGAGTCTACCTGGGAGCGAGAAGATGAGATGCGGGAGCAGTACCCGTATTTGTTTGAAACCTGAGGTAATTCATAACCCTACTTTTTAAATTTCGAGGGCAAAATTTTTCTAAGGCGGGAAGGTTGTGAAACAACCAATTATTAATGTGTGTTTGCTACATAATTTATTCAAATTATTATTATTTTAGATAAATAGAAAATTCTTTTGAAAATTAATAACTTGGATTTTGATTTTCTGGCTCAGACCCGTTCCCGAAACCCGACTCGGAATCAATTCTGAAACCGAGATCAATTTTGTATAAAAAAATATATTATTTAAATAATAAATCCTTAATGTAATGAATTCCATTTACACCAGCACACTTAAAACTTTATTTAATTACTCATTCTCTCTCTTTTCCTTACTGGAACCAACCCTCTTTAAACTCATTCTTAATCACACTTAATTACACTCTTTCCCTTTACTCTCTGGACCAACCCCTTCTTCTTCCTGCGGACAAAACCGTTGAGCCTTTGGCCTACGGTTTCCCGACCGGCCGCAACCCCCTCGACTTTCCTCCGGTAACTCCTCTCATTTCTCCTATAAAACCCCTCTTCCCCATTCCTTTCCATCACCATTCCACCTCCATCCCAAAATCTTCCGTGCCCTAACCCTCATTTCCGGCGAACCCAAGCAGCACCGCCCGCCTCCCGAGCTCCGACACCGAGCCCCGGAGACCCCGCACCCGACCCCGCCGGCTCTCCGTGCGGCCTTCCTGCCCGCCGCAGCCATCCGTTCAGCCTTTCCCGTAGCACTCCGCGGATCCGATTTGCTGTTTCTGTATTTCCGAGTTCTGAGTTTTGCGGTTCGATTTGCTGTGCCTAACCCGAGACGCTGTGTTCGCGTGTTTTCTTTTACTTTTTCACCTGAGAGCTCTAGCCGAGCAACCTAAGGTATATTTTTCTTGTCCCCGTTTCCGTTCTGTAGTCTATGATGAATTTTGGTCCACGAATTTCCCCCGAGAATTCGGTAATTTATAGACGAGACATTTTCGGACTTTCCGAAATCCTTTCGGATAGGTTCTGTTAGTTTCGGATTGGTTTCTGTGTGTTTTCTGTTGGTTCGGACTTTTCGAGAATCTCTCGGAAAGAGTTTCTGGGAATTTTGGTTTAAAATTGGATTTTTCGATTGTTGGTATGCTGGTTCTTTATGCTATGGTGAATTCGATTTTGTTTTGGGTTTTTCGAATTCGTTTCGAAAATAAATCTGTGAGTATATTTTATATATAAAAATGGTTATTCCCTGGTATGGGACTTATATTTGGTGATTGTGGCACACTTTCCCTGTTTTGGATTATCCCGAAAATAGAGGGAATGCTGCCGAAATTTTTATAAAATTTATAAAGAAATATTTTTAAACCAGATTTCGGAAATATTTTATAAAGTGGATTTTGGACGACGACCATACCGGTCCATGGGCCCTGGCTAAATGCAAACGAAACCGGGAGTTCCGGACGTTGGGGCATTAGCTATTTTATGACAATTGGACCAAGTCTGAAATCATATTATATTTTAATTTAGTTTAATTTATTAATCTTATTTTGTAATTAAATTGTAGGATAAATTTTAGAACTAACCAATGTTTCTTCTTATTTCAATTCGTGAAAATGGTTTGTAAGGGCATAAGCCCAGGTTTTATTTATTATCTGTAGTTTTGTAATATTGAAAATTTTTATTTTATTTCTGGTTGGTTGATTGACGTAAAACGTAAAATGATAATATAATTATTTTATAAGATTTAATATCATTTTCTCACAATAAAATAATTAGGAAATTACAAGTTTATTACAAATTCACGTTTTCTCATTTAAAGAAAAATATTAATTTTATATATAATACAAAATACAAAGTTTTACCAAGTAAATCAATAACTACGAGTTTTTTCAAATACAAAGTTAAATTGACTTTTCTTCGTAAGACAGTAACTCACCTCGATAAGCGCTCTAAGTAGAGTTGTAAATAATCTAAAATTTGACTAGGACAAATGCTAGAGATTGTAACTAGCACACCTAGATATGGATTGAATATTGGTGCTAAGTCAGGAATTCTCAATTGTAGGGTTTCGAGGACTGTACTAGCATCATCCCGGAACCAACATCGAATCCAGTCATAACCAAGGCAAGTACGGTTATGTTAATGCGCAGTTTAATTAATGTTAGTAATATTACATGTTTAAACTACTGTATTATACGTAACTCTCTCCTAGAGTAATGATTGAATCTGATTGACTCGGAATATTGGGGGAGTAGCGTTGTGTTCTATGACCAAAGCCCAAATAGATAATTGATTGTGCGAGCTTATTCCTTTTTCACGCGGATAGGCCGGACCGTATCATTAGGATACAATTGAATCATCCCAAATCGGTCATAGTCATTACATACTCGAATCACATTGTTTACTATCATGTAGTTTAGTTGAAAATCATTATTTCAAAACTGTTTAATATTATAAATTGCTAATCATTAGTGGAATTGTTAATTTTCATAATTGTACTTTATTCCTTTCCTGACTGGATTCCCCACACCTAATAGGTCCCACTGATGAGTCAAAGTTACTGATAAGTAGCTACTATGATCCTGAGTTGTACCCAGCTGTGCTATCAGAGGATGCTGATCTTGGAGATGGCGAACCTATCATTTAGCTGTTGTTATTTTCTTTTTCCAGTTGTTGTTTTAAAAGACTGTTTCTATTATCACTTGTAATTTTGTTGGACAAGTTTTATTTATCAAAATATTAAATTGTGACATTGGACTGTGTTGTTGATTACCTGCATGAGTGATTCAGCTTACTGCCAACGGTGCAGGCTGGGCATGATCCGATTCGACCCAAGAAATTGGGACCAGATCCTCCTTATCTACAGATTTGATGAGCTCTATCTAGTTTAAACCAAGTCCCCCTTATCTACAGATTATATATATATAGATGTAGAGAGAAATAGTCGATCCTCTACAACCCTATATTCCTCCTTGCCGCGAAAACTGAGATTGAGGGGCTACTCGAAGAACTGGGGATGCTTGGGATTTGTTTCACCAGGCAAGTAAGTTTTTACTATCCTTGAAATCAATATCTTAAACACTGTTATGGTTGATTAGCAATGCCTGAGAAATCAATATAGGAATAACAGCTATGGGGTCATTACATCAAACAGGTTTTGATCACCTAGACTTGGTACATCAAGTGCAGCAACCAATGTTCCTACTACTGCACATAGATGTATCAAATCAGTTAAGACTTCATATAGGACCTGGGGATTGACAGGTAGTACTGACCTTGAACCCATTAGGAACACATAAGTCCATCTCTCGTATTACACTAGAACAGTAATTTAGGCTATAGGCCACCAGAACCTAGGACCTGCCTAATCTGAGAAGAAGGGGACATTAGGATTATGGACTGCAGGCTAGTACCAACCTACCTAAATGGACACTATGGGTGCTTGGTACTGTCATATGGGAGTGATCCTAATATCATGTAGACTTAGACATGGTATCTCCTTATGAGCATAAATACATATAGTAGGTGACTTAAGTCCTACGTTTAGTATGGGGAAAAACTAGCTCAGAGCCACCTGGTGGCATCAACCAAGGTCTACTGACCTCATAGGCTGAAAGAGTAACATAGAGAACACAGGTTAAAGAGGGGATTACAACATGGGGCTGAGTATCGACTGGAAATACACAGGTTTGGGACTAGTGTATCAAACACCACTCCTATACAGGTTCATCTGACCCTATAGAATCAAAGCTTCAGTTGAGTATATCCAAGTGTCCAGGTTATGCCTACAATGTAGGACAGGTAGAGAAACTGATGGTCAATATGGGAAGTTGTACACAGTACAGGATTATACTAGCTGTTAGCTATTAAGGCTCTCTGGCCTAACTTCTATGGTACAGATGGCAGGACAGGCAAATGTGTGCTCTGGCAAAACTGAAAAGTTTGGGCATAGAGTAAATCCTACACCAGGAAACCTAGAAATACCAATACCAGGAACCTGTAGCTACTAAGGGAGCCATAGTACAAGTAGGTTATACTTGAACCTAGCCCAACCTCATATAGAAACAGCCCTGTGTTAGCCTAAGATAACCTCCTACTCGATTACTGAATGCTTAGGAACCTGTCATTGGGGCTAACACACACTAGTGACCAGATACCAGAGTGGCAGGATCCTGATAACAGGACATGTTCGAACAGGGAAACCTATAGGGATTTTTAGCCAGAAAAAGGGTTACCAGGACACTACTGAGATAGGTTGGATATTAGAGTCAGTTGACTATAATAAATTTCATTATGGCAGTGTTGTACATTACCTGGGTACTTGCTGGATTGGCAATGGCTCGAACCAACTGAATAAGTCCACCCCTATACTCACCATGATCGAATGCAGGGCATAGGCCCTATTGACAGGAGCAATGTACCTAGGTCCTAAGGCTGGAGTCATCTATCACCAAGATGCTTACACCATATTAGCCTTTCTCTACTTATATAGCCCTGTACTTACACACACATTGTATCAAATATAAAATAGGATTTAACTTGAACTGTTACACCATGTAGTGTCTTGGGAGGAAACCTGACACATGGGTAAGACATATGATAGCCTGTGAAGGCCAATAGCCAACCTGGTTGAATACTTGTACCTCTCATAGTGTATTGTGTACATATACAATTTTGAGTAGGGATAGGATGACAATCTGGTAAGTTGCCTTGAAGGGTAGGTGTTTGCAAGCAAGTCAGAGTACAAGGGTAAACTGTGGAATGTGAAACTTAGACTATAATGTGATACTTAGAAGTCATGAAGGGTAGTGTCAAGAGCAGGATATGGATATCAAGGATAAATGAGTATAATTAGATTGGTCTAGGAATCAACCTAGAAATAAGAAAACTTATGTTGGTCCTTTAAGCCCAGTTTCTAATGTTAAATTCTTTAAATAGGTTCTTTGGATCTCGATTTGGACTCTGATCAGTGCCAGCAGCCCGGGACGCCAGACGAGTACAGTTTATTGTTTATTTTCAGTATTGATCTTTACTATATATATCAGTGTTTAGTCAATAGATATGTGATTTCAGTTTTATGTTGATTTGTTCCTTGTTGTGTCGGGAGGGTGAAGTACCAACGATGTGTGATCTGACTTTAGACCGTGTAGACCGTGTTTATTATTTCATTTAGACCGTGTAGACCGTGTTTATTATTGCATTTATATTGTGTAGACCGTGTTTCTTTATTGCAGTATTTCTTGTAGACCGTGTAACTTTAGACCGTGTAACTTTAGACCATGTAGATAGTGTAGACCGTGTCGCATAATTGTCCCGAGAACGATCACATATCAAAGGTACTTCAGTTGGTCAGTTGGTGAGTATTTTATTTCATTTTTTGATCTTAGTATTCAGTTTTATTCTGTCTTTATTTTATTTTTTTAAATCATATGTCTAAAGACTAACCTCTGCTATATAGTCACTTTCACATATTGGAACTGCATTCAGTGAATTGTACTCGTTCCATCCTGATTGGGTAACCAAACAAATTTTAGGTGATGGCGATGAGATCGTGTATCCTAAGCAGTATGGCCCGTACTTGGGGGATGCGTTAGAGACAGACTTTGCTTATCATGAGGAGTATGCAGCATCTGATCCCGCTGCTCTAACTTAGATATTTTAGTTAATGCTGAGACCTTGTATTGGATTTATGAGTTAATTTGAGACATGCAGTGGAGATTACTTTGATTCTAGATTTCATACATTGTGAGAATATTCTATTTTAATATATTTGATGCTGAGTTGAGATATGGAGTTACTATATTTCCTTTGTGATATATTTTATTGCATGGTTGTTCATCATATTTTTACAGCGTTCTACCGCCGACTCTGCGGCGTAGGCTGCGGGTGTACACGGTTCATGCCCAAATATTGGGTGCGGGTCGTGACAGTCGCCCCAAAAAGTACAATCTCTATGACCCGAAAGTGCAGTGGCTATATCGCCCCAAAAGTGCAGCACCGTGGAGACCTAGAAGCACAACGCTTAGAACGAGGCACATACACTGTGCCATCACTTAAGCATCAATGGCACACCAAACAAAGTATCAGAAAATAACTATTGCCAGCTATCGAGTTGTCAGTTGTCAGATGGCAGTTGGCAGCTGTCGGTCAAAGGCACGTCTCCCAATGCGACTCCAAGAGGCACAACCTCAGAGACGTCCAAAAGTGCAGTCCTGGTGATATTTAAAAGCGCAGCCCCATCGGCGTGCAGCTCCTTCATAGTATAACATTTAACAAAATAAGGCCATGTGGCCAGTATGGCAACTGTGTCGCTTTAGATACTGCCAAACCCAGTTTGTTTAAAATGAACGAGATCTTCGAGTGAAATACACATGACATGTGGCATTGACTCAGTCATATTTATGAACGGGTGCTAACCAACCAAGATCTCAGCTGTGAGGACCCTGATTTTTGGAAATTATTTTTTAATTTTATTTTATAGTATTTCTATTTATTAGGTTATATTGTATATTTAATTATGATTATATATGTACTTTTCCGTGTCTTTGATTTTTGTAGCACAAGACATGCCCATCTCTCGAAACATCGTGTATTAGTTTTGTAGTAGACAGGATGACCTTCAATTTGATATATCATGTCCCATCCAAACTTGTCCCCTAGCATTCTTTTGACTTCGCACAACTTTGGTTAATTTAGGCTATTTGATTATTACCGTAATTCTAGACCTAATTTCCAACATGAGTTCGGACTCAACATAGATCAAAACCATTCGACCCAATATATGGTTTTGACCCATTTTGAGTCTACGATACACATGCCAAGGGTGTGCCACTCAATCGAGTACCCATGTGCTATTTATTTGTATATGGCACGAGAGACTCATGGGTTGACTTTTCAAGTTTGATTTGATTAGAAAAAATATTTGGACCCTAACCTAGCCAACCTCACTTATAGAGCCATGATAGGTTGCCTTGGCTTAGTATAACTATTTTGATATTTATTTTGGAATGTTATACATCCAAATAGATTTATATACAGTTTTTTTATATATATGATTATATTTATAATAGCCTAAAATTTTATATTGATATGGCCTTAGTCATGGTTAAGTTCTAAGATGCATAGAGACTAGAAATTTTGGTACGGTTAGTGTGGTTGTGTGCTTTGAATAGTATATTAGCCATGCTAGGGAAGGTCCGGCCATAGCTGTGCCCCAAGTAGGAAAACCAGGTAAAGTTGTGACTTAACCCCCACCGATGAATTAATTATTTATTAATTAGATTTTTGACTTTTAAGAGACCCGGTTGAACCAGTTTAGTCCGTATTGGACCCGAACCAAATCCAAGCCCATGTAGGAATGTGGTGTGACCAAAGACGACCATGTAGGCATATTTTATGTGTATACAAATATTTCCTAAATTATTTTAGGTATTGCTGTACATTTTTTAATTATTTGAATATTTGTACAAAAATTGTTATTTTTATTATTAAATATTGTCTTACAATATTTGTACAATTTTTTGGACCCGGATAAAGGTGAGTAGTATAGATTCACCAAACCACCATTTAATTATTTTATTATTATTTTATTATTTTGTGGTGATTAAATAAATATATTTATTACTAATAGATATTATTATTATTGGTTTTCCTTTTTATTGTCAAGTGAATTTACATATATGTTCATATATTTAAATACATTATATATATATAGATAGATAATAATAAGATTTGATTTTGAAATTTTTGGAGATTTATAGGTGTATATATAAATATATACATATATATAGATATATAAACACATATTTATAAAGATTTGGAAAAGATTTAAAAAAATGGAAATCTTTACTGTTTCCTTGCAGGAACAGTAAAGTTTCCAACCCGAGCCACCCGCGCTTATATACGAGAGGGAAAGAGGGATATCGATCGAACCCCAAACCCTAGCCGAAACTCTCCCCCTCCTGACGGCTACCAGGCGCCCCTGCCCCACGCACACGCCAGCACCGCCGTGGGCAGCAGTCGGCCAATGACAGAGCCGCCACAGGCCGACAAACATCAACAGTAGTCCACGTCAGCAGCAGCCCTGCAAAGCCAACTTCGCGAAGAGTTTCTGCAACACATGGTTGATCATTTTTCGGGCTACCTCTTCAGGTATGGACACAAACTATATGACTCTAAGTCCCTTCAATTAGATTTAGATTTGCCGCTTTAAATTATCGAGAAAATTGACTCAAAGATTCACAAAAATATGCTCAAAATTGAACCGAAACGCAATCTGAACACCCAACTTAGAAGGCCTGTACCTGTCTAGTTAGTAGCAATTTTAGAAAACTATTTGAAGAAATTTGTTGACAACAAATAGGACTTTGCAACCTATTTCGTATTTTTGAGTTTTATTAATTATATACAGAGAAAATAGTATTCAAAATCGAGAATTTATCTATGTAAAAACAGTTTAGAAATTTCGAAAACCATCGATACGACGTACGTCCCACCAATCCAGGCGACGTGATCACGAACCGAAAGCATCGAAAGGTGTGTATCAACTTCGTGGACGTGTGAGCTTTGATGGAATAGAAATGGGTTGCGTATGCGCGACAAATTTGATGCGTATCCGTCAAAATTTACCGTATCGGCCTTTTTCGAAATTCTCCAATTACTTTGTGCACGATCGTCAAATCGAAACGAAACTTGTGCCACCAGGACAGTATTATTTTTTTGGTCCTGTATACCAAGTTTGGTCCAATTCCGAGACAGTTGACCGGATCGCTGTTTTGTGGGCCCCACGATCCAATTCAACGGGCAAATTTGTGCACGGCCCACTGGAATCCAAAATTGGACATACCATTGGGTTCGTATCATCAATAAAAATCTGTATATATGTAGTTTAATGACTTTAGAGATCATTGACTTTAGCACACTTTTCGGTGCAAAGTGGGTCCAACGACGGATACCGTTTTGACTCGAAATTACCGTTTTGCTCCTGTGTCCAGAATTGGACTTAAGGACAGGCAATCCTAGCTAATTTGACTAATTTGAAAATGTTGGTAACGTCTATTACAGCTTCTGGGGGCAGTTGTGAGACTTGGACTTTCTGACTTGTTGATTGGCGATATATTGTTGGTTCTCCGTACAATCCTCAGGCAAGTACACCTTGCTAAACTTTACAGTCCTTACATGCTTTTCTATTTCCATTCCTTCTTGCTTGGTTACGTATTCCTCTTGTTTCATGTTATGGTTACTTTCTAATTTTACGTGCACGTAGATTTTTACTTTTCTTTCTATACTACTTGTTCTATCTTTCCTATCTTGTTCATGTCTAGTGATAGTATTGATATGCCTGTGCCATGTTTTCCCTGACCTGTTTGACCTGTACTTGACTTGGACGTGACTAGATAGGCTTGACTTCCTAGTACCTTAGAGAGAATATTTTATTAGGCGTGGCTATCCTCTATTGTTAGTGCCTCCCCGGGCTACGATAAAGAACCTGTTATAGGACTGTTAGTGCCTCCCCGGACTACGGTTTTAGCCATGATTAATATATTATTCTCATGACATGTCACCATCTGTAGAGTTTCCTTATGTGTTATCCTTTCCTCTACTTGTTATTCCTATTTTTTTTGCTTGTTATTTACTGTACAGTAGACATGTATATTATGTGTCTTGCTAGTCCTCTGAGGACCTGGTGATCTCTCCAGGTTATAGCCAAGCTGGTAGAATTGATGGATGGTTATGATTTGCGTCTGCAGGATTAAGGTATCATTGGTGCATGATTTTATTTTATTATTCTCTCGTGCTGCATATTCTTATCTTGATATATTCTGCTTATTAGCCTAGTTTTATAGACTCGTGTTTTCTTTTAAGTCTATTCGGACATGTGTGCTAGTGGGATGCAGACCACGAACCATATTGTTCATTCTTGATGTTTATTATCATTATGTAGATTGAGATGCAGTAGATTCTAGAACAACCAGACAGCTTATACGTATTCGAGCTGGACTGGAGTCCTCTCGATGCGTAACTGACATGTATACGTATCCTAGTCCTATGCGTAGCTGGCTTCGAAGGCTCGACCAACACAATTCTCGAAGTCCCCCTGTCACTTGGGCGCTCATGCGCAGGTTCCAAGCCAGGGGCAAATATTGTGATGACCGACTCATGTGAGCAGTGTGGCTACAAATCTGAAGTAAATCTGCATCACAAGCAATCTTCTGCTTATGACCTAAACATGACCCAGTACTATTTATGAATTGAGTCGAACTCATTCTTGTCCGACATATTTTGAACCTCGCATACGACTTTGCTAAAGTCAACGCAATCTTGATGTATATGCCCAGTCCGACTTAGCCAACCGTGCTTTACGTAAACCATCTTTTATTTATTTTGTCAAAAACTATTCTCATACGATTTACAAATTATATAGACTTATTGTATGGACATTCCAAAGAACATTGAGAGAGAGAGCACTAATGATATCAATCGCAGAATCAACTTCAGAGTTTGCGAAAATAACATCAGAGTTAAAAAATTTAATCGAAAGTCCAAGGACGTAAAGCCGTGCTTTGATACCATTATGTCACGCCCCGGTCCCATAGGACCGATCGTCCTCGCTAAGGCGTGATGCCGCGTGAGCCTATATTGCGCTCATGCAAGGCAGGTTCCATAATGGCCGATTACAGGCTAAGCGACGGAGGTCATCGCACAGAAGTCCCAAGCAGAAAAATTGAATAAATTGCAGAAAAAACTTGAAGCAAAAGACAAGTCATTTAAGGCTCTTTATTGATATTGAAACAAAGGTTACAATCTTTCAGTCTCACTCTTCTCACAATACAAGTCATTCAGCTCTCTCTCATCTCTCAGTACAATATGACGAGCCAACGGATATTTCAGATAGGCGATATCCATACATTATGTCCCGTATAAGTTCATACTCCATGCGGCCGTACGCCTCAAAATGCCAAGGAACTCCGTGCCTTGATGCATCCAAGCGAGCTCCGCGCCAACTAGCATCTACCTGTGCCTGCACATAAACACTGTGTGGGTGTCAGTACTCAACTATACTGGTGGAGTGGGCTCCTCGTCCACCCATACAAAACCAACACGTTTATTTACTTTGTGCAACCCTTTTTCGATTGTCTTTCGATTCTTACCTTAGGATCACTTTTAGAACATAAACTCTGGCCTATTTTGTGTCTCGGACCATCACCGTGCCTTGCACCAACAACTTACTCATACTTTGTCTCTAGACCTTCTCGTGCCAACAACGTCATCTTATCGAATCGTGCTAGCCTTTCGGCCCATATTTGATACGTAACAACTTGGTCGTGCCATAAATCCCTTCTTATAACATAATCGAGGTAGTGCCTCGCCACTTAGTAACTTGCCTATACTTGTGTCATAACAACTTAGTCGTGCCATAACATATCGAGGTCATGCCTCGTAATTCAACATGACTTAACTGAACTTGCCGTACGGCCCTTCTAGACTTAACTCGAAAGTACTCAATTCCAACTTATGCAACTCAATGCCGACGACTTATCACTCGATGCCACATCTCCTGCCGAAGCACGTGTCTTTGCTTAGCCAAATCTTAGGCACCATATTGGGTTGCAACTGTGCATACCTTCTTAACTCAAACTTCTCGTGCTTATACTTTCTTTGAATCGACCGACACCGTGCTTGCGGATTGCCGCTCAGCACACCAACATATCTATATGAAAGTCACTGGCAATCCAAGCCATCGTAGACATAGCTCGGGTAGGCGACAGATCTTTCAATGCAAGGTATCTAGCCCCATAGAAAGCCCCCTACTATCCACGCGGTATAATCCAGCGCTGCTATAACGTCTTCCCCCTAGGTCGACTGGCCCCGGAGCTCCGGTGAAATACCAGTCGAGGAAGAAATCCTTGTCAACAAGTTGTCCATTACCACGGGATGAAGGATCGAGCGTCATTTTTGAAAGCACATCGTGCAACACTTCTATGCCGACCATGTGACCTTTCCATATTCTAACTCATTCCGACCCATTGGGATTATTTTCTCAGCTATGTGGATTCATCTCTTTTATTATCAAGCCTACTTGTGCGTTTGAAAATATTCGTTTTATTAGTACGAAGGCCAAGCTGAGATAAGTTCACCGAAGTCACCCACCTGAACGAGGAGTCGTCTCGACCGTACGAGTCTTCGAACAAGCCATTGCATGGCTGTCCAAATGTCGTAGGCGTTTTGATTCCTCCGATTGACTGAGCGGGACGGGCCACTATATTACACACCACTCAGAAAAAAAAAATTTGTCCTCGAAACTAACTGAGTAAACTTATCGACTTATAACTTGATTCAACATCCAATGATTCTCGCACACATTTCTCCTACGCGTTTCTTCAATCCGAGCCACACTCGTGCTTTGATTTTCCTTCACATCGAACAACTATATCTCGACTTGGGTAACTTACACTTATCGCGTATACGGGTGACTTAGTTCTAGGACAAACTATCCGATCAATCGATATTCAAGTTCATTTGAATCCAACGATCGCACTACCATCAATACTTTATTTGCAATACACGATTTTAAAATCCTCGATACCCTTCTGTTCTTTTAGTCTCACTTGAATTCAACATATCACTTAGTTGGATCTTGCACATATTTAAAGCATCCCCAAAATATATGTATTTCAACCAAGCCTCGTGATAGTGAATCCAACCCCACATATTTGATTCATTCTATCCACCAATACCAATATTAAATCATATCAATCCTTAAGATCATTCGTACGATACTAACTCTCAAAACTTGGACGTCTTGCCTAAAGGTTAGGCCATCTCCCTCTAATCTAAAGTCAATCGTCAGTATTGGAATCATAGATCCCCAACAATAATATCAACACTGACCCCAATCCTAAGGTTAAACCAAAGTGGATAGTATGGGATTTTCTACCTAAGCTCACATCACTCCGATTTCTAAACTTCAAGCATATATTCTCCTATTCGCACTTACAATACTTAGTCCAAGGGGTCTGAGTCATTCAACAAAGTCCATCTACCATAAGTCCTATTTAACCGAGCCTTCTGCATATCACTATCGCATGTCCAAACCAGCAATTTGTATAGTCTATCTCTTCGAACACGTTTGATATAATCTACCTATCCATTCATCCCAAGTCAAGTACACTACGACACAATTTGTCGCTAAACTATAATTCTCATTCCATATTCCCTAAGTTGTTTATCGCAATTCACGTAATCGATCATGAGTTCATCTAACATAGCAATATGTCATACCCCAATCTCACACAAGTCCGACTATCCATGATTGGACATGAAATTAACATGCATTCTCGTAGGATAATCGTTCTCATCAGGGCATAACTCTTGCTTTGAGTCTAGACTGATTCATTCTCAATACGCAGATTGGATCTACTAAATCCTCAAGTTTATTCAATTGTCAATCACAAGTCTGACCCATCCTAGAATTAACCATCACATCAAACCATAAATCGAAGCAAACCAAATTGCCACGTCATAATCTCTCGAGTTCGATCATTCCCGTGATATGAATCATCTTGTCAACTCCTACGCAGAACGATCACCCCAAATTCGACGTGACGCTTGTGCGAGGTTGGAGTTGCGCTCGTGTAAGACAAGATCGTTGACGTTGTGGTTATCATCAAAAAAATCAAGACATGATCATTTTCATCCAAGCATTCATTCCAATCAAAATCTCAAGTATAGCATCCATCCAAAACAGTAACACTTTACACGATCGTCATTCCTCGAATCAGAGGACCTTCGAGTTATCGCATATCGATCTTTTATATGTCTCAATACCATCGGTGACATACGTTAACCTGACGATCTTCATTTGCAACGAATTCTGAGTCGTACAACCGATGCTATCATCCGAATTGCATATACCACAATGTCTTCGATATTCAAGATCAAAACTCGTTCTATAATCCCCAAACTATTCATATGATCAATTGTTTAAATCCATAATCACATATGTTCATCCGTCTATCTTAAGTCATCGAGCAACATATTTTCTTAAAATGCCTCGATCTATGCTAACTTAAATCATCGAGCAACATCAATTCCAATCCTTAGAGTCAATCTCAAAAATTCGAATAATTTTCATGCACGCTATCATCCAATCGTGCTAAAGTTTTGTATACGATTCATATCGATTTCCTTGATCGAGTCATCCGTTCGTACACCTTAACTTTTCCTCGATTCAATCTACCTACTCAATCATATTCACAATTCATACTTGTGCAATTCAATTTTTTGTGCGCGACATTTCTAGTTTGTCCGAAATACCTCGTCATAAACTTTAAGTTACAACTTACTTAATGATACTCAATCAAGGCTGTGCATACATGCGGCACTTGCTGATGGACTTATTGGCACCCCGTATTCTCAATCGATCGACATCTCCGAGGCTATCCTATACACCACTCAGGCATAAAATCATTCGACAAATTCTCAAAACTATCCTTCGATTCAAAATCGATTTCTTTGAATCTCCGTTCGAACCATTCCTCAATTTCAAGCACGTTCTATCTATATCGCATTGACGATATCGCCATACGATAGCACCTCTATCGCAACTAACCAATACTGAATTGAGTCTAACTCATTCTTGTCCAACATATTTTAAATCCTGCATACGACTTTGCTAAGGTCAACGCAACCTTGGTGTATATGCCCAGCCCGACTTAGCCAACCGTGCTTTACGTGAACCATCTTTTATTTATTTTGTCAAAAACTATTCTCATACGATTTGTAAATTACGTAGACTTATTATATGGACATCCCGTGGAACATTGCAAGAGCGCACACTAACGATATCAATCGCGGAATCAACATTAGAGTTTGCGGTAACAACATCAGAGTTAAAGAATTCAATCGAAAGTCCAAGGACGTAAAGCCGTGCTCTGATACCATTATGTCACGCCCTGGTTCCATAGGACCGATCATCCTCGCTAAGGCGTGATGCCGCGTGAGCCTAGATTGCGCTCATGCAAGGCAAGTTCCATAACAACCGATTACAGGCTAAGCGACGGGGGTCGTCGCACAGAAGTCCCAAGCAAAATATTGAATAAATAGCAGCAAAAACTTGAAGCAAAACACAAGTCATTCAAGGCTCTTTATTGATATTGAAACAAAGGTTACAATGTGGCGCAAGGCCATGATTACAATCTCTCAGCGTGGCATCTGTCATCTCGATTATAATTTATTGATATTTTTTATTTTTAATTGATTAGTTTATATTTAATTTTCTATGATCATAGGAGTTGTGACTAAGCCCACAGGTGATCTATGACCATCTTGTGGTCACATTATCTCTAGATAGGGTCTATAAGCATTCTATAGCTATATTATATTTTATTATGATTTTTAGACATTTTTATATATTTTTAAATATTTATTCTATGAAGATTTATATTTACGAATGACTTTCATAATTTATTTTAAGGCCATTTGGGACCAATATGAATCAAAGTAAATTTATTATACTCTATTAGGTTTAATATATTCTCTGTATTTTTCTAGAATTTTTTTGGATTTTTCTGTAATTTATTTTGATTTATTTGGACTTAAAATAAAGTTTAAATTATTTTCTGAATTAAATAAATAAATACCCAAAAATCCACCCGGGGGCCCACCTGTCGGCGCCAACTGCTACAATGACCATCTCTCTCTCTCTCCTATATATATATATATATATATATATATATATTATTATATTCGTCCACCCTAATTAAATTCCAGCAGCCTTTTGTGGGAGAACTCATCTAGGGTTTCCGATTCCCCGAAGCCATTCCCGCCAACTTCGACGTGCTTTTCGTGCGCCATTTTTTTTGTTGGATTCGTATCGAGGTAAGATTTCTGATTATTTAATTTATTTTCATATATATTATTCCTAAATTTCTGGAAAATTCGTAGAGTGTCAGTTGTCCGAAACTTGACACGTTTTGGTATTTTCGAGATTCCGGGAGAACCATAAATCAAAATCATGAACCGTTTGAAGTTTCTAAAAGCTAACACAGATCTATACGAAATATAATTTTTTTCATAAATTAATTCGTTCATCTATTATTTTAGTTTTCTGTTGAACTCAGAATTGATCGGTTGATCCCCGTTTTGGTCACGATTAGCCATAACGGCAATATCTTTTGACCAAAGCATGACTTTGTGGCACGGTTGATTCCAGCGCACTCATGGCACTGAAATCTACCAAGGTACACTTTCAAAATCTAGAGTTTACAACGTTTGACTAGATAGTCAACGGTACGTCTCGATTTGCGTGCCATAGTTTTCAAAATTGGAAAACACGACTTTTTACGGCCAAACTTGCATGTTTAGATTATATTCAAATTATTATTAGGTTAAATTAGATTTTTAAGTGAATTATTCTAGAATTAATTACTATTAGATTAGTAACCCAACTAGCCAATATTCCATAAATTTAGAACTAGAACGTTAGAATTGATTTATAGTTTTCGTGCACGGTTCATGGGGCGATATGTGTTATAGGTTGACAGCTCCTAGATCGGCATTCCCTCATCCTCGACTTGTGACTACGGTTTGTGCAAGGACCTCCAGACAAGATATCTTCCTCCCTCTACAGTTTATTTACATGCATATTCTTATTGTTATCTAGTTTTACTAGTTGATTATTTATATGTGATTTGTATATCATGCCTGCTAGTATATATATAGACTTATTTATAATTAGCTTTGTAGTTCATATTGGATATACATATATATAGTTCTTGTTCATAGTTAATTTTGTAGTTCATATTGGATTGGTTCTCTCGTGTATCTTGACTGGGTCATATCGTGTCCTCACCTGTACTTCAACTGAGTCGTATCGTATCATAGGATGAGTAAGTCATAGCGGAACTGCTGAACCTTGAATTCTTAAAGCTAACATACGAGTCCACACTAGGGGCAAGGGTTAGTAGTTATCTGTCCACACCTGCTAGTCCACATCAGGGGCGAGGGTGATTTCTTGAAGCTAACCTGCGAGTCCACACTAGGGGCGATGGTTAGTAGTTATCTGTCCAAACTTGTGAGTCCACACTAGGGGCGAAGGTGATTTCTTGAAGCTAACCTGCGAGTCCACACTAGGGGCGAGGGTTAGTAGTTGTTAAAACCTTCGAGTCCACACTAGGGGCGAGGGTTTGAGTATTCTATTAATTATCCGTTGACATCGTGTTCTCTTGTTCTCCTCCAGCAGTTCGTTATGCGTAGTGGTTCTTCCAGTCGTGTATAGTCGTATTTTCGTGTTGATTGGTCTTTTTCCGTTTATTTCCATTATTTTCTTTATTGCATGATAAACTGCTTGATAGGCATATTTTTATGTATTTTGCTATGTCCTCTGAAGACCTGATGATCTCTTCAGGTTTAGTGATTGCATGGAGTAGCTAGTAGTTCTGGATGGCGGAGGATTTGCGATTCTTGTGGGTTTCGGCTGCGATGGTACGCTTGCGAGATTCAGGTATTCGTTATTACGCTTATTATCCGCTCGTGCTTTCATACCTTATCATGAGATATCCTGTCTCTTGATTCAGTTTTCAGACTCTTGTTATTTTCTTTAGAGTCTTATCGGACATATATGCTAGTGGGCTACAGACCACGACCCATAGTATTCATTCATATTTTATATTCTTATTGTGGATTGAGATATAGATTGCATTGCCATGATTTGGCAGTATACCATAGCCTTGACAGCGTTTACGTATTCGAGTCGGGCTGGAGTCGCTCGATATGTAGCTGGCTTGCTCACGAGCTCGCGTCCGAAAAGCGGGTGCGGTTCGTGACAAGTTTTTTGGTGGCCCATGCAGGTCAGAGCATATCGTATCGGTTACGTAATTGTACTGATACGAGCCTGCAACTATGACTAAACCTTAGAAATCTCAATCCACACTACCTTAAAAATTCTCCTAGAAACTTCTCTACGTCCTTGAAATTTTATACTTGTTCTCGATTATTCTCCATTTCCTTCCCGTACCATTGATTCTGTCCCTTCCTATTTCGGGGTGACGAACGATCGTGTTGTCTAGAATCTATCAGAAATTCTTAATTATAAGTATAATATTGCTTGACTATTGAATATTGGTTGTTTATAGATATGAGGGAATATTGATGCCATACGCCCTAGATATCTCTTGGTAGAGTTGTTAGCAACTAGTTAGAAGATATAAGATTTAGTGACGTTTTGAGGAGTAGTATGACCAAAGGTGGGTAGAAGTCATCGAGGATATAGTTCTGAGAAATTAAATTTGAGGAGATTAAGGTAATAGTAGACTTTGAATTTTAAGGGATAGTCATGAATTAGAATTTCGAGGACGAAATTATTTTTAAGGGGGATAGTATGTGGCATCTGCCATCTCGATTATAATTTAGTGATATTTTTTATTTTAATTGATTAGTTTATATTTAATTTTCTACGATCATATGAGTTGTGACTAAGCCCACAGGTGATCTATGACCATCTTGTGGTCACATGATCTCTAGATAGGGTCTATAAGCATCTATAGCTACATTATATTTATGATTTTTTAGACATTTTTATATATTTTAATATTTATTCTATGAAGATTTATATTTATGAATATTCATAATTATTTTGATGCCATTTGGGACCAATATGAATCAAAGTAAATTTATTTATACTCTATTAGGTTTAATATATTTTCTGTTTTTTCTAGAATTTATCTGGATTTTCCTGCAATTATTTTGATTATTTGGACTTAAATAAATTTTAAATATTTCTGAATTAAAAAATAAATACCCAGAAATCCACTCGGGGGGGGGGGGGGGGGGGGGGGAACCTGTCGGCGCCAACTGCTATAGTGACCGCCTCTCTCCTATACATATAACTATATTCGCCCACCCTAATTAAATTCCAGCAGCCTTTTGTGGGAGAACTCATCTAGGGTTTCCGACTTCCCGAAGCGATTCCCGCCAACTCTGACGTGCTTTTCATGCGCCATTTTTTTGTTGGATTCGTATCGAGGTAAGATTTCTGAATATATAATTTATTTTCGTAGATATTATTCCTAAATTTCTAGAAAATTCGTAGAGTGTCGGTTGTACGAAACTTGACAGTTTTGGTGTTTTCGAGATTCTGGGAGAACCAGAAATGAAATCACGAACCGTTTCAAGTTTCGGAAAGCTAACACAGAGATCTACGACATATAGTTTTTCCAGAAATTAATTCGTTCATCTAGTATTTAGTTTTCTGTTGAACTCAGAATTGATCGGTTGATTCCCGTTTTGGTCACGATTAGCCATAACGGCAATATCTTTTGACCAAGCATGATTTTGCAGCACGGTTGATTACAGTGCACACGTGGCACTGAATCTACCAAGATGCACTTTCAAAATCTAGAGTTCATAATGTTTGACTAGGTAGTCAACGGTACGTCTCGATTGCGTACCATGGTTTCCAAAATTGGGAAACACGACTTTTGATGGCCAAACTTGCATGCTTAGATTATTAAGATTATATTAGGTTAAATTAGGTTTTAAGTGAATTATTTTAGAATGAATTATTATTAGATTAGTAACCCAACTAGCCACTATTTCATGAATTTAGAGCTAGAACATTAGAATTGATTTATAGTTTCCGTGCACGGTTCATGGTGCGATATGTGTTATAGGTTGACATCTCATAGATCGGCATCCTCCTCGACTTGTGACTACGGTTTGTGCAAGGACCTCCAAGATGATACCTTGCCTCCCTGTACAGTTTATTTACATGCATATTCTTATTATTATATAGTTTTACTAGTTGATTATTTATATGTGATTTGTATATCATGCCTGCTAGCATATATAGCCTTGTTTATAATTAGCTTTGTAGTTCATATTGGATATACGTATATATAGTTCTTGTTCATAGTTAATTTTGTAGTTCATATTGGATTGGTTCTCTCGTGTATCTTGACTGGGTCATATCGTGTCGTCACCTGTACTTCGACTGAGTCGTATCGTGTCATAGGATGAGTAAGTCATAGCAGAACTGCTGAACCTTGAATTCTTGAAGCTAACCTGCGAGTCCACCTAGGGGCAAGGGTTAGTAGTATTTGTCCACACCTGCGAGTCCACACTAGGGGCGATGGTTAGTAGTTATCTGTCCAAACCTGCGAGTCCACTAGGGGCGAAGGTGATTTATTGAAGCTAACCTGCGAGTCCACACTAGGGGCGAGGCTTAGTAGTTGTTCAAACCTGCGATTCCACACTAGGGGCGAGAGTTTGAGTATTCTATTGATTATCCGTTGACATCGTGACATCGTGTTCTCTTGTTCTCCTCCAGCAGTTCGTTATTTGTAGTGGTTTCCAGTCGTGTCTAGTCGTTTTCGTGTTGATTAGTCTTTTCCCGTTTATTCCTGTATTTTTTATTGCATGATAAACTGCTAGATAGGCATGTTTTATGTATTGCTATGTCCCTGAGGACCTGATGATCTCTTCAGGTTTAGTGATTGCATGGAGTAGCTAGTAGTTCTGGATGACAGAGGATTTGCTATTCTTGTGGGTTTCGGATGCGATGGTACACTTGCGGGATTCAGGTATTCATTATTAGTTTTATTATTCGCTCGGCTTTCATACCTTATCATGAGATATCATGTTTCTTGATTCAGTTTTCAGACTCTTGTTATTTTTCTTTAGAATCTTATCGGACATATATGCTAGTGGGCTGCAGACCACAACCCATAGGTTTATTCATGTTTTATTCTTATGTGAATTGAGATATAGCTGCTTGCCATGATTGGCAGTAACCTAGCCTTGACAGTGTTACGTATTCGAGTCGGCGGCTGGAGTCGCTTGATAGTAGCTGGCTGCACGAGCTCGCATTTGAAAAGCGGGTGCGGGTGTGACACTCAGTCTCACTATTCTCACAATATAAGTCACATATCTCTCTCATCTCTTAGAGAAAGTGACGAGCCAGCGGATGCTTCAGATAGGCGATGTCCATACATTATCCCGTATAAGTCCAGACTCCATACGGCCACATGCCTCGAAATACCAAGGAACTCTGTGCCTTGACGCATCTAAGCGAGCTTCGTGCCAACGAGCTTCTACCTGTGCTTGCACATAAATACTGTATGGGTGTCAGTACTCAACTGTACTGGTGGAGTGAGCTCCTCCCACCCATACAAAACCAATACGTTCATTTACATTGTGCAACATATCCTTTTACGATTGCCTTTCTATTCTGGCCTTAGGATCATTTTTAGAACATAAACTCTGGCCTATTTGTGTCTTGAACCATCACCGTGCCTTGTACCAACATTACTCATACTTTGCCTCTAGACCTTCTCATGCCAAAAACGTCATCTTATCGACTCATGCTTGCCTTTCGGCCCATATTTGGTATGTAACAACTTGGTCGTGCCATAAATCCCTTCTTATAACATAATCGAGGAAGTGCCTCGCCACTTAGTAACTTACCTATACTTGTGTCATAACAACGTAGCCAAGCCATAATAATCGAGGCCCTGCCTCGCAATTTAACATGACTTAACCGAACTTGCCCTACGGCCCTTCTTGACTTAACTCGAAAGTACTCAATTCCAACTTATGCAACTATATGCCGACGACTTATTACTCGACGCCACATCTCGTGCCGAAGCACGTGTCATTGCTTAGCCAAATCTTAGGCTCCATATTGGGTCGCAACCGTGCATACCTTCTTAACTCAAACGTGTCGTGCTTATACTTTCTTTGAATCGACCGACACCGTGCATGAGGATTTCGCTCAACACACCAACTTATCTATATTAAAGTCACTGGCAATCCAAGCCATCGTGGACATAGCTCGGGTAGGCAGCAGATCTTTCAATGCAAGGTAGCTAGCCCCATAGAAAGCCTCCGACTATCCACGTGGTACAATCCAGCGCAGCTATAACGTCTTCCCCTAGGTCGACTAGCCCCGGTGCCCCGCCGTAATACCAGCCGAGAAAAAAAATCCTTGTCGACAAGTTGTCCATGACCACGCACTACGAGAACACCTAGACTCACGTAAATGCATAGCCTACTTTGAGGTACGACTAGAACCATACTTAGCAAAACGTGCTTGGAACCATATCATGCAAAACGTGCATTGGAACCATACGATACAAAATGTGCATCCTTGGAGACACCCAAAACGTGGGACCGCCTCGACGACAAACGGTCGTATGAACTTTCCTTTCTTTGGACCTTAGGGAACGACTAATGCATAGCCTTCCTACTTAACTTGAACAAAACGTGTTCCTTAAGTGCCATAGACCGTGGCTAACTTTTTATAGTGCCGACCGTGGCTCTTGCCTTAATCCGACTGTGTTCTACGCGACGCTATCGTCCAAGTCATATTTTATATGACGAGCCTTAAGATCGTAGGACTATGTGACTTAACAACCGCAGACAGAGCGGGATAGTACTTACTATGACTTCGAGAGTCCAGTATAACTCTTGCCTAACTTAATCGTGTAACAACTTAATCCGTAGGACGAGCAAGGCTATGTCAAGCCTTGGACGATGGGATCGTGCATGCTTTATCAAGCATTCGTACGTGCGACGCCTATGACTTAGGCAAAGTCCATAACGTCGTGGCAACTTAACTGACTTTCTTTCTCCCAAGCCACGAGACGAAGGATCGAGTGCTATTTTTGAAAGCACATCGTATAACACTTCTATGCCGACCGTGGGACCTTTCCATATTCTAACTCATTCTGACCCAAGTTGGAATTATTTCCTTAGCTATGTGGATTCGTCTTTTTTATTATCAGGCCTACTTGTGCGTTTGAAAACATTCGTTTTATTAGTACGAAGGCCAAGCTGAGGCAAGTTTACCGAAGCCACCCACCTTGTCACGCCCCAGAACCAGAATACTGGAGAGCGGGGGACAGATCCAGCCAGCTACGTATATTAAAGTACAACCCACCTCGCAATATGGTCACGGCTGTCTAGATGGATGAGGGTTAAACTACAATCCCCAGTCTCTATGGTCAGGAACAAGCCTAGTGTCTCAATCTCAAGCAAGCAAGTAAATGTACAAGATGTTAGATCATCAGACATACAAAGTAAGGCATCCCAGACAATAATATTTAGATGATCATGAAGCTAGTCATACAAAATACGATACTAGCAAGAGTTAAGTCATACATGATCAACCCTAGGATTTGTTAATCAAATTACAGCCCTTAGACAAATAGAAATTAAGTTTCAACATGAGCTAACACTTGCTCGGCAGCTAAATACCTCAAAAGAATAATTATAATAGAGTGGGAGAGCAAAATAAGAAACCCACTCGTTGTCAGGATTATGTTTGGTGTTCACCATCTAGCTTATAAGCAGGAAGATCCTCGGGTGCCACTCCGAAATCGGGCTATATAAAACTAGCTGGGTCAGACCCCAAAAAGCAAGTGCCACAAGAGAGGCATCATTAAGGAACTAAAACCAGCAGATAATAAATAGAAGAATAAATAAATGAACATGCTTAAATGACAAGAACAGGGTTAGAATAAAACAATAGCTTGCATTCAGAGACGGAATATAATTCTCATGCTAATCACGAGCAAGCATTCAGGCACGGCCAATCAAGTCATACGGCTTGCCATCATTGGCTAATTAGGGTTATTACAGGCCTAGTTACTAGCAAGATGCAATGAGATGTTCCCGCAGTTACAAGCCCTGCAACTATCCAGGTTATCCAGGCGAGGTAATTTATTAGAGTTATAAGAGTTATCAAGATTACTGGTGTACTTTCAATACTTATGTTTTCAAGAAGTGTCCCACATGACAGTGGGCTGGAAAATACCCTACGCGTCGGCAGGCTACAAGTCCCTCAGGTGTGGCCGGGATAACGGGATCGTCTGTAATTGGGAAAAATTTTCTATATGGACTACTTGATCAATCTAGTCATTAACCTAGTCAGATTTATTATGAATTCCTGACCGTGGCAACCAGAAATCCATGTCCTAGACATGATGCATGACGAGGCAGGTAGCTTGTATAGGCACAATCAAGAAAATCAACCACAGTGTCAGGACAGGAGTTACTTAGCAAGTCAGGGTAGCTATCGCAACAGCCTTTCAAGATTATACATGTCATGTCAAGAGTACTTGTCTGGAGTGCGCCTCGACGGGCCACTTATCAAGAGTTATCAAGACAGGTTCATATTATCATGTTCAAGGTAAGTTCAAGTTACTATCTCAAGATTATCAAGTGTCATCGGATCGTCGCCATTTACGCCAAGTATAGAAAATATTCAAAGAAAATCGAGAACACCCATTTGTGATTGAAACTATACGTCATATATGAACTCTGATTAAAGTAAGACAGGATGATTCTTGAAGAAAAGACAAAGATCTACAACTTTCATGTTTTGATTTTTTCAAGATTCTAGGTACAAAATAGCTTAAACGGACAAAACAGTCACTTACAGTGATTCACGCACGGGCAAAAGGCGCATGGGTGCAAGGCGTGCGAGGTGCAGGTGCACGAGGTGCGCGAGGTAGAAGGTGCACGAGGTGCAAGTGCATGAACCAAAAGGTGCATGAGGTACAAGGTGCACGAGGTGCGCGAGGTGCAAGGTGCGCGGACCAAAAGGTGCACGAGGTGCACAGTGCAAGGACCAAAAGGTGCACGAGTTGCAAGGTGCGCGAGGTGCGCACGAGGTGCGCGGACCAAAAGGTGCACGCGGTGCGCACGAGGTGTACGAGGTGTCGTCCCTACGAGCAAGGTTTTGGCCATGGAGTTTTAGAAACTTCCAATGTCCAGAACTTGGCTAAAGAACTCAAAATTGGGCAAAATAAAGGTCTAAACTGAATGAAATTGAATTCTATACAACATGAAACAAGTACTTTTCGAAAATAACAAAGTTTAAGAGATCAAAACCAAAAAAAAAAAAAAATACTATAAACATAGATCTATAAAATGTATCCATCAAAACCAAATCTCCAAGTTCTAAAGAGGCTTAGAATCAAACAAGAAAGACAATGGAACAATAAAATTTAAGATCCATCATGAAGTAAGTTATACTTGCCTAGGGCTTGGGTGTAGGTGAAGAGGAGTAAATGAAGAAGATGAGAAGAAATAAATGAAAGTTATGAATGAGAGAGAAGGAGTTGGTTTTATACAAAACCTCTCCATCTCAAACCAAACTAAGCCAAGTCAAATTGAACCAAACCAAATCAAAATAAACCAAGTCAAGATTATACCAAGACTAGGCTAAGCAAGACAAGTCTAACTATGACCCTCTGACAAATGTCAAAATTTCGTACACGTATGATAAATACGTTTAACGAAAAATGGGAGTGACAACTCTACCCACCTTAAAATAATTTCATCATCGAATTTAATCAAGAGGCTATAGATGTCGGGGCAAGCTACACTAACCACAGGCAATCTACGACTAGCAATTAATCAAGCAATCATTCATGCAAGCAAGGGGTTAAAAGCATAAGGCATAAGGAAGACATTATACCCTGAGTCAAACATGTGTGGATATCGCGATCGAATATCATCCTTACATTCCCAAGTTGACTCATCCAAAGAGTGATGACCCCAACCAACACGGACTAAACTAATAGTCTTGTTCTTGAGTATCTTCTCCTTTCGATCCAATATGGATACTAGCCTTTCCAATATGGCTCGGATTCGGAATATACCATCGCATTGGGATACATAGAATACGTCATGTACCTCACATAACGATGGTAGAAGAGCGAGACGATAGGACATCATCTACTCGCTCGAGAATATCAAATGATCCAATATACCTAGGACTAAGCTTTCCCCTACACCAAATCGAATGATGCCATGGGTAGGCGAGATACTAAGGAATACGTGATCGCTGATAGAAAACTCAAGAGGACGTCGATGAAAATCGGCCAATGGCGCTGACGATCTTGTGCAACTCGAAGATTATCTCTAACTTGTCTTACCACCTCGATAGTATGCATGACCATTTCTGGATCAAGTATCTACCTCTCGCCTACATCATTCTAGGCTAATGGTGATCTATACTTTCTGCCATACAGTGCCTCAAATGGTGCCATCTAGATACTGGCCTAAAAACTGTTATTATAGAAGAACTCCAAGATGTAGGTGATCTTTCCACGAACCACCGAAGTCATGTACATGATCGCAACATATCTTCAAGAGTTTGAATCGTGCGCTCTGACTGACCATCTGTCTACGGATGATAAGTGAACTAAACTTGAGACGACTTTCCAAACTCTCCTGAAGACTCCGCCAAAAGTGCGACGTAAGTCTTGAATCACTGTCCAATACAATACTGACTGGCACTCTATGCAATCTAACTATCTGTCTAAGATACATCTTTGATAGCGGATCCATCGACTGACCAATCCTGAAAGGGAGAAAATGAGCTACCTTGGTGAGTCGGTCAACTATAACCCATATAGCATCTCTTCTAGCTGGGGATTTAGGTAACCCAGTTACAAAATCTATGGTAATATGCTCCCACTTCCATTCTGGGATTGGTAAAGGTTGAAGAAGTTCAGCTGGTCTATGATGTTCAGCTTTAACTTATTGTCGAACTAAACAACGAGAGACAAACTGAGCTATCTCCATCTTCATGCCATTACACCAGAAATGCTGACAGATATCACGATACATCTTCGTACCACCAGGATGAATTGAATACTGTGAACTATGAGCCTCTGCCATGATCTCCTGCATAATGTCACCACTGGGTACACAAAGACGTCTTCCATGTCGGAGCGTGCCATCTTCGTGAATACAAAACTCTGCTCTTCGTCCTGCTTCACATTCTGGCCTACGCCGCGGAAGCTTAGAATCGGATGACTGTGCTATCTTGATCCTCTCAACTATTCGATCAATCGACATTCAAGTTCATTTGAATCCAACGATCGTACTACCATCAATACTTTATTTGCAACACACAATTTCAAAATCCTCGAAACTCTTCCATTCCTTTAGTCTCACTTGAATTCAACATATCACTTAGTTGGATCTTGCACATATTTAAGGCATCCCCAAAATATATGTATTCAACTAAGCCTCGTGATAGTAATCCAATCCCACATATTTGATTCATTCTATCCACCAATACTGATATTAAATCATATCAATCCTCAAGATCAATCGTACAATACTAACTCTTGAAATATTGACGTCTTTCCTAACTGTTAGGCCATCTCTCTCTAGTCTAAAGTCAATCATCAAGATTGGAATCATAGTTTCCCAACAATAATATCAATACTGACCCCAATCCTAAGGTCAAACCAAAGTTGATTGTACAGAATTTTCTACCTAAGCTCGCATCAATTCTATTTCTAAACTTCAAGCATATATTCTCCTATTCGCACTTACAACACTTAGTCCAAGGGGTCCGAGTTATTCAACAAAGCCATCCTACCATAAGTCATGTTCAACTGAGTCTTCTGCATATCACTATCGCATGTCCAAACCAGCAATTTGTATAGTCTATCTCTTCAAACACGTTTGAATCTACCTATCCATTCATCCCAAGTCAAGTATACTACGACACAATTTGTCGCTAAACTATAATTCTCATTCCATATTCCCTAAGTCGTTTAGCGTAATTCACGTAATCGATCACGAGGTCGTCTAGCATAGCAATATGTCACACCCCAATCTCACACAACTCTGACTATTCATAATTGGACATGAAATCAACATGCATTCTCGCAGGATAATCGTTCTCATTGGGGCTTAACTCTTGCTTTGAGTCTAGACTGATTATTTCTCAATACGTAGATTGGATCTACTCAATCCTCAAGTTTACTTAATTGTCAATAACAAGTCCGACCCATCCTCGAATTCACCTTCGTATAAAACCATAAGCCAAAGCAAACCAAATTGCCATATCCTAATCTCCTGAGTTTGATCATTCCCGTGACATGAATCACCATGTCAACGCCCATACGGAACGATTTCCCCAAATTCGACGTGACGTATGTGCGAGACGGGAGTTGCGCTCGTACAAGATAAGATCGTTGACGTTGTGGTTATCATCGAAGAAATCAAGACACTTGTAATATGTAATATGCTTGTGCAAGACAAGATCGTTCCCGTTCTCAATAGACGACGGACTATGTAATATGCTTGCGACGAGTCAAACTCGGTCGAGAACTTAGATGGCTGGTCTGACTCGGTCACTGAGCTTGGCAAACGATAACACTTTTTGGCATCAAATAAATCGATTTGGATGAATGTTATGAGAATCGATCCAACTAATGGAACGACTTCTGTTGAAATAAGTCCTAGAAGCAGCAGACTGTGTCTCGGCGACTGAGCTCCATATAAGAGTTCCTTCGACGGGACATGGCTACTATATGGTTTTCTTGAAGTTTTTGTTATTTGGTTTCGATGAATGTGTTTTTGTGTCGAATTCTACGTCATTCTAGGAATTTTGAAACGAAGGATTAAAGAAAGAATTATGATAAAATGTCAGTGTCATGCAGGAGCTCGTGTAACTGAAGCTTGAACGTTGCGAAGCGCTCCGACTCTCAGCACGATCGAATACTTGGTGGGTGGTTCGGCCACTTCTTTTCTACTCCTTCCCACATGAAATTTTTGTCGCCTCGAACTTATTCAAATCGACCAAGACAAGTTAAATGCATGCCAAATCACTAAGATGAAAAACTCGGGATAATTATATCAATTTAGAGTAATCTGCTCTAAAAATATAAGTTTTGCACCAAAATCTGAAAAGTTAAGGTTCTAGAAAAGAGTGACTATTTCATGGAATGCAAAATATTATGAAATGTCGGTTATGGAATATAGTGCCTCGAAAAATTTGGTGCCTACGGGACGCCAAATCAGAAGTACGGCTTTGGGGAAAATGAGTTGTTGCATGAGTTTGGAAAAATGATAATTTTGTTTAATATTGTCAATGTTGTGCAATCTGTTTCATATATTGAACTGTTAACGCATTGGCATGGTCATGGACAACTTGTGCATGAGGTATACTTCCTCGAAACGGTATCCGGGACACCAAAAATTGAATTTACCAAGGGGAATTTAAGATTTCGTGCTTGGCACGAGGTATTTCGAGACCTCCTGCTAAGCTGGCAACCTAGTCTGATAGGGCGCATTGTAATGCCATAAAAATAATCCTTCAGGGTGATGTAACATCGAGGACCGCATATAGCATGCTCATCTATTGTCTTATGTAGGTGGTAATTATAATCTATGTTTCATGCAGGGATGAGCACGACCGTGGTAAGAATTGAGATAAACTGCTATATTTTTACTGTATAATTTTATTGCTTCAAAGAAGGCTATCAATATGAATTGAATTCATCTAGTTTTAAATAGAGAGAAAACTCGAACGCATGCCTACCTTAACAAACAGAGTCGATTTAGACGAGTGGGTTCGTCCTGCTCACTAATGCAATCCCAAGTGTACTAATCTCCCAACCCCACAGGTGACGAGAACTCAGGGGTGCACGGTTGTCACGACCCGCACCCGATTTTCGGACTCGAGCTCGTGAGCAAGCCAGCTACGTATCGAGCGGACTCCAGCCCGACTCGAGTACGTATAAGCTGTCAAGGTCATGGTATCATGGCTAATCTAAACTATATCTCAATCCACAGGAAATATATAAAACAAGAATGAACAAGTATGGGTCATGGTCTGCAGCCCATTAGCATATTGTTCGATTAGACTCTAAGAATGATATGAGTTTATAAATAAACAGAGTATATCATGGTACTGAATATAAAGCACAAGAGGATAATAAAGAAATACCACAAGCAAGTACCTGTATCAAACATCGCAATCCTCTACTATCCTGCTCTGCTAACTAACTTCATGCAATCACTAAACCTGAAGAGATCATCAGGTCCTCAGAGGAATAGCAAGATACATAATATACAAGCCAACATGTAACAGTACAAATATACCAAGAAGTAAGGAACAATCAAGGAATCCAACGAGACTAAATGAACCAAGACTCAAGATCTAAACGCAAGGATCCTAAGACACTGGCATGCAATACTAGAAATGGCTGGCTATAAACTGCAGTCAAGGCAAGTACTCACAATCTATAGTATCTCAATTGCTGTCAAGACAAGTACATATAACCAAGATGGTAGCCAATCCTAATATAAAATCCTATAGACCATAGTCAAGGTAAGTACTCATAATATATAGAATGTCAAAGTCAAGTCCCACTCAAGTCATGTCAAGTCAAGTCAAGTCATAATCAAGTCAAAAAAATCATGGTGTGGGACTAGACGACTCTATCAAGCAATACGTATGAGACTAACATAGTGTAACAGATAGAAATATCATGACAGGAAAGAACAAGAATGTACAGGCAACTAGAAACATGTAAAGTGAAACTATAACAGGAAAAGTGTACTAGACATAAAATATAGCAATCATGAATGTAAGAAAAAGAACAGCAGCAAGATGGTGAACATGCATATAAATTATACTGTACAAGTTGGCAAGGTATACTTGCCTGGTGGCAACGCGAAGAATCAATAAATACCGTCAACTGATACACCATAACGTCCAAGTCATCACAACTGTCTCCGAAAGCTGAAACAAACATCGCCAACATTCTCAAAATAGTCAAATTAGCTAGGATTGCCTGTCCTTAAGTCCAATTCTGGATACAGGGGTAAAACGGTAATTTCGGGCAAAAACGATGTCCGCCGTTGGACCCGATTTGCACCGAAAAGCGTGCCAGAGTCAACGGTCTCTAAAGTCATCAAACTACATGTCTACGGATCCAATTTTTCGATACGAACCCAACCGTATGTCCAAAGTTGGATTCCGGTAGGCCGTGCACAAAATCACCCGTTGAGTCGGATCGGGGGGGGCCCGCGATACGACGATTTTATCAACTGTCTCAGAATCGGACCAAATTTGGCATACAGGACCAACAAAGTGATACGGTCCTGATGGCGTAAGTTTTGTCTCGATCTGATGAGCGTGCACAAAGTAATTGAGAAATTTGCAAAGTACACGATACGAAAAATTTCGACGGATACGCTTCAAATTCGTCACGCACACGCGACCAATTCGAATTCCGTCAAATCCCACACGACCATGAAGTCGTTACACAACTTTCGATGTCTTTGGTGCGCGACCACGTCGCCCGGAATGGCGGAACGCACGTCGTATCTGTCACCCCCAGTTTTCAGAAATAGGGGTATTTTTGTCATTTTACATTTTAAAATATTTTTAAAATTTATTTTATTATTTATGATATTATTTTGGGGTTGAAATTTATTTTATTATTTATGATATTGTTTTGGGGTTATTTGAGTCGGGTTCGAATTTTAACTCAATCCGACTTGAAACGGGGACCCGGGGGGTAGTTTGACTCTAGTGGGACCCACACACTAGTTAGGCATGGCCCACGTGATATTAATTTTAGTCCACATGATATTAATTTTAGTTAGTAGTTAGACTAATTATTTATGGATAGGTTTAGTTTAATTAGAGACTTAAAACTAGACTAAATTGACCTAAACCTTTAACCCTTTCCTAATTTAAATCAAATAGATTAGTGGAGGGCATTTTGGACATTCAAATAGGGGACATCTCACCCTTTTTGGGCAGCCATCTATGGGGGGGATAAGGAGTGAGTCACTCCTTCATTCATTTGTTTTCATCCACTTTCTGTCTCTTGTTCTTCCCCAAATTAATTTAGAGATGAACCTCCATTGATTTCATCTCCAAATCAATCCCTTCTTCCTCCAAATCTTCTTCATTTCGCCTCTACTCTATGGATAGAGGGTGCTAGCCAAGTTTGGGAGGATTCGGAGCTCGTTCGTGTCCTTTTAGAATCTCTACATGTCGGTGTCGTGTCGGAAGGATTTTTTTTTGAATCTCTCTCCCGGAAGGTATAATCTCACCTATAATCCATCCCTACATGCATATAAAAATATTTTGAACCCATAGGAATGACCCCCATAGTTGTATCTCCATTTGTGTCCATTTTGTGTCCATTTGGAGGTCATAGGAGTGTCCTTTGTGTTGTGGTTGTGTCCATGTGGGAAAATCCCAAATTTTGACATACTATGTGTTGTTGTTATGTATGAATAAATTATTACATGTTTAATCTCATATTTTGTATTGGAGATGTGTTCTATAGTGTCTCATATATATATATTAGTGTAGAGAGTGAGTTCTTGATATATTATGTTATATACTTGTGTTTCTTTTGTCTCAAACTACCTAAATTCGTCATAATATTTATCCACGTTTTTAGTAGCAATAGCAACTTAAAAATGTCATAACTTTTAGCTTAAAATTCTAATTTATATCCCGTTTTTTTTAAAAAGAACCGTATCGAAGTTAGCTTTCCAAATATATATTTTAATAAGCCAAATTCGTTCTGAAACTTTCTGTAAAATTATTTGAGTGTCAGTTGTACGAAAGACGAACGCATTTCGGTGTTTTTGCGATTCCGGGAGCTTTCGGACACGAAAATGCGATCCGTTTAAAGTTTCAGAAAGTTAACACAAAGATCTATAACATAATTTAATCCTAGCATTTAATGATTGCTTAATTTGTACAGTATTGATTTTAAGTAGAAGATTACTATACGACATATGCATTTTGTATATCCTTGTATGTACAAATATGTATGTTTTATATATATATATTTATATATATATATATATATATATATGTGTGTGTGTGTGTGTGTGTGTGTGTGTGTGTGTGTGTGTGTGTGTTAAGAGAATGTAATATAATATAGAGTATGCATAAATGATATAATGTATGAAAGTATATAATATATTCAAATATGTATGTATAGGAGCATGAATGAATGAATGAATGCAATACAATGCAATGCATGAATGAATGGATGAAATGAAAGCATGTGGGTAATGCAAGGTATTGAAACATGTATGCAAGTATCCATATGTAAGTAAGTAACGTAATCAAGTATGAATGTATGCTATATATGAATGCCAACATTATAGGAATGTATTATGCCATATTAGCACTTAGCACCATGTTCATATGTTAAAACCCCCTTCTACATGTTGACAGTATCCCCAAGCATGAATACACATAAAACCTACTTACTGTTATGAGTAAACCCTTTGATGTATAAATAAACCCTTTTTTTATGATTGACACCCACACACACACATGCTAAACCTATGCTTTATATGTTATTTCTTCTATGTGACACAATGAACCCTTGCTAAATGTTATCCTTCTAACATAATACCCTCACACTTGAATATATTGTACTGCTATGTACACATTGCCTATCCACATTCATGTATCACTCACTCCTTGTCTTTATGCACCTTGCTTGTAATAAAAATATATATGAATATATATATGTAATGTATGTTTGATAACTTGTGTAGCTTTGTGATTTTGTGTGAGTATTAGTCTAGGCTTGGTTAGGCCTAATGAGACTTGTTAGTCAAGATTTAGACCTAGTACTGCCTAGTTAACCTAGTTTGACTAGTACGGTTGACCAGAGTTGACCAAGAGTTGACTTTGACCTAGAATCATGTAGAATGCATAGTAGAGCTTTATTTTACCATTTTGGACTTGTTGTGACTTGTGTTGTTCTAAATAGGAGCCAGACACCTCTCCTCGGACAGTACATTTCCTTTGGACATTCAGATAGCAGGCGAGTACATTCTCTGACCGTTTCATACTTGCTAGAACTTATATTCCTGCTCTAGATTTACTTTACTTGCATGCTGACACGTTGGTAACACGGATTGGTACTATATGGATCCCTTCATGAGATGTTATCTCCCTCAGGAGCATCAGGTAGTTCATGTCTGTGCGTTTCGCTTACATCATGTTTCATCATGCTTCACTATTCATGCTCGCTCTGTATTCATGTACTCTCATGTTCGCAGAGTCCCCCATGAATCAATTTCATGTGTGCTCTCATCACGGAGACAGTAAAATCTTGAACCTTAACGTAACATGTCTGGATCCTTGTGTATTGGTTAGGGCTGGGGGAGTAGAAATAGCATGTGAATAATCCTAAATAATATAATCTTTAACCACCTCTCATGAATTACCTCTACCTGTTCACATGTCTAGCTTGTACTCCGATTCACTAGTCACTGATAGTTCTCTACCTATAGTAGATATTTACATTACAATTATCTCTTTTACTTCATGTACTTTCTTTCAGTTATTCATATATCGTACTCTATTGCATGTTTATTATCTTCTGACATGATATGAACTGCGTGAGATGTATTGTGCTCGCTCCTGTCCTGACTGGACCTGTTGATAAATTTTACAGATAGCTTGGAGGTTGCCAGCGAGCCTAGATGAGACACAGTAGAGGTTGTATAGATAGCTAGGATTTTGCTCATAGTTTATTTTCAGTTGTCTTGAGTTGTATTATGGATTACTGTATTTGAGCTTTGAGATGTATTTATGGGTTTGTGTATCTTAGACACTTAGACTTCTATTTGCTGTATCTCTTTTGGATTTCATGTTTTATCTATCTTCCATTATGCTCTACCTTAGATGTGATTGAGTTTACATTCTGCTATGTCACCCCCATTCGGGGAGTATAAACTGCTTAGAATTATATTGTTAGATGTTGTGACCTAGGACAGCGTTCTACCGCTGACACTGCGACGTAGGCTGGACGTACCCACTTCTCGTGCCCTTACTCTAGGGTGCGGGTCGTGACAGTATCGAGGATTTTTAGTTTCTGAAAACATAATTTTTAGCAAACTTTAAACAAATTTTATTTGACGAATACAATGAATTAATTAAAAGTAAAAGAAGGATTTTTCTGTCCTATAGGTTGTCCCCAACTTCCTTCAAATACATTTTCAAAATCGTTCATGGTTTGGAAGAGAACTGACTGTAAAGTAAGGTAGTTGATCCATGAAACTGTTCTGTTTCCTAAGGGTTTTCTCGGGATTTTTACGACGATTTCCTGACAGATATAATCTAGTAGAAATAATTCTACAAGAACAGGGTTAAAGAGGGTTAACTAGGCTCTACGAAACATTTTACGGTTCGAAGAACGATTACGTATTCAGAGAGAAAACTCAGGGTGAACATGAGTACCTGGAGTCGCTGTTCTGTTCACAGCTGTGCTCGGCGCGCGCGCGCGTTTGCCGGCCGGCGGCGGCCTGCGGCGGCGGGCGGCGCGTCCAGGGTCGCCGTACAGCGGCGACCAACATAGAGGGGTCGCTCGGGGTTAGGGTTTTAGTTGAAGCTTTTGCGCGTTCTCTCGGTTTTAATACTACTCGGTTCCGCTCGGTTTTAACAGGGGGGGTATCGGTTCCGTACGTATATATATATATATATATATATATATATATATATATATATATATATATATATATATATATATATATATATATATATATATATATACACACATAATATTTATATTTATATATATGCACATACGCACATACATTTACATATACGTACACATGTACACCATATATATTTATATACCCGCATACAAATATATCATATATATATATATATATATATATATATATATATATATATATATATATATATATATATATATATATATATATATATACAAATACAAATACAAATACATGTATATTTATTATACCTACATTTATATATATATATATATATATATATATATATATATATATATATATATATATATATATATATATATATATATATATATATATATATATATATATATATATATATATAAAATATATATATATATATATATATATATATATATATATATATATATATATATATATATATATACAAATACAAATACAAATACAAATTTGTATTTGTATTTGTATTTGTATATATATATATATATATATATATATATATATATATATATATATATATATATATATATATATATATATTACATACAATATTTTCACATATCTACAATTACATGTACATTTATTTATACATACATTTATGTATCTATACAATATAGACTTATTTATATAATACTAGTATATTTATATATTTTACTCACGTATATTTATACACACTGGTATATATACATGCACATATATATATTCACACACATATACCCAATAATATTAAAATAGTAATATTTCATAATAACTTCAATAATATTAAAATAAAATAATAAAATAATAGCAATAATAATGACAATAATAACAATAATAATAATAATAATAATGATAATAATAATAATAATAACCACGAAATTCAATAAATCAATAACGGTGTATACACCACCATACACAGTCTAATAATCCCAAAATGCATGAGGGCCTATTTTATGCAATTATCCTTGAATATTAAACAATAATGATATTTATAATATCATAAATATGATTACTAGAAAATATTCATTAAATAATTAAAACGGAAATCCACACACTCATACCAAAATACGTCAACACGAATGTCATTGAACGTACTGCATGACTACATGGGCTTGGGCTCAGTTCGGGTCCAGTCCGGGCTAAAATGGCATAACCGGTCTCTAAAACTCAATAATATAATTAATAAATAAATGATCTTTGATAAGGGTTACATCGCAACTTGGCCTGGTTTCCTAGTTAGGACATCCCTATGGCTAGGTTTCCCCGGGCATGCCTAGTACACTAGTCAAGGCACACTGCTACATCTCTTGTGCCACAAATCCTAGTCGTCTAGTACATCAAAACTCAACCATGGCTATAATCATCTACCGTAATAATTAACTAAATAAATATTTATAAAAATTCTAAAATCCCCATTTAAATCAAATAAATAAATAAATAAATATTTTTAAAAAAATTCCGGGAAGGGGAGCTACAAATCTACCCACCTTAAAATAATTTCGTCCTCGAAATTCCAATTCGTGACCATCCCTTAAATTCAAAGTCTACTATTACCTTAATCTCCCCAAATTTAATTTCTCATAAATATTTTATAACCTCGAATACTTGAGGACTTCTACCCACCTTTGATCACACTACTCCCTTGAAATACAAGTCACTAAAATCATATAATCTTCTAACTAGTAACCAAAAATTCTACCAAGACTATCTAGGAAATATGGTACCTATAATCCCTCATATATATAAACAACCAATATTCAATAGTCAAGCAATATTATACTATAAATTAAGAATTTGTGATAAATCCTAGATAGCACGATCATTCGTCACCCCGAAATAAAAGGGACGAGAATCAATGGCACAGGAAGCAAGAAAGTATAATTGATAGCAAATATAGAGTTTTCAAGGACGTGGAGAATTTCTAGGAGAATTTTCAAGGCAGTGTGGATTGAGATTTCTAAGGTTTAGTCAGGGTCGCAGGCTCGTACCAGTACAGTTACGTAACCGGTACGATATGCTCTGACCTGCATGGGCCACCACAAAAACTTGTTACGACCCGCACCCGGTTTTCGGATTCGAGCTCGTGAGCAAGCCAGCTACGTATCGAGCGGACTCCAGCCCGACTCGAGTACGTATAAGCTGTCAAGGTCATGGTATCATGGCTAATCTAAACTATATCTCAATCCACAGGAAATATATAAAATAAGAATGAACAAGTATGGGTCATGGTCTGCAGCCCATTAGCATATTGTTCGATTAGACTCTAAGAATGACATGATTCTATAAATAAACAGAGTATATCATGGTACTGAATATAAAGCACGAGAGGATAATAAAGAAATACCACAAGCAAGTACCTGTATCAAACATCGCAATCCTCTACCATCCTGCTCTGCTAACTAACTCCATGCAATCGCTAAACCTGAAGAGATCATCAGGTCCTCAGAGGACTAGCAAGATACATAATATACAAGCCAACATATAACAGTATAAATATACCAAGAAGTAAGGAACAATCAAGGAATCTAACGAGACTAAATGAACCAAGACTCAAGTTCTAAACGCAAGGATCCTAAGACACTGGCATGCCATACTAGAAATGGCTGGCTATAAACTGCAGTCAAGGCAAGTGCTCATAATCTATAGTATCTCAATCTTAGTCAAGGCAAGTACACACAACCAAGACGATAGCCAATCCTAGTATAAAATCCTATAGACCATAGTCAAGGTAAGTACTCATAATCTATAGAATGTCAAAGTCAAGTCCCACTCAAGTCATGTCAAGTCAAGTCATAATCAAGTCAAGAAAATTATGGTGTGGGACTAGACGACTCTATCAAGCAATACGTATGAGACTAACATAGTGTAACAGATAGAAATATCATGACAGGAAAGAACAAGAATGTACAAGCAACTAGAAACATGTAAAGTGAAACTATAACAGGAAAAGTGTACTAGACATGAAATATAGCAATCACGAATGTAAGGAAAAGAACAGCAGTGAGATGGTGAACATACATATAAATTATACTGTACAAGTTGGCAAGGTATACTTGCCTAGTGGCAGCACGAAGAATCAATAAATACCATCAACTGGTACACCATAACGTCCAAGTCATCACAACTGTCTCCGAAAGCTGAAACAAACATCGCCAACATTTTCAAAATAGTCAAATTAGCTAGGATTGCCTGTCCTTAAGTCCAATTCTAGACACAGGGGTAAAACAGTAATTTCGGGCAAAAACGATGTCCGCCGTTAGACCCGATTTGCACCGAAAAGCGTGTCAGAGTCAACGGTCTCTAAAGTCGTCAAATTACATGTCTATGGATCCAGTTTTTTGATACGAATCCAACCATATATCCAAAGTTGGATTCCGGCAGGCCGTGCACAAAATCACCCGTTGAGTCGGACCGGGGGGCCCGCGATACTGCGATTTTATCAACTGTCTCAGAATCGGACCAAACTTGGCATACAGGACCAGAAAAATGATACGGTCCTGATGGCGTAAGTTTTGTCTCGAACTGACGAGCGTGCATAAAGTAATTAAGAAATTTACAAAGTGCACGATACGGTAAATTTTGACGGATACGCATCAAATTCGTCTCGCACATGCGACCAATTCGAATTCCATCAAAGCCCACATGACCATTACGCAGCTTTCGATGTCTTCGGTGCATGACCACGTCGCCCGGAATGGCGGGACGCACGTCGTATCGAAGATTTTTAGTTTCTGAAAACATGATTTTTAGCAAACTTTAAACAGATTTTATTTGACGAATACAATGAATTAATTAAAAGTAAAAGAAGGGTTTTTCTGTCCTATAGGCTGTCCCCAACTTCCTTCAAATACATTTTCAAAATCGTTCATGGTTTGGAAGAGAACTGACTGTAAAGTAAGGTAGTTGATCCATGAAACTGTTCTGTTTCCTAAGGGTTTTCTCGGAATTTTTACGACGATTTCCTGACAGATATAATCTAGTAGAAATAATTCTATAAGAATAGGGTTAAAGAGGGTTAACTAGGCTCTACGAACATTTTACGGTTCGAAGAATGATTACGTATTCAGAGAGAAAACTCAGGGTGAACATGAGTACCTGGAGTCGCTGTTCTGTTCACAGCTGTGCTCGACGCGCACGCGCGTTTGCCGGCCGGCGGCGGCCTGCGGCGGCGGGCGGCGCGTCCAGGGTCGCCGTGCAGCGGCGCCCAACATAGAGGGGTCGCTCGGGGTTAGGGTTTTGGTTGCAGCTTTTGCTCGTGCTCTCGGTTTTAGTACTACTCGGTTCCGCTCGGTTCCGCTCGGTTTTAACAGAAGGGATATCGGTTGTGTGGGAAATGAGTTAAGGCCTGTGGGGATTTAGTGTTGGGCTCAGGCTGTTGAGCCCGGGCTGGTTTCTAGTTTTGTAGGGGAAAATTATTAACATTTGTTTTCTTTTTCTATTACTAATTATCATTAGCTATATATATATACATATTTTCTTTTTTTTTAATTTTTTATTATTAGCTATATATATATATATATATATATATATATATATATATATATATATATATATATATATATATATATATACACACATCCGTACGTATATATATATATATATATATATATATATATATATATAAAATATATATATATATATATATATATTTATATAGTGTACATGTGTACGTATATGTAAATATATGTGCGTATGTGAATACATATAAATATAAATATTATGTGTGTATATATATATATATATATATATATATATATATATATATATATATATATATATATATATATATACACACATAATATTTATATTTATATGTATTCACATACGCACATATATTTACATATACGTACACATGTACACTATATATATTTATATACCCGCATACAAATATATCATATATATATACAAATACAAATACATGTATATTTATTTATACCTACATTTATATATATATTTTACATACAATATTTTCACATATCTACAATTACATGTACATTTATTTATACATACATTTATGTATCTATACGTTATAGACTTATTTATATAATACTAGTATATTTATATATTTTACTCACGTATATTTATACACACTGGTATATATACATGCACATATATATATTCACACACATATACCCAATAATATTAAAATAGTAATATTTCATAATAACTTCAATAATATTAAAATAAAATAATAAAATAATAGCAATAATAATAACAATAATAATAATAATGATAATAATAAAAATAATAATAATAATAACCACGAAATTCAATAAATCAATAACGGTGTATACACCACCATGCACAGTCTAATAATCCCAAAATGCATGAGGGCCTATTTTATGCAATTATCCTTGAATATTAAACAATAATGATATTTATAATATCATAAATATGATTACTAGAAAATATTCATTAAATAATTAAAACGGAAATCCACACACTCATACCAAAATACGTCAACACGAATGTCATTGAACGTACTGCATGGCTACATGGGCTTGGGCTCAGTTCGGGTCCAGTCCGGGCTAAAATGGTATAACCGGTTTCTCTAAAACTCAATAATATAATTAATAAATAAATGATCTTCGATAAGGGTTACGTCGCAACTTGGCCTGGTTTTCCTAATTAGGACATCCCTATGGCTAGGTTTCCCCGGGCATGCCTAGTACACTAGTCAAGGCACACTGCTACATCTTCCGTGCCACAAATCCTAGTCGTCTAGTACATCAAAACTCAACCATGGCTAAAATCATCTACCGTAATAATTAACTAAATAAATATTTATAAAATTCTAAAATCCCCATTTAAATCAAATAAATAAATAAATAAATATTTTAAAAAAAATTCCAGGAAGGGGAGCTACAACGGTGCTAGGCCAAAGATGAAATTTGGAGAGGCTTTTTTGAAACTCTTCCTATTTTAAAGTATTTTAAAGTAATTTCATCGAAGGCTTTCAATTTATAAAAGGGTGTGAATATATGGAATGACAAGTATTAGCTCGGCTAGCTTGTCGAATATTTTCTTTTGTTTCAATCAAAGGTAGCCGTAACGACATATCCAATGAAATAATGACTTGCACTTAGTTGCAAGCTATCAATGAAAAGCATATTTCTATCTTCCTAAACTGCGTGTTCAATTCTCTATGATTTGTGAAGTTTCAACGTGATGTTTCAAAAGATGTATCGAATGTAATGTTCTTGCCTTATATAAGTACAACTCCAGAATTCGACGGCATCACACCCTAGCGAGGACGATCGATTCAGGATAATGGATGCGTGGACGAATGGTTTATCGAATCGAGGCATGACAAATTGTTATGAGAGCACGGTTCAATTTTTTTGAACTTTTGAAAAATATTTCATTTGGAACGTTGGTTGTGATTACTCGATTGAATGGTTGTCGACATGTTTCTTGAAATAAAAGTTTCATACAGGTAACCCGTAGATATTTTGAAAATACCAACGGATTTACTCTGTTTGCAGAAGAAGACTAAGAAAAATAATCCCGCCACAACAAAAAATGATGTAAATAGTTCGGCGAGTTTGGAGGGCGCTGGCCCTAGCGAGACTACGATAGAGAGAATGTTGCATCTGATGGAAGCGCAACAGCAACAACTTATGGCGCAGATCCAAGCCCAATTTGGTGTGCAATAGAAGCATATGGATGCCTTGACTCGGATCGTGAGCACTGTGGTTTCCAACACAAATGCAACAATCGTGGCATCTGAAGAGAAAAAAAGTCCAGAAAGAAGTTCAACCACAAACGATGAACTCATCTTCCTTGTTCAAAGCAACTGAGTTCCGTAAGATGAACCCGCCAAAGTTCAACGGCCGAGAGGAACCCAATGTGATCGTAGGATGGCTGGGAAAAATTAAGGACTTTTTTAATCTTCTCAGCATTAAAGGGTCCAAGAGAGTTGCATGTGCGCTACAGCTGCAATTGAGGGCCTACGACGGTGGGCAGCAAAGAAACAAGAAATCTATGAGGCAGACCTCGACACCAAGATTTCCTAAAAAATGTTCAAGGACGCCTTTCTTGAGTAGTATGTTATGTGTGTCGTCCGTCGACAAAAGAAGGACGAGTTCATGATGTTGAGACAAGGGAATATATCCGTTGATGATTATGACGCATGTCGTTCGAGCTGTGCCAGTCGTTCAAAATAATTTTAGCAAGCATCCTAACGATGTTGGAGGATCTGGAGTGCATATACATCCAAACAATTTTGAGAATCGGGGTCCCTATAACAGAGTATGGTGCAACAAGTAAGCAACGTCGACATCCGTGCCACTCCCTCCAGAACCCCAGATCCGCCACAACATGGTCGATCCTCGCTGTTACGCCACCCTGGCCTCGCAGTGAGCTCTCATCGAGCTTCTACCGCAGTCGATGACGAGCTCTCTGCACGCACCCTTGTTTCTTGCTAAATCTGTCGGATCCCCTCCATTGCCACGCCGAGCGTCGCGGCTCCTTTCCTCCGGCAAGTCTCCCTCCGGCCCCTCTTGTCACGTCTCGATTCGGGAAATCGTTCGCCTTTACTTTGATTCACGTCGAATCGTTCATCCTTGCTAAGACATGATGTCGTACAAGTCTAGAGTTGCACTTGTAAGCGTGCCCATGTACATTTTGTAAAGAGAAATTTTGAATAGAGTTTTCAGCAAATTAACAGAGAAATTGAAGAACACGGATGGAATATGAAATAAGCTCTTTATTGATAACTTTGCATAGAAAACATAAGGCTCTCAAACAGCCGAGATGAAAAAGCCAAACTTGGCTACAACTTGCAGAAGTATTGAAATGAGATACAACTTGTTCCATACATCATATTCCTTTATTAAAAATGCGGCAATATCCACCTTTAGTAAAATGCCTTCTTCTTTAAGTAGAAACTTTAAGGAAGTGTGAAGCTTCTAAAGGGTTGGATAGCAAGCCTTCAGCATCTAAGATTATCTACTAGGTTTTCGGCACCTATGGAGACAAAGGTTAGTACATTGCCACATATGTACAGGTGAGCGGCCGTAACCAATCTCACCATAAATTAATAGTAGTAAATTATGTGAATGTACACTATTGATTTGTGATTTTTCTATCTTGTCTTAGGGTCCATTAACAATTCATATTGATAGGAAACATAAGAAGCATACATTGATGTTAGAGACATAAGCAATTCATATTGTTCTAACAAAAGCAATTTATATCGTTCACCAATTTGGCAAATCTTTTCCACGGTCGATAGCCAACCCTGTATATTTATGAGTAACACTTACTCTTACCTGCATAAGACATTGTTAGCTATGCCACATGTCTATGTGAAGGTCACTAATTACACGCTATCTTGGACATCATGGTCAGACGGCTCCCCTTCAGCGATAGGTAGCTAGTCCGACAGGAAGGTTTCCGAAAGACCATGCTACTACTTCAGCACTGTGTTACTACTTCAGCATTATTGTTCCTCCTAGACCGAATTAGTTTCGTGGTCTCGGAGTACCGTTCGAGAAACTATACCTTGTATACAAGTTGTCCATGACCATGCATGTGAATACAACTTAACTAAATAAGAAACATACAGCATGATAACAGAATTCAAGTACATCAGCTACAGTTCTCATTCATTTTTCCATCTTGCCATCTTACCATCTTGCCTTGAGCCATAGGCTCTCATACTCATTTATCCAACCGAGGGACAATTCATTTGTGTTACCAATCTTTCGAACTGAAGTCCGATATACTTGCCGCCCAGTGTTTGGGTCTTTGCATCACCTGTTCAATAGTTTATATCGCAGCATACAGGGCAACATTTGATTTGCAACATAAGCCTAGCCATGTGATAATTTATCTTTCATTATCTTTCTCAGTTATTACTAGGCATATTTTATTAAGCAACGAACGCAATAACAAGTTTGCCTTTGTTATGCGCGAAGATTAATGATCGTCAAAGGATCAAAGCCACCACTTGTTCGTAAATTATCGAGAGAAAGAGGTCTTCCACGTAACATCAAGCTCGGTTCACTGCATTAGCACCTACATTGGCACCAACATCTGGTCAGTATATATTTTTCTCCTTCTCTCAGCGATTCGATATGAATATGCAGACAATGAAAGTAAATCCATGAAAACATTCATCGAACACAATCACAAAAATGGATACAAAAGCCAACAGCGAAAGCAACATCGAAAATCAGCAGGGCTACGATCTTGGGGCAAGCGACTCTTAAATAGAAATCTTCCCCCAAGAAGTGTTGTAATGCCCCGTCCTGCACAGCTCAATCGGAGGAATTGAAATGCCAACGGTGTTTGGAGTTTGCCATGCAACGGCTGCTCGAAGCCTCGCTAGGTCGAGGCAATTCCTCGCTCAAGTGGGTGGCTTCGATGAACTTACCTCAGCTTGGCCTTCACAGTAATAAAATAAAAGTTTTTAATTCACGAGTAGGCTTGATAATAAAAAAAGACGAATCCACATAACTAAGGAAATAATTTCAACTCGGGTCAAACTGAGTTAGAACATTGAAAAAGGTCCCACGGTCGGCTTAGAAGTGTTACACGATGGCTTTTCAGAATGACACTCGGTCCTTCATCCCGTGGCTTGGGAGAAAAAAGTTGGTCTTTTCCACAAAGCTATGAATTAGCCTAAGTCATAGACGTCGTCCGCATAAATGTTTGATAAAGCATGCACGGTTCCAGCGTCTAAGGCTTGGCATAGCCTTTGCTCACCCCACGGGTTAAGTTGCATCTCACGGCTTGTGGTATAAGTCCAGGCACCCAAAGAACTTGGTAGTTCAGATTCGAACGCGTGCGCGACACGTTCCCATGATGCAAGGCTTGACACAGCCTTTGTTTGTCAAGTTGTTGCACGATTGAGTTAGGCAACAAGTTATGTTAGGCTAACTAAGTTATTCTAGCACTGTCCTACGATTTTTGTGGTTGTCATAGCCATATAGTCCCACGATCTTAAGGCTCATCATATAGAGTATGACTTGAGCGGTAGCGTCATATCGAATGCAAGTTGGATTAAGGTACGAACTACGGTTGGTTCAGTAAAAAGTTAGTCACGATCTAAGGCACCTAAACAACACATTTTGTTCAAGTTATGCGGCAAGACTATGCAATAGCCGTTCCCTGGATTTTAAAGAATAGAAAGTTCAAGCGATAGTTTGTCGCCGAGGCGGTCCCTCGTTTGGGAGTCTCATGGTTCCGATGCATGTTTTGCATGATATGGTTTCGAGCATATTTTGCAAAAGAGTATGGTTTGAGTCATTTCACAGATTAGGCCATGCATTTACGTGAGTCTACATGAAGTCTCATAGGTGCGTGGTCATGGATAACTTGTTGACAAGGGCGATGTTTCTTCGGTCGACAATCTGGGGCCACATGAATCGATCCGGCCATAGGGGAAACACGGTATAGCTGATGCTGGATAGACAAACAGGGATTCAGAGGGCTGTTATTGGGGCCACCTACCTGCATGGACCAACCCATCATATTCCTAGCTATGTCAACGATGGCTAGTTAATGCTAGTGACCTTTTATATAGATAAGTTGGCGTGCTGAGCGGCTATCTGCATGTACGGTATCGGTCGAATCAAAAAAGTATAAATACGTCACAAACTGTGTCAAGAAATGATATGCATGGTTGCAATACCAGTATGAAGCCTAAGATTTGGCTATAGAAAAGACGCGTGCTTCTACACGAAATATGGCATCGAGTATTAAGTTGTTGGCATAGAGTTGCATTAGTCAAAATTGAGTTGTTTCGTGTTAAGTCAAGAAGGACCGTATGGCAAATTTGGTTAAGTCATGCTAAGTTGCGAGGTTCGGCCTCGATATTGAAGCACAAACCAAGTCGATGACATGAACCATGTTGTTTCATCCTAAAGTATGGGCCATAAGGCAAGCACGGGTCGGTACGTTGATGTTACAAGCACGGGAATGGTCTAGTGGCAAGGATAAGGAAGTTATCGGTGCGATAGCACGATGATGGTCTAAGAGACACAAATAGGCCAGGCATCTATGTCCTAAAATCAATCCTAAGGCAAGAATAGAAAGATAATCATAAAGGGATTATGTTGCATAAAGTAAATGAACGTGTCAGTTTTGTATGGGTGGGCGAAGAGTTCACTCCACCAGTACAGTTGAGTACTGACACCCACACAGTTTTCATGTGCAGGAACAGGTAGAAGCTCGATGGTGCGGAGCTCGCTTGGATGCGTCGATGCACATAATTCCTTGGCATTTCGAGGTTTGCGACCGCTATGAAGTTAGACTTATACGGGACATAATATATGGACATCACCTATCTGAAGCATCCGCTGGCTCGTCAAATTATATTGAGAGATGAGAGAGAGAGTTGAGTGACTTATAATCAGAGAGAGTTTTCAATAAAGACTCTGATTTGGTTTCAATGTTTATGTTGCCTTATACATTCAATATTTCTGCTTAGGTCTTCTATGCAACGATCCCATCGCAAGATATTGTAATCGGCCGTTATGGAACCCTCCCTGCACGAGTGCACCTAGGCTTGTGCGGCATCACGCCTTAGTGAGAACGATTGGTCCTACGGGACCGGGGCGTGACACGCGTGCCACTGCATCTTGGGCATCATTTCAAAAGAGTCCAATCCATAACGAGGAAAGGATCTCAATTCATTATCCCGCGATCCTAGTAAAGCTTTCCAAAGTAAAGTTTTTCTAATATCATCTGACTCGGCCATTCGGCCGCTAGCCCGATTCGTGCTCCGCAACAGATCAGGGCACTACACCTCCGCCCTCTGCTCTCTCAGTCTCTTTGTGTACTATTTCCTCTTCCATGAACTCTTTCTCTCTCACTCACCCCTCACTCACTCTCAAACCCTATCCCACTCTCCCTCTGCTCTCTACTTTCTCTCTAATTTCCCAATCCCTTTTTGCTTCACTCTTTCTTCCTTAATTTTGTTCTCTCTTTCTCTTAGTCTCTCTACGTATTTATTTTTATTTTTTTATTTTAATTTTGGAAGAACAGTAAGAGCTGAGACCAGTTTAATCGGTCGGGCCTTAGCCCCTTTTTTTTATATATTTTTCTTTTTCCTTTGAGCCTATTAACACCTTTTTTTTAAAATAAAATTTTAGTTATTTTAGTATTTTATGCGCTAGGCTTTGGGCCGATTACTAAATGATGAGTTGAATTGGTTATTTAGGAGTTTTAGGCTTTGGGCTTAAAACCCAATGTGTATATTACATAATATAATTTATTTTTATTTTTGGCTGGGTCTTAAGCCCATTATATATAAGTATAAGTATATGTGTGTGTGTGTGTGTGTGTATATATATATATATATATATATATATATATATATATATATATATATATATATATAATTTTTATATATATATATATATATATATATATATATATATATATATATATATATATGAATAATATTTGTGTATACATATTATATTATATTTATTATTATTATTATTATTTTATATATATATAATATAATATAATATAATACTATTGATACTATTACTATTTTATTAATTAACCTTTATGATTAATTATTTAAATAGTAGGATGGGCAAGGCCCTACATTGTACCAGCACACAAATTGGGCAATCTAGCCCTAAATTATTTAATAAATTATACATTATTTGTTTAAAAGGGTTAATTGGGCTTTTAGTCCCACATTATTGGAATAAATTCAAATTGGGCCTAGGACCCTAAATGATTATTTCATTTTGGACTTTGAGTCCGACATGACATTTGTATATTTATTTTGGACTTTAGTCCTAGATGGTTTTTCTTTGATAAAATGGACATTGGTCCTATAAATGATAAATTGGGTTTAAACCCAATAAATATATTGGCCCTAGAAAATATCTGATCAATTATTGGCTGTGGACATGTATTACAACTTAAGGCATGTTTGGTTATCATTTTAAACCCAACTTTTCGGACGTAATGGTATAGTAAAGTACAAGTAATGTTTGGCTGTCAAATTTTATAAATGTAGTCTTCAATTTTTTTTGAAAACAAGATTTTTAAACTTCACTTTCAGGGAGAAGCCAAAACTTTTTTTGGGGAAAACTGCTTTCCCAAAAGTTACGGGCCCCACCGCCCACCCAACCCCCTAACTCTCTAGCTCTCTCTCTCTCTCTCTCTCTCTCTCCTCTCATTTGTGCTCCTCCAGAGTTGCCTTCGAGTTTGTCAGCTTCGTCACAGGGGAGGCCTCCGACAAGCGTAAGACCATCAACGGCGAGTCGACGAAGTGCTCGGCTACGTCGTCCACCTCCTCGGGAAGGTCGTCAGCTTCGACGACTCGGTCGGACTATTCATCGTCTCCTACGAGGATTGGTGGAGTCGAATGAGGCGGTGTGGTCTGAGGTGGAGGAGAGCGTTCGGAGGGTGCAGGGTCCCGAGGAGGTGAGGCGGGCGAAGAAGGCCTGGAGGAATTAGACGGAGACCTTCTGGTCAGTGTCGCCGTAGGGGAAGGATAGCTCATTGAGCATCCACATTAGCTACTAGTGGTTATTGCATTCATGTAAAGGTGGTGGTTGTTGCATTCTTCTCCTTCCTCCTGCTGGGAGGAAGAGTGGTGGTGGTGGAAGTAGTACACTTGCTGTTGGTGGTGGTTGTACTGATGGTGGTAGGCTTTGAGGATCTTGAGCTTGTCGAGGTCCGACTGCGCCGTCCACCTCCGTGGGAAGTTAATCAGCTTCGATAAATCTTTTCATCGTCTCCTACGAGGACGGCCAGGCCACAGAGATGGACTAAGGGACACAGAGATGAACTTAGGGACACGAGCAGTAGACACGGCAAAGAGGTCCTCTAGTTGGACACGAGCCGTAGACACAACTGTAATTTCAAAAAAAAATTACTAAACACATTTTTCAACTTTTGTACTTTAAAATTATTTTTCAGATGAAAGTAACCAAACACAAACTCAAAAATTTTATACTCAGAAAACAACTTTATAACTTACTTTCAGAAAACTATTTTCAGAAAGAAATTTTAGAAAGTATATCCAAAAAGACCCAAAGTATTTAGCCCTAAGCCTCTAAGATAATATTAATATTTTCTAAATAGTATTTTGGATTCATGACTAAATTTTATTAATCAATTCCTTCTTTTAGCCTTTTAAAATCGCGATCATGACTAATCAAATCATTTTCTTTCCTCGATTATCATGCCGACCTCCAAAACTGGACTTCTATATATCAAATTGGTCTATTTGGACTATTCTGGACCTAATGGAACGACATGTTTCATCATCTGGGATCATTTATTGGGCTATGGGTTCTAAGTCTTTCTGTGTCGACATGTTTGTGTCGTGTACAACGACTCCAACTATTTGAGGCAAGCACACTCCCGACTTATGTTTCTCTATACATTATAAATGCAATATTTTATTTGCTATTGACCTATTTCATATTGCGACATAGATATGACACGAGATATTGTTTATTGATTACGTTTCCTATTTCATATCGTGTAGTTTTGTATCTTTTGGGAGGGGAATGCTTTGTAGATACCATATTATCGTTAATATCTTATACAACACACATACATCTCATATATGGCATGCCGTATTTCTATCGTTAATAGCCATCTTTGGATGTGCTGGTATTTCAAATTACACTTAGATCATAGTTGTGTTTAATCTTGATCACGATTACTGTCTTAGTCGTTAGTGTGACATGTTGTATTATATTTTAGAATTTAGTATCACATTTCTTGTTTTTACTTGTTGTATTTATTTTATTGTTTTATTTTGTATCGTGCGACATTTGTTTGGATGGTTGTACGTGCTCCTTTTCTGACTGGATCGTTGACATTTTAGGTATACTTCTGATGAGCCAGCACGAAACAAATCCCTGGAAGGCTTTGTTATATTTTCCATTCCTTTTTTACTTTTCTAATTTGATTCTATTAGCTGCTACGGGATTTGTCTTCGGGTAAATTTATCTAGTGTTGTAATAAATTTGTGATCGGACTCTTGATTATTTGTTTATAGAAAATTTGGTTATTTTCTTATTATCTGCATCTCTTTAGTTTCAGTGATTGAGTTAGCTTGCTTAAGTTGCTAGAACAGTGCACTACGTTGCTAAAGCAACGTAGGCTGGGCGTACCTCACAATCTCGTGCCTTGATATCTTGCGGGTGTGGGTTGTGACGCAATTTTATGGTGGTCCATGCAGGTCTCGAAACTGCACAACTAGTGCGAAGTCGTAGTGGTACTTAGGTTAGGTTTGCCACAACGAGCCAGTAATATCCTAGAAGATTTTAAGAATAGGAAACTCAATCATAGATTATGAGTCTTCTTTGAATATCTATGATTTCCTTAACCTTCTTGAAACTTATCATCTTTCTCATTTTTGAAATCATGAATCTTATATCTTCGAATAGATCCTAAATTGTGCCCAAGTGATTTTAATCATTTCTAGATTTTTTTTATATCGCCTAAATTTTGTTTATACCTATATGATTTTGATTCTCAGATCTTGATCATGCCAAATCAAGCCATTCCATTATTTTTGTATTTTATAGTCGTGCCAAATTGCAATATTTGATCGTCCCCAGGTGATTTTATTGATTGTACTTAAATTTTTAATAGTATCTTTGATCATATTTAGATTTTTTTCATTATATTAAAATTTCGAGGATAAAATTTCTTTAAGGTGGGTAGATTTGTAATCCCTTGGAATTGATTTCAATTATTTATTCAAAATTTATAGAATTTTTCGAAATGTGAAGTATTGATTTTCTTTTCAAGTTCTTATTAGTTTTACCTTTAGAGGAGATGATCATGGTCAAATTTAAGTCATGACTAGTCGTGACTAATTGACCGTGTGATTGGCTATAATTAATTATTCTTAAATTTTTATAAAATATTTTGAACTATTAATTAAATAATTATTTTTACTAAAAATACTAGTAAAAATAAATTATTGTATTTGTTATGTCATGTGATGGTTAGTTATGACTAACTAATCATTTAGCTAAATTAACTAATTAGTGGTTAGTAGTTAATCATGGCTAACTAAGACATGTGGTTAGTAATTCCTAGACTCTTCCACACACCCACACATTTTCTTATTTGACCCTCTTCCCCTTACATTTTACATTTGTGTCACATGGCCCAAACTTGGCCTTCAAGTACCCCAAGCCTATATATTGGGACATTCTCCAATTTTGTCACACACAAAAATTCACACATAATTATCATACAAATTACACAAATCAATTCCCCGACCCAATTCCTTCATCCCTCTACCATCCTGCCCAGTCGAGCATTCAACTTCTGCCACCCCGTCTCTGGCCACCTTGTCGGAGACCACCACCAGTCTTCTCCTCCACCTTACCCTGAATAACACTCCAATGTCACCAGCAGCCCACTTCCCCTACCGTACGACCCGGCTGGATCTAACCACCCTCGACTACTATCACGCACCACCACCACCACCAAGCCAATAACAACCCCCGCCACCATAAAACACTACCAGCGCCATCACTACAGCCACCACGAACCCATCGCTTAGGCAACCTCTCCGACCCGACCCTGGCGAGAGACCCACCGCCTGAACCATCATCACCCCCACCACTTCGACCTGTGCCACCGCATCCACTGCACGTTGTCGATCCAATGACGACATCTATGTCATTCCCTCCAGAACCCCAGATCCGCCACCCCTTGGTCGATCCTTGTTGCCATGCCACCTTGGCCACGCGGTGAGCTCTCCGCGCAACCCCTTGTTTGTGGTCAGGTCTGTCAGATCCCCTCCACTGCCTTGCCGAGCGCCACAGCTCCCTTCTTCCGATGAGTCTCCTCCCTGGCCCCCTCTGCCCTCTACTCTCTCTCTCTCTCTCTCTCTCTCTCTCTGTCTCACTCTCAATCTCTTTCTACACTCTTTCCTCTTCCCTGAACTCTCTCTCACTCATCCTTCTCTCGCTCTCGAACCCTATCCTTCTCTCCCTCTGCTATCTTCTTCCCCTCCAATTTCCTAACCCCTCTCTGCTTCACTCTTCCTTTTTCAATTTCATTCTCCCTTTCATTCCGTCTCTCTGCGTTTTTATTTTTATTTTTTCTTCTAATTTTGGAAGAACAGTAAGAGTTGAGCCCAATTTAATGGGCCGGGCCTTAGCCCGTTGGAATTTTTTATATATTTTTCTTTTTTTTCCTTTGAGCCCATTAACTTCTTTTTTTAAAATGAAATTTTAGTTGTTTTAGTATTTTATGGGCTAGGCTTTGGGCCTATTACTAAATGATGAGTTTAATTGGTTATTTAGGAGTTTTGGGCTTTGGGCTTAAAACCCAATGTGTATTTTACATAATATAATTTATTTCTATTTTTGGTTGGGCCTTAAACCCATAATATATAAGTATAAGTGTATATATATGAATAATATTTGTGTATATATATAATATATATTTTGTGTATATATATAATATACATGCATAAACACATGTATATAATGTACTGTAATACTATTGATACTATTAGTACTTCATTAATTAATTTTATGATTAATCATTTAAATAATAGGATGGGCATGGGCCCTACATTTTACTATCACACAAATTGGACATCTTGCCCTAAATTATTTAATGAATTATTTTAGCCCTACATGACATTTATATATTTTATTTGGACTTTAGTCCTAGATGGGTTTTCTTTGATAAAATGGACATTGGTCCTACAAATGATCAATTGGGTTTAAACCCAATAAATATATTATTAATTTATTTTGATAAATTGAGCTTTTGGCCCTAGAAAATATTTGATCAATTATTGGTTGTGGGCATGTATTACGAGTTAATATTTATCCCTAAGCCAATAAGATAATATTAATACTTTCTAAATAGTATTTTGGGTTCATGACTAAATTTCATTAATCAATCTTCCTTTTTTCCTTTCTAAATTTCGATCATGCTAATCAAATTATTTTCTTTTCTCGATTATCATGCTGACTCCCAAAACTGGACTTATATATATATATATATATATATATATATATATATATATATATATATATATATATATATATATATATACATATCAAACTGGTCTATTTGGACTTTTCTTGGCCTAATGGAGCGACTTGTTTCATTATCTGGGATCATTTATTGGACTATAGCTTCTAAGTCTTTCCATGTTGACGCGTTCGTGTCGTTCACGAAGACTCCAACTATTTGAGGTAAGTACACTCCCGACTTATGTTTCTCTATACATTATAAATGCAATATTTTATTTACTATTCAGTCATGACTTGTTTTATATTGCGACACAGATTTGACAAGAGATTCCGTTTGTTGACCATGTTTCATGTTTCACGTTTCATATCGTGTTGTTTCATGTTTTATGGGAGGGAAAAAGCCAAGTAGATATGCAGTCACACCCATATTATCGCTAATATCTTAAATTGCACACATACATCTCACGTATGCGTGTCGTATTCCTATCGTTAATAGCCTTCTATATATGTGTCGGATTACCCTAGCCGACCACATATTGAACCCGGTATTTCAAAATACACTTAGATCATAGTTGTGTTTAACCTTGATCATGATTATTGTCTTAGTCGTTAGTGTTACAAGTTGCATTACATTTTAGAATTTAGTATCACATTACTTGTTTTCAGTTACTGTATTTTATTTTATTACTTTATTTGTACTGTGTGATATTTGTTAGGATGGTTGTACTTGCTCCTTTTCTGGCTGGATCGTTAACATTTTAGGTATACTTCTGATGAGGCAGGATGAAGCAAATCCCTGGAAGGCTTTGTTATATTTTTCATTACTTAGTTTTAATTTTTCTAATTTGATTTTATTAGCTGCTACAAATTTGTCTCCGGGTAAATTTATCCAGTGTTGTAATAAATTTATGATCAGACTCTTGATTATTTTTTATAGAAAATCTAGTTATTTTCTTATTATCTGCTTTTCTTTAGTTTCTGTGATTGAGTTAGCTTGCTTGACTTGCTAGAATAGCGCGCTACATTGCTAAAGCAACGTAGGCTGGGCATATGTGAAGCCCATGATTTATATTATTTTATTTGCATGCTTTATATTTGTTTTGTGAGCCTTTACTGTTTTAGCCCAATAACTTAGCTACCCAAGCCCAACCCACTTAACTTAACTTGCCCATTCCTCCACTCACCCAGGCTCCCTCTCAGATCCCCACATCCCGCGGACCACCACGTCCTTTCTTCTTCCTTCACGTATAAACTCTCAGAAAGATCAGAAACATCACAGAAGCTTTCTTTTCCAACCTTCACAAAAACTTCCATAACTTTCTACTCCCTCCACCAAAATTCAATCTGAGACAACCATCGCGTCTGTTTCGCCATCCCCGTCGTTTCCAGACCGCTCAACCCCACTTCCTCACGCCCGAACCCGCGCCCGCACCCGCGATCGCCGCCGCAGCCGCCCGCGCCAGGCCCCTCCCACCCCCTGCATCAGCCCACCGGTCGGCAACATCTGGCAGCTATCCGTGCGCCCGTCGCGGCTCCCCGTGCGTCCATGCATGCACCCCGCCACGTGTCCGTCGTTCCGTCGACGTTCCGACGCTCCGATCCAAGCCCGAGGCCTCCCCTTGGAGCTCTGCCTCCATTTTTGGTATATCTCTGACCCAGAAACTATCTGTTCCATGTACAGAACCTTTTCCATGTTCCGGCCAATTGGCAGAATGAAGCTCTGCTAATTAGAATAGTTAGATTAGTTAATTGTGTATTATTGTGTAGGTTCTTTATTTAATTAATGTATTGGTTATTAGTTATTAGTTGTGGAACTATAGAAATTAGATTAATAACGAATAATTAGTGTATTATTAACTTTTAACAAATATTAGTATTATAAATTATTAGGGTATAATAAATGGCAGCTTAGTTTATTTTGATTAATTGTCACCTTCGGTTATTTATTAATAAGAGAAGTTAATTTTGGTAACAAATTAGTAATCATATTTCTATATAAGTAATTACTGGCCATAAAAGGTTTTTATATCAAAATGTATTTTTATACGAGTATTTCATACCAAAGAGTAATTATTATAATATTTCCCAAAAGTGAGCATTCATAATATTCTGTTTTTACCAAATAAATAGTTAAATTGAGGTTTTACTATTAAAAGAGATTTACTTACTAATTATTGCAAGGAATGATTTTTAGAAATAAGATTTCTAATTAAAAATATTACGTTCATTATATATATAGTTTTAATTACAAATTAGTTCTTTTATTAAAAAAAGATAATATTCTTGGTTTTAAAATAGTTTTGGTGGTTATAGTCAGAAAATGTGTATTTTGGCTTATTAAGAGATATGAAAAAAATAAGATTATTATTATAAATGTTTTTACTAGATAAAATAATTAGTTTTATAAATAAAAAGAATATGAAATTCTTTTAATGTTAAAATACTTATTATTGAATTAATTTGGACAGAATAAGTATTTTAGTAATAATAACCGAAAAATGATTTCTAGTTAACTAAACTATTAAAAATATTAGTTGGAGGAAAATCGTAATTTTGGTAAAATATTAAGTTGTTAAATGCGGTTAAAATATTACTTTCCTTATTTTGTGAATAATAGTTGTCACGACCCGCACCCTTATGAGGGGCACGAGCACGTGGGTACGTCCAGCCTACGCCGCAGAATCGGCGGTAGAACGCTGTATATAACATCTGTAAATACCTACGACTAACAGTTAAAATGTACCTATACAGTATATACTCTCCGAATGGAGGTGACATAACAATACAGTCTCAATCACAGAATAAAACTAAGGTAGATAGCTCAGAAGGAAAGACATATGATAAATGAAAGAGTAATAAGTCCACAGTCTAATACAAGCCCAGATATATACAACATCACAGGGTATCAAAATAGAATATAGAAACTACAGTCTGATAAGCTAGCTGGATCGCAGTCCAGTCAAACCTAGCTAACCTACACTACTCTGGAAGTACAAAATCTAGTGGCTCTACTATAAGGCCACGATCCAAGGCTACTCCATCTAACTCGAGCCCATAATAGGTCGAGCAGTCCGCCTCAGAGTCATCTGTAATATATTATAACGGTATCCTGTCAGGAAAATGAACAAGTACAAACACTAACAGCAGTTCCATGTGAATTAACAAATTCTATAAGAGACAGTATAATGAACTACAAGACAAAGATATATGAAGACTTGGGAACCGTTCGGAAGCCGAGTTACAACCCTTAAACCAAACAAGGACCGGGGTTGCAACTCTTCTCCCGAGCAGAACTTAGTCTCCAATCAAGGTACAATGTAAAGGCAAGTAGAGCATGTGAGTAACTGTATATCATGGTATGGCGAAAAAATAATGAATATAGAACAGAGCAGGATATACGATAAGATAAAGTAAATATAAAATGTGATTTGAATTATTAGAGCGATATATGATCGGCTTGGGATAAGTGACAGGACAGGCTATCCACTTGGCCCGGCAATCTGCGGTGACCTCAACGGAGAGTCATGCCGGCCAACCTGGATAACGAGCACAAGGCAAAAGGATCTCGCTACACCCTTCGTGAGGAAAGAGTGGCACGAGCACATGAATAGTGACAGGGTGGCTTGGATCACATAGCCCCTAATAATTCTCCATCCCCGAATAGTACAATGGATCTAGACATGACACGTCATGGCACGTGATTTCGTAAGAGGGTAGCAAATCCTCTTTAGAAATTGGTGTCTATACAAGTACAGGGAACAAGACAGGGAGTGTACCCATATACCCAGAAATCTAGGAACAACATCTCATGTCATGATCCAATGTGTACTAGTCCGTGAACTATCGTGACTAAGAATTAAGTAAGACACTACGACTGAATCGGATATAGCAGATATCAAGACAATGAAAACTATCAGTGAATGTACTTGCCTGCTGTCATGAGCTGTATGGTATATCAATGCTCAGAGTGGAAAACAGAGACCTAAAGATGAGATACTGTAAGTTAATTTAGGTTTAAACAAGTTTAGGAATGATTTACAATGAATGATATGCAATCTAGGTCAAACTAGGACTCACTTAGTCACACTAAGTCCTGTCAAGTCAATCTAGGTCAAATCAAGTTATATCAAGTCAATCTAAGCCAAACCAATTCAATCCTAGGTCATACCAGTCATCACGGGTCAAAACAAGTCAAAAAAGTCAAACGGGGTCAAGAGTTGGCCTATAGTTGACTTCTGGTCAACTGGTCAACCTTGGTCAACTCTAGGTCAACCCTGGTCAACCCTAGGTCAATGGTGACTATTAGTTGACTTTTGGTCAACTACACAAGTCTAAAGGAATTTGGGACTAAATTGGGTAAAGCGTTGACCCATAGTTGACTTTCGGTCTAAAAAGTCAACCGTGGTCAACCGGGGTCAAGACTAGGTCTAGACGACTATTTCTAACTATTACCAACCTCTACAACCAATATCCAAGTCCATCTTGGACTTCGAAACTCGTATCTTGGCCGTAGGCCAATATCCTATTTTATCCTTAAAAGGGTAAAATTCTAGCTTAGGCAACTATCAAGTTAGCCTACCTACGCTTGGTATTTTGACCCGAGCTCCCTAGGGTAGTAAGGTACTAGCCTATACATATATTAACTACCAAGATACCTAAGTAAAGTGGACATCTAGTCCATGTTATGGCCCATTGCCGGTATCTTGAATATTTCAAGATACGCAATGGTACGGCGAGATACCGGCGCCCTACAACCCCGATTTCCCCCCGGAAGCCTACCCGCAAAATGTAAATCACGTATTCTTGCCCCACGCCAAGTTTCAACTCATTCCGATACTCCGAGCTCCGCTTCGCCCTCTAACTCGATTTTTCCTATTTCCTATTCTAGCCTTCTTCCTATTCTTCTAACTTCTTCCAATCCTTCCTTCTAACTTCTAATTTTCTAACTTCTAATTCCTTAAACTTCTTCTACTCTACGTATCATCCATATACAATATATATATATATATAACATATAACATATACTAAAATGGGGGGGTTAATAAGCTAAGGCTAAAGGGGGGGTTATAGCCACAGCAGCTGCTGTGGCTGCTGTTACT